>OW028733.1:7020550-8270550 GCA_932294355.1 Aporophyla lueneburgensis | reverse complement strand
TCCGTGTCACACGGGGCCAACGGCGGCAAACAACGTTTTGCCACGCACTTTGTTGGAAGCATTGATTCATTTTTATTATCATATCGCACTACAAGTAGTTTCAACAATTGTGGTGGCGAACTCTTAGCCGAATTATCAGTTCCTCCGATCTTCAGAGATCCATTAATATTTGCGTGACCAGCTAGCGTGACCTCGTAGCCACCCAAAGTGTTGATATCGATTGTACTTATGACAGCGAACTTCTGCAGCCGGATCATTTCAGTTCTCAGTAGTCCAATGTCATTATGCATCTTTAATAGAGGATCATGATAGCTAGGATGGATGATGGTCGATATCACTTTGACCGTAGTACTGTTGATAGATCCATATCGTACGACTGTTTGGATGCTTAGGTTATTTGACAGGTCCTTCATCGGGCCGGCGCTGTCGATGCAGCGGCCGGCCGTCAGCGACCACGACGGGCTCAGGGCGACACAAGTACATATGTGAATATTATTTTCAGCACTTATTCTATCACCAAATATTAATATAATTCGGCTTTCCAAGCTCACTATGAATGGGTATTCATCTCTTTTAGCGTCTCTTACGCTTTGCAGTTTCAAACCTGAAGGCACGCAACCAATTCTTGATAAACAATATGTAAATAATATGTACGCGATGTAATGCATATTGTACTAGAATGAACTTAAATATTTTGTTGATATTGGCTTTGGTTTACTACCGTGTTATAAAAAACTTAATGTGGAAAATAAATTTACATCTTAGAAAACACTGAAACAAAACATGCTATACGATGAATTCAATCAAAATATGAAAGTTATAGTTGAACAATGTAGCGGGAATTATTATATAATTGAATGTTTGGTCGTTAAATCGGGAACAATGAGTTATTGCAAGTTATGTATGAGAACTGTGTTATTGGTTTCTTTGGTTAAAGTGCATGTGGCGCAGTCAGGACTGCGTATCATTGGAGGCAGAGACGCGGTACAAGATGAGTTCCCGTATGTTGTTAAACTAGAAGTGGTGCCCATGAATGCGAGCGCATTCAGAGCTCGAAGCATCTCGTTCTGCACTGCCTCAGTGTTGAGCGCGACGTGGACCCTGACAGCCGCACACTGCATCCAATTCCTTGATAGATACTCAGCCAACCATCCCGGCGTAGAACATAAGAATATGATAAGGACGCAGCCCAACGACGATTTGTTTGCGATATTATCTCAGTATAAACACCCAGCATTTAAGGGGATTATTGTAGATGATTTAATGCTAATCGAAAACGACATAGGTATGCTGAAGACTGAGTCGATATTACTGCAGCAGTATGCAAAGGTGAGTGCGGTGGACTTCTCCGCGGTGATGGGACAGGCAGCGAACGCGGTGGGCTACGGACTCAATGTGATTATTACTAAGATTAAAATAAAGAAAGACCACCCACCGCCGCCGCCGAGGCCACTAAAAGTGTTGGATCTAGTCGTAGTAGAATGCCCCAAGCTGTGGCACCTGTACCCAGCGATGTGCGTTGCGCAGCGATGTGGCCGGAGCCCTACCATGTGCGCGGGGGACTCCGGGGGTCCGCTCATACATCCTTCGGGTATCATTGCCGTCACCAGCGTGAATGAAGCAAGAGACTGCACGGTGGAGGCAAAACAGCGGTCGCATACAGTCGGAGTATTGACCGCTATTAGTCCGTACATAACTTGGATTACTAGTCATGTTGTTCGAGGTTACTGACATAATAACGTATTAGTTAGATAAATGTGACTTTTTTAAATAAATGTTTTATTATTAAATTATAACATTTGTGTATTTCCTTTTCTGAATAGCATGGTGTTTTAAAGGGGGACACGTACGAGTCGATCGTAAGTTAAGCTATGCTTGCCGCGGTCGGTTCGGGGATATGACCCTCTACAACAAATCCAAACCCAAAACTCTGACAACCAGTCCCACCAAGGGGTACCGTTTTATTATACTCAGACACGGTTGTGGAGATCAGAACAGCATAGCTATTCACAAGCATTCGACAGTATGTATAAAAAATGACACATCTTGATAACCTGATTTTCCTTGATTCCGACTGCAAACAGGTGTCAGACGAATAGTGATCGTTTATTTGATTTAGACAAAATTTTCTTTAAAAGGTTTTTTGGATTTGTTTATAAGGCTTCCACTATAACATTGATTTATGTCCAATTCGGTACGAAACCCTATAGAACGATTGTTAGCTATGCAGATAGGCAGTCGCTCATGTTTTACATGTTTTCCAATTCGCTACTCTCTCCTAGACGGCAGTAATGGTAACGAAAACAGCCTGCGACGACTTGCCGTCTAACTCGTAAATAATAGAAGGGGTCTTCAGTTTGGCACGTTTTTTACTAGGTGCAACAGAGAGCGCGCGATATCCGCGAAGTGTAGTTCTCGTTACTGGAAGTCATAATGGGCTGTGTACCAGTGCTGGGACGTACGCCTCGTCTGGGTGAGAGGAAGTGGACTATAGTCCATCACGCAGTCACAGTGCGGGTTAGTAGATGTCACATATCTTCAAATTTCTTGTTATTAATAGCTCTAGGACATGCCCGATTACTCACGATGTTTCCTTAACCGTTTTGAGAAAAGCGATGAAATAGAATACACAATGTAGCGTGTCTGCCTGGGTTCGAAATCACTACCCATAACGTCCAAAAGTCGGCGCCAATACTGCTCCCTGTACTGTTGTTGAGTGTAAGTCGGTGTCTTAGCATCTGTATTTATGTTTTTTGCCACCGACTTCCAAAATTAAAGTTATTTCTCACTTTGTATTGTTTTAAGGAAGTCGGTTTTTTTTTTGTAAAAAAGTTTTTATTTTTAACGTTTTAGTTATGTTATCTACCCCGCACTATATAATTATATGGGTGCAAAGTTCTCATCAATAGAAATGAATTAAGTCCAAACACCGGGAAATTGCTGTTAGTTGTTGAGGAGCTCCCTCGACTGTCTTTCGGCTTCATCATCAGAGCAACTTCAGACCTTCATTGAATAGTAGTGCTTTAAGATAATTAATGAAAAAAATGATAAACGCACTAGTTGCCACTACCTACTATTTTCGAAGGCTCCCATCGACTTCTCTGGGATGCCATCATCAGATCCTGGTTTCCTTATCATGGTACCACCCTTGGGATATCTCCTTTTCAACAAAAAAGAATCATTAAAATGGGTTCATAAACGACGAAGCTATCCGCGAACACACATAAAAAAAAATATAGGTATACGGTCGAATTGAGAAACCTCCTCCTTTTTTTGAAGTCGGTTATAAAATTAAAACATTGTAATTTATCGGAAAAAATGCCGTTTTGAATTGAGTGTGTAAATTTTCGCGCGATAACGGACCTACAATTCCGATGACGTTTATTCCTGTGTCCTGAGCGTACTTGTTCGTCGCTAGCTTTCATACTTTTGCATATTTTTTCGACTTTCAAGATATTTTTTTGTAAAAACTTAAAATGGACTAACCATCAACATCAGAGGGGTAATTGCGGAACTTTTTATCGGTGGGAATTTGTTTAATATTCATAGTTAAACAACATTCATTGCGTTATTTACGTTGCTGAGCCACAATTTATTCGAACAAATGACGCAATGGTTTAGAAATAATCTTCAATCCCATTCAGATTCTGATAAATTGTGCGTTTCGCAATCAGGGTGCAGGTGATCATAACAATACCACTAATAAATTATAGGTACTAAATAATAAAACTTGTCTATAACATATTTTTAATTACCAGTTGGAGAACGACGTCGAAATTGAATAAAGTTTAAAATGTGTGAAGGATTTTTTTTCTGAAAAAACATGTCATGTCAACACTAACCAACCAACCAACTTTCCAACTAACCAACTTCGATTTTTATTAAAAAAAAATAAAAACGCATTTAATATTAGATACCATAAAATAATATTCAATTTTACAACCATAACCTCAATAAGTTGCTAAACATGCATGACGTCACTAAACACTGATTGGTGTTTTGAAATAGAATACCTATTTCAAAATACCAATCAGTTTCAAGTCATTTTTATTTCGTAATTATTGTTAAAAATCAACATTATGTAAAATAAAATCATTGCAGTGGCTCTCCTTTTATATTTTTTTAACATTTACTTAAGTGATAAAATTTTCATAAATATTATATTTGCATCTTCCCTATTAGACGTCAATAATAGTAGCCATCGTATTTTGTAGAGAACATTAAAAAAATCTAAATCTTAACATAACAGCCGTAAGACGTCCACTGCTGGACATATCCCCCCAATTTTGGGAATTTGCCATCATCGCCTTGCTTGGCAAGCGAGTTTACGATCGCAGTAATCAGTACCTATAATGGTAAAATGCATAGTGAACGCTGCTGTCTATTCTCTAATAAGTCCCTTAGTCGCCTTTTACGACACCCATGGGAAGAGATGGGGTGATGCTATTCTTAGCCCGACAAAACACGGATTGAAACTGACTTTAAAAAAAATGTGTAATGTTTTTTTTAAATGTTCAAAATCGGTGACATGTGCCCTAGTGGTTTGTTGGCCCCCCCTAAGGAAGGTGACTCGCGCCAGTCTAGGGCCTCTTCTGACCATCTAGATTTACCCAGCAGTAAAAAAGATTTGACTTTGCCCCTATAATCGTCTGTAATCTGTTACCGAGAAAGCTCGCCGGTTCTCACAAACGGTAATTAAGAATAGGTATATACGACTTAATGAACATCCATCAACAAGTACGTAGTGGTTACTAGTAAGAGCAGCGTAAAGCAGATAGTTTAGCAAATAGGTTTTAAAACTTAATAATAACAAATTTTGCATAATCCTCCTTTGCTGCGGCGTAGTCAGGTACACAAGACTAGAGGGAAGTTTGCAGGATTAGAAACCTTATGATAAAAGGAAAAAAGTACGTAAAACTTACTTGTTGCTTCAGGTTTTACAAATCATCATCATCAATTCAGACTTCTCTATTATGTAAAATTTCCCTGTTCCATAAGTGCAGGTAAATCCGACGAAATTGACGATATCGTAAACCCATCGCTCTTTTGGACAGCCCTGATTTATTTGCCTTGACCTTGACCACCATTCAGTCAAGGCGACTCCATCGGCGATCTGCGTCTAATAAGATGTCCTGGCCAAATTCACTTGTGGCATATCGACTGACGTAGTAAACTTTCCACCGACAATGATTTCGGTTTATTAGGGTTATACCACGCATGGCCCGCTCCTTGTCACAACTCAAGTAAATTTTACAGTTAACTCATTATTATACAAACTTTCATCTCCTATTTAACCCCTTTAGGGCATTGATTTTCAAAAATCCTTCCTTTCTGCTCACCTACATTACATGAGGAGTTTTCGGCAAAATTGTATGCCTCTAGACCCAGCGCTTTGCGTGACAGACCAGGCACATACTGAACCACTGGCTGCTATTTTTCTGTGAATGTATAATCTTCTGATTAGCGTGTCAATAGCAATCTGAATATAGTCAGCCCAGAATTGGCTACGAGCTTGGCAGTTTTTTAATTTATAATATTAGTGATTTTATTGTATTATGAATGTGTTAGAGTTTGTTTTTTTATTTATTATGTATGTTTTCAAACACAATGTGAATTGTTCCTGAAATAAATCAATTGAATTGAATTGAGTTGAGTTTCAGCAGCGTCTATCAACTCCTCTGTAATGTAAATATCAAATACTTAATATTAAAATTAAAATCCAATGGAAAGCACAAACAGTCCATATCGTCCCTATAGTACTCTAATAAAAACTTTTAAGTAAGTATTTTCTCCACTACATAATGATAAATCAGTACATAATAGTGGTAACAAAAATACATTGATGCCGTGGAGACTGGAGCCTGTACTAGGAATACCTGTGTTACAGGTCTCTAAGCCCCCAAACTATCCGGACAAGCTACAGTAAAACAAGCATTTACTAATAGATGATTATGTCTGATGATTATGATGATTGTGATTATGTGCTGTGTCTATCGCATCATATTGTACACTTGGTGTGCATTATAGCTTGTATTATTAGATTATAAAGTGTAACAATTGTAGATAGACCAATAAATAAATAAATAAATTATGTTAGGATGGAAGACAAAAAAATAAACAATACCAATGTAAATATCAGAGCCACTTCTGTCTCGGTGGTAGCAAAGGTCGCGCGGCCGCCCGCGGTGCCGCGAGCGGCCTCGCGTCGCCGCTGGCAGCCGCGGGCGGAAACACCTGTTGGTTTTTCAAGCGATACTGGTCTTCTAAGTATGTAGTTAAAGTTTAAAATTATTAGCCGTGTTATAATGTGCGGTTAAGGTTAAGGGTAAAACGAAAACAAGTATCTCATCATCATCAGTCTATAGCAGTCCACTGCTGGACATAGGCCTCTACAATTGCACGCCATTCAGCTCGATTCTCGGCAACTCTCATCCAGCTGCTACCAGCCACCCTGCAAAGGTTTTCGCTCCACAAGTAGCTCATTTATTACAAAATAATTGAAACGATATAATATAAGAGGCGGTTGACGAAATTTTTCCAGATTTTTATGTAATTTTATACACGGGAAGTTACACTTAAAATACTATATTTCTATTAGATTTACCATAAGACCGATCATTTCAATTTTAACCAAATGAATGAACTACCTTTTTGTTTTTAACATTTGATTTTGATCAATTGACCTGTAATCGGCGACGGTAAATGCGGTAAGAGGTCTAGAATAACACATATTTACGAATTGTTTCAACGTCTACACCACACGTTTTAACACTTTCATATTAAAAAACATAGTATTTTTTTAACTTATTGCTAGTTAAATTGTTAGAGAAAATGGGCAATGAATTGGTTTTGATTTCGGCTACTTAGAACTCTCGTTTATAAAATGAAAGCAACAGCAATAAAATTCAGTTTAAGATCAACCCATTTCCTGATTTAAAAAAGGAATTTGTAGTTTATCTTTCAAAATAATCTAGATCTCGCATTATGATTCTTGAAAAATATAAAAAAGGAGCTCATTCATTAGATAATAGGTAACTAAAACGATCTTTCATGTTGTGCATGAAACTTATGCGAATGCAGTATTTTAATTATAAAAATTTGTCTGTAAAACCAAGTAAATCAACAAAAAGTATAAAATTTCGTAAACGGCCTCTAAATGTTGCGTATTAAAACTTATGGAATTACAAAATTTTAACTGCAAATAGGTACCTCTGTAAAATCAAGTAAATGAGCGGAATCGGCAAAATTACATACACCATAACATAGTATTTTATTATTGTTTATAATAAATAATATTATATATTCATGTGTCTGTGCTGGTTGATACCTTTAAAAAAACAACGGGTTGCACTCCGGGAGTGCCGGCAGAAGTGAAAACTTGAATATTAAACGTTGTGCATTTTTGATATTTTGGAATGGTTAGGGAATAATTTTGCACGAATTGCTGTAATTATCAGTATAGAAGTACTATCATTTATGTGGTAGAATACAATATTTATTTTTTGCGCTATCGTCCACAAACATGACAATTTATATTCCATTAAAAAGTTTCCTTAATAATTAAAAACTCTCCGTCCGTCTTACGAATTTTCGATCAGGTCGCGTGTCCTGACGAGAGTTTAAAATTTTTTACCCATTACAAAAAAAGTGCACAACGCCGCTAAAGAAGTTTTCACTTCAAAAATCTATGGATGCAAGATTTTGATTAATTAGAAGCACCCGTAAAACTATAGTGGTTCTACCTAGGGGGTAAAGAATTAAGTAACCTTACCCTACTTAATCCATTCTATGCTAATCCCGGTAGGGCATATAAAATATTTATTAAAATATATATTTTTATATTTCTACGTGCTTAAATAATACGTAAAATTTCACTAGCTGCACCGAAAGCTTTACCGAAAGTGATGTCATAAATAATAATAATGAAGATCATTCAATTAGAACAATGCAGATAGGTATAATTTAACAATAGACATGAAGACCGCTGCTAAAGTAATATACTTGGGCGCGGCTATCAACACCACGGAAGGCATTTACTTTAGACTCACATGTTTTACATGTGTGATCTTTATATATTTGAGATAGTTGTATAGGACGAATATAGGCCTGTAATTGGATACAAGTGCATAGGACCCCAGAAAAATCCCGGTAATGTTTTACCAAGCTTTTTAAAACTAGAAGTTAAGCTCAGCTTAAAATGTGGACTTGGAGAGAAATAACTATACACTGAGAAAACTGACAATCATAAAAGAGGTGAATTCAGCTTAAAGTATGATGAATTCACTCAAAGGACGGAGCATAGTGATTCACCAAAAAGAACGATGATAATACTGATGTTGATGATAACAGTATTTAAGATGATGTGTCACCATGGATTTAGTTTTAGTTACCTACTATTTTTCGATGCCTTCCTCATATATCCAGTTATATCCTATTAGTTTTCCTACAATTTTTCGGTGACTTCCTCACATATTCAGTTATGTCATACAATTTTTCCAACTATTTTTCGGTGCCTTCCTTATATATCCAGTTATATCCTATTATTTTTCCTACTATTTTTCGGTGACTTCCTCACATATTCAGTTATATCATACAATTTTTCCTACTATTTTTCGGTGCCTTCCTCATATATCCAGTTATATCCTATTATTTTTCCTACTATTTTTCGGTGACTTCCTCACATATTCAGTTATGTCATACAATTTTCCTACTATTTTTCGGTGCCTTCCTCATATATCCAGTTATATCCTATTATTTTTCCTACTATTTTTCGGTAACCTCCTCGTATTTTAGGTTAGGTCCTCTTACTTTTCCTACTATTTCCTCATATCTCTGGTTATAGCCTATTATCTTACGGAGGTCGCCCTCAATAGGAGGATTGTGTTTTTTAATAAACCAATTAATATCTCTATAATACACCAGTGATTAGTTGTAGTTCTACTCATTCTCCATCAGTAGGACTACAACTAAATACTGGTGGATTACACAGAAATTGTTTGGATTATTAGAAATCACAATCCTCCTATAATTGAGGGCGCCACTGGACTTACATGATCCCCTTATTTTTAAGTATCCAATATTGGTTCTTTCCTTTTAAATATTATTAGGTGTGAGCTCAACATTAAAAAAAACTGAAGAACCCTAAACTTGAACCTTAAAAAAATGGAGAGTAAGTAAAAAAAATAGAAAAAAGTACCTTGGCAAGAATGGTAAGAAGGTGAAAAGGGATGTATGTATAAATTAAACAGAAAATTGAATGGTATTTTTATTTCCATAGTATGAATGAATAATTATTATATACTCTAAACATTTATATTCAGTATAAAAGAAGACTGTTTTGTTTAGAAACATCCTCGCCTTAATGATTACAGTATCTATTTGTCGGTCATTATAAAGAATCATTATATACATTATGTTCAATAATTCTAGTTTTTACAAATTAAAATAAAGGTTGAGACGAGTAGAAATTTAATTTACAAAAAATAACAAACTTTACATTAATGTACCTATAACTAAAACATTTTTGCCCTTAAGGTGATTGCTTCAGGGTAGCCGTTTTTTGCAATTTGCAGGCCAGTGCTAGGTTGTATGTTAATTAAATGTTGCACGCGGGTGTAAGTACATAAGTTGTACTACATACGTCTTACACCCGCGTCTAACATTTCAATCAAAACCTAGCACTGGCCTGCAAATTGCAAAAAACGTAAGAAAATTTGAATTTCGCGGGCTACCCTGACGCTTTCACCTTAAAGCTGCATACAATAAATTGGTTATATTATTATAGTAAATATCTATTTTCAAGTAAAGTGCTACTATAAACACTCCGATGAGACTAATCTATCCCTCATACAAATACTTTACTTTAAAATCTATTACTAAAGGTGAACGCACACTTTTCAGAGCCGAAGGAGGCGAAAGAATCGAATTTTAGAATTACTTGTATGAAATCCTATGGAACCTCGCACACTTACCGAATCGGACGAATAAGGTCGTACGATTCGGTGCGGATAAGTGTGCGAAGTTACATTGGACTTCATTTAAGTAATTCTAAAATTTGATTCCTTCGCCTCCTTCGGCTCTGATAAGTGTGCGTTCACCTTAAACCAGCTATTGGTGCTGGCTCATACCATTACTTTATGCGGACACCGTTATCGGGCCGTCTTTATAGGATATCCTAAAGGGATATCCGATAAATACCGTAACTAAGGGTAGATTACTAGTTGAGCGCACTCTGCTATAAAAAAATAACTGCCCTTGGACTCTGCAGTGCCTCAAACTAGCAACGCCGCGTACGGTATAAGTACATAATTAATAATTATGTAAACGTTTCCAAAAAAAATTGATATTACTGGATTCAAAATAAAAACACCTTAAAAATGAGCAAACGAGTTAACTCGTTTGCGCATTTTCAAGGTATTATAGCAGCGACCGTAAGCCGTTAGAATACCTACAGAATTTTGAAATTTTTACTCTAGGTACCATCTACTTGTAATATATGACGTGTTACCTTGCATTAGAGTGAGCGTGTTAGGACACGGAGAAACGGCATTTTGGCAAGGAAAGCACAGATAATCATTACCACGTTTAACTTCATAAGAATTGTAATGAGAATTAAATTCAATAGTTTCAAACATACAGCAACGGAAAAAAACCTCTTCAGTATCTGTCACCAAAATTGCATCAATTTGGCCAAAAGTGGGTAAGAATTGTTCATCATCTATATCTACAGTAACAATAGAGTTCCGCTGCCATATAACACCAGCTATTGTAGCGGAAGTAACCGAATATTTGAGGACAACGCCAGTGCCGAGAGAAAACTTGACAGTGTCTCCTGAATTTAATGCAGATTTTTTTCCTAGTATTTTTGTTGTAGGTATTGTATTTTTCACAAACAAGTCATTGAGCATAAGTTGACATTTTATTGCTAGAGTCTTGCAAACATTGACTCGATTAAAAGATGATCTAGCCACTAACTTAGATACCCTGTGCTTGGCTTCAAAACGCATAGCTCACATGTTACGTACGGGGCCGAACTTCATTAGCATGGTAGGATAATGAGTCAGAAAATGAAACTTTGGCTGCAGGGGTGATTTTGTTAGCTCCGTGTACAATTGATTAAATTCTGCTATTATAACCCGGAGTTGAATATTGGTGTCACTGAAGACCCTATGACTTAATAACCTGTCGGTGATTTGCCGCAACATAATGTATAATTTCCATACTTTATTTTCTAAAGGAATGTAAAACCCGGCTATTAGGCTGAAGTATCTAATAAGGGTAAGCATTTCTGATGCTGAAGTTTTCAATTTTACTTTCGAACCTTGGACAACTAAACAATTACTTGGTTTTGAATTCCTATCTGGTCCATAATCAAATGAAATTATTCTTTGTTGCAATACTGAGATCTTTAAAAGACCTTCGGCAAGGAAGTGGTTTATGACAAAGGTCATTACATAACGAGCTACACCTTCTAATATATCATGCATTGGGTCTACTGCTACATTTTGAAATAAATCAAATCCTGTCACCTTAAGCCAACAGCATGATTCTTTAATGCCCGTGTTAGGTGTATCGTTTTCTTGCAATTGAGCGTGGTATGAAGTCATATTTCTAAGCAAGTTACTGTTTTCATATAGAGCAGTTTGCAAACCTTTCTTGTCAATGTTACAGATTCTGCAACACTTGTTAGCTGAAAAACTTTCAGTAAACCCGAGAATTGAATTCAGGCCTAAATTATCGCCAGTTATAGCAACAACCTTCAATTTTACGGTTCCTTTAAAAAACTTATTTTCTATAAAAATTCCTTTGTTTTGCAAGTAATTCAATTCCTCAATAACAGGGTCAAAAATAGCTTTGTTTCCATATTTAGTTTTGTCAGCAGAATGGCAAATAGCTAACAGCAAAATGTTATTCAACAATGAAAATAAATGTGGTGGGAGTGCTGACAAGGAAACGTATACACCACCAAGCTTATGCACCCCAGCGTGGCTCCCCAAAGGATTTCCAATTTCAAAATCATCATAGTATACTACTAAAGGAAGAATAATGTCCGACGCCTGCGGTGTACACATTGCCAGCCATACAGATCCCTGCATTACATTTTCTAGACACATTGGCCTCATCGGATTTTCTTCACGGATTATTAAATTACCCCTTAGGTGGTTCAAATAATCCGTTACATCTTTCCAAATAGTGTCAATGGAAAAAAAATTCTTCAAAACCTGGCGAAGTTGAATTACTTGCATTGTACGTGGCTTGGTGTGTAATGTTAAAGTGTTACTCCTTTGTGAAATGTCAGGACAATAACCAACGATTACTTCATGTGGTGGTATAAAAGAACCTAATAAATTCAATTCTCGGAATCTCAAATATTCTGAACGAAACGGAAAAAAGATGCCCTTCAAAGCTGTGTTGAACTTATGAAGTCGTTTATTAATTTCGCTTCCAGACATGCTTTCCTCATCAGCTAGCACAGGGCCGAATACGGACATTAAAGACGGTGCGATATTGTCAAGAAGGGTTTGCAAATGACTAACCATAGCTTGTACAGACGATCGAGATACAGATGGATTTACATAGAGCGTTGAAATAAATTTCAAAACTTCTTTATGAATAATACTATCAGCATTATCAAGGACTTCCGGTTCACTATCAGCTTCAATGTATATGTGCTCAGTTGCTACTTTGGTAGTCTCTGTTTCACACATAGGAACTACGCAAGCCTCGTTTGAGGTGGATGGCAAATAACGAGTGTTTACTTTATTCAAATGTTTTAAGTTAACATGTTTTCTAAATTGTCTAACGTCCGTGAAATACCGGTAGCATGCGTCTTCACCACATTTATAAACACCAGTAATATCAATTTTTTCACATTCTTTCCTTATGTGGGTAATAAGTGAAGAAAACGTGGGAAAAGTCCTTTTACAACTGTGACACTTCATCTTAATTTAAATTGTGACTCCGAGAGTAACTAATATCTCCTTCACAGATTGTGACATACGATCGTACGATGTTTTGACTTTGTAAAAACCAATTTGGATAATAAGCCAAATGTTATAGCTTTCAGTAGGATATTTAGCCGCAGTAGCATGAAATATTTTAAAAGTCACATCAACAGCCTCAGTTAGTGTTGTGAACTTGTAAAACGTATTGTCACATACTGTGAAGGAGACACCTGACTGGCGGCACCAAATTATAAATGGTTGGAGGCTAATACCTAGGTTTTGAAGCTTTTGGCGACGCTCCTCAATTACCACTTGCACGTCTGCGTCATCATCCACGATGGTCACAAATCCATCCAATATCTCCGCTCGTGAAGCTTGCCAGTCTTTTCTAGATCGACGGGCAGGAGGAATATTAAAGAGACAGCCGAGTAGCAATATCGCTGCTATTAATTTTGTCTCCGGTTGTTCATCTGGAAAGAAAATAATAATAGTATATTTGACACAACACATCATCATTAACTGAGCAAATAGGGAAAAGTAAAATCTATCTATATAAGTAAAAATGAATTGCCGAAATGTGTGTCCGCCCGCCCGTTACTTCTGAACGACTGCACCATGTTAGATAATTTTTAAATTCTTTTTTGTCTATATATTTTATAACGGGTTCACCGACCCAGGGAGGTCGAGCACCTAGAACTATATAACAGAATCATTTCCTTACCGTCACAAATTGCCAATGTATCAGCTATTTTTCGACGAAGAAACCAGTCCTTTGTGGTGTTAAGCTTCTGCTGAGCAGCTTTTAGTATGTTTTCCGATGAAGCATCCAAGGCGTCGAGGCCCCCGGATTTATCAGGGAACAGTGCTTCGTAGTCATGAGTCAGGAGTCGCCATCCATCACTTGACTTCAGGATAGGATACTTATTGAAGTACTCCTGTAATGTCCCTTCCTCGTAGTACAAGTACCGGAGGCGAGCTCGCACCGTCTCCCGCCACAGGGCACTGACCTCCTGCCACGGACCAGCTGAAGGACTTGACAGCTGCTCTAATGCTGACGCTACGTCCTCCACTTCACCTGCACACAAAAATTAAAACGATTAATAATTAGTACAATGACAATAACGGTTCTTAGATTCAGATATTTTGTAATTTGTAACGAAAATTTATACTAATTCAGATATTTTTCTCAATAATTTTGTTCTTGATAATTTAATTCAATCTGAAAACATAAAATTTCTTGAAAAGGAGTTACCTTCTTTAAGTCCGGTCAGGTCGATTCCAGCGAGTGGAGGGGTGTCTAGCCTAGGACTGGACTTGGAGCGAGAACGTGACTTGGGCTTTTCAATAAGGCCCAACGAAACTAAATGCTGCCGTCGAGCCCTTCTGGCGGTGACTAACCAGCCAGAGATATTGCGCTTAGCCTGGTAAGCATCAGCCGGCAGGTACGGCGCGTAGTATAGGGGTGGTGACTCCTCTTTAAATAATCTGCCAATGTCGTAGGATAGAGCAAGCAGCTGCGAATCTGTCAGAAGTACCGGGTTTTCGGCCGTAATGAGCTTCTCCATAAGCAGCTTGCATAAACGCCCACGCACGTTTGAGGGTAAGGTGCCCGTTTTCTGCCCAATTGCTATTATTTGTTTTCCCTCGACTGATGAATTCAGTATGGTATTCACCTGAAACACAAATAGTGTAAGTATGGCATTACAAACTAAATATGCAAGGTAAAAGTTAAAAAAAAATGTCACTAAAATGTTGAAAATACAGGTTCAACACCTACCTTCCATTCAGTATAATGATCAGTTGGAGTCGGTGCCAGTCTAGGCATCATGCATTTAGTTGTTAGTTATAGCTGTCACCAACTCCAAATATATTACTGATCTTTGTGACATATAGTATAGCTCCTAAACGGCCGTCCGTACACACATACAGGACAGGACAGGTACAGACGTTAAACTTATCTGTTTACGCCGGGGGTTAACAATATTGAATGTCAATTTAAATTCCTTATCAAAAGTACAGGATAATAGGCAATAACTTACTAAATTGCTCCCGGTGGACTCTTGTCTAACTGCTTCACCCACTGACGACGACAAGTCCAGTGGTATCACCAGTATGTCACCATCCTAAAATAATATTTACTTTGAGACAATGTTATAATAGTACATGTAACAAAAAGGTGTGATAATATGAGTATGTACGGTCAATTAACCTCAATAATCGTTGAAATAATCACTAAATGTGTCCGAGTGCGACCGTTAACTAACAGGCTATAGCTAGCCCTAGCCGGAGATAACTCAAGGGAAGTGTTATATTTTTTTACTAGTAATCGGTTCAGCATTGCAGGTGTGAACGGTCCTGCCCTCGTCCCTTGATCCGGCCCTGATAAAAACTAATCGATCAAGATCAGGACTGATCCTGGTCTCAAAGAATGTCTATACCAAATTTTGCATCGGTTCAGTGTCTTAGGTATGAAAATGTGAAAAGGTCCTGCCCCAGCCGACAGATAGACAGACAAACTTACTTTCGCATTTATAATATTAGTATGGATGTAATTACAAATTAATACATATTGCTCTTGAACCAAAAAACAGTAAGTACGAGTACTTTTCTACAATTTTGCAGAACTTACCAAATTTTCCTGGTTAAGTCCTGCTTCGCAGTCTTGGTTGAGGATTGAGCTTTGCAGTCCTTCACACGGTGGCAGAGGCTCTAAGTTACAAGGTAGACTAGTTAACAAGTCATTCCTCAGGACCTCTTCAAAGAGTGATGAATTGTAGGAGTTATCCTGAAATTTAACAAGAAATTTAAAAAGGTAATAATAATGTACTTAGTTGGTAAACTAACAAGACTGATGAAAAGTTATGATTTTATTCCACTTTTTAAATAAATACTGCACCGGTTAAATTGTTAGGTATCTTAAGAAGACTTTAAAATAATAAAAGTTAATAAGTAGGTACCTACCTACCTACATGCAAGTAGGAGAATGTGCATTTAAGCGACGCAGGGCATGTGTAAGCAAAAAGTTTAAAACAAAATTTACTTTTTTGAAATACAATTTAACATGAAAACAAACCATATCTTTTGGTTGGTCGCTTTTTAACATGGCCAGAGCTGCTTCAAACCGGAGTCTGTCCCCTATTTGAGGGAACATACTATGTATGTCTTGTTTACTAAGCATCTGCATTGTTGCGATATCAATTCTTTCAGCTGAAAAAAAAAGGTAAATTTAACAGCGCCCTGATTGCAGCTGTGAAATGCACTACGTCGCATCGACTTTATAAAATGTAGGTTGGTAGAGCTCGTCTAAGCTGAAATGACGCGCCCCACTACTTAAATTTGTATACGTACACTACGGTAAATGCGGTAGTGGGGCGCGTCATTTTAGTTTAGACGCACTCTACCTATTTGTTTTTTTTTGGGTTGCAGTTGCACATCGAATCTAGTGTATAATATAAATATGAACGTATATCTAGGTAGGTGGGTAGGTACCATACGACAAGACTATTCTTGGTTGGAGTGTACAGCGGCCAAAAAAGTGTTATTTTCGCAAATCGTTTATTTTCTCGATTCTATAGTATGTAACACCTAGAAAGGCTAAAAGTGTCTGGGTGTTTTTTGTCTCCGACCAACCGTTTGTCGTAAAAACGATGTCGAAGGGATCCATAGGTAAGGTTATGTTAGAACTGTGACCTTGAAATTGGTCGCGAAATTTTTTTAAGTATATTTTCATAGTGCCTCTAAGACGACACTCTGACCCTATTCTTGCTAGAAATTAGAATGTGTGAATGTAATGTGTGAGCTCATGCTAGCAACTTACTAGGTAGGTTTGTCAACTTACTTTCAAAACGATCGATGTAGCGTTCCAAATTCCACTTCTTCAAAAGATCACGCGTAGCCATATCCATTTTTGCACTGATCAAACACGTTCACTGGCACTAATGGAATTGTTATTGCTATTAATTAAACGAGTCGTGAGTCGTGACTTGCCGGCTGTAGCGGTGAAATACAAATGGCCGACCGAAATGGCGCGGCGGCGGAATGAAGTGAGAGAGGGAGACCTCATTATATAATGCCGTGACCTTAAATTTGTAGGACATCATTCAAATGCTACTCATAAATGGGTCTCTGTAATAATAATTTAGTAGGATACACATAAAATAATATGACTATATTATTGAACTTTGATGCTTACTCTAAAAATATGAGATTATTTAATCGTATTATCATAGGATTCACATAAAATAATATGACTGTAATATTAAAAAATGATGCTTACTTTAAAAATATAAGTTTAAAGCATTATAATTTAATATAGTACATTAGGGGGAGGTCATCGTATTTTTAGAGATACTTCTTCATATTAAACTATGAAATCTATTTATATTACGGTGACTGTCATTGTGTTTTTTAATTAGAATCTTATTTATAATTATCATACTAATTTATGGGACAGTGGACCATTTTCTATTACATTGTCTTATTATTTGAAGAAGACAATGTTATTTCATAATTACAAATTTTTACGATGACAAGTATCATAATATTGCATTATTTACCCAAAAAATTCGATTCCATCTTAACACATTTCAGTTCTAGCGTAATATTTACTTATTATCAACATATTATAAGACAACGCTACTATTTTAAACCAACGTCACGATATTTTAAGATTATGCCAAAATGACATTTTTCTCAGTGTATTTTTGAGGCTTTAATAATTGTGATTTGGATTCCGTATAATTTGACAGCACATTTATTCTTAATATGAATAACTATGCTTTCAATTTCGGTGTTATCCACATAGTTATGCAAGACCATCAGCTCAAAAGGGACAATGGGGCAGAGCTTGCTACTAGTGGCGAAGAGTTATTCCTGAGGTGCTGTTAAACTGTAGACTGAGGAAACAAAGCTGCGAGATTATTGTCCACATTCCTAGAGTATAGTGGTTTATTATATTGACAGAAAGAATAGAATCGTCACCGCACTTTAACAATTCGGAAGGAAAAGTTTAAGTTTCTAAGAAATAAGATAATGGTACCGATTCCCTTGTTCACAAACTAAACTAAATTTAAGTTCATGCATCTTTTTCTTTGTATTTCATTAAGAAGAGGACAAAAGAAAATTTTTAGTTTAGTCCTGTCAAATTAATCAGCGCCTGTCACTACTCCATACAAGTTTAGACGTGATTAAAAACTTGCCTACTAAAATTACGTCAATTTACGTCAAGCGCTGATTAATTTGACAGGACTAAACTAAAATTTATCTTCTGTCTTTTCCTTAATGAAATAGAAAGAAAAAGATGCACTGAACTTAAATTTAGTTTAGTTTGTGAACAAGGGAATTGCCACCATTTTCTTAATACATTTCCAGGACTCTTTAGGATTGGTACTGGCCTTCCGAAATTCTGACTTTATGACCGTGAGTGTTTTTAGATCTTGTTTCGTTTCCTGGATGTTTCTTGAAAGTGTTATATAACCATCTTTATGGTGATGTACGATGTGGGTGAATATGAAATTATGAAATCCTTCTAAGGAAAAACAACGCTCAAGTAAATGATTATGTTAAAGTTTGGGAAAAATAATTAAATCGACACAAGCCAAGGCGCGGGAAGGCATTAGTAGACCCTTACAAGGTATAATGGACGATCCTATTCGCTACTTAAACTTCAGTACTTCTGTAAATTATAGTTTAGGAGTTATAGTTTTCCTAGGTGTATCATAATAAATCATACCGATGTATTTTTTACCCCTGTTGACACACAGACGATGTCTGGTACACGCTCGCTGTCAGACGCCTGCGCCGGTTGAGCATTATTTCAATTACTAAACAATGGAGGACGAGGTACGTAGTAAACATTGTTTGTTATTACACTTTTATTGGATAAAAAACTATTTCCTTACCTAATGTTAAAATCGATGACCTATATTTACAAGCAATCATTTTTTCTCCAATTTATCCAAATTCATTATCCTAAGACTAGCCTTAATTTTCACTTAATTAACCCTAGCAATTAAGTATCAAGTGATTATTTTCATTAAAGTGATTCATTTTTTTTGATTTTTCATTGAATTGTTACTGACATATTACGGTAAATGATTGCAAATATTAAAATAAAATCGAAGATAGAGTCAGAACAATTCAAGTTTAAAAGCTTGGAAAAGCGGTCGATTTCAAAGATTTTCGGTGGTTTTGAAGTTTCTTATTAGAATAGTTAATCTTGAAAATAACTTTTAGTCAGTGTATATATGTTACTATATTTTTTATTTATTTTACCCCTTATTATCTTATTAACTAAATGATAACTCTAACAAATATATGTGGTTTACCTAAACTAACCTGCAACTTTCAAACGTACTGTTTAAGTCTTCCGAAAGGTCACAGTTTGTTAGTAAACAATATATGACAGGCATTGTACGGGAGCGTATATCATGTCATATATTCAATTCCAAAATACCGTAGTGTGAGTCACGAATTTGGGCGCGATTTCCTACCTCGTTGTATCTTGGTCGTGGCGTGATAACGACGGAACACTTGAGAGCAGCAGTGCTACTGATAAGCCGCCTTCACAGATCGATTGTGTCGTCCAATAGATATGGTACTTTATCTCCAGGTTATCTAGACCATTGCTAAATCTTCGTGAGTTCTGGTGCAGTGTCATTATGTCAACAGTCGCGGTTTCGTTAGACTTAGGTGTCATGTGTTCCTAGTGGATTTGGGATAAAATCGTTTGGACATGGTCAGTTCTTATAAATTAAAGGTACGTTTTACTTATTATTTTGTTTTGTGTTGCTTGGTTACGTCAGTTCACACATGATCGTGAAATTTGTAGCTTTAAGTTATCAGTCACATTTCCAGTGATAGTATGTCTATTTTTACAATCGATCTCGTAGCAAACAATATCTGCATATATCAGATTTTTAAGTGATTTAGTATTTATGTCTCTTTTTATACATATGTATTGCAATACGTGAATATATGCAAAGTTTATCTATCTATTAGCAAAAATGCGTCCTGTGTATATGTATTACTTAAAAATGTGATTGATACAAAATTGGTTCTCCACAGACTTGAGAGAGAGGTTAAATAACATAATAAAGTGTTCGTATTTAATGCCCAGTGGTGTATGTGATATACATAATATTCTTGCCGAAATTTACCATTTTGCTAAGTTTCTTGTATTTATTTTTGTCTTCCATGAAAATCCTGTACGCATAAACCAAGGCCAAGCATGGCCAAGCTACTGTCTACCGTATTGCTCTACTATAGAGATGGATAAGTGTTATATAGTAAAGCTAGGAATACATAATATTTGGAACTCCGCTCCTTATAGGTACTTCTTCACCAATCAATTCAACCTGTCTTAGGCCTCGTATTCCTCCTTAAATTCTGCTAGATATTCTGTCTTATTTTCATAATAATATTCATCTTTGTCTGACTTGTGAGCTGATTATGATGCATAAGACGGGAATACGAGCTGTTGTTTACACTACGGTATAGGCTGGCGACGATCAGCTCCGGCTTTAGAGAACTCCAGTATGCTTTTAAAATATTAGAACGCAAGGAGCTTATATCGTCAGCAGTGTTAATTAATCGTTGACAATCGACCACACAATTAACGAACTTTAGGCCGGTAATCATTCTAGATGTTAGAAACCAATCCTTCTAAGAGTATTTAATAAAATACGTTCAAAATACTTATATAAACTCACGCCAATGTCTCATGTAGAAGGCACAGAACACAACCTGTAACGATCCTTAAATATGTATTTCCTTTATGATACACGCACACCGGTTGCGAGTAATATGCATCAGACCTTCCCGAAGATAATCATCAATAAGGTCAGTGTATGTCCTTCTAGGGCGTCCCCTCGTGGCGGTCCCACTTTTGCGTTGTAAATATTTGTTGTTAGTCGGCTTTTATTCATCCTCTTAACAAGACCAAACAATCCTTTTAATTTTATGTTACCATACATTGAAAATATGAGGTAGGTAATATTGCCAATGGTTCTCAGGAATGGATGAGTTGGCCATTGTTCCGGGCTCATGTATGCACGGTGGCAGTCGCAGTGAGTTTCCACGCCAGCTGGCTCGGTCCTCGCTCAGCTTTTGTCCACGGAGGGGTACAGTATGCAGTAGCAGTGACCCTGGCACTGCTGATAGTGGCGCTGCCCTTGGTCTTGCTACAGTTATCAGTTGGGCAGCTAAGCCAGCAAGATGCAGTCGGAGTTTGGAGGGCAGTTCCTTTATTTAGAGGTATGAGTTCCACTTTCGTAATATAGGAAATGAGATCACGATTAGGATTTTGCAATCACAACAATAGAACAACGGTGTTCGAATTCCGAATTTCTAGCGCTGATGCTAATGAACTTCTAGACTGAACTGTGACCTTGACCTAGCTATCATTATAAACACAGATAGGTCAAGGCTTGGGGTTTACTACCTACTAAGAATTTAGAACTATCTGTTGTGACTATCTGACTGTGTCAAGTATAATTTTGTTTCTATGGAAATGATTTGCAATCGAGTTCTGATTCGTAGCACTGAATCAATTTGTAGGTAATTAGCTTGACTTAATGGAATACAAAAAATAAAACCAGGATCGTGTATTTAGTTTTCTTGTTCTTCCAGGTGTGGGATACCTGAGGTTACTGATATCCTTATTGGGCTCGATATACTCCATCATCTTCTTAGCGATGACGGCCACTTATTTCCTTTACACAATAAGCAATTCTCTGCCATTTTGGGAATGCATGGAGCTGGTATTTGAAGAAGTAAGTTTTTTATTAGCTTTACGTTCGCACGGACGTAAAAATACCGCGGCTGGATTATTTGCGGATTTGATCTTCGACGCAATGCTTAGTGCCGAAAGTTGAAAAATTCGAACAGTGCGAATTTTACCCGCGCTGGTATACACCCTGTTGAAATCTCAGTTTTCGGTCCAGTGGGCGGTAAAATCCCGCTACGATATTTTTACGTCGTTTTGCGTTTTTTGTTCCTTTTCATTGTTCTCCTGTCTTTAGCCCAGTGTTGGTGTTGACGTTCCTTTTATAACAGGAATATACATAATACTAGCTGACCGTACAGATGTTGTCCTGTTTCCTAGAATTCGATAGCAGCGCCACCTACCGGGTCCAATTGTGAATCTAAGCCATCCAGGGTGCCACCGAAACGCATACAGAAAAATTCATTCAAATCGGTCCAGCCGTTTAGGAGGAGTTCAGTGACATACACACGTACCTACAGTAGAATTAGGTATATAATATAAAGATAGGCACGGAGGCACCTACTTAACAGCACCTGCCGAACCAATATTTTGTCTTTTACTTTAACTAGCTTCTGCCCGCGACTTCGGCCGCCTTAAATTTCATGTTCCCCCGACCTTTCCCGTCGCATCGAATCGCATGCCTGTCCGATTTTCCCCATTTATGCAACATTTTTCATTGCTGCTCCGCTCTTCTTGGTTGTAGCGTGATGTTATATACCTATAGCTTTTCTCGATAAATAGGCTACTCAACACAAAAAGAATTTTTCAATTCGGATTAGTAGATCCTGAGATTAGCGCGTTCAATCAAACAAACAAATAAACTCTTCAGCTTTATCTTATATCTTTAAACGAGCAATTCTTGTATATATATATAATCTGAATCTCGGAAACGGCTCCAACGATTTTCATGAAATTTAGAATACGGGTTTTGGGGGCGATTAATCGATCTAGCTAGGATTCATTTTTATAAAATGTCGTTTTATTCGTGTTTTCAATGACCAACTTTATCGATAATCAACTTGAACATAAACTTATTATTTTAAACACAATTTATCAAAAAATACCGAGCAAAGCTCGGTCATCCAGATATTAATATTAATATATAAGGTGTATCTATTCATACACGAAATATTTTAAGAGGTACACCTGTAGGTGGTAAAGAAGTTATCTATAGCAACGAATAAAAAAAAATCTAAGGGTTTTTTTGTTAAATTTAATATTTATTAATTATTTGACGCAATTAAGAAATACTGGCTCCTTCTTATTTTTTACGGCCCGAGACACCGCGGCCATGCTCGTGCCGTCCGGTCGTCGCCCTCGCAGCGTCAGGCGGGCCATTCATAGAATTTGGAGTAAAGGTTTAATGCAAAACGTCTCAAGTAGTTTTGAAATTATAATAATTACGAAAATTCAAAAACGCTTAGATAAAAATTTTCTTTTTGCTTCTATAGCTTCTTTACCACCTGGGTGTACCCCTTTTTTTTTTTTTATCCGGATGGGAAATCATCAAATGACTTCTCCCGCTCTGGGCGGAGCTGGAGGGCGTGTCAGACTTTTACTGACTAAAACCCACCCGTGTTCCATCAGTTGCCCATGTGCCAGGGTCACGGTATCTCTTTCGAACAATCATGCGACCCCGGCAGGCATCGGTCCTAGTAGGCCCCTACACTGCTGCTGACATCTCTTTGAGGCGCGCGTGGAACACTGCGCGCCGTCGACCCGAGCTTGGTCCTTACCGGGCGGCGAGCTACCCATTGCTCGCCACCCACAAGCTCGCGCCTACGGTGGCCGGGAGTCCGCAATCGACTCCCGACGCCCGGGGCGTCTCCTCCTGCGGCGGCTAGGGACGTGAGGGCGCAGAGTCTGCCACTCCCTCACGCACCCCACCTCCTCCTTTGCGAGCATTACTGCTTCGCAGAAGGAGGTGACGGCTTCTCATTCCCTCTCGCTCCGTACCATGGCTCGCACCAGGGCCGGACGCGAGAGGTCGCCGCCGCCGATCGCCTCCACGAGGACACGGCGGTGCTCCGCCCAGGCAGGGCACACCTCCACCGTATGCTCCACCGTGTCTTCCAGACGATCCTTGCAATGGAAACACCCGGACGTATCCTCCCGCTTTATCCTGAACAGGAACCCACCGAAGCACCCATGCCCGGTGAGAACCTGCGTCAGGCGGAAGGTGAGGACGCCGTGACGCCTCTCTATCCACTCCTCAAAGAGGGGACTTACCGCCGCAATTGTGGCGTGCCCAACAGGTGTACCCCTTAAAATATTTCGTGTATGAATAGATACACCTTATATAATATCGACGGTCCCTAAGTACATAAAGACCCCCTTATTGACATGTCTTTTTGTACGTAGGGACCGTCGATATATAAGTATATATTTTTTTCTTCTTTTCAGTTACTTTAACAATTTATTCGAAGACTTACCCTCTGGATATCTCTATATTAAACCTATTGTATGTGTATGTGTCACTTAAGTCCTCCTAAATATTGCTAGACCGATGTTGATAAAATTTTTTGTATGTTTGAGTGGGTACCTGGATGGTTTAAATTCATAATTAGGCCCGATAGGTTGCGCTGCGATCGAGTTCTAGGAAACAGTACAACATATTAACGGTTAGCATTATAAGTTAAAGTCGCTTTCAATGTCTGTCTATGTGACCGCGTTGTTCTTCTAAACTTCGCAACAGGATGCGGTTCTTACCATCATTTCATCATCATAATGATAGCCAAAAGATGTCCACTGCTGGACATAGGCCTACCACAAATTGGGGGGGTTTGTCATAATCGCCACGCTTGGCAGGCGGGTTGGCGATCGCAGTATGGTGGTAAAATGTATAAAGAACGCTGCTGCCCATTCTCTAGTAAGTCCCTTACTCGCCTGTTACGACACCCACGGAAAGAAATGGGATCGTGCTATTCTTTACGTCCGGCACCATACGGAACCGTATGATTTACCATCATTTAGTTACATATTATAAAGAAATATTGTTGTATTGTCAAGTTTCTAAAATAGATTTAGAAAATTGACAATACAACAATTTTTTTTTCTTTATTTATTTATAGGGGCTTTTATTGTATGTCAGTCCCATCGTATCCTTAACAATGCTACTTTAATAAGACGTGGCCCATGAATTTGAACAAACTCTTCGCATCGTTGCCATTTGGTTGGGATAGAATTATATGAAACATGCCATGCCAGAACATCAGCTCTGTTCAAATTCAAGGATCTCACTAAATTATTTCTACTGGACTCATATTGGACACATTCCATCAATAAATGTTGTAGGTCCTCGACAACTCCACATTCGTCACAATTGGGTGATGTGATTTTCTTCATCATGAAGGCAATTTTTTTGCATGGAATGTGTCCAGATCTGAGTCTAAAGGCAGTAACAATCAGTTTTCTACTCACATCGCTATTCATGAACCAGGGCACGCGAAGAGGTTTACACTGTATGGTGTTATACCATAAACCCTTCTCTAGTGACCGTTTATATATTTCAAAATTTTGGTAAAAACTCTGAATAATCTAATATTATATTTTTTTCTTTCCCATTTCTAACTGCTAATTTCGCCAACGTGTCAGCCTCTTCGTTGCCCCGCAATCCAATATGCGATGGAACCCACTGCAACCTCAGTCGGATGCCCTTTAAAGTAATTTCATCTATTTTAGATAAAATTTCATAAGCTATCGATGTACCTCTGTGGCCAGAGGCGCATAAAGCTATATGTTGTAATGCACTTTTGCTGTCTGTACAAATGACGACATTTTTATATCCAAAATGATTAATTATATTTATAAGCCAATTCCTCTGAGATTGCAATGAGTTCCAACGTCATAATGGATGTAGATTGACTTATTTTAAAACAATTATCCTGAGTGCTCATATCCATATTAGGTATATAAAATGCAGACCCATGACCTTCTGTACTCTTCGACCCATCTGTAAATATGTAAGACCAACCACCATACTTTGTATATAATTCATTAATTACTTCATATTTTAACAAATTAGTATCGTATGACCTTTTAGCTTTTGTTATTGATTCTAAATTTACTACAATTATATCATTAACATTAATATTAGTTACCCATTTTCGTAAAGTATACATTAATAGTGAACAGGAAGAAGCTACTTGCAAGTCTTTCACCTCATTCACAACTGATACCAATAACGGAACATTTTTATTTTGCCAATAACAATTTTGTCGAAGAGCGTAGAGATTCTGTAATAACTGACAAGTTACATTCTTTTCTATAGCCTTTGACTTTAAACAGAATTTATACGCTAAATATCTCCTTCGTAAGCACAGTGGAACTACACCAAGCTCACTTTCCATTACGTGAATCGGTGTAGTTTTGAGGAAACCTCCTATTATCCTCATAGCCTGATTTTGAATTTTACTTAATTTATCTAGATGGCATTTAGCACTCGCATCATATAAATAGCAGCTATAGTCTAAGCGACTTCTGATTAGTGTAATATACATATATAATACGTCTTAGGTGTCTAGGATGTAAACCCCAGGAAGCACCTGCCAAAACCTTGAGTAAATTAAGACTCCTTTGCACCTTTTCAACAGTCAAATCATCTGCATACTGAGACATCGTTACATTTCTAATTTTATCAATTATAATTACGTTAAATAAGGCAGGTAAAATTAGGTCACCTTGCGCCAGACCACGATTTGTATATCTTAAAAGGTACTTATTTTGATCGGTTTCATCTTTCATATACACTCGAGAGCAATGAATCCGGGTCACTTAAAGAATCCTAAAAATCTCGGAAACTAAAAATGCTAGGTTAATGCAATAAATTGTATTTAATAGACAATGTAATACTCCTTAAATGAAGGTATTAAAACTTCTTAGTTATTGTAAAGTTATATCATAAAAAAATCAAATTTGAAAAAGGGCCACTTTCGAAGATGGAACTACGAAATTACAGCATTTGGTTTTGCTTTTGTTTGTAATCTGTCATTTATGTGGGTACATAAACCATGTTGATAGTGGTCTATATTAATTATTCAAGCTGAAATTATGTCGCTTACGCCTGAAGAATGCACCAGAATACTTACAATGCTGGAAACCGGCCGGAGTCAGCGCGATACAGCCTGGACTGTCGGTGTGTCGCTGTCAACAGTACAAAGAGTTCTCCGACGTTACGAAGAAACTGGTTCTAACCTACGCAGACCAGGAACGGGCAGAACCAGGTGTACCACAGCACGAGAAGACCGATACTTGGTGAACACCATGCTTCGAAATCGCTTTCTCACAGGAACTGAACTCACAAATCAGTTTCGACGCCTCGGAGGAAGTAACCCAAGTGCATGGACAGTAAGACGTCGGCTTGCTGAATCTAACTTAAAACCCCTTAGACCTGCAAACGGCCCTAAACTGGAGCGTGGGCATCGTATTTCAAGACTAAGATATGCCCAGAGCCACGTAAATTGGAGTATTGAAGATTGGTCAAAAGTTATGTTCTCCGACGAATCAAAATTTATGCTCTACAAGCACGATGGAAGACACAGAGTGTATCGAAGACCAGGGGAAAGATTCAAGCAAGCATGCATCGAAGAAAAAGTAGCCTACGGTGGTGGGTCTGTACTTGTGTGGGCCGGAATTTCTTCTGAAAGTCGCACAGAGCTGGTGATCATAGAAAACGGCTCTTTAACTAGCGTAAGATATGTGGAAGAAATCCTCAATGATCACGTTGGTCCATTTATGGTCAATTTAGGTGAGGATGCTATATTTATGCATGACAATGCCCGACCTCATACAGGTAGGATTGTGAATGACTACCTTCAAGAGATGAACATTACTCGTATGGAGTGGCCAGCGCGCAGCCCGGATATCAACCCGATCGAGCATGCTTGGGACGAGCTAGGCAGATGCGTAAAACAACGAAACCCTCCCCCAATCACGCTTCGTGAGCTCAAAATTGCTCTCACAGAGGAATGGGAGAATATTCCCCAAAATCGTATAAGGAACTTGGTGTACAGCATGCCAAACCGCGTAAACGCAGTAATGGAAGCACGAGGAGGCAATACGAAGTATTAAAATTCAAGAAAATCGTAATAAAGTTCAAAAATTTCATGTTTCCTATTTTTGTTTTAAGGAGAGATCAGCAGTTTTTTTCTTTATGTAATTTTGTGTTAATAAAATGTATGGTGACTCATATTTTTTTTACTTTCATTTAAGGAGTATTACATTGTCTATTAAATACAATTTATTGCATTAACCTATCATTTTTAGTTTCCGAGATTTTTAACATTCTTTAAGTGACCCGGATTCATTGCTCTCGTATATTAAGGTGTCGTTCACTAAGAAAGTTCCACAGATACTGGCAAAAGGTTTTCCCAACACCTATTTCGTCTAATGTTTTTATCAATACATCTATTATAACATTATTATAGGCATTAGTTATATCCAAAAAACATGCTATCGTCGAAATTTTACGCGAAAATCCTAAGTAAATTTGGCTTACTAATTTGACTAGGAAATCCTGACACGACTGTCCTCTTCTGAATGCAAAAGTGAACGGGGACAGTAATTTATTTTTCTCTAAATACCACTCTAGTCTTTTTGTTAACACTGCGTGAAAGATTTTACATACACAAGAGATTAAGGAGATTGGTCGGAGTTTGGTACCACCGTTAGGTACAGGTTTTGGTATTGGTATCACTAATATGTCACGCCATTGTATAGGAATAGCACCGGTATAAAAAATGAGATTGTATAGATCTAATAAGTATAATTGGCCTGCCTGAGGTAAATGGTATATGAGAGAATATGTAACCCCATCATTACCGGGCGTTGTATCCTTTACATTTCTTGTAAGGTAAAATTGGCATCTAGTAAAATATTATTTGAATTAAAATGTTGGACTCTTGGATAGACATAGTCTGGGGCGAGGTTAGAAAGTAGTTCAATCTTCTGCTCATTTGAAATGCGGGATCTGGACGTCCTGACTCCCTTGATCCAGCCCATACGTTTCCACATATCAGAACTTGACGTTTGTTCATTTTTTTTTTTTTTTTTTTTAACCTTTAAGATATTTTATTTTGGAAATATGGTCTTATTTTTTTTTTTTAACATAATACAATATATTAACTTAACCAAAACTATATATACACAAACTAAAATAAAGCATCGAAAAATTCATCCTCATCGCTGTCGACCGGTAACGTACCCAAGAGACTGGCGGCATTACCACGCTGTATAGCAATGCTTAGCCGTTGGCCAAAATAAAAACCAGCCCTTGGGTCACGAGAAGTGTCAACCAGCCGTTTAGATATCTCTTTAAAGAGGCCATGAGCACTCTGACCCCACGGCCCGAGGGTTTCAACCCCAAACGGCTCGAAAATATAATTACCAATAAGGTTGCTATACTTTCGCCGCTTGAGGTTTTCCGCAGCCGCAGCGGCAGCGCCAGCGCAGCAAGCCGAGCTAGGAAGATGGGATGGCGCAAGAGTATCGACACACGTTGCATCCCACACTAAAGGCCTTCCCACCTTCCAAGGAAACAAAGACATACCGTCCGGTCTCTTGCCATCGTCGCGTGCCAAGCCATTGGGTTCTAATACAGCTGGAACGCCGACGGTGACAAGAGCTCGTCGGATGATGTCGTTAATGTTCGCGTGCCGCGCTAAGCGACCCGCACTTCGGCTACAAGACAGGCCGTGGTGTCCTAGACTGTTGACAACTTCGCCACAGTGGCAGCGATGAGGAGAACAACAAGGAGCTTAGAGAAGCAGCGAGGCGGAAAGTAGTGTCGTCGAGCAAAGTGCCTATGTTCGACGACGGTAGCGCATGAAGCCACAGACCCGATTCCCATTTAACCACAGCCAGCAGGCGCGCACGCTCCGCAGTAGTAGCAGACGAGTTCAGTAAATTGTCTTGTACAACTCTGCAGAGCGGCTCATCCCACCGTCTTTGGGAAAGTGGGTTATCGGGTAGATTTGAACTCGGGCAAGCGAGTTTCCAGGCATCCATAGCCTCGGTAAAGCAGGGCACATCAAAATTATTCAGTGTGGAAGCTAAGATTTTCCTGATTAATTTCTCAGTGCCGTGGACCGAGGATATGAAAGCCGGTAAACTAAGACTGGAAATTTTGCGGACGCCAATGCCTCCCATACGAATGGGAAGAGTTGCTTGTGCCCAAGCTCGGTCGTCCAAGGCGACATTTAGTATTGAGGTTAGTGTGTGCCGGATAATTTGGTCCATTCGGTCTAAAAGGTGAGTGTGCTTCCATAAATGGGAAGCGCGTAGGAAATATGTTAATTTTGGGGCGAAACAGCAGTAACGAATTAAAGTGATGGCCGAATGCATGTTAATTTGGAAAAGTCTTTCCGAAACGTCGTTAAAATTTTGTATTTTTTCCTCAATAAAAGAGGGAAAGGAGTTCTCAAAGATTGGAGACCCAAGGAGACGAAGAGAGCTTTTTTCAATAATTCTTATTTCTGGAGCTATTGCGTTAAATTTTGTAAGTGTCAGTTGTCTGTCAGTACTGTCCGTTATATAAAGTTCACATTTTGATAGGTTTAAATCAAGGCCAATGGAATGAAGTTCATGTTTTAAGAATGTTAGGTCATTTAAAACTGTTTCTACATCGCCTCCCAAGGTTCCGTCATCGAGATACCAAACATTAAATTTGGAATTTAGCTGTCGAATGATTGGGTGAATGGCTAAACTAAAAAATTGTTCATCATTGTCACTACTTTATATTACCTTGCCAATCTTTTGTCCTCGCTTGACAGATAACATATTTTGCAGCTTTTGTTTTGCGTTCAATTATGGTTTAATTACTTGGTGTAGGATTACTTCTGAATTTTTTTAACGCTAACCTACGTTCCGCTACTAGATGAGAGAGTGTTGCGTTCCAGTAAGGTTTAGGTCGAAAGTTATTTTTTGGATTATCACAGCTCCTGATCCAAGGTATATGTTTATCGGCTGCTTTATTCATCTGTTTGATAAAATTATCATATAAGGATTGCACATTAAATGTATCTAAAGGTTGTAATAAATAACTTTCTAAAGATTTACTATACTCTGACCACTTTGCTAGCTTGAAATTTCGCTTTTTATTTGTATATACAGCGTTCATATTATTTCTATATTTATATGAAATTTTAATAAAGATATGGTCACTCCCGAGATTTTCGTTCATCACACTCCAGCTTAGTAAGATAGACAAATCGGCCGAAACGAAGGTCACATCGGGGGATGTCCTCTGTACAGTATTACCTACCAAAGTCACTCTAGTGGCACTCCCATCGTTAAGAGGAGTAAATGCAGCATCTAAAGACGCGTCATAAATTTGTATTCCTCGCCCATCGGCTTTAGAGGACCAGAGGGGTAATTGCGGAACTTTTTATCGGTAGGAATTTGTTTAATTTTCATAGTTAAACAACATTCATTGCGTTATTTACGTTGCTGAGCCGACAATTTATTCGAACAAATTACGCAATGGTTTAGAAATAATCTTCAGTCCCATTCAGATTCTGATAAATTGTGCGTTTCGCAATTAGGGTGCAGGTTGCATGGTGGCCGTTAAAATCCCCAGCTACTATGCATTTATTAGGATATAGTGAGAAAATTTGTTCCCAGTCAGCAAGGCTTGTGCGAACTGAAGATACTATGTTTTTAATTTCGATACAGTTTAAAAGCTTAATTGACATAACGTCCTTGCCTGAATTTCTAGTAGAAATGAAACATTGCTGTACATTTATCGACTTAAAAATAACAAAAGCTATCCCCCCATAACCATCTATCCTATCTTTTCTAAAAATATTATACCCACTTACATTGAATTGGGAGTCAGGGTCCAGCCATGTTTTGGATATTAAAGCTATATGTATATTTTGCTTGTGCCATTAGCAACTCAAACTCATTACGTTTAGGTCGTAAGCTTCGTGCATTCCACTGTACTATACGTATATTAGACGTTTGTGTTGTGTTGTTAGCCATCGTTAAACATAGAAATAAATTTAGTATAAATGTCATCTTTCTTCAAAGCTTTAACAATAAGTTGACCTAATATTTCCATTACAAGTTTACCTAGTTGATTAAGTTTGGTATTCCAATTAGTGTCAGACGTAAATATATCTCTCACCTTCTGGAAAGTACTAAAGAAATCTAAGGTGACGCTTGACTTTTTCGTACCTTTTGAGTTTTTTCTTTCTCTAAATACGTAGGTTCGGTGATGGGTGATGATAATTAATTCTCTTCACTTAAACAAGACCTGTCCGACACTCTAGTTTCTATCGTCTTCTTTTTCGATACATTTTCTTGCTGGATTATGTTTTTTCTTGAGTTCCTCTCTTCAGTTACATTATTCAGCATAATATCATCAGTTCTACTGCTATTAGACCTTCTTTCTGTTAGGAGTATCTCTTTATTTGTTTCCTGAGTATTCTGTTTATTTAGATGTTGAAAATTCATGTAGTTACTATTATTTTCAATTTCGCCTTTATTAACACTTGTAAGAAACAAGCGTTAATAAGGGCGAAATTCTCCTGTTTTCTTTCAAATATAGTTTTAACGCTTTTCTGTATGTATAGTTTTTCTTTGTCATGATGTCTCTGATTTCTTTTTCTTTTAGGAAGATTGGACACTTTTTGTACAAAGCCATATGCGGTCCTTTGCAAGTCACACAAACGTAGTTATTTGTTTCACAATTTGAGTGATTACCACCGCATTTGGGACACATAATTTTTTTAATTGGACATGTTCTGGAGAGGTGGCCAAATTTCCAGCATCCCGAGCATTGAGAAACTGGAAAAGTGTAAGGCTCCACTTTGAACCTGCAACCGTACCCAAATACATACGGCGGTAAAGTGGCGCTCTTAAAACAAACTCGTATTGTCTCTGAATCTATCCATTCCCCACTGTCGGACATTCTCTTTAACCTTCTTATTGATACTATGTCATGCTCACATGATAGATTTTCACGATTTTCTATTTCTTCTGTTTCAAGATCTATCTGTCTTAAAATACCTTAACATAAGTTAGTTTCGTCAGTCCTCTGAAATCTGTACCCTGAGCTAATAATACTTTCACAATTTAACAGTTTCAAAGCACTTTCTTTATTTTCAAAATAGATCAGGACTCTGAATGCACTTTTATATACCATCTTTACTATTTTCCCGATTTTTAACGATCTCAAAAGCTTTGCCATGCCAAATTGTTTTGGTAAACTTTCTTTTCCTGTCACACATATACAAGGGTAGTTTTCTTCAGAATTTCCGCTACATCCTCCCATCAAATTATCACTTACAGAATCTTTCCTATTTACTCGCTTAGGCTTCCTAATTACTGTCACAAATCCATCTTCTTCCACTATTTCTTCATCTTCTTGTCGCCCTCTCTTCTCTGCATGTCGTTGCTCACTCTCTTCGTTCATCTCGTTGTTGTTCTCTTGGAGGAACTGGCTCATGCACTATGTCATCACTGCCACTCGAAACGCAAATATCCACGTTAATGTTTATATCAGCCATTGAATAATAACATACGATAATTTAATAACATAATTATTATGTGGGTAGAAGTAAAATCACACGATATATTGCGATGTAGCTAAGTACGTGCGTTCGACTCAGCCGCTCGCGCGCGTAAGAATACAACAGCCCCCCTAGCCAAGTCACAAACGTTTACCGTTCTACAATCGGTAACGCCTCAGTGTCAGCAATTGTAGAATACGATAAGTTGGTAGCCATGTTGAAGCGCCTGAGTCGGCCGCTCGTTCTACAATGTCTTTAGAAAAACGACACCTTATAACAAAGGATTTAGCGTTGAACATTGTAGAAACGATAAAAAATCATTCTATCATTTTGAACGATGTGAATTTGGCTACGAATTTTCTGTTCGTTTGTTCTAACCACGTGACTTAACGTTGAGCGACTACCGTTAACGATTGCAGATTATCAACTTGGCTAGGGGTTCACCCCTAAAAGAAAGATTATCAACTTGGCTAGGGGTGCTTCAGCACCCCTAGCCAAGTTGATAATCTTTCTTTATAAGCGAAGCGAAGGTCATTAGTTAATAATATTCTTTATTTTCAGGAGGAATTATTCAACACTGTGAACGCATCTTCGTGTCTCAAGTAAGTATTTACAATTAATTTAATTCCTGTAAGTAATAAATAGCTGAACCGAAACGATCTATTTTTGTCTTTAGCAATTTTGTTTAGTCAAAAACATTTGTTTATTAACGACTTCAAAAAGAAGGAAGTTTAATGTTCCACTGTATATTATTTTTTTAAATAGATAAATATCGTCTACATTGTGAAAAACAAAGAATCAGGCGAGATCCTTTGTTTTTCACAATGCAATCTTAAAGTAATACTTTCTTTTATGAAAAATACAAATCGGGAAATTATTTTTTACATGGTGTTTAACAAGCTCATGCCTAATAACAGACCAATTTTAGACAAAATTTTAAATTAAACGTAAAAAAGAAAAAGAAGGAATAGAAGATATTTGTATCTTTGTTGCAGAGATACATTCCTGGGACCAGTGAGCGAGAGACCAGAGTATTATTTGGCTATAGCTTTAATCATACTTGTCCTATGGATAGTGTTTCCGTTTACGTAAGTATAGAACCAATTTTTTAACCTGTTGTTATAGTTTAGGCGCGAAGATTTTCTTATCAAATTAATTTCGCTGGCTTTACTTCACCCACGAGTTGAGTATCGGTGACGAAATAGAAATGAAACAAAAAAATAAAAATAATTCATCATGCGATGGGTTAAGGTCAATGACCGTAATCGATCAGCTGTTGGTTACATAAAGTACTTATCAGTGTCGTTTAAAGTTTTCATCAATGTTGAAAGGATGTTTCTGAAGTGAAAACTTCTTAACACCGTTGTGATTTGAAAGTCAAAGAAACGAAAAGGCGACAGGAAAAAGAGACGGACACATAACTACGACATTATGTTTTGTGTCTCGCTCTAACACTTGGGGCCAATGGAAATCCTTAAGTAAAAAAATATTTAGGCTTTTTGGACAAATAGACATTTGACTTTTTTACATTCGTCTCATTATCTTGAAGCCAAAATTTTTGAAGATTTCACTTCTACCATGTGTGAATTGCACACATTTTTTTTTTAATTTTATTTCTTTTTTATAAGATAGTGGTGCCGATTCTGTTGTATACGAACTAAACTAACTAAACTATCTCTAAAATTCCTTACTTTTGGCTATGAGAATTGTAACGCTATTCTGCAAGAAAAAATCTCTAAATTTAAAAAATATTTTGACACGACTAAAATCAAATTTGACAATCGCGAATCAACGTGGTATTTTTTTTTTCTTTTGGCTTCGCAACGTAGTACTTGTGTGCGGTACGCAATGAATTTTTTGAAAGACGAAAGCGCGAGACGGACGAAAAGGAAAAAAATACAGTGTTGTTTTTGCACGTGAAGGTGAGGTGTTGGTGTGAATTTTAGTTCATGACCACTAGTTTTATTCCACACCTTTTTAATCGCGATTAAAAATAGTCAGATTTAGTTAAAATAAATTATTATAGTCAAAACTTTTGGTGAGATCCGGCAAACTCAGAATAGCAAAATTGTCATTTTCACTAAACTAAGAACTCAGTGCAATCTTAGTGCTGTCAAACTAAAATATAGTTAAGTTGTGTCACTTTAGTCTATTTCAGAATAGGAAATCGTCATTTGACAGGAATAAACCAAATTTTTGTGATTTTTAGTTTAGTTTAGAGAATTTTGTAACAACAGAATCGGCACCAGTATCGGTTTTGCTAGCTAATGTAATTTGGCTCTGTGTATTAACTTAAAAGCGGCCCGTCCGCGTCACACCGTGCTGTCCTGTACGATAATTTTACGGTAAAAACTTGGGATCACCCGTTGTTATAAGTATAACAGATGCTATTACTAATCCAAAATGTGTGAACGGTTGTTTGTCCCTCATTCTTCTCCATATATTTAGGAAGTTTAGTTACAAGGTTTGAAGTATTTCCACACTCCAAAACTTGTCAGTTAATTGAACACTTTATTATTTATTTAAACATGCCTAATTCGACGTTCACATGGACGTAATAATATCGCGGCGAGATTTTTTCGTTCGATTTCCTACTCTCGGCGGTCACGCACCGGGTGATCGTCGAGAGCAAAAACGGGACTGTATCTTTTTTCTACATATTGAGATACACTCTGTTGGATTCTCAGTTTTTCGTTCAAAAACGAGAGTAGAAAATTCAGTGCGCGATAAAATCACGCCACGATATTTTTACGTCGGTGTAAACGTAAACTAACAGATGTAGTTGCTTCAACAACGTTACTATACAAAGAACAATTTTATCAACAGAGTATTTTTCAGTTTTTACAATCCGGTAAAACTGATGAAACGGATATTCTACGTGTTGGGTCCCATCGTGATTATCCTCGCAGTGGTTATCATGGCGTGTATTAGCACGGGAGATAAATTGACTACGTTCTCTAAAGTCGTGGACTGGAAGAGTTTCCTGGAGCCTGGAATTTGGCACGGGGCAATTGTACAAGCGCTGCTGACTTCCCAGGTAGCTGGTGGGTACCTCATCTCGTCTGGCGACACAATTTATGTCAGTACAAATGTGCTGTGGTAAGTTATCCACGAGTATTTTGTTCTTCCCTAGATATGATATTCACATGTCATTGTAGAACGGTCTGGTTTAAAAGAAGATGTAGTGACAAAAATTAAAAAAAGTATGCTTAGATGGTTTGGTCATGTTGAGAAGATGAATGAAGGACGACTTACAAAAGGTATTTACAAGGCAAATTTCAGTGGAAAATGTGAGTGGAAACACCGGGAGGGGACATACAGTAACCTTATTGGTGATGTTCTTCAGAAAGGTCAGGTGCGTAGTACCTACTCGCAACCGGCGTGTGCGTATGACCAATTGTATGAACCTAAATGAGGCAAAAGGAGTGTGTAGAGATCGTAACAGGTGGCGTTCCGTGGTTTCTGCCTACCCCCATGGGAACAAGACGTGAGGTTATGTATGTTTGTAGTAGTAGATACCATCACTATTCCCTTGAAACAAAATGGCTGGAAGACAAAATCTAACTGCTGTAAAATCTAACATTGTTCTTAATTATTCTTTCTTAACTCATATTAGGGATTCGAGGAAAACGATAAGTGCATCCTACACATATAATATTTTCGAAAGTCTTTCTACTTAGGTACTCTTTTGTTAGCCTTCCGGATGAGTAAAGTTGACTCGAACAACAAAACTCACAAGATTCTGTAATGTTGACACGACATTACCTGCTTAACTGTTGGTTGTTTATAGTAGATTTCATCTTCTGTACGCTCGTATTGTATTCGACTCTTATACAGCATGTTAATGCTCCTTATAATAATTATCTTGCCCTTATTCCAATTCAGGGTTTTGGCGTCGAAGTCCCTGCCAGCCTGTATGTTTGGGGTGGACAAAACATTTCTTCTTCTTCCCGTTCTGTTCGTTCCTGTTTTGATGTACTTCTCTATTACTATCTCGGTAAAAAGCAGATGGCTAGTGACCCCTTAAGCAGTGACTGTGGCACTAGCCATAACATCTGCTTAAGGGGTCACTAGCCATAAGGAGGAGGGGGGGGGGGTTCTTTTGGTATTTCATTTCGCGTACGCGTCAATGCTTACGACTTTGTAATGGTCCCTGGTAGGTGACCTTCGACATGGACACGTGTGAAGGCTACCAGGCGAACAGCCTGATGATGCGATACACGAGAAGAGGCAAGCCTCTCTAGCCTAATGTGATCACATTTATGAGTTACTGCTTGCACATTACGGGATACTGCCCACTAGCACGCGCTGCATCAAAATAAGTAGGTAGCCCCAACAACATAACGGCTGAATTAGGGGCAAGTGTAGTATTTATTTCCGTCGGTTCATGTTTATAGCTGGTAATCTTTTGATGACACTATATAATAACAGATTGCTTTGACGGACATTTCCTGCATTTGTGATGGATGCCAAACTCGTGGCGGCGATTTTCTGACTCACATTGAACTTGTTTACATTCTGTTTTATACTCACCAACTACGTTTATTCTAGGCACTTCGTTTACAGTCTGAGCTAATACACTCTTTAATTTATGCTACTTACTGTGTTGTTTTTCTAAAGAGACAGCATAAGGCAAAAACTTATCAGTTTTCTGAATTGCTAAGCAATGTTATCACCGCGAATTACATAGAATTTTGAGCAAAGTAAGAAAGAAAGTACCTTAAACCATTATTTAAATATGCTCCGAGACTGCCTTGGTCTAACACAGTAGTCAATAAGCAAAGTGGCTTAGATAGATTTGCCTCTAAAACTTTCCAAGAACAATCATCTTATACAAGGAAAACCAATTGCATATAAATCATAAGAGGCGATACTCTATTAGGTCGTAGTTTATTCTGGTACCTTCCACTCTTTGATACTGCACTAAGCGCAGCACCAATTGAGGATCTGATCTAATGGACAGCATCCGGTCGCCTGATCCCGACAATGGGTATAACAATAGAAGGAAACTTGCTAGCTCGTCCATTCTAGCAAACTATGAAAGAACACGACTTTAAGAAGTTGAAAATAATATATATTACCCCTCTAAAATTCCCAAGAAAAAGTAATTTATTTATTAAGAACATCACGACCACGTAGCCCGTATAAATTGGGAGGTTGTTGTAGATGCACCATCATCATTATATCATTTCAGCCGCAAGACATCCACTGCTGGATATGGTCCTGCCCCAATTTGGGGGGCTTTGCCATAATCGCCACGCTTGGCAGGCGGGTTGGCGATCGCAGTATGGTGGTATAATGCATAAAGAATGGTGCTGCCCATTCTCTGATAAATCCCTTAGTCGCCTTTTACGACACCCACGGGAAGAAATGGGATGGTGCTATTCTTTACGTCCGGCACCACAAGGTACCTACCGTTTATGCATATCGTCAGTCAAAATATAGATAATTAATTATTGTGGATCTATAAGAAATAGATTATTATTTATTGAATTTTTTTTTTTAAAGCAATGTATTTGGAACTATTTCTATATTGTATGCAAAATAAAGATGTTCCATTCTATTCTACGTAATTATAATATAGCAGTTTTTCCTTTTCCAGTTCGGATCGAACTAAGATTGGATTCGGATGCTTTATGAGAGAAAAGTGGTGTTACGAAATGTAGGTCGTGAGTTCGAACTCAGGCAGGCATTTTACTTTGTGAATTTAAATTCATCACCACTGCTCTCAAAACGGTGAAGGAAAACATCGTGAGGAAACTGGCATGTCTTAGAACCAAAACTTTAAGGACATGTGACGTCTACCAACGTCTACACTGGATCCGCGTGGTGAATTATGCACTGTGTCCCAGCAGTGCGAACATAAAAAATTAATACGTGTATACAGAGCGCAATTGTATATGATTATTTTAACTGTTCCGTACAGCCGGAATAATTTATCTCCAGCACAAAACTCAAAGGTTTTTCTGTTTCAGGACGGCCATAACTTTCATATTAACGAATATTTTGTCGAACTGGTTGGGAGTGGTTTTCTGGTTCTCCATAAGCGAACCTGATAAGGATACCAGCGTGTTCGCAGTGCTTATCCAGACTTATCAGCTCGGAGATGACTTTAACGCTGACTTGGCGTGGCCAGTGATGGTCTTCGTTACTCTTCTTTTCTCTGGATTCATTAGTATGGTAAGATTAATATTAATATTTTTATTACCAACCCACACGGGGTCAGGCCCTGGCATATATGGACAACTGAAGGAACACGGGTGGGTTTTAGTCAGTAAAACCTTGACACGCCCTCCCGCTCGGCCCAAGAGCGGGAGACGTCATTTGATGATTTCCCACCAATAAAAAAATAAAAATAAACGGGGCTAGCGTGGTAGATTACGGCCCACTCCTTCTCCTCCTCGCCTGTGTCACAGCAGTGGGAACAATATAGGCTTCATCATCATCATCATTTCAGCCATAAGACGTCCACTGCTGAACTTAGGCCTCCCCCAATTTAGGGGGCTTTGCCATAATCGCCACGCTTGGCAGGCGGGTTGGCGATCGCAGTATGGTGGTAAAATGCATAGAGAACGCTGCTGCCCATTCTCTAGTAAGTCCCTTAGTCGCCTTTTACGACACCCACGGGAAGAAATGGGGTGGTGTTATTCTTTACGTCCGGCACCACACGGTACGTACACGTATATAGGCTTATTTTTTATATTTTATTAGTATTAATATTTTAACAGTTGTTTAAGTTAGTTGTTGCTGCTAACGTTGGTTGGATGCTGTGGTTTCCTATAAGTGAAGGAGGGTTGTGCAGGAGTAGTACACCTATGTTGGTCTTTATTAACGTGTAATTAAATATGGTTATCTTTTGTTGGAGTTCTTAAATACAAATATAAGATGTGGCGAAGTAAATTTGTTGCGTTGATGGTTTGATTTTGAGTTATTCTCGGATGGATCATGTTTATTTATTTTTATGTTCGCGCTCTATGTTTTGGCAAAGCGTTCTTACATAGGAAAATGTTACGAAAAGGTTGAATGAACGCTACTTATCTGCGTTCATTTAACCTTTTAGTAACATTTTAAGACGCAGGCTAATATGCTATTACTGCATACAGGTTCAAATTAAATTAGCTGGCAATACTTTTACCACATGTTGAGTATTGATATCGAAAACTAAAGGAACAAAAAAAAACGAAGAACAAAATTGTTTCATTATTCATTTGGGCTTATCGTAAATGATAAGCTAATTTAAGATTGATTCGTGAAAATGAAACATATTTTTTAAATTTCGATATACTATAGCTTATCAGTCGTTTAGTTGCCTCACAATGTCAATAAAAGTTTTGAACAAAGTTGAAGGATTTCATAAAAAAAATCTCTCATTCGTTTTCGATATCCATACCCAACACGTGGGTAGAGCCAAATTGCCAGCTTATTCAACTCCGTATAAAATGATATACCATAACATAACATCACTCCTGTATTCACCGATAGGTTAGGCAGAGGTGTAGGTACTGCCTAAACTACACCCACATGCTGCCAGTTATGTTTAAGTCCAATGCTGCCAGTTGTGTTGCCGAACCGACTTCAATAGGGCACAAATGCCATCTCCGGGCTACTAGTACTACTTAAAAAGAAATCCAATTACATACTTAAACACATTTAGCAGTTTGCCCGACCTTGGATGGAACCCAGGAGCTCATGCTCAACAGCAGTAGCATTTGCAGGTGCTCTACCACTGAATAAAAATAAACAAATATTTTGTCATTTGCAGCTATCTCTGCTCTACCCCATATACGACCGCATCCGCCGCATCGGAGGTGTAAAATGGCGGCTAGTCTCGTTCGCGGGCTCACTGATCGGTGCCTTTTTAAGCCTGCTTGTGTTGTGGGGAAGACTGCCAGCTCTCACCCTGCTGGTAGACTACGCAGTGCCCCTCCTCGTCAGTATCGCCACTGTTCTCGAAATATTGGCCTTCATTTTCATATACGGTAATTGATTCATTAGAATTACTTTTTTATTTGCTTAGCTTTTTTTCAATTATGTTGGAGTACACTTCGAGTTTAACAAGATTCAACTGAATACGTAGTGACTCACTATCTGACCTTCACAATTAGGGTTGTCACCTTTTTTTGTGCAATTAAAGTACATTGGTTATTATAGGTAAGAAAAAAAAGTAACATAGTATGAAAATAAAGAATAATTTATTTTTCTTTATTTTTATATTTAAAAGCATATTTTTTATTGCTTTTTGCAGTTTGTATCAAATAAATTTCGTTTAACGAAAAAGTAATTACGACTAAACTTTTCAAAATATCAAATGTTGCAAAATAAAGTAGTTTCGTGTACTTTATTTTTCTCATAAACTATAGAGTACAATTATGTCAAGTAACGTACAATACTTTATTATAAAGTACCCACCGGTGGCAACCCTATTCACAATCAAATAACTGGGTATTGCAATACTCCTTGGTATGACTGGTTGCCAGACTTTCTGGCGTTTGACGACCCGTAACGAGTGTCAGAGATCGACGAATGACGGTCGGAACATTGGACTTAATGTTGTTGCCAAGGCACGGAGAGGTCTAGGTCTGAAAAGGTCACCCATCCACGGACTAACCGTGGCAAGCGTAGCTGAATCTGATCGATCGACCCGAGCGGCTATTATTACTTAGTCACAAGCCCCTCATTTACTTATTGTAAAGTGATGATTTAAGCTTATGATGCTCTTCGCTTCTTCTACAAAAATCAGTCGTAAATGGATCATCATAATCATGTCATCAGCCCTATATTATAATTAGTTGCTTGATGATTTTGGTATGCTTGGTGTATGTATTTCAGTTTGTAGTCAAGTGTAATATCTTCCACATCTTTGATTTGGTAGAGGACAAAAATTACTGCTCTAGCTAGAACATTACTAAGCATAAGTCAAGCCTTCGACAAAGTACACTTTAGGAGTAGCAAGAGGACCTGATTTATAAAATTAATAAGTGACCATCACACTCGTTCTTCTTCGGATTTAAGGTATGACTTCAATGCGAGGAAGAATGTTATGAGGAACAACAAAACATTAGCTTTGGAATAGAGAACGCCTTGCTGCATTCTCTAGTAAGTCCCTTAGTCGCCTATTACGACACCCACGCCACGGGAAGAAATGGGGTGTGGCTATTCATTATGTCCGGCTCCCTAACGACCTCACTCAGTATCACAGATACATAATATAAACAGTATTACAAAACTCATAAAATGTATTTATATAGGTACAAGAATCCTTTCCTTGCACAGCACGTTAATAAATATAGGATTTAACCTTTGTTTAAAAGATCGCATACTAATGTGAGCAAACGTCCCGTTTTATATAAATATAAATGCTTTATTACAATTTCCCGGGAAATATCGGGCGGTCAAAGTAACATCACTCGGAGGGGCTATTTTAATGCACTTGAACCCCTCTGGCAAAATAATAACACCTGTACGGGTTGATCCAAGGTTAAACGAGGCATGCTTCCTGAGATCGGTCCGTGAATAAGTGACCTTGACATTCCGAGATGCCTCCATGCCTGGTTAAGGTCGTACAGCCGGTAATCTCGGCTATTATTTATAGGCCTTGTCACTTCAACGTTACGTGTAGTCTGAAGCCCGAAAGTCTGACAACCCAGTCTCTGTCTTTCTGATGGGAAGGGTGCTATCCAGTGATTAAGTTGTTGAGGTCAGAAGGCAGACACAGTATGTAAAATACTTATATTCAGCTGAATCCAATTAGACTGGAAGGCGACTCAAAAATGGTTGGGATGCCAATCATATGCTAAAGAATTACGGTTAAAAGCGTACTGCAAACTCCAACACTGTAGCGTTTTGGTTGTTAAATCTGTCTTCACCGGTATATCACTTTATGATTGTACAAAGAACTGTTTTGATTGAGTTATTTTGTCTCCTGACCAAGGGGTCACCGCTAGCAGGAGTATAATTCATGAATGTAGCTAATAAACACGATATGTAGTCGTTTAAACACACTCATATATTAGGTTGGTAAGAAAGTCATAAAACATTTTATTTGAACAATAAACAATATACAGTAATGTTTGCTCCCTCTGCATCTAAAACTCGTGCCCAGCGCTCTGGTAGATTTGGCACGCGTGCACTCCAGAATTCTTTGGGTCGTGAATTAAAAAAATCGACCAGTATATTTTTGAGATCCGCCAGATCACCAAATTTCTTATCTCGTAAATATTTTTTTTTTAATCTCGAAACAGGTGATAGTCTGTCCCACCCCAGCTGCGAAATAGATTGTTGTGTCATCTTAGCTACGTGAGGTCGAGCATTGTCGTGGAGAAGTCGAACTTGAAGACGTTTACGCATGGTTTACGCCTTTTTTAGGGTTCCGTTGCCAAATGGCAAAAAACGGAACCCTTATAGATTCGTCATGTCTGTCTGTCCGTCTGTCTGTCTGTCTGTCCGTCCGTATGCCACAGCCACTTTCCTCCGAAACTATAAGAGCTACGCTGTTGAAAATTGGTAAGTGGATGTATTCTGTGAACCGCATCAAGATTTTTACACTAAAATAGAGAAAAAATAATAAATTTTGGGGTTCCCCATACTTAGAACTGAAACTCAAATTTTTTTTTTCATCAAACCCATACGTGTGGGGTATCTATGAATAGGTCTTCAAAAATGGTAATGAGGTTTCTATTAGCATTTTTTTCTAAACTGAATAGTTTGCGCGAGAGACATTTCCAAATTGGTAAAATGTGTCCCCCCCCCCCCCCCCGTAACTTCTAAAATAAGAGAATGACAAAACTAAAAAAAATATATGATGTACATTACCATGCAAACTACCAACGAAAATTGGTTTCAACAAGATCGAGTGAGTAGTTTTTTTTTAAAACGTCATAAATCGTAAACCGCAATTTACCTTACATTCAATCAACTGAAATATAAAAATTAAAAAATAAATATTTTTTAAACCGAAAATACCTACAGGTTTGTACGGAACCCTCGGTGCGCGAGTCCGACTCGCACTTGGCCGGTTTTTGTTTTATCACTTCAGCCAGCTTTTACAATAGTGCAGAGTCTAAAGTCTTTGCATTAATTGTAGTGTTGGATGGCAGTAGTTCGTAATATAGCCTGCCCTCAGAGTCCCACCAGCAACAGAGTAAAATTCTCAGAGTATAACTACACTCGCAAGAAACAGTGACTACCGAAAGGAGAAAAACAAGTCTGACCCCTAAGTTGCCCCGTGAAGTAATATACGGGGCAACTCTGACCCCTAAGTTGCCCCGTGAAGTAATATACGGGGCAACTCTGACCCCTAAGTTGCCCCGTGAAGTAATATACGGGGCAACTCTGACCCCTAAGTTGCCCCGTGAAGTAATATACGGGGCAACTTAGGGGTCAGACTTGTTTTTCTTCTTTCGGTAGCCACTGTTTCTTGCGAGTGCAGTTAATATAAAGCACCCAGCTTTCATCTCCAGTGACTATTTCTTGAAGAAAATTCTTTCTGTGCGGACGTTGCAGGAGTGAAAGACAGATGGACATGCGTGTCGCTTTGTTCGATTCGCTAAGATCTTGCGATATCCAAGACGAAACAACTTTATTATATGCCAGATTTTGTAAATGCTGGAGAATCGTAGGATGTCTACAGCCGAGTTTGTGAGCTAACTCCCGTGACGACGTAGGTATTAATTAGGCTTTGCCTTTATAAGTGTTCGTAGTTCTTCATCGTCAACAGTTGATTTCCTGCCGGACCTAGGTTTGTCTTCAAAACATATATCGCCAGTACGCCAGTAACGGGATATCGTCTAATAATGAACTACGTTGGCCGTGAACACACTGCGCATATTAGCAGCTGCGGTTCTTGCAGTACGCCCTTGTAAGATCTCGTAATATGCAATCGATCGTAGTCAATGATATTATATACAAAAATTTGAAGTTTGATCCATCTTCGCTTGTACTGTCTGCGCGGAACAACAGACTCGCTATGTACCCTGCGGCATGGAAGGTTCTAGACTAGTCTTGCTTATACTACTCTCGAATGTTCTAGAACTTCGTTAGAATAAAACATATTTTTATCAAAAAAAAGAAACTGTCGCAAGACTTTCTTACCAACCAGATATAATTAATAAAAAAAGGATTACAAAATATAAACGGTTAATAAGCAGCTGGCACAAAATTAGGGTGAGTGATTCGAGCCATACAATGGGTTCCTTTTCAATATTACAAACAAATACTCTGTCGGAAAACGAATGATTCAGGATTATTTTATTGTTGCGATCCTTCCATTATTCAAGTAATGAGGTCATTGACAGACCCTTGTAGTCTAATTGCAATTTTTGCCTAGTAAGGTCGAATCATATTTTTTTTTGTGGATGAACGCATTTTTTTATTTTAATGTTTAAATTGTGGTCGAGTGGGTAGTCTTTGCATCGTAAGCGTGCATTGTATTTCTTCATGTATGCTTGTAGCTAGTGAAGAGTATGAGGAATTAGCCAATAAGGTGGATATATTCCATAGAAAGTACTAAAGTACAGCGGATCATTAAATAAGAACGCTCTGCTCACGCTTGCCCGCGTGTGGGCTCGCTGTGCTCGCTCGTGACATAACAACTGTACTTGCTACATTGGATGCTAAAGCAGCTTAGCTTGATGTGAATATGACCACATCTCATTAGATGGAATAGAGCAAGCATGGCGTGATAGTGACTAGCAAAGTGCTAGAACCGAGTTAAGCTAGTTTAGCGAACTCCTCTCGTTAGGTTAAGTTAGATTAGAGCTAGTATTGATTACACAACGATAAGAAAATAAACGGCACGGACTTGAACTGCACTTATTTACAATACATTGTTCTCTGCTTACCAGGTTGGAAAGTTCTCGTGGAAGACGTGGAATTCCTGACGGGCTCCGAGCTTGCAAGGTTCTGGGTACTGGGCTGGTGTGCTGCTCCAGGAATCATAGCACCCTTCACTGTTTGGTGGATGACAATGGTGTTCATCCAAGACGACTCGTGGTACGAGGCTCCTTGGCCAGCACTCACCATGATGTCTACTGCTGCACTGGCATTCCTCATTCTCATTGCATTTGCTTCAGTTGCTGTAGCGAAGCAGGTTCAATATGATTTAATTGGGGTAAGAAATATGTGTAAATATTTTGCCCCACCTCGATTTTTGACTGTGTCTGTGTGTTATTGGGTTTTGGTTGCTAAGCGAATTAATTTTATTGTTAAATGTAATTTAGGTTCTGCTGACGCTAATGACGATTCACTTTCGTAAAAAAAAAAATTACTTTAGTTTAAAATTTAAAAGTTACTTGTATGTTAATATATAATTCGCATTAATAAATACTGTTTTCCATGATATCGCTCTTGCAACAGATAGCGTTGCGACTACGTTAATATATACCTAAAGGATTTCTTAACCATAGATAAATTATATAGCCTACTCATCAAGATGATTGATGTGCTATTAGAAGGAAATTCATCATTACGCTGAATTTACCACATAAAAAGGGCAATCAAACCTTTACATTGAAGAATTATATTTACAACTTTCCTTATAAGGATAACCCGTGAGATAAATGTGCTATAATAAGTACACCAATTCATGACTGGCCTGTTAGTCTAATGGTTAGTGACCCTGACTGCTAAGACTGAGGTCGTGGGTTCGATTCCCACCGAGGACAAATCTTTGTGTGATGAGCACGATTATTTGTTTTGTATCTGGGTGTTATCAATAATATGTATGTATTTAGAAATATTTTAGTATATTTATCAGTTGTCTGGTTTGGGATCAGATAACGGTGTGTTGGTTGTCCAAAGATATTATTATTCATAGGTGTAGTACATATTCCATTATCATAATGAGCGATCGTGTTTAAAAATAGACATCAACATTTCTAATTACCTACTCAATTGCTATTTAGTGAATCATTAAATCGTGTTCCTTATTACACAAAGATAAGTCGTTTAGTATGCGAGTACGAATGTGATGCCATTTCCCTAAGTGGCATCTAATATACTTTTCCTATTGCCTTAATTTTAAGGCCACAGCCTTGTCTAGCGACACATGCCAAGAATTCATCACTAGTTCCTGTCATAGAGGAAATATTTACTCTTCCGCAGAAGCTCAAGTCGTCATTGAAGCCGTCTCGCCACTGGGGCCCGCGGGACCCCATCACGCACTACTACTGGCTGGCGCGGAGAGATGAGATCGACAGAGGAAACGAGCAAATGAGGAGATACCAGAGGAGACAGCTGGGGCAGCTTTCAGGCAGACCAAGCATCCTCAATGTGCCCATAACTCTTGAAGGAATAGACGGAGGACAGATCAGTACTCATAAAGTACGTTCGAACTCTGATGACAGGCTGTACACCATTAGCAGGAAACAAAAGACGCGCGTCGTTGAGACCAAGAGGAGACCTAGATCTTTAGACTGGAGTCATAAGTCCTTACAATGGAGTGTCCCCGAAAGAGTACCCAGCCGTATGGATTTAAGAGATTTAGCCGTCAGTAAGGATTCTTTTGGTTCGATGCGGTCTCTAGACAGTAATATTAGCATATTAGTAGGTAAGACAATCAAGGAGTAAGAGTGGACTAGACTATGGACGACCGATTTGTCGACTGGCAACGTAAGATTTTATTGTAGTATTATATAAGTGGTTACGATTAATTGAATTTATTAAGAAATAAGCAGAGTACACATTTAATGTGACCAATGTTAGTATAAAGTTTATAAACTACAAAATGCAATGCACTAACGACTTTTGATACACTAACCATAGATTTAATTCCCCACTTCATCCTGTATGTATCTAATTTGTAGGTAATTCATGAACCCAGCTCGTCGCAGTCCTCTGCTGACCGTATCCAAGTTACTTTACTATATTCTCTGGATTCTCTCAATACACGTGGCAGGGTAATTGACGTATATCCTGACAACATGATGCAAATTAGTTGTTCCATACATTTTAACCGCGTAGGTTCCATAAAAAGCTGTTATTTTAATAACGGACGAAAATTTCTACTTTAGGGGTTCTGGAATCATGTACTGAATTTATGGTTTCAGTTTACGCATCGATGTCCCTGCCCACTTAGAACACTTGGTATATGGGGGCAGACTAGATACTGAGGTGTATCTAGTCTGCCCTCATATACCAAGTGTTTAGCTTCTAGCCGGACGTGTGATTGTGCAGTTGACCCCCTAATTGCATAACGCATTATCTATCAGAATCTGAATCAACTTGAAGATTATTTATAATCCATTACCTCATTTGTTCGAATAAATTGTCGGCTCCACAACGTAAATAACGCAATGAATGTTGTTTAACTATCAAAATGAAACCAATTCCTACTGATAGCAAGTTACGCAATTACCCCTGTGTGCCTGATTGTATGTTGACTAAAATATAAATCGCGACCGTAAAAAATAAATTAACAGTAATTTAATAGGATTAAATGAAGTTAGAGTTTTGTATTGATGATTTTAATGATTGTAAATTTTATAATTCTGTAAATACATATAATATACGTGCTACGGTTGCGAATCATATGTTTTAATCTACATACTTGTGGCTAAGTTACAACAGCCGCACGGGTCGATCGTTCAGGTTCAGCTACGCTTGCCGCGGTTGGTCCATAGATGGGATTTTTATATACCAAGACCCTTCCGTGCCTCGGAAAGCACGTTAAGCCTTTGGTCCCGGCTGTCTTTCGTAGAACTTAGACAGTCGTTACGGGTCGTCAGAAGCCCGATAGTCTGACAACCAGTTTTACCAAGGGGTATCGTATTACCCAGCAACCTGGTTGTGGAGGCCAGCGGGGTAATTGCGGAACTTTTTATCGGTAGGAATTGGTTTAATATTCATAGTTAAACAACATTCATTGCGTTATTTACGTTGCTGAGCCGACAATTTATTCGAACAAATGACGCAATGGTTTAGAAATAATCTTCAATCCCATTCAGATTCTGATAAATTGTGCGTTTCGCAATTAGGGTGCTGATAGGTAGTCGCTCAATGTAAAATACTGGTACTTAGCTGCATACATTTAGACTGGAAGCCGATCCCAAGATAGCTGGGAAAAGGCTATAGGCAGATGATACAACCTGATACTGACCTGCAAGCTACAAAGAAATAAGAAAACGTTAATTTCGCGGGATACCCTGGGCTTCCTTAAAATCAAGTCGCAAGCCACAGAAACGTGGCGGGTCCACGTGACTCTTCACTGACCTTCGCCAAGGAGCATCTCTATTACTCATACAGAGCTCCTTTGTTGGCATTTGCAGCTACTTAGCATGCTCCTCACGAACCCATCACGTCATTGCGGTAAGTAGCCTGGAACGTCGACGTTGGACTTGTATCGCTAATCTACTTCCACCTACCTACAGTAGGTAGCTGTTAACTATAGGTACCATAGAGATTTAGACAAAGTTAGGCTTTGTAGAATCTCTTTATCAAACGTATCTAAATATGTGACAATATTTTGGTAGATGGACCTTATTAACGCTCGGTTCTTATTCATAATATCAAACAAAGGCATATTTTTAAAGAACAGAAAAAAAGGCGAATACCATGCAACTAAAATGTTCGAAGCAACTTTTCAAGCATCAAATCTGAGATTGATCTAAAGTAAGTCATCTGCAACAGACTGCATCAGATTTGCAGTCCGATAAATCTGCAGTAAGTAAGTTACTTTTTTAAATCATTTGCTCAAGTCTTTTGTTTTGACATCCCACCTTCATGGTAAAATTTCTTTTGACGGATAAAACTCGCCATTTTAATTGTATACAAACAAAACGTACTTCAATACACTTCGCATGATCTCGACGAGTCCATAGACACCACATGTATTAAAATCCATCCGACCGTTAGGATGCTACGAGGGTATAAATAATCCTTCATACAAAGACTACGCATATTTATTGTTTGTGTGTTTAATGCATGAGGGGTCTACATACAATTTCGCGCCGAAATGTGTCGTGTATCGTGCTGAATCACATCGCATGGAACCAGAAATAGTATGTAGGTACCACGCTTGGCAGGCGCGAACTGTCGCAAAGTATGGAGACACCAAACCTCAGCGACCGCTGCTGGCAGCGTCTCCCGGTCGCTACCACGCAGGGGCGACGATCAGCGGCGGGCGGCTTTGAGATGTCAGCTGCGTTTCAACGACGACTCACGTGTGGCAGCCGCGGGGTGCCGCGTTGCAACCGCGCTAATGTTCCGGGGTTGCTGCGCGGATGTTTTAGGGTTGCCGCGCGGATGCCACGAGATTTCCGCAGGACTCCGAGAGTCGTCGCAGGGGTGGATCCCCGTGGATGCCGCGCGGATGTCGCGAGGCTGCCGCGTGATATTCGATTCTCTCCCCGCTCCAGTCCGCTAAGTCTACGTAATTTAAAATGTAGTTGCTAAAGCGACAGAACGCACTTTGCTATAACGGAGCGGTCGGCGCACTCTGTCGACTCGAAGAAATTCGTCATCAAAAACACGCTACCACATTGCCGTACTTTTTGTTTATAATCGGCCCTAAATCTGGATTTTTGCCGGGTTAGTGGCTAGAGACTGTTTTACAATAAGGGATATATGGGATGGTGGATAAAAAACCGAAAATAACACTTTTGTTTGTACACAATAGTGGCCCACGCACTGCTTTGGAAAAAGGCGCAACATAATATTAAGTTGTGCCCAGGATTTCACTATACTTGATTTAATTTTGGTACATGTTTCAATTTCTTCTCACACAAGCTACATTCTACATAGCTACATGCTACTATTTACAAAAACACATCCAATACAATCTATCTTATTAAAACAGCTTCTACAAATTGATTGACAGACCTTATTTAACCAAAACTGGGTAACAAAACCGTGTCGAGTACAAAACTCAACGGTTACAAGTTTATAAATGAAGACGTCAAGCCTACGCGTACTTATTATTCTAGTAGGTACTGTCATAAGGATAATTAAGTATAGCGACCTATTGATGAGCAGACAGCGAACTATTTTGACTACATGTAGGCAAAGATCGCTAATCACAGCAGCCTCTAGACAAGGAATTTCATGAGGACCACGACCGCTATGAAGAAGAAATAGTAGGTCATCCAAGCTTGGATTTATTTCTGTAAGATTAATCTAACAGCTGGATCAACTGCGGGTTGGCGGATGTCACATGTTTGCGTGGTTAAAACCAATTGAATGACTTTATCAGGAAATAATAATTTAAAGGGATTTAATTTATGTGGCGGGTTGGAATTATGGTTTTGTAATAATCCTGTACAGCCATATTTGTTTCTTTCAAAATACGGCCTGATACTGGCCTGAAAACTGCAAAAGACCTGAATTTCGCAGGCTGGAAAGTGACAAACCAGCTTATTATATTTGTTCTGATAAAAGTGGTTTGACTATTGGTAATTAAGCTTCAAACTAAATTACGCACGACACCGTTTTTATGACCTCCATAAGTTTCTTTCCCTGCATCTGCTCAGCTCCTACACAAAGCAATCTAACATAGACACCAAAAGATTCCCCGTAAAATTCTCTATCTATAAGTGAAAAAATGGAAAAAATCCAGTCAATACTATAGGAGATTAGTATACGTTCATGTACACTGGCGGCCGGGCGACTACACCCTATACTTTTACCGCTTGAGGTTTTCCGCCACCGCAGCAGCAGCGCTAGCACAGCAAGCTGAAGATGGGATGGCGCAAGAGTACCGACACATGTTGCATCCCACACTAAAGGCCTACCTACCTTCCATGGAAATAAAGACATACCGTGATGTCGTTAATGTTCGCGTGCCGCGCTAATCGACCCGCACTTCGGCTGCAAGACAGGCCGAGATGTCCTAGACTGTTAACAACTACGCCACAGTGGCAACGATGTGGAGAACAAAAAGGAGCTAGTGTACTAGATATATACTCGTATATAACTTTTTAGGGTTCCGTTGCCAAATGGCAAAAAACGGAACCCTCTGTCTGTCTGTCTGTCCGTCCGTATGTCACAGCCATTTTATTCCGAAACTATAAGAGCTATGCTGTTGAAACTTGGTAAGTAGGTGTATTCTGTGAACCGCATTAAGATTTTCACACTAAAATAGAAAAAAAACAATAAATTTTGGGGTTCCCCATACATAGAACTGAAACTCAAAAATGCTTTTTTTCATCAAACCCATACGTGTGGGGTATCTATGAATAGGTCTTCAAAAATGGTAATGAGGTTTCTATTATCATTTTTTTCTAAACTGAATAGTTTGCGCGAGAGACACTTCCAAAGTGGTAAAATGTGTGTCCCCCCCCCCGTAACTTCTAAAATAAGAGAATGACAAAACTAAAAAAAATATATGATGTACATTACCATGTAAACTACCAACGAAAATTGGTTTGAAGGAGATCGAGTGAGTAGTTTTTTTTTAAAACGTCATAAATCGTAAACTGCAATTTACATTACATTCAATCAACTGAAATATAAAAATTAAAAAAAAAAATATATTTTTAAACCGAAAATACCTACAGGTTTGTACAGAACCCTCGGTGCGCGAGTCCGACTCGCACTTAGCCGGTTTTTTTTAAGTGTAACTTAATCAACACTATATTTATGGTGCTATTTCGCAAATATGTGGTGTTTAACATACCTTAGGTAGGTATCTTATCTTATACACTTGAATTTATTAGTTCATATTTGTTGATGGGTGGCGAAATGTGGATGTTGTGTGGTGTGGTTTTGTAATAGCAGTCTAGTAGGCATAGTCAACCTCATAAAGACTTGAATATTGATAAGAATTCATTTAACTGTCTAATATTCAGCTCTTTCTGGCAGATCTTCTCTATTAGACATGTGATATCATTTAATTCCATTGAGTCACTTTATCATAAAGTGGTCTACTAATGAGATTTAATGAAAAATGAATTTCGCAGTGAGAATGTTGTAAAGTTGTCAGATTTTTTTTTTTTGCAGGATGGGCAATCATCAAATGACTTCTCCCGCTCTGGGCGGAGCGGGAGGGCGTGTCAGACTTTTACTGACTAAAACCCACCCGTGTTCCATCAGTTGCCCATGTGCCAGGGTCACGGTATCTCTTTCGAACAATCACGCGACCCAAAGTTGTCAGATTCTTGACAAATACGTTTCAAATCGAAATTCGCACCACACCGTTTTTAAGACTTCCATAAGGTTTTTCCTTGCGTCTGCTCAGTTCCTACATAAAGACAATACACCAAAAGATTCCACATAAAATTGTCTATCTATTAATGAAAAAATCCAGCCAAACCTGTAGGAGATTAGTATACATTCACCTACAGTGGCGGCGGATCGACTGCATATATGTTATGCTGAGAACAGAGATGATTATTATTAGATTTATTTACCGTGTGATACTATATCTAACAGTGAAAACTTTATTAATTTCCGATTAGTAGTTTTCAACAGACGGCTCGCGATGCGTCACGGCTGTTGGTGGTATTTTTTTGTGTTTGTTTTAGTTGATCACGCGTTAAATACCTACGCGACATACAAAAAAAATCATTCAAATTTTATTCCTTGTAATTATAATAGTATTCTCTCGGTGAGAGCGAGAGGGCCATAATACACCACGCGGGCCCAGCGCGGGTTGGTAGATGTCACATTTTTAGACTGACATTATTTTTGTTTTCCCCCTGATATATTCCTTCACGGTTTTGAGAGCAGTGGTAATGAAATAATTTACACAAAGTAAAGTCCATAACATTTCTAGTTAAATTAATATAAATACAAGGCAATGTTGCACAGTGTCCGTCTATTCGGTAAAATCGGACATCGACTCAACCAACCGATTTCCCGAGTCAGTTTTGACAGTCACAAACTGGAGTCCAGCCAGAGGTCGTTTGTCTACGTCTTTACAATATTAAGTCCATAGGCGTGAGGTTAGTAAGTTGAACCTTTCCGGCGTGAATACAGTTAATCCAATATTTTTCTATGATTGATACAATACGCCTCTTTGGCGGTCACTTTGTCAATGTCCGGAAACTTAACGGTGTTTCCGACGTCTTGACTATGATGGACCACTGTAACTGTTGGTTCAATTTGAAGTTAATCTCAAATTAGAAATAAATCTTCGTATTTATTAGTTTAACAGTAAAGTTCTGTAGGACATGGTCTCGACATTTTAGGGATACAGTCTTTCATAATCAGCCTATATTGTTCCCACTGCTGGGACACAGGCCTCCTCTCGGTGGGAGGGAGTGGGCCGTAATCTACTACGCGGGCCCAGTGCGGGTTGGTAGATGTCACATGTTTTCAATTGTTTGGTTCTAAGACATGCCGGTTTCCTCACGATGTTTTCCTTCACCTTGAAATTATTTACACAAAGTAAAGGGCCTGTGTAGGTTCGAACCCATGATCTAAAACTCGTAAGATGCGGTTGATACCTCTGGCCCCCACTGCTCACATTACACTATGCATAGAGTCTTTACTGTTGTTTAATTTCGAACAAAATCAAGCGTTAGCACGACAGTTTTATTGATTGAAACGACTTAAAGAGTCAATTGTTTTACATCCTTAATGCGTTATTCACAGGAAAACCTATTAGATCAATCTTAGTTTGTTCTTGTTCGGTCCGCGCTGCTGACGTGACGCGCTGCGTACACGCAGAAACGCAATTATTACGGAGTTATAAATTTATTTATTATTAAAATAATAATAGCAGTTGTCAGTGATAGTCGTTAATAATTGAATATATGGTAATATACTTGTCCTTGGCCCGTATTGCAGACGCATTAGTTACAAGTAACTATTAAGGTAAACACAAGAGAATATTTTCATAGATATTAATAAGGAAATAGTGACAAAATTACCGTGTCATCAATTTCTAAGAAATATTTTCATCATTAACTAGATATGTAGATAATTATGAAGTTTCTTTATTGATTAATATTTAAAGTGATAAACAACATGCTAAAATGTTTTGTGGCACAGAATAATGAAAGTGTGAAACGAAAACGTCATAATGGGAGGCCATGGAATAAAACAATAGCCTGCCTGTTAGTAAGCCATCGTCCATTGTGCATGTCTATGCGGATATAGAAGTGAACATTATCACTTATGTATGTAAAACTGTGTATCTATGTACATGAACCGCCTCAAAGGACACTTGAACTTGTCTCTACCGGATAAATAGTCAGCCTATAATGCTAGGAAATTTTTGGTGCTTTGACATGCCAGTTTCCTCACAATGTTTTTCGTCTGGAACAGAGGTGAAATAATTAACACATAGGAAAACGCCTGTCTGTGTTCGAACCTGCGACCTGCAACTCGTAAGTTGCGGCCATTACCACTGGGCTACCACTGCTCTCATGGATATGCAGTTCATTAGGGGTCATCCATAAATTACGTCACATGTTAAGGGGGATGGAGGGGGTGACGAAGTGTGACATTGTTTGACAAGGGGGTGGGAGGGGTCCTACATTTCGTGACGTCACATTTCAAAATCTATTTTAATCTAAGTGTTAAGTAAAACATGAACTAGGAACTATTAAAGAAAAAGTCAAAAACATTTCCAACTCTATCAGTAGAACTATAAGGTTGAAATTTCTTGCAAAGTTTGAATTGATGTTAATTTTGCTAAAAATCATTTAAATTGAAATAAAACTAATTTCGGAACTGCCGATTTAATTCAATAATTATTTTTAGATGTAAAATATGTGACGTCACACTAGGGAGGGGGGGTCTCATAAATGTGACCAGCTGTGACAAGGACGGAGGAGGGGGTCAAAAATCATGAAATTCGTGTGACGTAATTTATCGATGGCCCCTTAAACGTAAGATTCTAAATTAGACTTTATTACGACAAAGACGGTGGCGAGGAGGCCATAAGATTTGCTTCAAGGTGGGTTTGATGCGGGTTGAGTTTCTGCTAGAAAAACTAAGTGTAGGAAACCATTAACATTAATTTGTTCAATCTTCTACTTTCGACCTAAACAAAGAAAACAATAGCATCATTTCTTCCCGTAGGTGTCGTAAATGGCGACTAAAGGACTTACTAGAAAATGGGCAGTAGCGTTCTGTATGCATTTTACCGCCATACTGCGATCGCCAACCCGCCTGCCAAGCGTGGCGATTATGGCAAACCTCCTCAAATTTGAACTTGAGCTCTATCCCCAGCTCTGGACGTCTTTCGGCTACAATTATAACTCTCGGCCTTTTTTAATCTACTAGCGACCATTTTAGCAATTTTAAGTAAGCCAATACAATGTATAGTGGCACGCTTTTTAAGGCCTACCCATGGGTAGCAGGTTTAAAAGGTCAAAAAGGCCGAATTCTGGTTGAAATCCAATTAATTTGGAATCATTTCACGACGATTAAGAAGAAGGTACTGACCTGAAGGTGATGAATGAATGACCGATGAAGCGAATACGAATCAAATGCTAAGTGACCTTGAAATGTAGCTACGAACTATTCGCTCAACAAGTCCTTGCAGAAAGACCAAGCATGGCGAAGTTTCATTGGTTAACCAAACCAATTGGATTCTTAATTTGAATTCAAATGATTACACACACGATGTAATCATTAAAACATTGGGCAAAATTCGCCGCAAGTGCTGAGCGCTCTGATTTTCCTCCTCAATGCATCGGTATAGGGGAATTTTGTAGAAAGAATTTCTTTCCTGTTGTAACCGTCTGGATTCTTCCAAGGGGTTAACGACATTAGGAATATCGACGTTTGTCACGTAGGCACGTTTTAGTGACATATATTGCAATCTTTGACTGTATTCTTCTTCCTGCTTGTCCCGAGTTCGAGTCCCAGGTCGGTTAATGTTAATGGGATCTTCTATCTGGAATTTCTCAGTAGCAGCCCGTATTCTTGATTTGTGCCCGGTTGATGACAATAGGCTCGCACCTCTGCCCAACCCTTCGAAAAACAAGTCATGTTATGTGGTCTTCTTAACCTGGTGTCGATTACATACAAGGGCGGATCCAGCTTTGGTGCCAGGGGGGGGTCACATAGTCGTGGTCAAGTCACAAGAAGTTGTCAAGTCATGTTTAATTTTTATAATCATACATAAAAGTAAAAAGTAGGTATTTTATTCATGTATTTATAGTCTGGCAAAAACGGGTAGAAACGGCAACTAAAAGGGCATTGACCAACTTCTATGGGACTTTTGCCACTTATAAACAAACAGTTCAGCTAATAATATATGATTGATTTAATAGTTCTTATCAGTAAGAATGACAATATAAACCTAGTTATGTATCAAGATTTATATTTAGATAATTTTTAACATTTTATTGAAATTGTTCATGCTTATAATAAAACTTGCTTTAGATGTGCCAGGTTCATCATAAATACAAGGCTGAACCTTGGTCCATGGAAGTGTCGGAATCCATTTAGAAACAGCCAAAGTAATCGCAATAAAACTTATAAAAACAACACTCACGATGCAAAAAAAACAATGTGAATGAATCATTCACTTTGTTTTTTTTTGCATTCGTCATTTTGACAATTAACACAACATTTTGAAAACACTGTGTTGCCAAATAAAGAAAAAGATAATTGTATCGATATATATGGAATCGATTATTGTTTTATAAGTTCTTCAGGTATAATGCACTCTTTTTTTTCAGGATGGGAAATCATCAAATGACTTCTCCCGCTCTGGGCGGAGCGGGAGGGCGTGTCAGACTTTTACTGATTAAAACCCACCCGTGTTTCATCAGTTGCCCATGTGCCAGGGTCACGGTATCTCTTTCGAACAATCACGCGACCCCGGCAGGCATCGGTCCTACTAAACCCCTACACTGCTGCTGACATCTCTTTGAGGCGCGCGTGGAACACTGCGCGCCGTCGACCCGAGCTTGGTCCTTATCGGGCGGCGAGCTACCCATTGCTCGCGACCCGCAAGCTCGCGCCTACAGTGGCCGGGAGTCCGCTATCGACTCCTGACGCCCGGGGCGTCTCCTCCTGCGGCGGCTAGGGACGTGAGGGCGCAGAGACTGCCACTCCCTCACGCGCCCCGCCTCCTCCTTCGCGAGCATTACTGCTTCGCAGAAGGAGGTGACGGCTTCCCATTCCCTCTCGCTCCGTACCATGGCTTGCACCAGGGCCGGACGCGAGAGGTCGCCGCCGATAATGCACTCTTCAATTTATCATTTTTAAGTCGTTAATCTTTTATATCGTATATTAGTATTTTTTAATAATATGATTAAATGAAAACTGCGTTAAATACCCGCTGTATTTTTTAAGAGATTACCCTACACTTTAAATCGATTTATTTATTGTTTATGCAGTTTTTTTTTTTGGCAACACTGAAGTCAAATTCAAAGCCAAAGACTTGGTCACATCATAAAAAATATAAAAAAAAAAATTTTTTTACAGTGCTTATTCATACAAAGTAATCAGCATCAGATATTTACTAAGATAGAAATAAAATGGCTCATTATTTTCCCAGTGACTAATAACTTAAAAGCCGACTAAATGTTTGCGACAAATAAAATAAAATTATTGGTAAATTACATTTTTGTATAGCAGCGTGTTTAACCTCTAAGTCCCTGAGATACCACATTTGGTATCGACACAATGGTTTTTTAATTGTCTCTGTAATTACGGTAATTGACTGGTTAAAAATGACCAAGTCTGGACAATTACCTTTCGCCACTGTTCTTTTCGATGCGTTCGTTCTCGAATAATGCCTTTGTCATCATAGAAAATATTAATCCACACTATTCACATTATGCACACTAAAATATATCCATATTAATTATTTAATATTATAAATGTGAAAGTGTGTATGTCTGTTTGTCCGTCTTTCACGGCAAAACGGAGCGACGAATTGACGTGATTTTTTAAGTGGAGATAGTTGAAGGGATGGAGAGTGACATAGGCTACTTTTTATCTCTTCCTAACCCTCTACTTTCCTAAAATGGGAGGTGGAACGCGCTAATCTCAGGAACTAGAGTTCGAAATAAAAAAATATTTTTGAGTCGGGTACCCTATTTATTGAGGAAGGCTATATAACATCACGCTACGATCAAAAGGAGCATAGCAGCAACAAAAAATGGACGAAAACTGGCAGGTTGCGATGCAACAGGAAGGGTCAGGGGAGCAAATATTTGACGCGGACGAAGTCGCGGGCAGAAGCTAGTAATATTATAAATGCAAAAGTAACTCTCTCTGTCTGTCTAATGTCTGTATGTTTGTCTGTCTGTCTGTCTGTCTCGCTTTCCTGCAAAAACTGCTGAACCGACTTATATGAATTTTGGTACACAGATAGTTTAGAGCCTGAGGAAGGACATAGGCTACTTTTTATCCCGGTAGTACGTTCCCGCGGGATATTTTCCGACCTCCACGCGGGCGAAGCCGCTGGCAAAAGCTAGTATTATAAATGGGAAAGTGTGTGTGTCTGTTTGTCCGTCTTTCACGACGAAACGGAGCAACGAATTGACGTGTTTTTTAAGTGGAGATAGTTGAAGGGATGGAGAGTGACATAGGCTACTTTTTGTCACTTTCTGACCCCCCACTTCCCTAAACTGGGGGGTGGAATGCGCTAATCTCAGGAACCACTGGTTCGAATTCAAAAAATATTTTTGAGTCGGGTAGCCTTTTTATTGAGGAAGGCTATAGCTATATAACAGCACACTACGATCAAAAGGAGCGGAACAGCAAAATAAAATGGACGAAAACTAGCAGGCTGCGATGCGACGGGAAGGATCAGGGGAGCAAATATTTGACGCGGACGAAGTCGCGGGCAGAAGCTAGTAAATAATAAACTAGCTTTTGCTAACGGCTTCGCCCGCGTGGAGGTCGAAAATTATCCCGCGGGAACATACTGCCGGGATAAAAAGTAGCCTATGTCCTTTCTCAGGCTCTAAACTATCTGTGTACCAAATTTAATTGAAATCGGTTCAGTAATTTTAGCAGGAAAGCGATACAGATAGACAGACAGAGTTACTTTTGCATTTATAATATTAATGTGGAAGTGTGGATTGATTAAATATTGAAGGTATTTACATGAAACCTAAATTGTGACAAAAAATATATCCTTACTTAAAACCATTACCTATGTTTAACAATTTTAAATAGTGGTCCACGGTGGACCCAGCCCAGGGGGGGGTCATGACCCCCATGACCCACCCCCTGGATCCGCGCTTGATTACATAGCATTTAGATTATACATGAATATGATATGATTATACATGAATTTTCGGGGCTGAGAATAGAATCCAATGTATTTGGTGGATCTGTATGTACCTACCTACCTATATGCACCTACTAATCTTTAAAAATGCAGTTGGCGATAGTGTTGATGATATGCATATGCTATTTTCAGAATTATAATTAATACTTATATACAACTAGCTTTTGCCCGCGGCTTCGCCCGCGTGGATATCAGACATTTTGTTGTGTTCGTTTCCAAACATATGCCTAAATATCAAATTTAATGATATTTGCTTTGAACATAAAGGACTTTCCACAAAATTTCATCCCCTGTTTTAGCTTTTCGGGAGTAGAATTATCAAAAACTCTGAGACATGTTTAAATATTAATTTTTAATCGTCTCAAAACTGACGAACTTTCATGCAAACTTCCATCCCCAATTTCGCATCTTTTTCTATTACGGGGTGAGATTCCTAAAATCTAGTCTTAGCTGACGTCTGACTGATGAGTGATCTTTCGCTTCTATATGTATTTATACATATGATACTGTGCAAAGTGCATTGCTCTTTGGCGGTACTGATAGTAATTCCCCGGATGCTGCCTCTCTAAGCTTTTGCTAACTCCAGTTTTTTTTGCAACAATCGTGTTATGTCATAGTCAAAATCATAGGTATATTACCTTCTTTCGGATTCTTCTTTTAAATTTAAAAATAAAACTGGTTTTCTGGGAGTAGAACCAGTTCTGCTGTGTTTTACTTTTGTTTTCATTATTGTGATTATTTAGGAAACTGACACAACATTGGAATTACCCGGAATGATGGATGAATTGTGTGAATGATGATATGGTTAGAAATGGGGTGACTATAAAGATGAGGATTAGTAGAGAAGCGTGGACGAAAAAGGATATGTTGCGTCGACCCCAATTAAATTCGGATGAGGGCGGCAGAATAATGGTTAGAACTACCCTTTTAGCCACATATAAAGGTTTAAAGCATTGGTGGTCTATTGTTAACGGCCGCGACTTACAAGTTGAAGATCGTAGGTTCGAACCCAGTTAAGCGTTTTACTTTGATTATTTCAGCACCACAGATTTCAAAACATCGTGAGGAGATCAGCACCTCCTTGAACCAAAAATTCTAAGATATGTGACATCTACCAGCCCGTACTGGACCCGAATGGTGGATTACCCAGAGTTCCAGTAGTGGGAACATTATAGGCTGATTGTAGTTATAGTAAAAAATTTAAGGGGCGTCAACAAGGTAGAGCGATAGACTCATCACAAGATGCAAAAAAATGAGTCAGGTATTGCTACTCAGTAAGTAATTTTCCACAAGGAAATCAAACCATCTATAATATGATTAAAACTAAAAAAATACCCAATATAACCGTTACTTCTTCACTTATGTAATTATTAATAATCATTTTCGCAGAGCGTAAAACCCCACTAGGTGCATTCATTACGTCACCTGCGTAGCTGGACATCTTCCGAGGGTCGAGAATCTCGCCCCTCCACGCGTGCATTTGTTGGTAAACTCGCTCGACGGGCCGTAGTAAGGGCGTCACGAACTTGCGCCACCGCAGGCTCGGACCAAGACAACATTCGGCTCTCAAGTTGCGTGCGAAGCGGATCGCTGTGCGGTGACGGTCGTGCGCTTACGAATTACGAGTACCTAATAGACTTTACGAGTTACGACTAGTAGACGGTTCGAGTGGTCGGTCTAGAGTTGAACACTATAGTGATGTCGAAGGATAATCCAAGGTTGAGTCGGCTGGGTGTGCTAGCGCCAGCCGCACTCTCGGTCTGCATGGACGCCTCGGTGCTGGCGGTGCCGGCTGCCGGGGCCATCGTCTCCACAGTCCTCAAGGAGCTCAGCAAGGCATTCATGCTGAAAAAGTAAGTGATTTTCTACTCTGTTGGGGCTAAATTATCATGTAGTCTATTTTCCAGTTCAAAGGACTGTCTTGTAATTTGTGTGAAGGTGATAAATTAGGCCCGTTTTTGTTTCTGTTTATTTATTTTTATGGCTGGCGATATTTTGTGTTTATTTGTCCAATTATCTATCTGTTTGTGGCATTTTTGTCTGTAGATTATTATTAGATAAGATTGTTAGAACTCATAGTTAAGATGCGGTATAGGTCCAAAGGATGTTTTTTTTAATATAAGTAGGTAATATTTAGTAAACTAGAATACAGGGTGTAGGTATAAAGATCCAACAAAACCCGACATGTACGCAGTCTGCAGGCACATCAAATTAAATAAACAAAAATAAGTTTGGCAAAACAATTTTTTTGGTTTTAAAAATCACTGTTTACCTAAGGTAACGCACATTTTAACGCACGTACAACTTTGCGCTTACGGGTGCAAAGGAACTGGGATATATGCGACCTTTGACCTCAAGTGATCCACTAAGTACTCAAGACGGGAAGAATATTACGATCTCTGAGAGACACTCGTTAATAGTCTTTTTACACCTATTATATATTTCCCATGACAGTTCTACCTATGTTTAGATACTAGAAATAAATGTGTTGACATTGACTTGTCATTAGTAATAATATGTAAATTATTTGATTAGTCATAAACATAGAATTTAGCACAGCAGTTTTCCCATTATATTAATTTAAGTAAATTAATTAAGGCTATGCGTCCACACATATACCTAAGTGCTAATAAAAAAACCAGCTCAAGTGTCAATTTCCTCCTCAAAAATCCTGTAATGTACTACTGTTTAATGCATACTCACAAAGTACCAAAGAACATCAAAAATATTCAAAATAAACTTAATAAAAGCCACTTGCATCGGCCCAAGTCGGTTCAACTCCTTGGAATGCGCAAGCGGATTCTCGTTTTGATAAAGGCGTGTCCAAAAAAGGTACAAGACGGCTGTGACGACATTCTCTTAGTCATCCGCGTGTCCTGGATGGCTGCACCATGTAGGGATGGTACTGAGAGATAACGAACTCGATAGCGATACTAGCTAATATATCGTTAATCATTCGTTTTCTACCTAATCTATACCGATAAAAATCGTGTTAACAGAATAACGAATTATCGATATCTTGATAATATTATTGTTTGTCATATCTTAACGATTGTTTATGACTTTAAGTATTGTAATAAAATAAGGATGTTAAGGACATAATATCGATAGATAGCTATGCACATTACAGTTGCTTGAAACAAGATAACATTTGCGTTTGGATTTCCATGATATATTAAAACTATAAGTTTAGTGTCCTCGCTCATTTGCTTAGTAAACCGAACGATATACCTTGTGATTATTTTATGTAGATATTGCGATAGTTCGGAAATAAAGGATTATGCTGAATGAGATTTAGGAAAGTAGGTACGCCACACACCAAGCTATACATTTCCAATATAAGCTGACATCTAGTTGTACAAAAAGCCTATACAATGCGAGATCAGCTAAAACTGGATATGTATAGCTTGACCTGTAGCTGTGTGTACGTGCATCGACACAAAAATCACAATCTCACTGAATTATAATTTACTTAGGTACCTACTTAGTATTTTTAACAGGTGTAACAGATTTATTGGCACCTGTTTAAAATAAACAAAACTCTGAGCGATCTGATGAATCAATTGAAATGTAACCAAAAGTGACATGTTACCACAAACAAACGTATGTTTACTAATCAAATACAATAAAATTAATAGAACACATACAGTTCATATAACAAATTAAATGTCATTCATAAATATCCATCGGTTTCTTACTGAATTTCAACTTCAGGGTCAACTTAAATTAGGTGGCAATAACTTATCTACGTGTTGGGTATCGATATCGAAAAATAATAATAAAATAAAAAAATGCGCATTTGATGAGCGAAAGTCAATGATCGTAATCGGTCAGCTGGTTCTTGAACTGTTGGTCGTGGAACTTAGACATTTTTTTTTTAAATATAACATTACAGTCGTTTGGGTGGCTTAATGTACTTGTCACAGTGTCATTAAAAGTTTTGAACAAAGCAGGATGATGAAAATAGTTATTTGTTATACAAGAGTGCAAAGTTGCTTTTTAACCGCGTGCTCAATTTTGATGACCGAGCAAGCGAAGGATTCTAAAATTGAATCACGAGCGCAGCGAGTGATTCAAAAATTAGAATCCTGAGCATTAGCGAGGGAATCAAAAGAGCACGAGGTGAAAAATCTTTGCACTCGAGTGCAACACGTAACTTTTCATCCCACCTCAGCGAGGAACTAAATGCAAAAAAAGCATTTACAATCACAAGATACTTTTATTTCAGTTTAGGTATTAATATTTATTAGATAATACATTATGATAGGTAAGTATTACAGAATTATCTTTAAATTATTTCAAATAATACTTAGAAAAATTGAAAGTAAAGTTGCTACAGCTGCCTAAGTAGAGTGTAATATTTTTGTTAGTGACGTGAAAAGAAAATGGGGCGCGCAAAGTAAATTAAAAAAAGTACACCAATAAGGTTCCAAGTCTGAGTTTTTACCAAATTACAAAAAGGTTGTATGATAAATTCGGCACCATGGAGGTAGAAGTAAATAGGTTTAATGATGTTTTGAATTTACAAACTTACTGCACACGATGTTCTAAATTCAATTTACTTTATCCTCTAGCGGATAAAAACGGCTTTTGCACTCAGATGTCGAAGGGCAAAAATACTCTTTCCGAGATGGGGGGATGAAAAATATATTTTTATTTTTTTTGTTTCGTAATTTTTTTTTTTGGTTACTTATCTCTTTTGGTGACTGTACATCAGTGATGAATTTTCGTTGAAATTCGACCAGCGTATTGCCCAGAAACAGATACGCACGGCCACATATCAGTCTATACATCTCCAGTATATGTTGACATCTCACTGTACGAAAAGCCTATACAATGCGAGGTCAGCTAAAACTGGAAATGCCCTGCTATGCTTGACCTGTAACCGTGTGTACTGAGAACCATATTTATAACAGGTGCCTCGGAATTATTTTCACGTTACACTTTTTGTAAATAAACAAAGCGTTCTGATTAATCAACATAGCACATGTGTACAATTTCGTTGAAATTCATCCGACACAATTGTCGAGGTGTACCTACACACGGCTACAGGTCAACCTAAACTTTTCCAGTTTTAGCTGACCTCGCATTGTATAAGCTTTTCGTACAAAGAGACATCAGCTTGTACTGGAAAGCTTGATGTGAGGCCGTGTGCACCTCACTGGCTACAGAGCACAAATAATGACTAAAGTAATTAAATGCAAAAGCACATCCTAAAATGGTAATAATGACATAATTTCTTGGAACAAGTACGCAACTAATACGCCAATTCGACGTATAAGGTTGTGCCTGAGTCGACATAGGAAGTTGACGTTTTTTTACTTCGATTTGACGTACCTATCAGTTGTTATCGCGTTAGTTTGGGAGATCGGGGTACCTTTAGTTAATGGTTATGTGTTGGCGAAAAACTGGTATTATGAATTTATGACTGATGTTTTGTAAACAAGCCCGGGCCTAATTTGTGTTGTTATCTGCTCACGTTGATACCTTGACAAATAGGATCACGTCTGTGGTCTTTGTGGAGAAAGAGAAACAGCTGAAACGCACATTTCAGTGTAATGGGATTCCATTCCTAATTAATCACAATGTGAACCATCTTGAGGGATAATGCAATGAATACTGTTGAACTCTCAAAAACCATTCCTATTGTTAGTGTATTACAAAATTACCCCACGAGTACAATTCTGGACTCATCTTTACCTTCTTAAATTCCAAATGGGAACCTTAGTACTTTTCATAACCAAGGGAAAAAGAGGTCCTTAGAAGAATATTTTTTAATAACTTACTTATTGTTTTATTATTCTCTTCAGTGAGATGTACAAGCTTCATGTTGTGATATTGTGTTTGAAAATGGCGAGAAATTCGTTCTAGGCTATCTCTTAAATAACAAAGCTCGCAAATGAATCATTCGTTCCATGCGGTGTCGGACGTAAAGAATAGCACCATACCATTCTTCCCGTGGGTGTAGTAAGAAGCGACTAAGGGACTTACTAGAGAATGGGGCGCAGCGTTATCTATATATTTTACCACCTTACTGCGATCGCCAATCCGCTTGCCAAACGTGGCGATTATGGCAACCCCCCCCCCCCCCCCATACTAGGAGAGCCTTGTGTCCAACAGCAGACGTATTTAGGCTGATATGATGACGATGAAAAATGATTCATATATCTAGTGTTTATAATAATAAATTGTCATATTTCTGTGACTCATATTTCTATGACTATATACTATTATAGTGTTTCATCGTTCTACGAAAAGACGAGATGAAAAATTATATTTCTAACTATATCCCAGCCAGTGCACTTCCCCCGGGCCGTAACATTATCGAGTCATAACTCATAACACAAATTATGTTAAGATAATTAAGAAAATAGTGCTGCACATACTAATGGACATATTATTTAAGTTTATACAACATAATTTTCCGCTATTTATGTATTCGATTTCTGTACGTTTTCCTTTTTGCTTACTAATAACAACAAGTGCGAGTCGGACTCGCTCACCGAGGGTTCCGTACAAACCTGTAGGTATTCTCGGTTTAAAAATAAAATGTTTTTTTTTTAATTTTATATTTCTGTTGATTGAATGTAAGGTAAATTGCCTTATACGATTTATGACGTTTTAAAAAAAAACTACTCGCTCGATCTCGTTCAAACCAATTTTCGGTGGTAGTTTACATGGTAATGTACATCATATATTTTTTTTAGTTTTATCATTCTCTTATTTTAGAAGTTACGGGGGGGGGGGACACACATTTTACCACTTTGGTAGCGTCTCTCGCGCAAACTATTCCGTTTAGAAAAAAATGATACTAGAAACCTCAATACCATTTTTGAAGACCTATTCATAGATACCCCACAAGTATGGGTTTGATGAAAAAAAAAATTTTGAGTTTCAGTTTTAAGTATGGGGAACCCCAAAATTTATTATTTTTTTTCTATTTTAGTGTAACAATCTTGATGTGGTTTACAGAATACATCTACTTACCAAGTTTCAACAGCGTAGCTCTTATAGTTTCGGAGAAAAGTGGCTGTGACATACGGACGGACAGACAGACAGACAGACAGACAGACAGACAGACGGACAGACAGACAGACATGACGAATCTATAAGGGTTCCGTTTTTTGCCATTTGGCAACGGAACCCTAAAAAGCACGTCACTATGACGCAGTTTAAAAAATTTCACCTAAATAAGATTTTCCATACAAAATGCTTGATTTTCCGCTCAGTGTCCATGTTTTTCTTTGATTCTTAATTAACTTGATATTTAGTTATGTTTATAGTTACGTTGGAATTTATATTATTTATAGAATACAAGCATCGTATCTAATGAATATAAACGGTTCTAAATACATATTTATTGAAACATAACATTATATTTATGTATACAGGTTTTTACATAACATCAAAACTTGATATTCATTTGATCTTCTAAAACTTGCGTCGAGTTTTTAATTGTTTGATTGCATTTTTGTTTATCACACAGATGTATTCATTTAAGTAAATATTATTAATCACCTTTATTCATTTATAAACACTGATAAATTATATTTTTTAAATATTAGAATATAAACGTATACAAACATTTAAAAGTATTATAATTATTAATGATAAAATTAAAAAGATTTTGTGAAACTTAACAGACGTAATCGATATCAATTGGATACAGACAAAAAACATTTTTCCCTTCAAGAGGAATAGACTTTTCATGTCTCGTATATAAAGCCTTTAAACCAAAATATTCTTTTGGTTTCTCCTCTAAATGGCTTTCTACGGCTGCCTACATTTCACTGTCGTCCGAAAATATTCGCAGCCGAAGCTCTTTTTTTAATTTGAAAAACGGAAATTCACTGGGAGACAGGTCCACCAGACTGTAGGGAGGGTGATCAATTTCTGCGAATCCCGTAGCTTTTAAGACAGCCCTCGCAACCCGAGCGGTGCATGGCGGTCCGACTGCATATTCGCTTCTCCTCCTTTTTAATTTGCATTTTTTTAATGATTACGTTTTACAATATTTTTAATTATTCAGTTATTAGTAAAATTCATGAAAGTATTAATTTCTTTTATTATTTTAAATGTGTAAGCTTATAATATAATATATGTAATTATAAAAAGCAGATAGTGTTTATTCCATATAATTCAGCGGGACATCTCTCCGGAGACTTTCCCGCTGTCCCGAACGATCGTAGACGGACGGACAAGTGTGCTAGGAGCGCAAATAATGCAGGAGGTGGAGCAAGAGCACTGTAGTACTGTCACAAATGACGTTAATCAACTCAGTGAGTTTGAATCTTTACAAGGGTGTCCGGCAAATGTAGTTCGTATTATTCGTCTATGTGTGCGTCATAGTAAGCATGATTTTTCAGCAGAAAAGGGAGGATATTGTATTTTATGGTAAGAGTAAAGGAGAGCTACTCAGCTCAGTTTGTTTGGACCTTTAAAATGGTAAATGTAGTTCGAGTCGTTCGTCTATGTGTGCGTCAAACTATGCTGAAAAGGGAAAGATATTCCATTTCATGGTAAGAGTAAATGAGAGCTACGAGTAGCACATAAACATAAACATCGGGCGGGAATTCAGACTCAGAAAATACACTACCGAGCAAAAAAAACTGACACGTTTGAATTCAAAGCATACAAATATGACTTCTGGTTGTTGATATATTTTTTTAAATATTATTTATATGGCATGGCACAAAGAAATTAAACAAACACGAACGCTTATAGCAGAGAAATCAATTGCTTCACCACCAACAAATCACTTTTTTATTTTTCCTAACTTAAGCGACTTTTCTGAAAATCTTATTGAGAATTTTGCTCTCTAGAAGCCGTAAATTATCCGTATATTTATCCGTCCAAATTACATGCAACTAATGTGCATATTTCTTTTCCCTATTAAGTTGATTAAATTGCCTGATCATTTCTAGTAGTGGTCTTAACTAATGATGTATTATCTAGTCCGAGTAATATTTTAGTACTTAATAGTAATTAACACGTTAACTGTCATGGCTAAAATCAGAAAAATTCAAAATAATTGCTTAGTGTTATTTCACTTTAAATAGATTACTTATTCCATAAATACATTATTTATCCCAAAAACATGGCCGCCAGGCAGCAACGACATGTTCAGATTATGTATGTGCTGTCGGTCATATAGTCCGACAAGGCCTGAATGGAACAAAAAGTGTCGGACACATAGTCCGACATGGCAGTTAACGAAACCGCAACGTGTGAGACAACTATAATTTTAAACCTGCTTAATTGGAAAACTGGATTAATGGAAACCCTCAATTATTGGTACATAATTCTTGGTCCCTTGAGATTCCAATTAACCAGGTTTCACTGTATATCTATACTATAATATTATAAAGCTGAAGAGTTTGTTTGTTTGTTTGATTGAACGCGCTGATCTCAGGAACTACTGGTTCGAATTGAAAAATTCTTTTTGAGTTGGGTAGCCTATTGATCGAGGGAGGCTATAGGCTATATAACATCACGCTACAACTAAGAGGAGCGGAGCAGTAATGAAAAATGTTGCAAAAACGGGGAAATTTATTCCTTTTGAGAGTTTCCGTTGCGTGCGCTGCGTCAACGGTTAAAGTAACTCAAAAATCATGTATGACGGAATTGTTCCTTTGAAAAAGTTCTAAAAAAAAGTCCGCGAGAGCATATGTCTATATTTAAAGGTTGACTCACTATAACTCAAAAGGAGCGAGCAGCAACACTAGCAGGCAAATCGATGCGACGGGAATGGTCAGGGGAGCAAAAATTTGACGCGGACGAAGTCGCGGGCAGAAGCTAGTGTATCTATAGACCGGCTATTGCTTCGCAAGGGTACATTGTACTGATGTGGCGACTTGTTAAATTAAAACATTTTGATGTCTATTCTATATATATATACATGAACCCTGCGGAATAAATCCACTTAATCATGGTGAAAATCACATCATAATCCAATGCGTAATTATAAAGATACAAGTGGTCACACAGACGCGAAAAGCAACTACGTTTTGTACTATGTAGGTAGGTATATTCAATTATATACATAATATAGATTTATCAACTAAGTGCCCCCAAATAAATACAACCGTTCTTGAGGTACCTACACGTCGTTACACAAGCAAAACAAATAAAATGAAACCTTTTATGAGCCCAAATTCGTATCAAAAACTCAAAACAAAGTTATACGAATTTGTCATCCGTGGGTCGATGTGATGAAACGCCAATGTTTGGCCAACGTTGGCGGTCACGGCGACTCCGACTTGCTTCGAGATCGATAATGAACGATAATATTATTATTTAAATGATTAATTTTAAACTGCCTGACGATTTAAGATTTATTTTAACACAATATTACAAGTTGAGTTCATAAACGGTGGTAATTTTTAAAATAAGTAGATAACTTATGTTGAAACAGACAGATCATCTGATTTTTCTTTCAATACTTCTTGATAAAATTGTAAACAAACTTTTCAAGTTGTAGAAATAACCTCAGCTATCATCAAATGAAAATCCAAAATTTGTGTAGGTACCTTCGTTTTCTGACTTATTTCTTTTCATTTTTGTCAAATGCTTTTGGAACAGATATTGTCAAGAGTAACTAAACATCTTTCACGGTAGAGCAGAAATGTTATTCTTTTCGAACTATATTTGGAAATAGACTTCGTAGAGACTTCGTATTTAGACATTTATTTCGAAATAGACTTCATAGAGTTGCACATTTGTGATGATAGACTTAAAAACTTACCATTTTTATTCCTATTGCGGAACCCAGAAAATTTATAATCGTTACTAAATTTCTTGTAAAATATTCCAAGACACATGCAGTCATAAAATAATAATAAACTTAAAGTATAAAGGCTCTCACAGACAGGCGCTAAGCGCACGGATTGCGCGACCCGACTCTCATTGAACAATTTCTATGAAAACAAGGAAATATTGTTCTAATAGAGTCGCGACGCACTATGTGTCGCGCCAGTCTACACAAGCCTTACAAAGTTGTCACGTCGTAATCTAGCTCGTTGATTAGATGACTAAGTGTGTGACGTCACCACGTCACCGGTGCATCACAATCTATACTATATAATATTATAAAGCTGAAGAGTTTGTTTGTTTGTTTGTTTGTTTGTTTGATTGAACGCGCTGATCTCAGGAACTACTGGTTCGAATTGAAAAATTCTTTTTGTGTTGGGTAGCCTATTGATCGAGGGAGGCTATAGGCTATATAACATCACGCTACAACTAAGAGGAGCGGAGCAGTAATGAAAAATGTTGCAAAAACGGGGAAAATTTATTCCTTTTGAGAGTTTCCGTTGCGTGCGCTGCGTAAACGGTTAAAGTAACTCAAAAATCATGTATGACGGAATTGTTCCTTTGAAAAAGTTCTAAAAAAAAGTCCGCGAGAGCATATGTCTATATTTAAAGGTTGACTCACTATAACTCAAAAGGAGTGAGCAGCAACACTAGCAGGCAAATCGATGCGACGGGAAGGGTCAGGGGAGCAAAAATTTGACGCGGACGAAGTCGCGGGCAGAAGCTAGTTTAGAATAAAACCCACCGCAACGCTAGCTTTTACTTACGATAGTGATTGGAATTTTTATTAGATTTTATGGTTTTCACATTTCTTCCCGTGGCTGGCTGTCGTAAAAGGCGACTTAACGTTATACTAGAGAATGGGCAGTAGCGTTTACCATTTTGCCACCATACTGTGATCGCCCGCCCGCCTGGCAAGCGTGGCGATTATGGCGAAGCCCCTCAAATTGGGGAGACCTATGTGCAGTAGTAGACGTATTACGGCTGAAATGACGATGGTTTTCATGCGATACTTACAAGAAGATATGTACCTATATTATGATTTCCGATGAGTAGGAAGAATAAATCTAAAAAATGTGTCTTCATCCTTGCATCTTCTACTAAACAATAATCATAAATGGCTAAGTAACACGTAACAGCCGCACGGGTCTTTTGATCAGGTAAGCTTACAGTAGTTGGTCAGTGGATGGTGACGACCATCTTGACATACCAACATTAAACCCCTCCGTGCCTCAGAAAGCACGTTAAGCCGTTGGTCCCGGCTGACGTTTATGGATCTTAGACAGTTGTTACGGGTCGTCAGAAGCACGGAAGTCTGACAACCAGTCTTGCCAATTGCTATCGTATTACCTAGTAACTGGAGTGTGGAGGTTCATGTAAAATACATATCCTAAAGGGGTTAAAACACTGCACGTTTGTATGAAATTTCAATATTTAAAAGCGGATGCAACAATCACAATAGGGCGGACAATAATGGCACAATGCGGGAAAAGGAAAACATGGCAGAAAAGATCAAGCTGCTTTGACCCTTATTTAAGAGAAGGAAAGGGGAATGAAATTTACATGTTTGCACATTTAAATTAACTCGAACTAATGTTGTAAATGCCAAAGTTTTTGTTTGTTACGCTTTCGCACTAAAACGGCTGAAAGCGTTTTGATCAAATTTGGCACACAGACAGACTTTTTATCCTGGATATTTACTACTATTTATCCGTATTATCCGCAAACAAAGTCGCGAACAATAGCTAGTACCTACGCACGGCGACAAATCAAGCTATACATTCCCAGTATAAGCTGACTTATCACTGTACGAAAAGCGTATACAAAGCGAAGTCAGCCCAAACTAGTTTTGTACAGCTTGACGGCTACATGTGTAGCCGTGTGTACAACTATACAATTCGTATTACTAATAAAAGTTTTGAACTCTAAAATGTATCATTACCTTACATTGTAACGTGTACCGCCTACACTTTAGCCTTTAATCGTAACACACAAAGTGACCATGTTGACGAGACACCCAGAAGGTCGAGAAGGTCGGGGTTAAACCAAACAAAACCGCGAGGGTCGATCGGTTTATTCTACACATATGTAGCTACACATAAATACATACATACAAATATATAAAATTTAAGTATACCTCAAAATAACAGCGTTTTTATTAAATGCATAAGAAAGTATTTTATGAGACTTATTACAAACAAAACAAATTTCAATATTTTTGTCTGTCGGTCTGTTTTTGTTTGTCTAAACCAATTTTGACGGGACTTTCACTAGAACACAGTTGATAGTAGAGTAACATAGACTATCATATCACGCAGGTGAAGCAGGGAGAGGCATCTAGTGTGACTTAAAATTGTACTGGCCGCGATAATAGACTATCCTTCCTCACTTTTTCGCTTTTTAAGTACTGTCAGGAAAATAGTAAATCTCATTGACGCAGTTCGCATATTTCCCGTATTATGCGGGCTTTATACTAGTTGCAGTTTTGGATCTGCAAAACATTTTAGGAGGTAATATGTTACTGATTCTCGACCCGAATCAACAATGAAATGGGCAGGTATTTTTTTTTCATTTTAATCTTATTTACGGAAATATGCGAACTGATACAACTCCCTTTTTTAAAATACGGCCAGTCTGTACGTGTCCTTAAACTGCGCTTTCACACACACAAACAAACGCAACCGACATTTCTTTCATAGATGTTTTGAAGAGAGAGTTATTCTGAAAAACAATAAAATTGAAAAATCTAAATAAAAAGTATTATTGATTATTGACTTGGTATCGTATTGTTATATGATTATTTACGAGTCTCATAACAACCTCCTGAAATGTTGTCCTGAAATGAAAGGCACCGTCAAAATGGCATTACTGCTAGGCCACTGGTGACTATAATCACAATTTCCAAAGTACAGTACGTTTCGGCTTGCGTTGTATGGCGACAGGATGGCGGGTAACTTAAATTGACCGTGAAAATACTCAATCGCAGGCGGCCTCAAGAAGGTCGAAATTTTGACGCAAAATTTACTAGTCACCAGCGAATTTTGGCGACCTATTTCAATCTGGTGGCAATTTCTGTAAAAGTTCGCTTTTTGCAATAAGACTGGTGTCATGGTGTCACCCTACGTAGTACTGCAAGGGTCGCTTCAGGTGTCGGGGAAAATGTGAATGGGATTTGGATTTGTACCGTTCATATCAATAGGCTCGCCCCCTATTACTTGGGATTTGAACAATACTGGCGAAATATGGGTTTATTATAGGTATAAAGTGTAGTTCTCTCTAACTCTTCGGGGACATTTCGTTGTGATGTTAAGTTATAGTAAGTACTTGCTTCCACCCGTAGCTTCATGCAAAAGTAGACTATGTTCTTTTTCCGGGTTCAAAGTTTTCTATAGCAAAATCATCAAAATTCGGTCTAGATTATTCGGAGCTTAGCCGAAAGATAAATCACACTCAGACAGACTAAAAATAAAAAAATGATTTGTTTTTTTGTTATTAGTACCGTATATGCAAACAAATACATAAATTTTATTAATTTTTATGTTTATTAGATACTCCTTCCGCCTCGTTTAGGTTTTTACATCTGGTTATACACAAACGCCGGTTGCAAGTAAGTAAGGATCGTAGTAGGTGGCGTTCCTTAGTTTCTGCCTACCCCCCATGGTTAAAAGGCGTAAGTATATGTAGGTACGTATGTTTAGATAAACTCGGACGGAGACAACGCGTCACGTCGGGCAGTGTGTTTAAAAGTACTAATCTCAATAAGTACTAAACCGAATTGAATAAAATTTTCACCATTAGGTAACATTTCCCTTGGAGTATGATAGGTATGGTCATATAGTTCGTAGAGTATTCCTTGAGCTGACGCGGAATATGTCCAGTCTCCATAGAATAAAGAATATCGTCGCTACACAAAGTAGAGTCCACCCGTCGTGTCTGTCTTTTTAATAGTAGATGTCTGATATATGTTTGGAAACTAAAAACTTATATCAGAAAATCATGGATACATATTTCCCATACAATAAGGTTAAATGTTCCGTGTGGTGCCGGACGAAAGAATAACTCTATCCCATTTCTTCCCGTGGGTGTCTTAAGAGGCGACTAAGGGACTTACTCTCTATGCATATTAATACCACCATACTGCGATCGCCAATCCGCCTGCCAAGCGTGGCGATTAAGGCAAAGCCCCTCAAATTGGGGGAGGCCTATGTCCAGATGTGGACGTCTTACGCCTGAAATGGTGATGATGAATTTAGATTTACGCAAATATACAACTCTAGGGATGGTATTACCTACCTACTTATACATAGCTCTAAGTCAACATTTTCTCCGTTCCTCCATAATATTTTCATATTTGCTGCAGGTAACTAATGCAGCTACAATGTTTAGTCTTACTGTTTCATAGTTTATCAATATTGAGAGTTGCTATACCTATCCTGGGCTGGACTGGGCTGAGAGCAGTGGTGACCATTTGCAACGGCCGATGACAGACAGACGAACGGACGGAAAGACTATAACTAAGGTGCCATTGGTACAGAAACCCCAAAATTAACGAGTTGACCATCTAACGTTTTACACCTACGCAGAAATTGAACATGCAAATGAGACACCATTTAAAAAAACTTGAACTTTCAATGATGTTTGTCTTGCATTAATTAATAATTAATTATGCAACAAACGCAAAATATTGCACGTGACTCTCAATAACGTGGTATGCATCTTGAATGATTAAAAACATAACATCGCGCTTGTTTCCACGATGGATAAGGCAGAGGTGTAAACACGGCTATCAAGCTATACAAAACGAGTTTTAGCTGACCTCGCTTTGTATAGGCTTTTCATACAATAAGAAGTCAGCTTGTACTGGAAATTTATAGCTTGATTTGTTGCCGTGCGTACCTACAGGCAGCGTCAAAAATATCAAAATTAAACTTTTTCTCAAATGGGTAAAGTTCTTGTCAGAATGACAGTTGTCGCGTATTGTCTTCATTCTGAAACATTAATTGTATCATTAAACTTTCATAATTGTTTAGATCATTTTGAACAGACTGTTTTTCCGAATATTATTGGTGTTGACAGTACTATATGTATATGTTTAAGTCCCAAGCAATATTGTTTTGTCATCAGTCGGGTACAAACCCAGACTCTGGGCTGCGACTGTACTGAGCTGTTAGAAGTCTGGGAATCGAATCCAGGACATCATGCTCACACCGCAACGAGACAGTCCTCCATCTTGAGTTAATTAATTTATTACGCAACAAATGCAAAATATTACACATCTGTCTTAACGACTGTGGTTCTGCATCGTCAGCTATATTTGGAGTGCGGCAAGGACTTAAGTAAATGTTTCGACAGGATGTTTCCGTTTTTCATTGTTTATGTACCTACTTCAAAATTCGTAGGTAGTGTAATAATATTTTTTTAATCATTTACTAAACGTGTTCGAGTTTAAAAAAAGAATACCTACATGGTGTCAAGGACATCGGAGGCTCAGTGCATCAATCTAGACTTCATACCGTAGTTTCGTTGGTAATCAAAAAAGCTGCTGTTTCCATATTAAAGTTATTTTTCTGTTTGAATTATTGATTCTACATAACATCACGGTATGTTTTCCCGAAGGGTTGGACAAAAGTGTACCTATACTACACCCACCTTTCGCCAGTTAAGTGTAAGTCCTATGTAATAGGGAGCGAGCTTATAGCCATCACCCGTACACAAATCGAGACCTAATCGCTGGTACTCATTCTTTTGATTACAATTCTGTACCTAAAGCAAATAATTTTACGGTCGCGAATTCTCTTTTAATCCAAATACAAACTGACCGTGACCTAGAAATTGCAATAAACGTAAGAAAAATTTGAGAGATTGAATTACTAACTTAATGTATAACAATGCCTCATTCACGGCGAAAGAGTGTCAGCCTAAACGTTCCCCTGCCAGGGTCACGGATTTGTTTGAAAGAATTACCGTGGTCCTGTCACAGGCAACTGAAGGAACACGGGTGGATTTTAGTCAGTAAAAGTCTGGCACGCCCTCCCGCTCCGCCCAGAGCGGGAGACGTCATTTCATGATTTCCCACCAAAAAAAGCCTTCTCAATCTACCTAGTCTTTTCCCAACTATAGGTATAGCGGTCGGCGTCCAGTCTAACTCTATTTGATCTCCACAGCCCAGTTACTAGTACGATATCCTTTAGTAAGTTAAGAATGGTTCTCAGACTCTCGGGCTTCTGACGATCAGTAATGACAGTAAAAAATCCCCGAATAACAGCCAGGAGTAAACTGATCGTATTTTCTGTGGTATCAAAGGGTCTTGGTATTTAACGGTGATCATCAATCCACGGACAAACCACGATCCGGGTAGCTTAACCTCATTGATCAACCCGTGCAGCTGTAATTTCTTAGCCACAAGCCCTTCAAAAGGGTAACAACCTAACGCCTATAGAGAATAGGTCATAAACCCAAATAGACGCAGTGAGACTACGAGACCGTAACCACGTCGGCAGTAGACCAACTTGCCATGATGGCACTTCAAAAACCACTTCAGGACGGTAGCTTATTTTAGTGTCAATCTACCCAGTATAAGCTGACCCCGTATTGCGTAGCCATACCGTCCAATGAAAGTTCAGTGTATACTAGAAACGGATGGCTTGACTGTTGTCTCGTGTCCTTTGTCGCTTACTGCATTATTCCTTCAAGTCCTATTTTATCACTTATTGTTTAAACCGCTCTTTATTTGGCTGTTAACTCATTAGGTTTCAAGGTGTCGCCGCACCACCGCATAATCACACTATTAAAATAATTTTCCCATTAGTAACTACAAATCAGGTGGTACTTGCGTCAATCGACCGGTAAATGATGTACTCGTATTTTGTTTTATTATTTGTTATTGTAAGCGTTTTGGAACTTCGTTCTTCATACATAGGTGTACCATACCGACAGACCAGTGACCATACTGAGTTGAGACGGGTTTTAAATAATTGTGAACCATCTATGTTATTGGGATTGGGTCCCGCACTAAGGTCCGTAGTAAAAACTCAAACTCAAAGAATTTGTTTCTGCCAGGGTCGCGAGATCGTGCGAAAGAGACACCGTGACCCTAACACATGGGCAACTGAAGGAACACGGGTGGGTTTTAGTCAGTAAAAGTCTGACACGCCCTACCGCTCCGCCCAAGAGCGGGAGACGTCATTTGATGATTTCTCACGACACAAAGAAAGCATTTGTTTCAACCTTTTAATGGCACTTTTGAATTGACAAAATATCGGTGAGTTAAAAAGTTGAAACTAGTTGCCAAAACGTAGGGGAAGTACGGCCAAAATGACATAGACGGACAAAATGACACACCGGGCTTTTTTCGAAATTGGCGGGCTTTAATCCTGCAGTTGGCATATCATTATGTGACGCCGGCCATGGTGGAATACCTGTTAAGTTTATACCGCCATTCACTTAGTCACGCCGAAGTTACTTGCAGGAAAGCGTTTTGTGCGCATAGAAGTTTTTTATTTTTATTGATTTAGTCCTGTTTTTGATCAGTTTCTCGTGGTTTCTATTACATCTTTTGTAGTAAATTCAAAAAGTGTAGCATTATGCTGCATTACTTAAAAGTATTTATTTATAAATCTCGTGTTTATAGTAATTATGACTTAATTAGTGTTTAGATAACCTGTGGGGCAAAACGACATACTTACATTCGGGGCAAAACGACATACCTTTATTCATTGATGAGGTTTTCAATGTTGAATCGAACTACGATAACGATCCTTAAAAGAAGTCAGAAAAGAGGTGAACCCAAGTACAGAAGACTCATTACGCTGAGGACTTGAATGTAGAATATTTCCAGCTGTGTCGAACGGTGATGATGATGACTGCGCATGCGTTTATTGTAACGACCTCTTTTCCCGTTCCAAGCCCAACGAGTGGTGGCTACGGTGCAACAATTGTTCTCTTTGGGCTCATATTTAATATTTTGTGAAATATGTACTTCATAATTTTCGTTTTCATTATGTATGTCATTTTGTCCGTACTATATGGACAAAATGAATTTTCTTAGAGGCTTCGATTAATTTAAATTATATTTTTTATATGGGTCCTATTCAATTATGAGTTTACGTAGGTTAAAACTTATGAACCAAAGATGATTATTCAACCTAAACAGTGATTGTAACTATGTAAATTAAAAATATATGATTAAAAAACAAAACCGTATGTCATTTTGGACGTACTTCCCCTATATCTGTATGGAGAAGAACAGGCTTGATTTTTTTTTCCACCAGTGTAAAATAGTGTTTGTAGCCATAATAACAGAAGCACGGGTAGGTTGATCATGTCGCACTTTCGGTGCAACAAAGGCACAAATCAGGACACTTTTTTTTGTCATGTCTTTTATTAGGTTTTTCTAATCATGCAAAATTATCCTTTTACATATAACTATAGCAAAAGTAATAAACAATTAACTTTATAAAGATTTCAAACCTATTAGAAATAGTAAACCAGTAATACGGCAATAAATGCAAAAAAAAATCTTAAAAGTCCTCTCCTGTGAATACAAACACCCTTGAGTCCCTCAAAAAAAAAAAAAAAAAACACATCATTATGCCTTGGTCTCGGTTGTCAATTGTGGATCTTTGATAGTTGTTACGGGTTGTAAGAAACGAGTCTGACAGCCCGTTTTACCAAAGGGTTCCGTGTTACCCAGTAACTGGGTAGATAGGCAGTCATTTCTTGTAAAATACTGGTATTCAGCTGCATCCAGTTAGACTGGAAGCTGACCACAACATAGTTGGATCCAGGCTGGGTAGATTGATTCATCGTCATCATCATCATTTCAACCGAAAGACGTCCACTGCTGGACATAGGCCCCCAAGCACCGCCACTTCGACCTGTTCTGTGCTTCTCGCATCAACGTATTCCTGCGGCCTTCACCCGATAATTGGTCCATCTGTCGAAGGCCTTCCAACGCTACGTCTTCCAGTACGCGGTCGCCACTCCAAAACCTTCCGACCCCATCGGCCATCTGTTTTGCGAGCAATGTGCCCTGTCCACTGCCACTTAAGTTTGGCAACCCTTCGGGCTATGTCGGTTACCTTAGTTCTCCTACGGATCTCATCATTTCTGTTTCGATCACGTAGGGAAACTCCAAGCATAGCCCTCTCCAGTGCTCTTTGCATGACTTTTAGCCTTCTTATGAGGCCCATTGTGAGCGACCACGTCTCAGTGCCATATGTCATCACTGGCAACACACACTGGTCAAAGACTTTTGTCTTGAGTCATTGCGGTAAGTGGGATGAGAAGATACTGCGTAGCTTCCGGAACACTGTCCAACCGAGTCGGATTCGACGATTGACCTCTTTCTCAAAGTTGGACCTACCTAACTGGACAGTCTGTCTTAGGTACACATATTCGTCCACAACTTCAAGTGTAGCGCCTCTGATCTTCATTAGAGTGGGTATCACATGAGCATTGGACATGACCTTTGTCTTGTCCATGTTCATCCTAAGACCTACTCTTTCGGAAGCTCTACTGAGGTCATCGAGTAGATTGATTGTGTTTAGTAAAATAGTAGGTATCTCCTTAGATTGCCAAGTTCAGAATGTAATTACAACGGCAGTTGAGTCGTGACAGCTAAAACTCGTGGTCCTACCTCCTACCTAAAGAACTGTAGATAATTAATTTTAATGAATAGCGTTTAGCATTTAAAATAATTGCTCAGCGAACATTGTGCAGCTAAGCGTTAGGATTTATTGTTTCATTCATCGTATTTGTACAGTATTTTAATTCTGTTGGAAACGGGAATATATTATCTCACTTGGAAACAGATCTATTGCAAAAATGAGACAGACTTATTTTTAATTGCATTATTCTTCAGAAGCCTTGCAGTTTAATATTTAAGTAAATAACGCTCGGGTCATGTGGCCCGAGTGCGCCTCTACTTTTTAAGGAATTTTCTCATCGACTGGTCGACACTTCACGTGACCAGAAGGCTGGATCATTCTTCGGCCAAAGAATTATCATTGCCATTCACCGTGGCAATATTTGATTGAGCATGATATAGGTACTCAGCCGCTAGGGCAATGAAATACGTACACAGTAAATTGTTGCTTTATATTAGGTACATAGTGCTCATATATACATATGTGCTATGCAATTCCACAAACTAGTCCTCGCCCAGTTGTCGAAATTCGTCCATAATTCGTTTCAAACTCAATATCTTACTTCCTACTATAAGATTATAAATGTAAAAGTTAGTGACTATGGATGTTTGTTACTCTTTCACGCAAAAACGACTGATCGGATTTAGATGAAACTAGCTTTTGCCAGCGGATTCGCCCGCGTGGACGTCGGAAAATATCCCGCGGGAACGTACAACCGGGATAAAAAGTATCCAATATGTTAATCCAGGTTATAAACTACTGTGTTCCAAATTTCATCCAAATCCCTTCAACAGTTTTTACGTGAAAGAGTAACAAACATCGACACATCCATACATACAAACTTTCGCATTTATAATATTAGTAGGATTTTGCAAACAGATAGTTTATAACCTCTATTAACATATAGGGTACTTCTTATCCAGGTAGTACGTTCCCGCGGGATGCTTTTCAAACTTCACGCGGGCGAAAGCTAGTCCTATATAAAATGTTGTTTTTCTACCCTCTTCTCCATGCCCATGTAAGCTTTAACTGTGTCATATTTCATATTCCTACTTCCACGTAAATTTCGTAAAAAACGTGTGCGAAGTTTTCGCTTCACGTGTTATTGTTATTATACTTAGATTTATACGTCACCATGCGATTACGTCACACACGCTACTGCTTAAATTCATTACAAGCTGGCATGACTATAGAAAAGAAACTACCAACTACAATACAAACGGTTTTAAAACTATGTACAATTTCCCACATTTACTTAAGTAGATAAACACAGATTACTTAAGTACCTACTTAGTTTTTAATGGCCGCTCGAAATAATTACATGTATCGCTTCAAGCAAAATCGCTCGCAATGTTGATTGTATGTCATAAATAAAGTTAATGCGGGTATTTTTGTATAGTATGTAGCCACGGATGCGACATATACATAATTATTATATGTATACATTTTCCATGACCTTTTTTTGTGGTGGGAAAATCATCAAATGACGAAGGAGGGCGTGTCAGACTTTTACTGTCTAAACTAAACTTTTACTGAAAAAAACTTACAGGGGTGGCCCTGTCAGTTTTTTGGCCTGACAATGTTTGGACAGAAATGTTTGTGATTAAATTCTAAAGAGACTGACGAAGCCGGATTTCTAATATTCCTTAAATCTAAAAACTTCATAACCCACTAAAACCAAGGTATATCGAGTTTTACCCTATTCTTTAACCCTTTCAGTCACACCTTTCAACTAGCACTTGTATGGAAGTGCAAATATATGCATCCGATGTATAATATAAAAAATCATAATATAAATAATATAATAAAAAAATATATAATATATATTCAATTCATATACATTTTTTATTAAAAAAATGTTACAACCTAATTTCGCAAATCGGGCTTCGTGAGTGTCTTTGGAATTGAGTCGAGTCTCTAAAATTAAGACTCGAAGACTCGAGTCCTTTGCAACACTAATATCCTTCCGTTGGCTGGCTCCCTTAGAATAGGCAACCTGCATGTATGAAAGATCGTCATTGAGTACAGTTCGACCAATTAGGCAGTTCTTATTTGGTGTGTTCGTAATTGACTGGACAAAATTAGCAAGTTTTTTTTATTTTGAAAATCCACCTCATTCATCCGGTCAACGCCGGGTACGAGCAACTGCTCGTACCCGGCGTTGACCGGTATCTGACCGGTATCTGTATATAATAATTGTAAGTGTTTTTCTTTTAAACAGGATAACGTTTTAATCAGTGTGTAAAATGTAATCATGAATTCTACAAGTTTATATAAAATATTTTAGTAATCCTGTAGAGACAAAATGAGACAAAAGGTAGACAATACAGTTAAGATTATTTATTTATTGTGTCATTACACGGAATGAAAACTAGGTAGTATGATTTAAATACTGTTGTAATAAGTAAGGCTTTTACTAAAACACACTAAATGTGGCAATATAACATTTTTATTTATTTAATTTGGTAATATTCCCTAAAATATGAGCTTAGTCTGAGGGACCATAGTTTAGTTATTATATTTTTATTTCGCTTAGATTAGTGAATGCCTTTACAAATTCTTAACTAAAAAAAAATCAAAACAAATAAAAATCTAGCCGGTGAGGCCAGATGTGTATGGAAGAGTGAGGACTGAGGGGCCACACTTTATGAGCTGTAGTTTAAAATATATTTGTTTATAAATTCCTAGTTTCGTTCTCAATTGTTTTGAGACTACTAATAAATACATGGATTTTAAGTATATTGATCTGAAAAAAAAAAACTGAAAAGCAAAAAATAATATTATTTTTTGCTTTTCAGTTTTTGCGCCAATTTAAGTTTTTTTTGTGGCTTTAATGTACTAATAATACTTGGCCCTATCCAAAAAAAAAAGAATTATCACAATCGGACTACTACGTAAAAATTTATGTGTGGTCATACATAAAAAAAAAACTAAAAATATACGCGTCGAATTGAGAACCTCCTCCGTTTTTTTCGTCGGTTAAATAGGCTAGGCAGATGATGATTATGCTGAAAACATGGACATAGTTTGCGCACTGCCACTGTATAAAAATGTACCCTGTATATGCAGGTAATTATACATGTTAAAATCCTTACGTTTCCGGCATAACTGTGTTCGTATCATGTCAAGTTATGTCTGTTGAAGTGAAAATTTATGTCCCTTTGTCTCTACACGTCACTATTTACCTACTGATGATACGCCATACATTTTGTGTTGATTTCCTTTTCCTGATTTGGCGTTTGACTGTTGACTCAGAAAATATAATCGTATACAAAACATACATAAACCTATAATATTCCCACTGCTGGGACACAGGCCTCCTCTCTCCGAAAGAGGGTGGACACGTGCGCTCTGTTGAAAGATGTCACATATCTTCGATTTTTTTATTACAGCACAATACCGGTTTCCTCACGAAATTGTTCTTCACCGTCTTGATAGAAGTAGTGATGCAATAATTTACTCAAAGTAAAGCGGTAGTTTGGGTTTGAACCTACGACCTACAACTCGTAAGTCGAGGCCGTTACCACTGGGCCAGTAGTGCACCCATCGGTCATCGGTCTAGTATTAGCGGTAAATTGTGGCTCACGGTTAAATTAATCACGGCGTATAAATACCCTTTACATCATTATCTTTTCACCCGAAAGACGCCCACTGCTGGCCATAGGCGTCCCCAAGCGCCGACACGTCAACCGTTTCTGAGCTTCCCGCATCCAGCGGATTCTTGCGGCATTCACAAGGTCATTGGTCCACGAAAGGTATTCCAACTCTACGTCTTCCGGCATGCGGTCGCCACTCCAGAATCTTTTGGCTCCATCGGCCATCTGTTCTGCGAGCAATGTCCACTGCTACTTAAGTTTGGCGATTCTTCAGGCTATGTCGGTTACCTTGGTTCGTCTGCGAATCCTTTCATTTCACATTCGATCACGTAGGAAAAGTCTAAGCATAGCCCTCTCCATTGTCCTTTGGGTAACGTTTAGGTCTATTGTGAGCGACCACGTTTTACTGCCATAGGTCCACAATTAAAAACCATTTTTGGTTGTGTGTGTTCCTCTTTATTTTGGGACAATTCATGAAATTGTTAAATAAAATCGGCTGTTGACTGATCAAAAGTATCGGTCCTTACCTACTTATGATCAGCAGATCCAACCAGGAGCAACCATGATCATTACTATTGATAATTCTTCAAGTTTATACTCCATTTATTATGGCACAAGAATAACAACGTCAAGCGAACAGTCTGCCAGGGTCGCGAGATTTGTTCGAAAGAGATCACATGGCCCTGGCATAAGGGCAACAGGAGGAACACGGGTGGGTTTTAGTCAGTAAAAGTTTGACACGCCCTTCCGCTCCACCCAGAGAGGGAGAAGTCATTTGACGATATCCGCGCTACAATAAAAAAAAAACGTGGACCGTTATTGTGTAATATCTATACTAATATTATAAAGCTGAAGAGTTTGTTTGTTTGTTTGATTGAACGCGCTCATCTCAGGAACTACTGGTCCGAATTGAAAAATTCTTTTTGTGTTGGGTAGCCTATTTATCGTGGGAGGCTATAGGCTATATAACATCACGCTACAACTAAGAGGAGCCGAGCAGTAATGAAAAATGTTGCAAAAACGGGGAAAATTTATTCCTTTTGAGAGTTTCCGTTGCGTGCGCTGCGTAAACGGTTAAAGTAACGCAAAAATCATGTATGACGGAATTGTTTCTTTTAAAAAGTTCTAAAAAAAAATCCGCGAGAGCATATGTCTATCTTTTAAGGTTGACTCACTATAACTCAAAAGGAGCGAGCAGCAACGAAAAATGGACGAAAACTAGCAGGCAAATCGATGCGACGGGAAGGGTCAGGGGAGCAAAAATTTGACGCGGACGAAGTCGCGGGCAGTAATATTATAAAGCTGAAGAGTTTGTTTGTTTGTTTGATTGAACGCGCTAATCTCTGGAACTACTGGTCCGAATTGAAAAATTCTTTTTGTGTTGGGTAGCCTATTTATCGAGAGAGGCTATAAACTATATAACATCACGCTACAACTAAGAGGAACGGAACAGTAACGAAAATGTTGCAAAAACGGGGAAATTTTAGTCCTTTTGAGAGTTTCCGTTGCGTGCGCTGCGTAAACGGTTAAAGTAACGCAAAAATCATGTAAGACGGAATTGTTCCTTTTAAAAAGTTCTAAAAAAAGTCCGCGAGCGCATATGTCTATCTTTTAAGGTTGAGTCACTATAACTCAAAAGGTGTGAGCAGCAACGAAAAATGGACGAAAACTAGCAGGCAAATCGATGCGACGGGAAGGGTCGGGGCAGCAAAAATTTGACGCGGACGAAGTCGCGGGCAGAAGCTAGTTGTTCAAATACATGCACTAGAGTTATTTAACACGCTTTTATTAGGTCGACCTGTATGTAACTAACTATGTAATGGAATCTAAGGTAACTAATTTAACCATCTTCCAAGGATCATAGCGTCATGAAAATTGGCAGCTGTATGTAGTTCTGATGACAATACAATAATATGGTACTGTCGAACTGATCTGATGATGGAGCCGGAAGATATGAACTGGAACTTCATGATGGAACATCGTAGTATAACTGTTTTTGAACTTGTTAGAAAAGTTTTGAAATGAACTTTGGCCACGATTAGGTTTCAAGGTCTGATGATGAAGCCGGAAGATAGGCACTGGCATTTCATGATGGAATATCGTATCATAGCCGTGTTTGGACTTGTTAGAAAGGTCTTGTAATGAACTTTTACCACGATAAGGTTTTTGGTTTTTACGTGCATTTATAAAAGCGTGTTTTTCTAGTGATTTTTTAAACTACAAATTTATTTTTAATGTTAATGATAAATAGATTACGTTGCTTTGTAAGTAGTTATATAAAGATCTTTACATCTATACATGTTCTGTACAAATAAATAAAATTTAATGGTCTGATTGTAATTTCAAAATATAATATGAGAATATATGGAAAATATGAAAAAAACAGCAGTTTTCTCGTGCTCCTAGTAGTATGTAATGTACCCACTCTCTTCCAATAAACCGTAATATTAATAATCAACCTGGTAACGATTATTTTGATACAATCTGACGCTTATAGACACGTAAAAAGTTGATTTTTAATGATTGTACTTATGTCAATGTTTACATTCAAATATCTCGACATCTATATCTTGAAATTTTTTGTTCGTCTATGTGTCCTCTACCCATACATACAACTCTCATCGTGCGCCGTGATTTAGAAAAAAATCTAAATGGCGGCGGGTCGATATGCCAGCTTCCATACAAAAAGGTGCTATATGTATATCAAATCCACTCATACTTAGTTGAGGGCACACGAGTGCAAGAGCATTATCCACATCCACACTAATATTATAAATGCAAAAGTAACTCTGTCTGTCTGTCGGTCTGTCTGTCTGTCTGTCTCGCTTTCCTGCGAAAACTACTGAACCGATTTAAATGAAATTTGGTACACAGATAGTTTAGAGCCTGAGAAAGGACATAGGCTACTTTTTATCCCGGTAGTAGGTTCCAGCGGGATAATTTCCGACCTCCACGCGGGCGAAGCCGCTGGCCAAAGCTAGTAATTTATAAAATGGAGTAAGTATCGTAAAACCTGAATCGGAACGAGCAATAATTACAATACTATTTCCTTCATTCAATTCGGTGTCAGCGTAGCTGATTGGTCACATAACTCGTAGTACGAGTACTTCCGAAGGTCTCCCCGAAAGGGAACTTTCGCTTCCTCGCCCTGACTGCACCTACTCGCACTGGTCCGACTAGTTCGGTGAACTAAAGACGGGTGCGCATCGAGGATTCTTCCGCTTTCGATGGTCCGTTTCGACGAATCTCTTTAACAAGACATGTGCCCTATTTATTGTAACAATTACTCGTACTACACTACATTATGAGACATATTTGTCCAAAATTACGTGTCTGTTACATTTTCACAAGGGCTATATACGAAAGAAGATTTCCATTAAAAAAAAAAACCTCATAAAATTCACAGATTTCGGATTACCGAATATCACTTGTCGCCTACCGGATTTATGAAACAGGCCCTGAGTATTTTGGGTATAATTTTCAAAATTAAAATTGGAAATGTTTTATTGCGACTGCATGTAGGTATTTACCTATAAAAACGTCGACATAATTAAATAAATATTGACGAACCTGATATCGATCAAAAAGAAGTATTTGAACTTGTTGTATTAACACTCAAATTCGTTCAACCTTCAATTATTTATTCAGATAAATCAATATTGTCATTACCAACATCCTTTTTTGCATCTTCAAATCGGAATATAAAACGAGATTAAGTAGGAAAATAAAATCAAGCTGAAGATGTGTTGAGTGTCAAAATAAATCAGCGGTATTCGCCTCAGTGTGTGCTCACCCCAACATCCGCAAGGTGCTTGAATAATCCAAGAAACCGGTCCGAGATTATGGTCTACCGATCGCACGGAATACTTAATGTTACCGTAGTTATGCAAAACGCACATAATAATACAAATAAATACTATAATTTATTGCTAATTTATATAATTACTATCGCTATTAAAAATAACCAGTTTCCAGTTCCATAGTAGTGTGCGAGAGAAATGCAGGTAAATACTTATAATAGTTAGTTGCTTGTATAGGTAGCACTATTTAGTTTTATGTAAGAAACCACAGCCTACAAACTTGTCTCGCCGTACTGTACAGAATAGATGGTCAGACTGAAGTAAAACAGATGAATGCTGTGGGCTGTGTCAGAGGCGGAATAGTGATAGTTCAGATTTCGTCTCTTACATTTTATGGGCTCTTGGTAGCCTGCACTAGTATTGCGCAGCAAAACACCGTCCATGCACTAAAATAAAACCGTGTTACATAATTAAACTAAAAAAATGATGACTTGATGAGCAGACTTTTATTTTATGCAAATGGCTAAGAAAAAGTTGCTTACCTACTTTATTTTAATTAGATGCAGGGTATAAAAAAACACATTTTTACACAGTGGGATTTTTTTATTTGTTTTTATTTTTTACTTATTATAATTATTTTGCCGTTAATAAGAATTAATATGACTATACATAAACTTAAGAACTATACGTATCGCCGATTTATAAAAAAAAATGTGAGTATGGTTGCTTTTAATGGTTATTAGCCTATAATGTTCCCACTGCTGGGACAAAGGCCTCCTCTCGGTGAGAGAGACTGGCCTTTAATCCACCACGCGGGCCCAGTGCGGGTTGGTAGATGTCACATGTCTTCGAATTTCTTGTTCTAAGACATGCCGGTTTCCTCACGATGTTTTCTGTCACCGTTTTGAGAGCAGTGGTGATGAAATTATTTACACAAAGTAATGCGCCTTCCTGGGTTCAAACTCACGACATACTACTCGTAAGTCGCGGCCGTTGCCACTGGGCCATCACTGATCTCAAAATGGTGCTCTCTTAATCGTTATAGATGCTAAATAGTCATTCAAAATGAAAAATAATTGGAGAAGGCTAATTTAAAAAAAATATTTGAGAACCCATTTATTAATACACCAATTGGCATAAGATTCGTCGATTAAACTTTTTATTTTTTGCAACATGGCCTCTGGCTATTTAATATTTTACTTGGCCGTGTCGTGACACTCACAAGATTAAGACAAAAGTGATGTAAAAATCATCAAAATTGGCCCCTGCATTTGGTCTCTAGAGTGCCACAAAGCAACAAACATACATAGATACATAGACTGATAAATAAACACATTATCCTTCGCAGACAGGTAATAAAAAGTAAACGTTATTTTTGTTATGCGGGAACCGTTTCCAAAAATAAGGAAAAATAATCGGTCAGCCTTGAACCAAAAACGTGATGTATCAAATTAATAGTTTACTCAAGTAATTTACTACAATTTCAACCTTGTAAATATAGTTCAAATAAGATATATAAAGTTTTTGACCTTCCATACCTACCAAAAAATTTTACGTCATTATTTGAACTATAAGATACGTAACAAAAAAAAAACTGAAAAGCAAAAAATAATAAACCTTAAAATTTTGAGTCGGCGCTTTGAGTGATCTTTGTTCATTGATTTTTCAGCGCCGACTCAAAATTTTAAGGTTTATTATTTTTTGCTTTTCAGTTTTTTCGGCGGTTGAATTTTTTGTTATTTTTTTTTATTTTATCATTTTTTGTGGCTTTAATGTACTAATAATACTTGGCAAGGTATACCCTATCCAATAAAAAAATAATTATCAAAATAGGACTTCTCTGTATAAAGTTATGCGTAGTTAAACATTTACAATCAATGAGTGAACAATCAAACATCCCCTATTTTTCGACCCTTACCGTTCGATTTTGGTTTCCAAATTTATATGGGACCACCTTCGGAGTATAAAAAAAAGAATTATCACAATCGGACTACTGTAAAAATTTATGCGTGGTCATACATAAAAAAAAAACAAAATAAAAAAAATATATACGCGTCGAATTGAGAACCTCCTCCGTTTTTTTTTCGTCGGTTAAAAATACCGTAAATATATCTAAATTATAATCATTGTTCCGTGTGATACCGGACGTAAAGAATAGCATCACCCCATTCTTCCCGTCGGTGTCGTAAAAGGCGACTAAGGGACTTACTGGATTACGACTAATGACTTTGAAAAGCCTGTTGATGACAAGAAAATCCACCGTTTTTTTTTCGTAATACTAATACTTGCATGGTTTTACCTCAGTTGTGTTTTTATTTGTATACTAGCTTCTGCCCGTGACTTCGTCCGCGTAAAATTTCTTGTTCCCCGACCCTTCCCGTCGCGTCGAATCGCCTACCCGTGCGATTTTCCCCGTTTTTGCAACATTTTTCATTACTGCTCCGCTCCTCTCGGTTGTAGCGTGATGTTATATAGCCTATAGCTTTTCTCGATAAATAGGCTACCCAACACAAAAATATTTTTTCAATTCGGACCATTAGTTCCTAAGATTAGCGCGTTCAATCAAACAAACAAACTCTTCAGCTTTATAATATTATGTATATAGATAACGAGTTATGTATGTTATATAATAATCTTACATATTTCCTTGTGGATGGGTACTCCTAGATTATTCCAACTTGATATTGATAATCAGGGACATATAAAATTTCTTGTGATTTTTCGTGGTAGGTATTCGATTACCAACTTTTTAATATGATAACTGCACGAACTCGAAAGGGGTTTTTGAGAAGTCACTGTACTTTATGATGACCTTATCAGCTGCCTAGTCTTTTTCCAACCATGTTGGGGTCAGCTCCTTAGAGGATTCTACTAAGTATTTTACATGGACCAACTGCCTATTTGACCTCACCAACCCAGTTACTGTGTAATACGCCTTATATCCCTTGGTAACACTGGTTGTCAGACTTTCGGGCTTCTGACAACACGCGACGGCGAGCCGGGACCAACGGCTTATCGTGCTTTCCGAAGCACGGAGGAGTCTTATCGTATTTTGGTACAAATGGCCTCCCATCCACGGATCAACCGCGGCAAGCATAACATAACCTGATCGAGCGAACCGTGCGGCTGTTTTTACTTTGTTTGGTCAGAAGGAAGTAGAAGTAATTATGAGGTCGAGTGTACTTTAAATTGCTGATACAATCTGACTCATAATTAAAATAATATGTCTGCTACCATTGAAGTACATAAAAACCAAATAATTGGTCCTGTACCAATAAATTTTGCTCATCGTCAATACCTACTATTGACGTTTAATATGTAAATCGCAACGATAATTGACAGAACGTGTTTCGACTTACATTGCGCGGGAATTTCTTTTGTTTTGTTTATAGTTTACTAACTAAATATTTGATTTTAAAAAAAAAGTAATCTGAATGGAATTTAACAGTTTTTCACTGCTACCTAATCGCCGACATATATTATTAATCTATGCTTTGAAAAATAAGGTAAAAGATCCGTCAAGAAGTAAGGTGTATCCCTTATTCTTTGACGGAGATGAACGGACGAGGGAGACGAAAAATTCGTATCCGTAGATACGAATTTTTCGTCTCCCTCGGATATCCGCAGATGCGAATACGGATATCCGGCAAATCACTAGTTAATTATATCCCATCTCCGTCTTGACACTCACAATTTAGGACACATTAAGTTAAGGCATATAGAATCCTCGTTGACCTTGCGCCTATGGGCGGAGCTCCCGCACACACTTAAAATAGCGGCGCGGCGCGGCGCGGCGCGTTAAGGCTTATTCAGACCGGCGCGACGCGACAGCGCGACGCGATTCTTGTAGAACAATTTCCATGAAGTTCACATAAAAATTGTTCTACGAGTGTCGCGTCGCGCTGCCGCGTCGCGCCGGTTTGTAGGAGGCTTTACACTAAAACGACTACCAAAAAATAGGTACACAGAGACGGACGAAGGTCGGTATTTTTGCCTACGACTGTAGAAGGTACCGAATTTGGAATAAGGCTGATTCTTTATAATATAAACGCAACTATTTTTATAATATGTTTATACTGGACATATTTCTATAAGCATGTAAGTATGTGATTGATTAAAGTAATATAAGAAAATATATTTATTTTGCTCCAACATGTGTGTACGCAAACTTGAATAAAAGCGCGCTTGTAGGATAACTTTATATTACATTTTATACTGGCCTGTAAATAATTATTAGGTATGAGTAATAAAAAAAAAAATAATCTCATGTCAAATCAATCATTCGTTAACACAAAAAGAAATAAAAACCGAACAAAAACAAAATAGGATACGTTAAAAAATTAAACCGCCGAAAAACTGAAAAGCATAAAATAATAAACCTTAAAATTATGAGTCGGCGCTTTGAGTGTTCCTTGTTCATTGATTTTTCAGCGCCGACTCTAAATTTTAAGGTTTATTATTTTATGCTTTTCAGTTTTTCGGCGGTTTAATTTTTTGTTAAAAAGTTTTTATTTTATGATTTTTTGTGGCTTTAATGTACTAATAATACTTGGCAAGGTATACCCTATCCAACAATAAAAGAATTATCAAAATCGGACTACTCTGTACAAAGTTATGCGTGTTTATACGTTACAATCAGTGAGTGAACAATCAATCATCCCCTGTTTTCCAACCCTTAGGGTTCGATTTTATTTTCCAAATTTATATGGGACCACCTTGGGAGTATACCCTTTCCAATAGAAGAAGAATTGTCACAATCGGACCACTATGTAAAAAGTTGTGAGTGTCAGTGAGTGAACAATCAATCATCCCCTGTTTTCCAACCCTTAGGGTTCGATTTTGTTTTCCAAATTTATATGAGACCACCTTGGGAGTAAACCCTTTCCAATAGATGAAGAATTGTCACAATCGGACCACTATGTAACAAGTTATGCGTGTTTATACGTTACAATCAGTGAGTAAACAATCAATCATCCCCTGTTTTCCAACCCTTAGGGTTCGATTTTGTTTTCCAAATTTATATGGGACCACCTTGGGAGTATACCCTTTCCAATAAAAGAAGAATTGTCACAATCGGACCACTATGTAAAAAGTTATGCGTGATCATACATAAAAAAAAAAAAAAAAAATATACGCGTCGAATTGAGAACCTCCTCCGTTTTTTTTCGTCGGTTGAAAATACTTTTACTTACCTACAATGCCTACAATATAAGGTAATACGGATCTATCGATAGTTTTAGCTGACCTCGCATTGTATAGGTTTTTCGTACAATTAGAAGTCAGCTTATACTGGCTTGATGTGTAGCGTACCTGTCAGTAATGTAGGCATAATTTGACTTAAAAGTTAAATTTCATATTTACAAAATGATACAAAAACGTTTATTTTCTACAGAAAATAAATTTAATTTCAATTCACCTGCGCATAAGTAATTTTTTTAGTATTATACCTTTACAGATTTATTCGAACGAGAAATTATTGAGTTTCAGGAAACGTAGGTATTTATTTGTATTTTGGAATTGAATTCATTCATCGTTTGACCCTTTAACAATTTATAAAATACTAGGAATATATATTTTTTTAAATGCAATTACGCTTTTGGATGACGTGGGTGGAGATTCTCCCTTGATTAAAATACCGCGACCATCCCGGAAATCAGTCAGTTTTGGTCATCAGCTGCACTGGTTAACAAATCAGAGCTTTCGACTTCTTTTAGTAACTTTGTGGAACGTGTCGTGCCTGTATTTGGAATTTTGGCTTTTGTTTCACATTTGTTAATTCAGCCGAAATGTTAATCTTTAGTTATCGAATTTTCATGATAATTTTATTTATTTATTTGATTATGTATTATTTTCTTGTTATATGTGCTTCGCCAACGCCAAAGTACGTAATTAGATTAAGGAGTAGAAGATCTCTCATTAAAATCATCAAATTTCTGCTGGCGAAATAAAAATAACGTTTTTTTTATCGAGTTTTAGAGAGAAGAGAGACAGAAATGATTAGTATGCGGTCTAGTTTCACATATATTTTTTGCGTAACTAACGTGCAGTGTTTGGAAGCGTAATACTAATAACAGATTAAAAAGTCACGAAAGTCATGTATCTGCGCCTTAAGTAACACTTGCCGCGGTTGCGGACTGGATGCGAAAGGCGGAGGACAGGGTGTTGTGGCGCAACATGGGAGAGACCTACGCCCAACAGTTTTTTTTTTATTTTCTCACCACAATAAACATTGCACACATTGTTAAAATTATGTTTTGTCATTGTCAATACGTGGGTGAAGCCGCTAGCAATAGCTAGTGATTAATGTAATTATATTTGCCTTTCTTTATCCAATACAAAGCCCACTATTTGACATTGGCATATCTTAAAAGCTATGAGCAAATTATATGAAAAGTTGTTTTCTCCTCCCTTGAGCAAGTTTACATAAATAAATACATTCTTACTGCTTCAAAATGACATGTTTCAAAAAGAAATTCTTTAGCACATCCTGCTCACGTACAGGTAATTGCAGTAGAAAGGACATTCTTTCATATCTTGTCAATAATTATGCTTATTTGGCCTTGTGCGGGAAGCAAGGCTGTTGTTATTATCAATGTGTGTATATCAAGAAATACAACGTTGCTCTTTACTAAATAATTCGTACATCTAAGAGCTCTTACACATGAGCGTCATGTTGCCAACGGCAAAGCAAACTGCTGTCGTCAAAACGTGTCGACGGCAGCCGGCGACATACCATCTTCAAAGATCAACGGCAAAATCGCGTGTCGACGGCTGCAGTCACCCGCCGTTGGCAGCATGCCTCTCGTATGTAAGAGCTCTAAATGAATGCCTAAATATAAACTCGCTTTTGGTTTTTGTAGCGCTTCGCTCGGCACTGAAAGCGCTTTTAGGGTAACTTTGACTAAAGTACCATATTATCGATTTTTGTGACTATTCTTATATATTGACGTTCCTGTCTTCTCTAGCAGGATTGAAGCTTTTTTTTATAATTAATCATAATGGCTATTTGGCTAAGCATGATTTTCTAGCATCTATGTAGTTCATATTTTTAAAGTATTTAGGTATGATTGCTAGGATTGTTGTCCATAAATATCAGCTTTCGAAACCACACCAATTTCGAGGAAATAATTTTTGTAAATTGTAAATTTTACGAATTTCGCAGCGATTCCTAGATACGTACTGACAATGCAAACGTACCGTTTTCAAGTTTCACCATTTTACTGGTGAAACGTGAAAACGGTTGTCGAAAATATGGATTTGTCATTTTTCCTACTTAATTTGGGGCAGTAATCTAGTGAAAATAATCAATAATAATGTAGAAATATGTTTGGGCCACAGGACTATTATGAAGTGTATTACTATTGGTTAGTAACAATATTGTTGAGATCAGGTAAATTTTAGAACATTACAAAAAAAAAATGAGTTTTTTCTCGCTGAGGTGTTGGGGCTGGGTGCCGAAAGCCCCTGAAATGAAATGTTTTTTTTTTTCTATAAGTATATCTTATAAGACACTTTTACACGTCAACATTTTTTGGTCAATGTTTTTAAAAACTAGATGGCGCTGACATTTCCTAGCCGACTGTTCCCTGAGAAGAAACGCCGAAACAAACTCAGAGTTCATGGTCTCCCTTAAAGTCCAAACATTATGTAGAATTTTATGTAATAAGTCTAACAATGCAGGGCAATGTTTGGAAGATTCGTTGCCCAGTTTCGACAGGCAATATTGAAATACGGCTCTAAAAGGTTCCATTCATTATGAGAGTCTAGGGCATAACCATATATATTCGCGTGGGTATCGTAAGAATCGACTAAGGGACTTACTAGAGATGCGATCGCCAACCCGCCTGCAAAGCGTGGCGATTATGACAAATCCCCCTAAATTAGTGGTTTTGGCTGAAATAATGATGATGATGATCTAACATAACATCTCGCCTTATTTTCCCGAAGGGATGGGCAGAGGTGTACCTACGCCAATAGGTCACCAGTTTTTTTAAGTCTCACGTAATAAGGGATGAGTCTTTTGCCATCAAACGGGCATAATTCCATAATCCGGGCTACTACTGAGAAATTCCAGATAGAAAAATCCAGTTATACTTGACCCACCTCGGAATCCAATCGAGGATCTCATGTTTAGCAATAGTACTTGCCACCACTAGATCAAAGACCATATTTGATGACCATATTTATTAATCCTTACTTAAATTCTAATGCATAGCTTCCGGAAAAGTCATTGAAACATTATTTCAATTCCTATTTACTTCCCTATTACAGGGTTTTTTGTTGATTTTTTTTGTGGCTGATCGAATTCAGTCAACCGGTACTTGTAATCTTTTCAAGCATGTAAACAAATGTTAATTAAGTAATGAAAATCGATGACCAGACGTTTCGTTCTAGGGTGACTGAACTTAGCCCCTTAACTTTGAACCTAGGCCGATATCTACAAACGATACTTAGCTGGTGTTTTGACTTAGACTTTCTAGTTTGATAGTGATAAGAATTACGCTTATCCTTAGTTAGGTAAGCTACGCACGTACTTATGAGTTATGAGAGAGTCAATAATTGTTTTCGAATGTCAAATTTACAAAACGCAATACAATTGTGGTGCCGGACGTAAAGAATAACACCACCCCATTTCTTCCCGTGGGTGTCGTAAGAGGCGACTAAGGGACTTACTAGAGAATGGGCAGTAGCGTTATCTATGCATTTTACCACCATACTGCGATCGCCAACCCGCCTGCCAAGCGTGGCGATTATGGCAAAGCCCCCCAAATTGGGGGAGGCCTAAGTCCAGCAGTGGACGTCTTACGGCTGAAATGATGAATGATGATGAATACAACTGTCTGCGATGTTGATAAGCGTAATTCCTGTAAATCGGTATGGTAAGCGGCCATTATATGGCAGTAAATGACTTTGCAGTATAGAGTAGGGGAAGTACGGCCAAAATGACATATACGGACAAAATAACACACCGAGCTTTTTTAGAAATTGGCGGGCTATAATCCTGCAGTTGGCATATCATTATGTGACGCCGGCCATGGTGGAATACCTGTTAAGTTTATATCGCCATTGACTTGATCACGTCGAAGTTACTTGCAGGAAAGCGTTTTGTGCGCATAAAAGTTTTTTATTTTTATTGATTTCGTCCTGTTTTTGATCAGTTTCTCGTGGTTTCTATTACATATTTTGTAGTAAATTCAAAAAGTGTAGCATTATGCTGCATTACGTAAAAGTATTTATTTATAAATCTCGTGTTTATAGTAATTATGACTTAATTAGTATTTAGATAACCTGTGGGGCAAAACGACATACTTACATTCGGGGCAAAACGACATACCTTTATTCAATGATGAGGTTTTCAATGTTGAATCGAACTACGATAATGATCCTTAAAAGCAGTCAGAAAAAAGGTGAACCTAAGTACAGAAGACTCATTACGCTGAGGACTCGAGTGTAGAAGATTTCCAGCTGTGTCGAACGGTGATGATGATGACTGCGCATGTGTTTACTGTTACGACCTCTTTTCCCGTTCCAAGCCCAACGAGTGCTGGCTACGGTGCAACAATTGTTCTCTTTCGGCTCATATTTAATATTTTGTGAAATATGTACTTCATAATTTTCGTTTTCATTATGTATGTCGTTTTGTCCGTACTATATGGACAAAATGAATTTTCTTAGAGGCTTCGATTAATATACATTATATTTTTTATATGGGTCCTATTCAATTACGAGTTTACGTAGGTTAAAACTTATGAACCAAAGATGATTATTCAACCTAAACAGTGATTGGAACTGTGTTAATTAAAAATATATGATTAAAAAACAAAACCGTATGTCATTTTGGACGTACTTCCCCTACTAGCTTTTGCCAGCGACCGCGTGGATGTTGGAAAGTATCCTATGCGAAAGTACAACCGGTAAAGTATCCTATGTGATAATCCAGGTTATGTATTATATGTGAAACTAATTTCGTCTAAATCATCTAACATCCATCTATCTTCACAAACTTTCACATTTAGGTACAATATTAGTAGGAAAGTAGGATTATACCATAGCATATTTTCTTTTTATTCAATACTATAACTAGATGAAAATCGTTCCTGAAAGTAATAAAATACTAGTACTTAATAGTTTCTTATGAGTGTGCTTCTAAATTAATATTCTATTTAAAGTACTGAATAAGCTGAAAAGGAGAAGAAACCTTACGTTTCTTCTCGTTTTCTGTAATTATTATTAAATACACAGGTTTCATAAGGCGCACAGTCTTATGAAACCAGTTTTCTAAATAACTAATGGAATTAAATTACAGTTAAAATAGAGTTGAATAAGCCGAGACACGTAAGTTTTTCTGCCTCTCCTTTTCTGTTATTATAATTTAATACACAGATTTCATAAGATTGTGCTTCTACCTCTAATATTTTAATCAAATGAGACTTGATTAAGCACTGAACTATGCACTCCCCGTGTAAAATTTTGCTCTTTCAAGTCGTCTGCTGTTGACGGCTTTGCTATGGTCCTGAGTTCGATATCTTCTTCTTATTCTTATTTATATCTTCTTATTAGAGTTAAGGAAAGATAGGGAGCCGATGCGTCCGCGCACACACTTTTGCGCTATAATATTTTCTGCGTTTGAGATTTTCCGCCATAGGCTAGACCAAAAACTCGAAGTCACGACCCACGAAGCCGCACTGACCAAGCTGCACTAGTGCATTATAGCCCAGTCCCTGTCACAGAGAGGAGGCTAGTGTCACTGCAGTAGATTAACGTAATCCGCTGATTATGATATGATTTTGTGCCCCTTTAATGGCCAAGTGCTTGCCTCCTTGAACAAGGAACTTTAAAAACCTTCTTAGACTCGTTTGACTAACGCCTAGTTAGATAATGACTAATGTTATCCAATCTCTAAGCAGCCACTATAGAACCCTAATTACGTAACCCAGCATCAATCAGAATCTGAATCATTTTGAAGGATATTATTAATCCATTGCTTCATATGTTCGAAATAAGTGTGAACTGAACAACGTAAATAACGCAATGAATTTTGTTGAACTGTCTAAATGAACTCAATTTCCTCTGCTATTGTAGGTAAAACCATTTTTGACACCTGTCCATTGCCTGTGGTGTCGTATTATCCTAAGGGCATGATATTACATGTCACTTAGAACACAGGGGTTGTACTCTCACTCGTGGAGGCTTTTCTTTGTCACCATTCTATACAGGATTTTTTTTAACCAGTGCGCAAATTTTTTTTTGGTGGTTCAGTATCATTAGTAGAACACATTTCAATTATTTTTTCAATAGATACTTTTTTTTTAAATTATCCGACCTTAAATCAGTAAACTGTGGAAGTGTGGACACCCTACATATTTCGTAATATGATATCGAAATAGTAATAGGTCAGTAACCGCACGCCGGCGTAGGTACTTCGAACTTCTTAGAATTTTGACCGATCGAACAGCTGGTAGGTACTAGTAGCTGCGCTAGGTCGTTCACCATAGCCACCACACCGGTGCCGCGAGCAAGTTACCACAAAAACCAGTTTCAAAATAAACATATTTCTTTAGCGATAACTTAATTTTTTTGTACTAAGATATATCAAAATATAAATTGCATGGTTATTATAACTCGTTTAAGTTTAATTTGTTATTTGCGCACTGGTTAAAAACTTATCCTGTATATAAACTATGTTATCCCTTCCAATGACGAACGCAAGATGGTTATGTTAAGTCGGTTTTACGTCTTTTACCAATTGAGGGGACATTTACGTTGCATACTATAAGAAACTTTAAAAAACACCGATTAGATAATCAACAATCATCAATGTACCAAACGAGGTGATAACTAGTATTACCTCGAAATAACTCTTTACATTTTAAATACGGGTGGCGCATGTAGAATGTTTTCCAGTGGACGTATAGGGGCCGTAATTGTGATGAATGTATTTATCGATATCTAAGTACTTGCATGCGAAGAAATCTAATAGAGGTTAAGGCACAGTAAAGGTAATCTATACAGTATTTTGACTCGGCCCTATCCTAGAAATAATTACCAGTAGGATATTATTGGGCATCCTACTCCACCTTCGTTCCTTCGGCTCACTCCGTTCGCCTCGTCACTCTCGGTGGATAGAATGCCCAATAATATTAATATTTCTGATATCGATGGCTGACCTCGTGAGTCGATGGAACTGAAGGTGGAGTAGAATGTTCAATAATATTTCTGATAAAGATGTCTTACCTCAAATTCAACTGTCGGTTCATTTCAATATACTCACCAGCTTAAAAACACCTACCCACCTGCTTTAAAACTTTACACGTTAACATAATCAGGTCTATATCTGAACGAACCAGTTATCTAAAATTCAGGACAGATTGTCTCATGTCTCTCCACATACTTGGGGATGGTGCATTGTGGTTTAGTGACACACATACCCGGTATCGTGACCAGATTGACTCGAGAACATCTGAACTTTAGGATACCGCATACATTAAACTAAATTAAGGACCGATTGTCTCATGTCTCTCCACAAAAGTAAAATAGCGCGTACCCTTAGGTTCACACACATTTATTCTGTGACCAGATTGGGTCGAGGACATCTAAATTTAGTTTAACACATTACAGACGATACATACTTTTATATCAATACACCCATCTGCTTTAAAACTTTACACGTTAACATAATCAGGTCTATATCTGAACGAACCAGTTATCTAAAATTCAGGACAGATTGTATCATGTCTCTCCACATACTTGGGGATGGTGCATTGTCGTTTAGTAACACACATACCCGTTTTCGTGACCAGATTGGCTCGAGGACATCTGAACTTTAGATACCGCATACATTAAACTAAATTTAGGACAGATTGTCTCATGTCTCTCCACAAAAGTAAAATAGCACGCACCCTTAGGTTTGTACACATTTATTCTGTGACCAGATTGGCTCGAGGACATCTAAATTTAGTTTAACACATAACAGACGATACATCCTGTTACATCAACACGTAAAAATCAAGTGGCAAGCGCGGTCCCACGGATAGTCGATCCTTGTCCAGTATGCATAAAGCTAAGGCGCTGATACACTTGACAACGGCAGCCGGATCAGAAACGCATCGACGGTTAACAATCATTAGTGCTTATATCAGTTTTTACGTAACACTATTGATTCATAACCGTCGGTATCTCACATTATTCAATCTGGTGTACAAACTGTATGTGGATCCGCTGTTGTAGTCTGTTCCGTAGACGGTAACCGTACCCGGTGGTTGTCAGTTTTATGTATATAATCAGCTTTATGTATAAGTCAGCTTTATTAGTTCGAATCGGCAAATTTCAATGACAATGGAATGCACGCTTCCCACGTTCACATAAATTGCATTCCATGCATTTATATTGTTAAGTAATATGACCATCATGTTGTAAACACTAAATTAGTCTTTTATAGAACTTCCTACATATTATTTTCGTAAATTTATAAAGTTTGTAATCGCTTCTAGTTTTAACGTGTTTCATTCTTCTACGTACTAAGATTATATATTTTTATTTATATGAATGATATATTTTGTATCAAGTACGACACGAATTATTGGTCGAACCATCTACCACTTGTTATCGAGTGTGATTTAAAATTAATTAAGAGACCTTGAAAAAAGAGAACACTGAGGTTATTAGGGATAATAAGAGTAAAGAATAAATGAATAAATACATTGGAGAAGCATTGAAATCCTAGAGTTAATGTTATTATTGATAAATTGGATAACTATAAAACTATAACTCAGTCACGTACTTCCGATTCCTACACGATACCTACAGTTTCTTGGTTTCTTTCATTCCAAGTGTAAGTGATTATTTAATAATACGAATGAAAATGTTATTAGTGAGTAAACTAACTTACTCTGCACTAGTTTTTATATGATGATATCAACTTCCGAGTTTAACTGCAACTTAAAATTACTTGGGATCGGGTTCACTTTGTCGGCTTTATTTTTCAATTCTCAATACTTATGACACAGTAAAAATAAAAGAAGCAGAAGTATGTCTCGGCAGTGACATTGAAAGAAATTCATTCAGGTGCCATTTAAGCGAATGCCTAATGTGGAATACGTCGAAATGCCGACTGAGTTGATAATGTAAAAAATGATATTTCTGGTTTCAATATTGATGAATTCAAACACACAACACTGAATAATACAATTGATAATTTCGTGTCAAATTTCAAGTAACTAAATGTTGCACCCTCCGCGTATGTGCGTAACTACCACCCTCCGAGGCTGTTGCGTATTGTGCACACTGAAATTTCGAAGCGCGTCATCTCGACCGTTTTCTATGAAGTTAAACTACTGTAATTTTTTATTCTGTGTCAATTAACAAATTACAATTTAGCAAAATTGATATGCAATCAATACGGTTAAATATGACGTAAACGTCATTTTTTTTTATACAACTGTAAGACTTGTACTTAGAGTTTAAAATTGAAATTATCTATTTTTGTGCTGAAATTGTATTTTTTGTGTATATAAACGAATTAATTTCAATCAATAAATTACATTCGCTCCGGAATCTTCAAAGTGACAAGTAGTACTAGTGGTACTTTAATATCGACTTTCTAACATGTAAGTGAGTACTTATTAATTTTTTAATTTGAAGTTATAATGCTCAGCTACGGACCTGGTTTTGCCTGCCGGCTGTTGTAATTATCATGCCCTATTTATCCATCGTGACTGCTACTCAGCTACGTACCTGGCTTCTGCCTGCCGGCTGATGTAACTGTTATCGATCTGTCATAAATTGATGGATTTCTTATTTATTGTATTTCAAAAAAGACCTTGTAGGTTTTTGTTTTGTTATATTAAACATGACTTTTTTTGTTGTACATTAGGTCTGACTCCGACGTTTCCCGTATGTCTGACTACATAAAGAGCCCGGCAACTGATACAAAGGTCGTGTCGAGAAGGACCCTGCCAACGAAAAAAACTACAAAGCGCAAAGCTTCGTCGGTCGTAGAATCAGGATCAAGGTAGTTTATCAATACTCTTTATCTGACTTATCCCTTTTCATTAGTCTCACTTATTATATTATAACATAGATCTCAATAGAGAACTTTTATTTGTAACAATAATTTTAAGTAAATATATACTTACTTATTTTATCATGCAACATAGTTTGTATCTAGAAAAGTGTTTCTTCTAGATTATTAAAATAAAAATTTTAATTGTTTACAGTGACCAGAAACCGGGGAGCACCGACCTTTTCGGTTTGGAAGACTTTGGTGGCCTTCCTCCGAAGTCGAAGTTAGGATCATCCTTGCTGTCCCGCGTAGCCAACGGGAAGGTACGACGGACAGCAGATCTAAGCGGTGCCTTTTTTGTGGAACTGAAGGTATTCCATAAAGAAAATATCATCTCCATTGCTCCTGAGGAGCGTTGGAAGAAGGCAGAAGTTGCTTTGAAACTTCAACTGGAGAAAGGTAGTTCACAGTGGAACTCACTACAAAAATTCATGCATAAGGCTCATGAGTTGTTCAATGACTCAGAGCCTGTATATTATAGTGATAAGATAAATTTTAAATCTAGTTAGGTAATCACTTAAAATTTAAATTGGGACACCTAAAATTAATGTTTATTTTTAAACTTAGTAGGTAGAATGTCTTAAATTCTTGTTCACGGCTTAGGAGTTGATCAAAGACTCAGAGGCTGTATATTATAGTGCTAAGATACATTTTAAATGCACTTAGGTAATTAATTTAAAATTAATATTTAGGACATCCTAAATAAATCTTTATTTTTAACTTAGCCGGTAATTAATTACGTTAGAATGCCTTTCTGCACTGTTTGTAACACATCTGTTGAGCGCAGTCACTGGACAGGTCATCTACGCAGTACCAATCATAAAAATAAAAATATTTCATACGTTTGCGAAGGTGTTGAATTAATTAATTCTGCATTCCGAAATCGTATAGCTTCTTATAGAATTATTGACACTAGTGAAAATTATTCTTTAGATTCGTTTTTGAGTAATAATCAAGAAAAAATCAAAACATTAATCAACAAATCTCTGAAAGATCATGTATGTCTAAAAATTAATTTTGAATATTTTGCTTTGTTTTTGATGGTTAAAAATGATAGTCAGGAGATGAAATCATTTGCTACAAAGAATTATGTGGTACATCAGAATTATGAATATGATTTATTGACATCTCAGGTTAGAAACACGTTGAAAAAAAAATTAGAAGAATTTCAAGATCGTGACAGTGGCTGGACATTTTTAAACAGTTCGCATTTGGAAGTTAATGTTAACAAATATCAACCTTTACGCGGCTCAAGCTTTATCGAGTTGCCGACCGTAGTTAAATCAAAAAAAGCATGTATTAATATTCGCAATAAAGATAATTATTGCTTTTTATGGTCAGTTGTTGCTGCTTTATATCCAGCAAAAACTCATCCTGAAAGAGTATCGTCTTACCCCAATTTTCAAAGTGTGTTAAACATAAAAGACATTCAATTTCCATTGAGTTTCTCAGATATTGCTCGATTCGAATTAAATAATCCCGATATTTGTATATATATTTATGGCTTAAAAAATAATACCGTGACTGGACCGCTTTATAAACCAAAATTTTTGAAGGAAAAAGTGATTCATTTGCTTTACTTAGAAAAAGATGATTTATCACATTATTGTCTCATTACGGATTTACCGCGTCTTGTTAAAAATCAAATAACAAAGCACCACAGTAAATTATACTTTTGTGATGTTTGTTTAATGTTCTTTGATAGTTGTGATAATCTTACTTCACACAGTTGTGGAGGAGTTGCTACTGAACTACCACCAAAAGGCTCTTTCATTCAGTTTGAAAATTATGGTAGAAAGCAATTTGTACCATTTGTTATATACGCCGATTTTGAAACAATGCTAGAGCGGTACGACTCCTGCGACCCTGACCCAACTCAGGCGAGCACCGTTACGAGACAGCGACATGTGCCCATCGCTTTCGCTTATCATATTACGTGCACTCTAGATGAAACCTATAATCGTTATGTCTCGTATCGTGGTTCGGATTGTGTTTCAAAATTTGTGAAGTCTATCTATAAAGATACCAAAAAAGTTTATAGAATTTTAAATAATACCGTTCCCATGATTTACACGAATGAGAATGCTCTCGACTTTGAAAACTCTGATACATGTCATATTTGTGAGAATTTCTTGCTAGGTGATAGGGTACGCGATCATTGTAATTTGACTGGTAAATATCGTGGCGCAGCTCACAGTTACTGTAACCTGCAATATAAAATGCCTAAGTTTCTACCTGTATTTTTTCATAACTTATCGGGTTATGATTGCCATCTTTTCATAAAAGCATTAGGTAACGCTCCGGGATCTATTAAAGTCATACCTAAAACAAAAGAAAACTATATTTCTTTCACGAAGTATATTCCGATTTCCGATAATGAAAGCATACAGGTACGATTTGTAGATTCATTCAAGTTTTTAGGAACTAGCTTAGAAAAGTTAGCAAGAACAATGAAAAAACAAGACTTCAAGCAATTAAAATCTTATTTTCCTGAAAAAACACAATTTGATCTACTTACCCGTAAAGGAGTGTACCCATACGATTACATGTCTCAATGGAAACATTACGAAGATATATGTTTACCATCTAAAAATCATTTTCATAACTCCTTGACTAATGAATCAATTAGTGATGAAGACTATAAACACGCTCAGACCATTTGGTCAGTATTTAATATTCAAAATATGGGTATGTACACAGATTTATATCTTAAAACCGACGTTCTTTTGCTAACAGACGTGTTTGAAAGTTTTCGAAAAACTTGTAAACAATACTATAATCTCGATCCCGCGTTTTATCTTACAGCACCAAGTCTTTCATTCGATGCAATGCTTTTGAAAACTAGAATTAAATTAGAATTGATAAGTGATGTTCAAATTTTTAGAATGATACAAGAAGGCATTCGTGGAGGTGTTTGTATGTGTTCCAAAAGACATGTCAAAGCCAATCATAAATACTTGGATTCTTACGACTCGTCTCTGCCGAATTCATTTATTATTTATTTAGATTGCAACAATTTATATGGTTATAGCATGTGTCAATATTTGCCTTATTCGGATTTTAGATTCATGAGTAGACAGGAAATAGATGATTTGCAATTGAGCTTAACAGATATAAGCGATACCGCGGAAAACGGCTATATTCTTGAAGTTGATTTATTGTATCCTAAAACATTGCACGATGAACATAACGACTTTCCATTTTGTCCAGAAAAATTTGTTGCACCGGGTGGTAAGAATAAAAAATTAATACCGAATTTGTATGACAAATACCACTACGTTATTCATTACGTTCATTTAAAAAAATGTTTACAACATGGATTGGTGTTACGAAGGATTCATCGTGCAATTGTTTTTAAGCAAAGCTGTTTTTTAAAACAGTACATCGATCTTAACACTCAACTACGACAAAAAGCAGAATCAACGTTTGAGCAAGATTTTTTTAAATTATTAAATAATAGTATTTTTGGGAAGACTCTGGAAAATGTTGAACAAAGAGTAGATGTAAAATTAGTTAACAAATGGTGCGATTCAAACAATAAAACGAAAAAGACTATTTGTGCTGAGAAATTGATAGCCAGTCCATATTTTCATAGCGCTTCTGTGTTTTCTGATGATCTAGTAGCAATACAAATGAAGCCTTCGCGTGTTATACTTAATAAACCAATATATATAGGGTTCACAGTGTTAGAATTATCTAAGACCCATATGTACGATTTTCACTACTCTGTCATGAAACCTTTTTATGGTAAGCGAATTGAATTGTGCTATACTGACACAGATAGCTTAATTTATGATGTCCAGAGTAATAACGTTTATAAAGATTTCAAGCTCAATTTTTTAAAATATTTTGATACCTCTAATTATGACATAAACAATGAATTTCACTTGCCCATTAATAATAAGAAGATCCCAGGACTGTTTAAGGACGAAATGGGTGGTAAAGTTATTAAAGAATTCGTAGGACTGCGCTCAAAACTTTATTGTATTAAAACCTTAAAAAAAACAATTAAAAAAGCCAAAGGTATAAAAAAATGTGTAACGAAACATTTAAATATGATTGATTATAAAAATGTTTTGTACAATTGCAATGTCATTCGTAAAAAAAATGTAATGTTTAGGTCAATAAAACATGAAATATTCACTCAGAACGTAAATAAAATAGCACTTTCAAGCAATGATGATAAACGGTTGCTATCATTTGATAAAGTATCTACTTTAGCTTGGGGTAATGCAAATATATTTATGTAATGTATTACCATACTTAAAAATGTAATTAGGAACTTACAATAGTGACATTTCTATCAAGTATTTTATTGATTGTAAAACATCCTAAATGGAAAGTCAGATAATTTTATAACGTAGCTACTATCTTACTTACTAATTTAAAAAGTTTGTTAATCTTTAAATATGAAATATAATATTGTCCTGTAATTTAATTCAAATAGTATCGTCTGAAGTTACTTTTGAACCCAGCTATAATATTATAGCTGGTATTATATCTATGTAATTCTAAAATGTGTGTATTCTTGGTGTCCCTTGTAATTGTAGTTTTTATCTGTATGTAACTACTAAATATATACTTAAATAAATAATATTGTATGATTTTATCTCTGTTTCATTTCCATTCCTGATTGATGACAAAGCATACAGGGCTTACACCATGTTGTGCACGAGGATACAGGTTCCAACTGGATAAAACATGCAATGTTCATTTTTGATTACATAGCACTCATGGCTCGAAGTTCACACGCGCGGTGTAGAATATGACACCGATCAGGTGCTCGTGCACGAGCTCGAACGTGTTGAAACTTGAAATTGAATCACAGCGCTTTAAGGCTTTATGGAGTCTCATTACACATTAACCACGTTCCACAGTCGTATTATTGTGTAGAACATTCATTATTAGACAGTTAGCCGGAGCGGTCATATCACGTCGAATAAGAACGAAACGAATTGTAAGTATTGTAGAACTACCCATATATTTATAACGTTAATTCATCATGTTTTTATGTAATTATATTTAATTATTATTTCGGTTGTTTCAGATCATTGATAATGTGTGATTCACCAGATATTATCGACTTCTCGCAATACGCGCAAGGTTTTCCGACCCCGAGTTTAAGCTGGCATATCCCAGAACAACAAAGACCTGTTCACAAGGAGCCTAGAGCAAGACAAGACTGCGGACCTGTCAACAAGAAGCCTAGAACAAGACGGGAGTGTGTAAAACAGAAGTCAGCTCTGCCTACCTGTCAATCATTCGTCATAAACAATGAGAAGAAAAAAGGATTACGACTGATCCAGGTACAAGTGTTGGACATCAGTGAACAACTAGAATCTGCAAGTGACAATGATGATGTGGTAATTTTAAGTGCGCAGTATATAGTGACTGAATCGGTGGACCATGTTATGGAGGAGACGCAATCGTTAATTAATAAAATATCAAAAAAACTTTGTGGGGACAGTTGTTATTACTGATGAACTATTAACTGGTGTCATTATTTTGTAAGTATCTACTATATTGTTTAAGTTTTATAGTAATAAGCAATAATAAATTATGTCAGTAATATTATAGTTATCAGACTATATTATTATTAGGTATATTATCATTTATTTGCTTTCTTATTGTTTAGTGTTTAAACATTTGTGGTTTTTATGGTGTGTAAGTTTTGAATGTATACATTTTTAAAATAACAAATATGTAAGTTTTATTTTAATTAACTTTTGTATTTTATCCTGTACATACCTAGTCTAAAAAAATATAATAAAGTTAAATACATATAAAAAGAAAAAATATGTAATGTAGATTTCTTTGATTAATCTAGTTGGGCTACTGTTCAATCATCACAAGTTTTTTAAGTTTGTAGGTAACATTAAATAAACTATGTGGGAACAGCTATTATTATTATTATTGGGTAGGTAGTTATAATTAGTTTGTAATAATTGTAAATAATGTAAAAAGTAAATAAATATAAAATGAAAAAATATGTACTTAATGTAGATTTCTTTGATTAATCTAGTTGGGCTACTGTTCAGTCATCACAAGTTTTTTAAGTTAAGTATGTAAGGTAACATTAAATAAACTATGTGAGAACAGCTATTATTATTATTATTGTGTAGGTAGTTATAATTAATTTGTAATAATTGTAAATAATGTAAAAAGTAAATAAAAATATTTTGTAGTTTAAATTATGTTTTATTTTGTATTACTTATAAATACTCGAACTTTAAATTAGCTCTAGTGTAATGATATACATATAGGTTATTTGCTTTCAGAATGTTTTATTAGAATAATTCGTTTAGAATACCGTATGTACCTATATTTGAAATAAAATTTATTAGGATTATCATTTTGCTGCAGCTAATTTAAAGTTTGTTATATGGGTCTGATTATATTAAATAAAACACTCTTGAGTACATAGACATTTTTAATTAACTGTTCAACACAATAATTATTAAATAAATAAATTAAATACAGACATATTATTATCAAAATACCATTTTCTAATACACACAGCATTATTCAATGCACAATTCAATTTATGGTTCACACAATTAAAATCAGTTTTATTTTTACAGAACTTTTTTTTTAATGTCGCAAAATTAGGACATCCCTTCTCACCTATGTCAATCACTTCACAGTTTGCACATAACTCTTTAATCCACGTAATCTTTTCCAAACCCTTTGTCATAATTTTTTTATTTTCTAAATATGGTAAAATAACACGTTTAAACTCTTTGTAGTCTATGTAGCCTTCACTCCAGTAAATTCCTCGATTTCTTTCTAACCATCTCACCTGCTTTTTTTCTTCTAGTGTTAGGTAATGGAATGAATATGGTGGTTTCACCAAGAACGTCTGTGTATGATCATGACTCGCAATGGCCAATTCTTTAACAATAAAATGATTTAAAGAATCTTTAAATCCTTGGAGTTCCACTATAAGGGTGTCCGACTTCATGATATCTTCTTAACAATGTTACTTAATGGTTTGTATTCAACAATGCAATCGTTCAGAATGAGACAATATGCTGAAGTTTGATCTGGTATCTCCGAATCACTTTCAATTTCTACTCTCACGTCCACAACTGGCCCTGTCTTTAGATTATCCGCTTGTCTAGAGCAATCAATGACAAACAGCGGTGCTAAATCTCTAAACTGTTTTTCGCTTAATATGGGTTCCGGTCGACGTCCGTAATACGACTGTTGAAATCTGGTGTATTGCTCGTATAATAAAGCGATTTTGTTATTAGCAAAACTCGTATTTAGGTTTTCATACGGAAAATAAGTTGAATTGAGATACACTCTAACGTCTCGAACATGACAGTGATCGAATTGAGACATGTCCGAACTTGCATTGCTTTTCCTATTTGTTTGTAACCCGATAATAATGTACCTTGGTTTTTCTATTTGAGATGAAGTTTTGATTGACCAGGTATGTTTTGTAGTTTTAGGTAAAGCTGGATATTCGTACAGATCCCAATTTCTGTATACCATTTGAAGTGATCTATCTTTTTCTAATAGTTTTAACAAAGTTATTTTTTCTTTGTCTGATACTTTAACATGCGGTACGCGCCATATAATTTTGTTGATCTGAACGTCGTCCACTATTTCGCCGGTGTTAAGTTTTACAGCGTACAAATTAGTATTACTTCGTAACAATATCAGTTCATGTCTGCTATTTATCACAACTTTTTTATAATCTTCAGCAAACCCGAGGATGTTACGTAATGGAATAGAAACAGAAAATTTTCCACCATTAATATTTTTTATACCATCGATATTCCAGCCCCAAGCATTAGACATTTTTGATTCACTTTCATTCATTGATATTAATGATTTCATGGTTGTAGTTATACCTGCATTTTTTATTTTATCAATCTCCACTCCATTTAACTCATACCTAATATCTTGAAACAAGTACAGTAGACCATTGTTTGTGAAATTGATACTAGTAGCTTTGTCTTTCGTATCTTTTTTGTTTACGATAACAGTGCCTTCTAAATAGAGTGTGCTAGCTGAAGGAAGTATGTACAAATCCTGTTGGTTGATGGGAATGCGGATTTCATCGTTCCTGTTGAAACTCGTTACGTACGGCTTGTAGGAATGAAATTCGATTCCTTCTATAGTATTATCGTAAGTTGGAGCGGATAAAACGTCTAAGATATTCATTTTAACAATCCGATCGCTCTAAGGAACGCTTTATTGCCTTTAGTTAATTTTATTATCTTCTTAGAGAAAGGTCTTCTTCGATAGGTAGCTCGGGCAGAACTGATATTCTTTACTTGGTGAAACACATTTTTATTGTAGTCAATCATCTTTTTCTTCTAAGATGCAGATATACCTGCACTTCTTCACCACGTAAATTGATTAATCGTTTGTTTATATCTAACAGTCTGATATGTATGCAGCTTATGTTGTTTTGATTGATTGGAAAGTATATTGCGTTCTTCGGGATTTCTATGATCCTGTATCCTGGCGGCACATTAAGTGCAAATTCGTGAATAATATGACTTGGTTCACCGTTCACAAATGAACCGCTTACAATATCACATTCAATCCTGACTACGGTCGTAGGTAGAATGTTGACTGGAGACTGTGACACATGCCATTTATTTGCTGTTAAAATTTGTTTGTTAAACCCTAATAGTCTTCTAAAAGAGTCTCCTTTGATAAAATTAATGTCTTTTGTACAGAATATTGTAGTTTTTAAAGTATTATTATTGCACCGTAGTTTGATCGCTGCATCTTTTATTTCAGATTTTAAATAATCGCTAATATCTTGTAATTCATAAGTACCTTCCGGTACTTCAATAACTTCATTAATGCCATAATAGAACTTATTATTACTTTTGTCAATGTTTGGAATAGAATTAAATGTTGAAAAGTGCAATAAAGCACACTCATACTCTCCGTCTAGTTGTAAAGTATTAGGATAGTATGTAGTTAACACTGACGAGTCTCCAGTTATCGACAAAGTGAGTGACATCTTGCAAATGATTGATATAAAAGAAAAGCATTTATTTTATAATACATTTTTATTCCAAAAAGTCAACAAATAATTTAAACATAAATGACCACAATTGACTGCGTTTAATTTTTGATATCCTGTGTAGTTATATAACACATCACAATTTTTGAAATATTGCATCAATTCCATTGGAGGTTTTAAATTTCCATAGCTATCAAAGTATTCACAGTGATTGTATACTTTAGCATAAGCTACCCAATGCGTTCCTTCGTTCTTAGAATCGTCTAAGTTAACGATACCACATTCAATGTCTTTCGGCTTTGAAGGTAGTCGATCCTTCATGTAGACCCCCCGAAAATATGGAATGTGTCTTGAATACTTTCGGATGTCTACATCAGTTAGAGGGCGATTGGGTAGCATATTTTTCAGTTTTTTGAAGATGTTATAAACAATCCTTTACCACTTTTATACGGTCTAATGTATAAACCCTTACCCAACACTAAAGCCTCCATAGCTTTATTATGTCGCTCTGTTTCTTGCAAATTTTGTTTGCTTGCTTTGTAATCATTAACGGTTTTTGCAATGCCAGCTGCACCACCAGCTAAAGTTCCTAAAGCCGATAAACCAGCGAAAATTGGAATTAAAGGTAGAACTCCTCCAGTCTTTGGTATGGGTATTACTCGGGGTACTCGAATTCGATGGTGAATGTTTGGAAATAACTTTTTTGCGGTTAAGTAAGCTGCTTTTATTAAAGTCTTATTATCTTTGTGTTTGAGTTTCTTAATTTTTGATTTTATTTTCGAAACTAAGCTTTTAAATGTTTTAATGCCTGATCCAGACTTTAGTTTCGCTTTCATAACTTTGCTTACCAACCAGGAGCTTAATTTTTCACCTTTCCCCGCATCTTTTGATTTAAGTCTTTGTTTAGCCATATCAAGTAGTTGTAAATCAGCTTTGTGACGATTTGATACGTCTGTATGGTTTGTATATGCAATGTCGTGTTGCAAGCAAGCTTCGTCTAGCTTATTTACACCTCGATCACCTCGCGCTAAGCGTTTATGAAGTTTGGTTCCTGGTCCACAATAATTGTATCCTGGCAAATGCACTTCGAATGGTAGATTATTAATTATGTTGTTAACTAGTCCACCCCCTTGCATTACTCAAATTAGAATGATATGATTTCGAATGAAAATGGTTTTATAATAGTTAGTTCATTAATGCAGCTTTTTCAATCCAACTGTTTTCTGCACTGCTTAGACCTAACCATTTAACATACAATTTATTTCCTTTCTTTTTCAAAACCTTTTCTATCAAATACACATCAGGATAATTAGATCTTTGCAGTTCTTGTTCGTAAAAAGCTCCTAATATGTTTTGGTTTCGTTGATCTTCTATGTGATATGTCACTGGTAAGGTTTTATTTATCTTTTTTATAATAAATAATTCAGTTGACCAATTAGGAGTGTAACCTTTCTCAAAATTATGTTTGTATTTACTTATACGAACACAATCACCAACTTTGAATTTAGGCTTCCACTGAACCAAATCATGTTTGTTTATTTTTTCTATATTTTCTTTGATAACTTGTTCATTACATTTATTCACATCAACCGGTTTAAATTGAATAGTACGATGTTTGGTGTTGTTATATCTCTTCAATGTGTCTTCCAATGGTAGACCTAGCCACTTATAGTTTCCATTGAGACTAAAATATTTATATAATTTATTTTTTAAAGTTCTTATCAGTCTCTCTACAATTGATGCTTTTTTAGTAGAAAACGATGAGTAATGGTTAATGTTGTGCTTTTTCATAAGCGTTTGAAAAGTGATGTTATAAAATTCGGTTCCCATATCAGTCTGTAAATTAACAGGATCATTACAACTACTAAGCAGTATATGTTCGAATGCACGAGTAACATCAAATTTATTTTTCGATTTTAACGGTTCAGCCCAGGCATACTTTGAGAAACAGTCAATCACCACAAGGATGAAATTATAACCTTTGTTATATTTCCTCAGGTTTTGCATGTCCATCAAGTCTGCTTGCCATAAGTCATGGATTCCTTTCAGAATAACAGAACGACGAGGGAAATTTCTTCGTGTTGCTTTGTGTATTTCATTTACAATTTGCTGTTTTACCATTATGGAGTTTTCTGAAGTAATTTATCTACCTCTGCTTTAGTATAAAACTTATCTTGCAAATGAGTTGAAACCTCAGGTAACCTTGCTTTTAAAGTAGCTTGAACTGTACCCTTTGCATCTTTTATGATTTGAGTACGCAATGTAGCAATCAGATTATTAAATTCTTTAAACATATTAGCATTCAACCGATCTACATAATCTTTATTCACAGCCAGATTATTTAATTCTTTTAACGTGTTAGCATTCATTCGATCTACATAATCCTTGTTAACAGCATCGTTTGCTTCTATTGGAGATGTAATTCCTGTCAGTCTTGATGTTTTTAAATCAAAATCTCCGTTTTCTGATTTTAACAAAGCATTTTCATTAAAATCAAATAACTCTGATAAACGCATTCTTTTGTGAATGTAGTGTCCGAATTTATCTACGTTCATGTTTAAGGTGTATTTTATCGAGAGGCTGATGACAAAATAAACATATTTTCAAACATTTATTTATTTATAATCTTACATTCACGCAATTCTTCAATGATAGATATAATTTCATTATCTAATCCTGTGTTGCCAGCATCTCTAGATGCAATTAATAATTTCAACCTTTCCACTAGTTCATTAGGATTATCCCAGTACACTAAATCTACGTCTTTTCTCCACTTTTTTAGTAACGGTAGACCCTTTCCCTGAACTGTATTCTTCAGTTTAAAAAGAGGTTTAATAACTTGTAAATATTTTTGTCCTTTATTACTTTTTATTGGCTTACTGGGCTCAAAGTCTCGACGATGTGCATTTGTATCAAGTAACATCAACTTATAATTTTGCATATCACTATCTGTAACCAAGCTTAAGTCTACATCTTTCTTAAGCAACAACTGTTTTAATCCAGGTGTATTTCGGTATTTACGTCCAGCCACGGTGATGTATTGATCGTTGAGCGTTATGCAAGCAGAACCTAAAAGCAGTTTCCCGCGGTCTGCTCTAACTCCAAATGGAATATCTACCAATGCTTCTGAAGACACTGACCAGGATGACGTATCATAATCTTGGTTACTTTCAACTACTGATTCATAAGAAGAGTCACTGTTGATATCGGATTCATATTTGTCTTCACCGTCATTATTATCATTACTTCCTGCGCTATCAGTTCTTTGTTTCTGCAATTTTTCGTTAACAAACGGAACATCAGCAAAATCATCACTAACACGCAGGAGAGGACTTTGCTTACTAGCATTAGCAATTATGTTGAGAGGTTCTGTTACAGGTTTGAAAACAGATTCCAGTGCTTGTTTATTGTTAATCTCAGTATCTCTCATTTTTCGTACTTTTATCTTTACTGCTTCTGCTGCATCAACAATTTGACGTTTCAATGTTTTTTCCATATTGGTAAAACAGGTTGTAATTGATTAAGCGTCGTACGGAGAATAATAATGTCAGACAGGTTATAGCCTTATATAGGTATAAAGTCATGTTCTTAATCAAAGACTACAAACGTGTCAAATTTACTTCTATAACATCCTTTGTTTTTGGAACAATCTTTATTAATTACAACATAATTGAAAGGTATACTCCATATTTTTGAACACATTTCCCGAAATTCAATCCATGTCATGTCAGTGTTGACGTGTTCTTCATACACATGTCTCATATTTCTTTCATCTTGTTTAAAAAGTACGATTAGATTTGCGTTGTCTCTTACTAACTGCTTAGGGATTTTACTATACGTCTGATTTAGATAAAAACAATCGATGAACTTGTGTCTCCCCATAGCAAAATAATCACGCATACTATTTTGATTTTCACAAGCAACATCATCAAATACGATTACAGAATTTGGTTTTGCGGTCTGAACACTCAGCACTTGTTCATTTTCATGATATTTCTGAAATGAAATGCCTGGTACGCGTTGCAAGACTTTTTCTAAAAACACGTACTTAGGTTGTTGCAAGGTTTTAGAATAAACATAAACATTTTGAAATCTTAAACCATTCTCATGTATAAGAAGACCAATTAATAAATTAGTTTTTCCGCAATTTGATGGCCCACAAATAATACATCGTACCGATTTAGGTAATAATTCTCCATGACGAAAACCAGTCTCCTGAGAATTAACATAAAGTTTGTTTACATGTAACGATTGTGGTTGTTTTACAAATTTCATGATGACTGCTTGAAACGGTTAAATTAATAATGAGTCAATTGTTGTTTTACATTAACCTTTATAACTCATAATCGCTAACTGGAATGAATGTACGAGCAACCTGACCATGGACGTCTTTCAATATAAAATAGTGAGTGTTATGGTAAAATAAGGAAAAAGTAATATTGAGTTTTAGAACTAAAATAGTGTACATTTCATTTATATTATTGGGCATTCTACTTCGCCGAGAGTGACGAGGCGAACGGAGTGAGCCGAAGGAACGAAGGTGGAGTAGGATGCCCAATAATATCCTACTATTACCTACAGCACGCGCGGTACGTAAACACGCGGTAGACGCGCTAGGGCTGCCCGCCCGTAAGATATAATAATCATCATACTTCATGAAAAGTCATAAAAAGTTACGATTATATGCATAATAAAATATTAATTAGAGATGAAAGAACATCGAAATGGGTCAAATTTGGGACGCCCGCACTTCTAGTGTTAAAATAACTAGAATTGCCCCCCTGTTCACACTCTTAAACTTCACACTACCCATAGCGGGAAATTGAACGATCTCGCTCAAAGTCGACACGTATTCTTGCGAAAATTAGACACGTTCTTTGTTGGTACATTTTTAGCTGTTGTTTGTTTAATTTCACACAATCAAGTCTTTAGCCTGGTCGGCCATTGAACTCGACGTAAACTGGATGTTCAATGGAACTGTCAAATGCTTATTATTATTCACAGACCGTAAGAAGTTTGTATGAATTTAACGTCTGATTTTTTTTTTTGTTATTGAGATCATGTTTGTTTTGAGGGACTTGCAGCTAAGTAACCGCAAGGGTCGATCGATCAGGATAATATATGTTTGCCACGGTTGGTCCATGGAGACCATCTTTAAATGCCAAGACTCTTCCGTGCCTTAGAAAACACGATAAGCCGTTGGTCCCGGCTGTTACTTGTGGATTTTGACAGTCGCTATGGGTCGTTAGAAGCCTGAAATTCTGACGTCCAGTCTTATCAAAGGGTATCGTCGTGTTACCTGGGTTGAGGAGGTCAGATAGACAGTCGCTCCATGTAAAATACTGGTTCTTTTTTTGTGTGTGTGGGAAATCTTCAAATGACGTCTCCCGCTCTGGGCGGAGCGGGAGGGCGTGTCAGACTTTTACGGACTAAAACCCACCCGTGTTCCTTCAGTTGCCCATATGCCAGGGCCACGGTAAAAATACTGGTATTCATCCGGTAAGACTGGTAGCCAGTGGTCTCGAACGTCATAGAGCGAGATCGGTAGAATTGCCAGCTAAAAACGGTAAATCGGTAAATGACATAAAAAAAGACAATCAAATTCGTTTATTTATTAAAAAAAACTTACAGACTAATTTATAACAATCATACTTAAGTAACGAAGTCTCGAACCTACCGAAAAATCGGTAGGTTCGAGACCACTGCTGGTAGCCGACCCTAGGGATGGCACTCCCAACTATTTGGCATTGCTGATGTAGGTAATGAAATATCATTGATAGGGACCTTCATATTCTCAATAAATACTCCACTTCCTCAATCAAAATCAGGTCGGTATGCAACTTACTTTTTATCTATATATTATATCTACTGGTCCGAATTGCAAAAATCTTTTTGTGTTGGGTAGCCTATTTATCGAGGGAGGCTATAGGCTATATAACATCACGCTACAACAAAGAGGAGCGGAGCAGTAATGAAAAATGTTGCAAAAACGGGGAAAATTTATTCCTTTTGAGAGTTTCCGGGGCGTGCGCTGCGTAAACGGTTAAAGTAACGCAAAAATCATGTATGACTAGTGTTGGGATTTTATCCGGATAAATACTCAAAATGGATAAATACTCGATAAATATCCGTTTTTACTGAGTATTTATCTAAAACAGCGGATAAATACTATTTTATGTTTTAGTAACGTAAGTTTTGTCATTTTACTAACAAAAGGATTAAAATTAATGAAAAATAGACAACGCAGACTGGTATTGTACCTTATTAATCATTTTAACAATTACAAAACGCCGATATTGACAATAATTCCATTCAATTATGAATACAGTAAGTCAATCACTGTCAAAGTTAGATAAAATTATACATTTGTTAATTGGTTTTTTACATACATACATGAACTCATGCCTTTCTCCCATGGGGGTAGGCAGAAACTATTTAAGTAACACTTAAATCATTGTAATAATAAAAAAGCTACCTCGTGAAAGTCGAGAAAGATTAGCAAATCAAATATCTTGACTTGGCTGGCGAGGTTGTCGACATTGTAGGATATGGATTCAGCGAGCAATGTGCAATTTTGAGACCAGTGGTGATGTAATTATTTACCACAAGTAAAGCACCTGCCTGAGTGCGAACTCACGACCTACAAGTTGTAAGTCGGGGCTGATACCACCGGGCCACCACTGCTATCGCCAATATGAAAAGCATGTCAGACTTTTACTGACTAAAACCCACCTGTGTTCCCTTAGTTGCCTGTGCCAGGGTACCTCTTTTAAACAGATCCGCAACCCTGGCAGGCATCGGTCCTCGCGGACCCCTTCAATGTGTAATGACATCTCTTTGAGACGCGCGTGGAACACAATGCGCCGTCGACATGGGCCTGTTCTTTATCGTGACGAGCAATGGGTGGCTCGCCGCCCGCAAGCCCGTGCCCACGATGGCCGAGAGTCCACAATGAACTCCCGACGCCCGGGGCATCTCCTCCTGCGGTGGCTAGGGACATGAGGGCGCACAGACTGCCTCTCCCTAACGAGCTCCACCTTCTCCTTCGCCAGCCTTACTTCTTCGCAGAAGGAGGTGACAGCTTCTTATGTCCTCTCGCTCCATACCATGGCCTGCACCAGGGCCGGACGCGAGAGATCGCCGCCGCCAATCGCCTCTACAAGGATACGGCATTGCTCCGCCCAAGCAGGGCAAACCTCCACACTTTGCTCCACCGTATCTTCCAGGCGATCTACACAGTGGTAAAATTTACTTCAGTAAATTTTACAGCAGGTTTCAACCTGCTTTTAGATTTTCTCAAATCCAATGACTCATTATCAGTATTTGTCTGTAAATATAACCCATTTTGTGTTGATTTCATATCCTTAAATGTTATAAACACTAGACAACATTAGTTTGACTCTTGTTGAAAGACAGGTTCTGTTATGGGTTCAAAAACAGATATGCATTGATATACCTAATCCCAAAAGTTACCATCAAGCAAAGCTGCTTGTAGCATTATATAGCTGCCCTATCTTGTGTAGCATAGCAGGTTTAACTTTTCTCCCGTTACCTTTTGTTTTACGATTTATTGTAGCTTCGATCGTAGTTTTTGGGTTTAGTTCTTGTGATTTTTTGACTGTCTTATAAATCGATGAACGTTGGCTGCACGCACGGAAAAGCATGACTCATTGTCACGTTCCACCTGAACCGAGCGTGTAAGCGAGAGAGAGGCACGATCGGCCTTAGCGTTCGACTTGTGAAATCTATCTCTCTTTCACTTCATCGGCCAATACGTCCGAGTAAAAGAGACTTAGACATTATCACGTAAAATTATCGTCCGTATACCGACTTTACAGACAACCAACTGTTTTTTATTAAAGATTTTATCATATCTACATAGTTTATAAATTTTTGAAACTACCGCATTTCAGTGCACCATGAGCCACCAAATTACTAGTGTGTGCTGCGCAGTTTAAAGGCTCAACACCATTAACTAATTGAAAAGCCCTTTGCATGTTTATAGCGTTGGCAAACAACAACAACAAACTTGTCTTCACCGCATTTTTCTTGACTTTTAGAAGCCTTTCACAGAGATAATCAATTATGTGGCTATTCTCTACACTCTCAACAAAGAAAGATTCTAAATTTGTATCTAAAGAGCATGCTCTATTAGAGACGTTTGGGCTTCTGACACCATTACAGCCTGGCAATTGACAATAGAACTAAATAATGTAATAACGTAGTATTTTGAAAAGCCTAAATAACAATAAAAGTCATTAACATTTTAAAATAATCATCCGATGCGCAAAAAAGATATTTATCCATCATTTTGAGTATTTATCCGATAAAAATGAGTAAAAACGAGTATTTATCCGTTTCGGATAAAAACTCGAGTATTTATCCTCCGAGTATTTATCCACTGCCCATCACTATGTATGACGGAATTGTTCCTTTTAAAAAGTTCTAAAAAAAAATCCGCGAGAGCATATGTCTATCTTTTAAATTTGACTCACTATAACTCAAAAGGAGCGAGCAGCAACGAAAAATGGACGAAAATAGCAGGCAAATCGTTGCGATGGGAAGGGTCAGGGGAGCAAAAATTTGACGCGGACGAAGTCGCGGGCAGAAGCTAGTAATATTATAAAGCTGAAGAGTTTGTTTGTTTGGTTGGTTGAACGCGGTGAACGGTGATCTCAGGAACTACTGGTCCGAATTGAAAAATTCTTTTTGTGTTGTGTAGCCTATTTATTGAGGAAGGCTACGCGCTATGTAACATCACGCTACAATCAAAAAGAGCGGAGCAGCAACGAAAAATGGACGAAACCTGCCAGGCAATTCGATGCGACGAGAAGGGTCAGGGGAGCAAAAATTTGACACGGACGAAGTCGCGGGCAGAAGCTAGTTTATAATAATATGGTTTAATACGCAGCCATCAACATTATGTCTTCAAACCTCAAGGCGACTTTTTGTCGCAATCGATTATTTTTATAAACATTAATGTCGCATTGTCGCATGACTGACGACGAACTCCAAGGACTGGGTACTGAACCAAGACTGCTTGCGTATCTGGTATATAATCATTAAGCATGTCTCCGCGATTGAGATCAGAGCATTTCCGTATTTTTAAGAACAATTCAACTTCATCGCTTCATTAATGGCTTTTGTGGAAGAGACACCACAATTTTTTCATGTCACATAAGTATGAGGATAGAGCAGTAGTGACCCATTGGTATCGGCTTCGACTTATGTGTTGCTGGTCGAGAGTTCGAATCCAGACGGGCACCTTTTTTTTGGGTGGGAAATCAATAACCGTTGCCCATATGCCAGGGCCACGGTAACTCTTTCGAACAGATCTCGCGACCCTAGCAGTAGACGGGCACCTAAAGCCTGTGGGACACGTTACTTTGTGTATTTAATTTCATCACCACTATTCTCAAAACTGTGAAGGAAAACATTGTGAGGAAACTGTCATGTCCTAGAACTAAAAATTGGAGAACATGTGACATCCACCAACCTGCACTGGGCCCGCGTGGTCAATAGTGGCCTACTCCATCTTAGGGAGAGGAGACCCGTGTCCCAGCAGAGGGAATATTATAGACTCCTTTATTTCAAACTAGCTTCTGCCCGCGACTTCGTCTGCGTAAATGTCGGTTATCGCGGACGCAGACAAAGTCACGGAATAAAAAGTAGCCTATGTCCTTTCTCAGGCTCTAAACTATCTGTGTACCAAGTTGCATTTAAATCGGTGCAGTAGTTTTAGCAGGAAAGCGAGACAGACAGATAGAGTTACTTTTGCGTTTATAATATTAGTGTGGATAGGCACATAAAAGGCACTTTTGAACGTCAGCAGTTACAATAGAATTGATATGAAAAATAGAATTGATTCTAGTCGCCCATTCCAAGAAGTAATTTCGTATGGAGAAGAATGCGCAAGAAACTCTACATACATATTCTGTAACTGTATTTTTTTAGTTAATTTTTATTATCTTATCTTTCCAGATGGTTCCATGGAGTGATGTCAGCCAAGGAGGCGGAACACCTGATCATGGATAAGGGCAAGAACGGCTCCTTCCTGGTGAGGGAGTCGCAGGCCCACCCCGGGGAGTACGTGCTGTCCGTCAGGGTGCGTGGGAGAGTCAGCCACGTAATGATTAGAAAACAGGTGAGTCTTTTAACTGTTTATTGAAGACGTCAGGTCCAGTTTCAGTACTTCGGACGCCTATCGTCCCCGGCCCTTTTCAACCGTTACGTGTTACAAACTCTTATCATTAATGAAAACCCAGCATGTCTCAGCACCAGCATTAAAATTGCGGTTACTGACCGCAATTTCTGTAAGCCCCAAAACAAAAACGAAACAATGTAATACCTAACGCAATACCTGGTCGAGGCTAGCACAGGAGGTTGGACATCTACACAAGAAAAGAGATGAGGTCTTTGCCCATCTGTGGGTGAAGGCGCATGCGGATGACGAAGCGACTTCCGAAGGTGGCCAAAGTAGTTCCCGTATCAATATTTGGCCGTTAATTTGTACAAATTCTGATACATTTTGAATTTATTCCGTGATTACTGTCTTCTCATAAATGGCTCTTCGTGTTAGGAATCTAAACCGAGGATTTATCTACAATTCTTTTGGAAAAGGTTGAAATTTCAATCTGCAGTTCCACGAAGATCATAAATATAAACTTTGTTCTTTGTTATTAAAGCTTGGGAATTAAAATAACGTACCGTACCTACTCTGATGTTTTACGATCTGTAACAGTTTAGTAATTCCTTCACCAATGAATAATAAAAAATTGCGGTTAAGGTATGTGCTCCAGCATGTAACGGAGTGTACAGAAGAACTGGCCAGGCACACGCGTTTCATTTGACAGCTGGATGACACTTGACTTCAGTGACATTGACTGCGTCAAATAAGCGAGCCGCGGAGCCAATAAAGCTTTTTGTTTATTAGTTATTTTTGTATCAATTTAAATATGAAAATGATATCTTCCTAACAATTGCCTGGTCCAATAACAAGATTAGTAATTTATTATTCTGCCCTGAAATTATATCATAGGTCAGAGAGTCAATTGAACTAAGAAGATAATTGGGTACCAATGTGACCCGTGCCAATTTGCAAAGATTGGCAATAATTGGAGATAAATTAGAGTAATTATTTGTTAAATTGTAGGTTATGATTTGTTAGCTGACCTACATACAGTGAAGTGTCGATTATCCGAACTAATTGGGGGACATGCATGTTCCTAAAAACGTTATTTTCGTATAATCGAACTGTATTTTTTCAGTTCACGGAGTAGATTTAGCCATAGAAATTATATCTTTAATGACAAGTTTCTTTCACGCGGTTTTTAGTTAATCGACTAGCGGCTACTTGGGAGTGATACAACTAACAATCCGAGACAATTTCGCGTGTATTCGCAGACTGGTGCGACGCGACATTACTGAACAATATCCATGGAAATTGATCTACCAGTCACATCGCGCCGGTCTACGATAGCCTTAACAAAGTGCAAAATCAATAGGTGCAGATTTTTGTAGCTTTAATTTTTGGGGCTTAAAAAAGTTAGCCAATCTATGGGTTTTTAAATCGTCAAAAGTGCAAATTAATTCTTAATGTAGGTATGTATGTATACATAGAGTACTCGTGAAGTATAGGGAATGAGACTAATGGAACGTGTCACTTTTTACCAACTGGCATTGTAATTATGCAGTATTAAATGTATACAGGTATTCCAATTACTAGGCTAACGACGGACCCATTACAAGTACATACTTCGGTAATATTTGCGTCATCATATAAATAGTTAATTATCATCTTATAATGTTTTTAATTAAAACCATAAGTACAAAAGCCAATAAATTTCGACAAATTGACTTAGGCATTCTGGCAATGTGATCTCATAAACTGTGTTTATGTTTGTCCTGAATTTTAGATAAATTAGTGGTGATAAAAGGCCCTAGAGAGCCTAGACGATTAGTTTCAGAATTTAAAAAAAGTCTTTCGACTAAAGATTGAATAAAATAAACTTTTAATAATGCTTCGCTTAATGCTGACATAATACTTATGACACATTTTGGAATTTTCTTTCATGTTTGACGCTGATAGACTTGTCACTTTATCTTTGCCATTATCTGCCTACCCTTTTCCCAACTACGTGGGGTTGGCTTTCAGACTAACTAGATGTAGCTGAGTACCAGTAAATTACATGGAAAGACTGCCTATCTGACCTATACATACAGCCCAGTTATTTGGGTAACTCCGATACCCCTTGGTAAGACTGGTGGTCAGACTTTCCGGCTTCTGACCACCCGTTACGACAGTCAAAGATGCCAAGACCACTGAAACACGGAAGAGTCTTGGTATTTAAAGACGATCACCCATCCACAGGTCAACCTCGATAAGGGTTGCTTAACTTGATATTACTCAGTAACGAGCTATCACTTCGTCTTGGCTCACACTTCTTTTTGTTGATCGATAAGTAAAAAACAAGCAAGGTCGAGCATGAATACCTACTTACATAGCCGACCTTGTTTGTTACCCTTGCAGCCTTGTGGGCACAGTTATGGTGGCACGAGGAATTCCATAGTATGCCACATGCTTCTCGTTTTAACATTTCTCATCATTAATTCATAATGTTGCATTTTATCCACACCTCGTGTGCATTGAGGACAGCTTAGGAAAATCCCAGCTTAATTTTAGGTTAGGTTATACTGATGTTGTTATGCTGAGTCATCTGCAGACCGTACGTGAAATAGTCAGTAACACCAAGGCATTACTGGTCTTCCTCGAGGAGCTGGAGTGGATCAAATAACCGATTTCTCACCCGTACGTAAAATACGCGCTCAGACGTGGAGTTCCGAACACCAGCCCGTTCTACCTGCACAGATGACTTATTACAATTTGCTTTGTTAAATGGGTTCCCTGTTTTGAGGTTTCAAGGCGTGCATCCGATGAGATTACATGAAGTTTCATACAAACTTTCATCTCCTCTGTAATCCCATCAGGGGATGAGTTTCCAAAATCCATTCTTTATTTTCCACAGCTGAGTGGGATCTCTCATGCTTAACTTTATGCTTCTAGATCTTGCGGCTAAGTAATAACAACGGCACAAGCCGACAGATAAGGTTAAGCCATCCCTGTCATGGTTGGATTGGTGACCATATTTAGGTACCATACTAATACCCCTCCGCACTTCGGAAAGCAAACTTAGTTGGAAACTCCAAATAACTTTTTTATGAAATCGTCATTCAATGAAATTAAATGAGCTTAAGGGTGGTATTGATGATTTTAAGGATGATTACGTGAGGACATTATATTTATCCATATAATAACTTTGTAATAGTGGAAATTTAATATAACTAAACAGAAGTCGTCACAGGAACTTCCGACACTCATTTAGTTTACTGAGTTTTTTACTAATCGGTATAGAGCTTTGGAATTTTTGAATAGTAAATCTAATTCTGGCTCTACAAATCAAAGTCATCATTATCATTTCGGCCGAAAGACGTCCACCGCTGGACATAAGCCTCCCCCAAGCTCCGCCACCTGTACAAGTCAAAGTCATCGAAATAGTAATATCAACGCAATCAATTGTAATGAAAATACAAACTGGCATTGACCTGCGTGCTGCAGTAACCGTCAGAATATTTGATTTTCGTGGATCATGAACGGGTCGTCAGAAAGAAGCCAGAAAGTCTGACAACTAGTCTTACCCAAAGGGTATCGTATTACCAAGTAACTGGGGTTTGGACGTCAGTTAAGCAGTCGCTTTATTTGGAATACCGGTATTCAGCTATTCCGGTTGGAGAAGCAGATTGATTGAAATACATGTTGTCTATCATTGAGTGAGTCTACGGTGTTTACGAGTTTAAGTTAGTCATTTTAATTAGCATGATCTGTCCCACTTTTGGTCAAAGGCTTTCCGATTTTCCGTCCCTGTCCCTAGATGTAATGGTTCTACTAAAAAGTAGGATTTTTAAACTAAATAGTAGGAGTTTGGTTTTTGTACCGGAAGGCCTAACACAATTTAGCACAAAAACCAATGAATTACTGCCACAAAACGATATTCATTGACAATCGTGCTGTATTAGATATTACTTCTAATTCATAGGTAACTGGCACTCTGGCAGGTACCAATAATATCTTAAAAACAAAGGAAGGCCATTTAATTTTGACATTGAAATCTACCACAAAACATTCTGAAACTGTATTAGGTAAATACTACTTCTAATTCGAAGAAGGATGAAATTATAGGGGGAAATGGGAAAAAAACTGTCATATTTTTTGTGGACCGCAATACCCTTCGTCGGGGTCAATATAAACCCATGACTCAGTATAATTATGGAAGATTCCATCGATTGGCAATGTCCAGTGGTTAAAGTAACTTTCGATCGTTCATAAACTGTATCTCTTCCTTTTCGGTTTTTCCAAAACTTGTCATTTTATATCACGCAACGGATTATTGGTTGCGTTGCGCAACAGATGTTTTTGCTCTTTTAATAACGCCACCATTTTGTTGGTCATGCCAAAAAAAAACCAAAGTTGAATGATATAATAAAATTATGTCAAAATTTGAAAACGATTAAATGACGAATAACGATTAATATGGGGTGAAAGGAAGTTCGTTATACTACACCACCAGTCAATACTGGTGGTGTAGTATACAATTTTCGTAATTTACTGTATATAACCCAATGGTTTTAAACAAAAAATTGCGTGAATTGCTGTGTTTTGTTGGGCCTCGAATTTTGCGCGAGATATATATAGGTACACACATTTCAACATAGAGTTATCCAGATTTGAAATATTTTTCTGAAATTCCGTCAGAAACGAAACTGAATTAATTGTAATCGAAAGATGTTACTTAACCACGTCAAGGGTTAGTACATAAAGAAAACATGGGGGAATGAACTGCACCCTCTAAAACACTATCAACCAGAATGTGAATCATTTTGAACGATATTGCTTATACATTGCTTCATATTAAGTTCGAATTTCCCTGCTCAATAACGTAAATAACGTAATGAATGTTGTTGAACTGTCAAAATGAAATATTTCTATTAGTGTGTTACGCCGCGCCTCCTCTGAGTACCGATAGTGGAAAATCAAACTTTGTTTTTTCGCCGTGCTGCATTGCACTGTATTTCTTTCTTTCTTTGTATATTTGAACCTAAGATCAACATCGAGAGTATTCTGTCAAGGTCGCGAGATTTGTTCGAAAGAGATACCGTGGCCCTGGCACATGGGCAACTGAAGGAACACGGGTGGGTTTTAGTCAGGAAAAGTCTGACACGCCCTGCCGCTCCGCCCAAGAGCGGGAGACGTCATTTAATGATTTCCGATAAAAAAAAAAAAAAATAGCGAGTACAAATTCCACTGCGATAAAATCACGCCACGATTCTATTATGTCCGTCCAAACGTGGTGTAAAAGCTTTTTTAAATTATCGCCATCAGTTTTATTACTTACTGTGCTACTTTTGGGAACGTGCCTTGAAACTGCAAAACAGAGACTATTCTATTCCCAAAACATGATTACTCACTCCAGAAGTGTCAAAAGTAATCTGAACCCCTTTGTGGTAACGTGGCCAAATTATACCCTACCAAACAAGGTGATCGTGTTAATCAATTAAATGACACGTAATCTTCAAAACAATGGACTGTAATGAACAAAAAATTAAGACGAACATTAGGACTTTTTGCTTCTTACAATAATTTTTAGGATACCGTACGCATTAGTCGACGTAACAAAAACGTAGCGTGATTTAATACCGCAATGGATTTAAAATTCTCGGTGTTGAATCGAGCATTGACCGCAGGTGAGTCTCAGCGCGAAGAAAATACAGTATCAGATTTTCAAGTCTCAGAGCTAAACAGTGCGCGAGAAAATGTCGCCGCGATTTTATTACGTCCGTGGAATTGTAACGTTGGCGTTTTCAAGAGTTGCCCCTGCTTCGCAGTTTTCACGACATGAAAAAATATCGACTTTTCTTTATTAAATGTAAGTTTAATATAAAATTATTGTACACATAAAACTTGTAGACTACATTTTCTAAAATAAGGTGAAACCGCCACATCATCATCTGAAAGACTGAAACAGTCAGGAAAGGCATATAACATGTATAAGTAGATGAAATAAGTGTTGATAAATGATAAATGATTTTATTTCTGTAAGTAGGTTTGTACAAATACTTTTACAAGTCAATACATTTACATTCACATAAGCTAAACATTTGGCTCAAGTAAACCGGTGAAGGAAAACATCGTGAACAAATGTCCTAGAACCAACAATTCGAAGACATTTGACATCCAACTACATCTACTGGGCCTGCGTGATGGATTTCGGCGCACTCCCTCTAACTAAGAAGAGGCTTCTGCCCAGCAGTGGGGTTATTTTTGGTTGATTACTACAAACAACAAAAATGTAACAAGGAAAGTGTTTTTTTACTAAAGGTAAATGTGTTAAATATTATACGGTGGCACGGAACCCCTCATGTGGTAGCCCGACTCGTAAGTCGTACTGGCTTTTTTTTGCTTATTGTGAATTACAAAATACGCGTTCGTTGGAACATTAAATTGGGCTCAAATTCGCCCACATGCGAGTCAAAAAAGGTTCCATACTTAGTTGGCACAGTTAGTGTATTATTGACGTTGTGTTATTATTTTAACTGCTGTGTTTTTTGTTATTATGTATTTTTATTATGTCATGGTTTTGATTTGCGTAGCGTGGTTTTCTTAGAAAACAATAGCAGAAGAAGATTTTTAATTAGATCTAAAAAATTCAACATTTTCCTTAGATATAAGTTTGTTAAGCAACTGTAAAGCTACTAAAATATTGTAGTTTATATGTATGTACCTACCGTACAAATCAGCCTATACTGTTCCCACTGTTGGGACCCGAGCCTGCTCATTGTGAGAGGGAGTGAGCTGTAAGTCTGTAATCCACCACGCGGGCCAATCGCGAGCTGAGGGGTAATTGCGGAACTTTTTATCGGTCGGAATTGGTTTAATATTCATAGTTAAACAAAATGCATTGCTTTATTTACGTTGCTGAGCCACAATTTATTCGAACAAATGACGCAATGGTTTAGAAATAATCTTCAATCCCATTCAGATTCTGATAAATTGTGCGTTTCGCAATTAGGGTGCTGGTAGATGTTATATGTCTTCGAATGTTTGGTTCTTGATCATACTGGTTTCCTCACAATGTTTTCCTTCAGACTTGAGCAGGTGGAAAACCTTAATAAATTTTAATGTTTTAAATAGACTACGCAGATTTGATTTACAAATAAAACTATTATGTAAGAAAGCGTTCCATATTACCGAAAAAAAACTGAAAACAATCATACTTACTGGTTACTGTATCAGTAAAGATGCGATTCCACGGTGACAAGCCGAACCAGACGTAGGTACGCCTGTCAAGTCCTGTCACGTTCCGTGACGAGCATTTCCATGGCGTATATCAGCATGGTGCGTGGCTGCTATTCCAACTTATCAGGTGATGCGAAGCGCATGTCTGCGTGTGCAGCCGCTGTAGTTTTATTCAGTAGTCAACTTTTGATAACAAATGAAAAATTAAGTAGTAGAAATGCACCCATAAAGACCGCGACAGGCGCCTTCGCGCCGCGCCGTTGTTGAACAGACCGACTCTCGACGGATTGGACGGGTGACGACAGGCTACTTCATCGAATTTGACGGTGCCCACGGCCTTACGACCTGAGTTGGCGCGACCTACCTGCGAGAAAACGGGTCGTGGGATCGCAGCTTCACATTGTCGATATCTATTTATACATGAGTATCATAAGTGGGTGTGACATAATAGGCAAGGTCAACGAACTTCATGTCACACGGCTCTAAAGAGAGGATTATCAAGTCTGTGGCCTTGATAACTACTGAAAATGGGCTGAAAATAGAGCAAGTTAGCACGTGGGCGGCTATTTTATGTTGATTCATGTTAGTTTTGATATATTTTTAAACCATACGGAGTTCATCACGTCGTCATCCTAACAAAATAGTAGGATTGTTGGACTTGGAGTAGAGCAACTGCTAGAAGGCAGGACGGCCTACAGACGATCGCAGGGGAGACCAGCATAGTTATTCACAACAATTCAACAATCATTGTTATCGTAAAAGTCCTATCAACGGTAGGTATTCACAAATGCAAAACCCGTAAATTTTGTCATCTATTCGTCTATACAAATAAATAAAACTGAAGTGTATGTTTGTAATTTCAAGTTAACAGCTTTTCACTAAATGCATATGAAAGTAAATACGGTACTTAAACCAAAAAATCATTTTTTTTACTTTTGTCTGTCTGTCTGTTTGTTCCGGCTAATCTCTGAAATTTCTGGACAGATTATGACGGGACTTTTATTGGCAGGTAGCTGATGTAATAAGGAGTAAGTTAGGATTCTTTTATTTTAGAAAATACCTGCGTTAATTTCCGACAACCACGCGGGCGAAGCCGCGGGCAAAAGCAACTTTTAAATAAATAAAACACAATCTGCGAACCCTGTTTAAGCATTATACAAAGACTACTCTCTCACTCATATTCAGCCTCTATTGTTACAGGCCTCCTCTCCGTGAGAGGGAGTGGGCCGTAATGTACCACTCGGGCCCAGTGCGGGTTGGTTGATGTCACATGCCTTCGAACTTTTGGTACTAGGGCATGCCGGTTTCCCCACAATGCCAATGTTTTCTTTCGCCGTTTTGTGACCAGTGGTGATTAAATTATTTACACAAAGTGAAAAAGTGTACTTCCTGAGTACGAACCCACGACCTACACCCGTAAGTTACGGCCACGATACCACTGGGCCCCCACTGCTCTCACACTCTCACTACTTCATCATTATCCTGATCTTTTCTTAAATTTCTTCTATACTTCTCTATTATTTGTCATGTAAGATAGGGTTCTGGCTAAGTACCTAAAAACAGCGGAACGGGACAATCGTTTTATTTATATGGATAAAACGTAAAATAGATTCGCTGGAATGTAAAACAATGTTCCTTGTGGCCGTTTTATTTTTATACATAAAAATTATTATTATATTAACTCAGCCTATCGCAGTCCACCGCTGGACACAGTCTTATCCCACGCTGCGCCACATCACTCTATGCGGAAGGTCCTCTTCATCCGCGTGCAGTGCTTGCCGATACGCGAAACGATATTTTTAGATGTAAAACAATAAATATTATCTAAACTATAATAATATTATAAAGCTAAAGAGTTTGTTTGTTTGGTTGAACGCGGTAATCTCAGGAACTACTGGTCCGAATTGAAAAAATCTTTTGTGTTGGGTAGCCAATTTATTGAGGAAGGCTATAGGCTCTATAACATCGTGCTATGATCCAAAGGAGCAAAGCAGCAATGAAAAATGGATGAAAACTGGCAGGCAATTCGATGCGACGGGAAGGGTCAGGGGAGCAAAAATTTGACGCGGACGAAGTCGCGGGCAGAAGCTAGTTAGAAATATATTAGTCATTATTAACACATAAATTAATATCACGCCTTATTTCCCCGAAGGGTTGGGTAGAGGTGTACCTGTAGTATACAACATTTTGCCTGTTATGTTTAAACCCCTTGTAATAGAGAATGAGCCTATTGCCATCAACCGGGCATACAATCATACATCCAGACTCCGGGCTGCTATTGTGAAATCCAGATAGAATAAACCAATTATCACTTTGCCCGACCTGGGAATCGAACCCAGGACCTCATGCGCAGCAGTAGCGCTTACTTCCACTCAACCAACGAGGCAGTCAGTAATGATAAAAAAAAAATCGTGTAAAATCTTCATATGAGGAACAGACTTAATTGGAGTTGAACTTTAAAATTAATCTACCATTAGTCCCGTATACAAATAAAGATTTTAATTATGAACTGTAGATTCATTAACGTATATTTATAATATACCGTAGAGCAATCAAAAATATCTAGACGATTACTTAGCATGCATAATTTTGCAAATGTCAGAAACCAATTCCTCAAGATATACATACAGTGATATTTATTTATTCACTTTATTAAAGATCAAACAAAAATACATACAAACATACATAATCAACCTATAATGTTCCCACTGCTGGGACTCAAGCCACCTCTCTGGGAGTAGGCCATAATCCACCACGCGGGCCCAGTGCGGGTTGGTAGATGTCACATGTCTTTGAATTTTCGGTTCTAGGACATGTCAGTTAACTCACGATGTTTTCCTAAACCGTTTTGAGAGCTGTGGTGCTAAAATAATTTACGCAAAGAAAAGCACCTCTTTGTGTTCGAACCTTGCGACCTCGTTAGTCGGAGCCGTCACTGCTGGCCATATATAAAAGAAGGAAATCAATCACAGGGCATCAAAATCCTCGTCAGCATCACTGTCAACAGAGCAAAGTGACCAAAAGGCTGGCAGCAAAGCCACGTTGTATGGCAATGCTGATTCTTTGGCCAAAAATGATTATTTGTTTGTAATTATATATGTTAATTACACGTATTTAGATACCAATTTTTATCTACATATAGAGACATTTCAACACAATTCATCTAGAAATGAAAGACTAAAAAGCATCGGGGTATGGTTTCATTTTGACAATTCAACAACATTAATTGCCTTAATTTCGTTGTTGAGCAGGCAATCATTTTGAACAAATGAACAATTACCAGTATCCTTCAAAGTGATTCACATTATGATTGATAGTGAGTTACGCAATTACGTTGCAAGACCTTTACTCAAAATATTTTAGCTGACGAACTCAATCTTCTAAAACTAGAAAATTAAACCTGAACAGTTGGAACCTAATAACTATCTAAATGATTAACATCATTCTATCCGAACCATCCAAATAACTTAGACGGGTCAATAAAACTATTTAAGACATTGTAACAATACATTATTATTTTTTGCCTATGGTAGAAATATCTTAGCAATGGAAACGAACCGCGTGGGTTGTATCGATGACTGTTTTCAAGATCAAACCGTGTGACACACCGACCTGAAGGCTGGAGAGCAGTTTGCGAAGATACCTATTTACGTACAATTTTATCATACGTACTGACGTCATATTTTGATTCATCAGAAGTCAAGGTGCACTGTTAAATGTTGACCTCCGAAAAGGTCAGATAAACGACTTGGGACTGCACCAATTTTTAAATAACATTAACATGAATACATGTAGGCATTATTCTGAATTAGAAGCGAAAAAAACCCGATAGCTGAAAAACGTTAACGAGGTACAGAACTTGAAACAAATTAATAAGTAGATATAGAGCTGTCTGAAAAATAATAAATTCATCAGTACACGTTACGAACTTCAGTATTGGGGAAAACAATTCACACAGAAAAATTTGCTCTCACACTCCACTTCCAAGGAGTTCCATAACAACTGCCGGCGTAGCGTGATCAGTTCTATATCTATTCTACCAAGAACAAATAAAGTTCCTTATGTATTTAATTATGTAAAAAGGTTTCTATCTCATCAGAAAAATTGTCATCATACTTGACATCGTATTTTAGTCGACTGAAGAATAGAAACATATGTTCTTTTCAGTTTTACACAATTTTTCTACGATACAATCTATCATTTTGTCTTCTCTTCCGTCGATAAATTCCGTTTCTATGGCGGTCATTCTACGCGTGCTGCTGTATAATTGCATAACGCACGAACTGTGTGAATGACTTTCATTGGACAGTTCAACAACATTCATTGCATTATTTACGTCGTTATATCGTTGAGTGAACAATATATGGAGCAATGGATTAGCAAAATTTTCAAAATGATCCCGATTATTATGTTTAATAGTGCTGTAGGTACGTAATTCACTCCATGGTCAACGCATCCAGTCTGATCCAGCTTATATATTTGTCTCATAGAGTTCTTTATTAATTTCCAATCTGCACTGTTATGTAAATACGATGATAATAATTCACATTTATTCCCGTAGGTGTCGTTAAAGACGACTAAGGGACATTAGGGCAGCAGCGTTCTCTATGCATTTTACCACCATACTGCGACCACCAACCGGCCTGCCAAGCGTGGCGATTATGGCAAAGCCCTCAAATTAGGGGAAGCCTATGTCCAGTAGTGGATGTCTTACGACAGAAATGATGATGATGATGATGATGATGATGATGATGATGATGATAATAATAATACTAATAATACTCTCGATAAATTCTTTGTATGTTCCTCACCCCGCGCGTCTGTGTATTCGCCGCATAATACAGAACAACTTAGTCTCATGTTTACATATGCTAATATAGCCACGGACCGAGCACACTGCGCGGCAGTCACTCCAGCGCGTAGTTTCCTTCCGACGATACACATGTAAGTCAGTCATTTTCACTATAAAAATTGCACAAATAAACGTTCAAAAGGGGGCAGATACTTGGAAACGTCGCGAATACCTTTCAATATTTTTTGAATTTCGTAATTATTACGTCATCGAATAATTTTCTTCACATTTTGTGACGGATGTCCATATTTTTTAAACGTTTGCCAAGGTGCGCGTGACTGTTGTTTTGTTCATAGGTTTTGTGTATGTATCTTATAGCCGTGTTAATTTCCATATTATATTGTTTTGTTGTTTTGCGTTTTTGAACAGGTAGTGGTAAATAACATAAATATTATTAAGTATCATTGTAAGTACGTAGTAAGGAATTAATTTTATGGAGTTAAAATCTTTTATGTTAAAAAGGAACAAATAAATCAAGAATGTGTTATCTAAGTGTTAGCCTTCTTTTTTTCTAGTGTCAGCGAGCACGTGCAATAATAATATCTAAAATAATATTATTGCTCGTGCTTGCTGACACTAGAAAAGAAAAAAGTTAGTTTGGCTTTCTATGGAAGCGTGCTTTTTAGTTTTTAAACTATTATTTATTTTCTATTTTTACGGTGTTTCGAGTTTGTGACGTATGACAGCGTAGTTTTCGAAAACAGTTTTTTGCTGGTAACCCTGGCAAGGATAATGGCACAAATTTATGAAATTATTGTATTGCCATCGGTCCTCGATAAGTTTAAATTAAATCTGACTGTTTGAAGTGGGTCAAAATCAAGTCCAAAGGAGTCGGTTACAAACTAAGTTACATACTTACATACAAACATACATACATACTGGTGAAGCTAATAAAAGCGAGTTAATAATATAATTAAATGCCTAAATAAAAGCCAACAACATTATAAGGTGTAACAACATTACTGAAGAAACAAAAATATCCCGCATTTGTTTTTATTAAGTCGCTTTGTGTCCTTCGATTAATTTATCGTTGCTGATTGTTTTCATATCGTAATAATAAACATGCTAGCCCCGACTATCTCGCTAACTATCGTTAAGGTACCGAGAAAGGCCGCTACAGAGGTTGCCGCCTCGTCTACCATGATTTTGACACACTTCTCAACAAAATGTTAATTATTTATATCACACAGTCGATAATTATGTTGCGCAAATCCATTATAACATTGCCATTTAACGATATTGCACATTGTACGGTACCGTGGTATTCTTTTTTTTAAATTACAATTAGTTTTTTTATTGTAATAGGCATGGGCGTACCCAGGTTCTGGGCCAGGGGGGGGCAAAATCAGATTTTTTATAAACAGTCAAATAAATAAACATTAATTAAAATAGTATATTATGTGTGTTTGGTTTTTTTTTAATTCTTTAAATATACAATATCTATTTTAAAAGTAACTTTCGAGGGTCTTCAGGAAAACGGTTTATGACGTCTTTCGTAAAAAAATCGCCCATAGCGTGGCTGTCTTCACCTTTGGGTAAAAAGATTCAGCTACTCAGTTGTTAACTCTGTTATTACAATACTTTCAAAGTCCTTCTGCTGCTTATTCACCCAAAATATGCGCCATAATTCGGCTTCAGATGTGATCCCTTCTAATTCATACAATTTAGTTACTTCCTCCACACATTTTTAGGGTTCCGTTGCCAAATGGCAAAAAACGGAACCCTTATAGATTCGTCATGTCTGTCTGTCTGTCTGTCTGTCTGTCCGTGTATGTCACAGCCATTTTTTTCCGAAACTATAAGAGCTATGTTGTTGAAACTTGGTAAGTAGATGTATTCTGTAAACCGCATTAAGATTTTCACACAAAAATAGAAAAAAAACAATAAATTTTGGGGTTCCCGATACATAGAACTGAAACTCAAAAAAATTTTTTTCATCGTACCCATACGTGTGGGGTATCTATGGATAGGTCTTTAAAAATGATATTGAGGTTTCTAATATCATTTTTTTTCTAAACTGTATAGTTTGCGCGAGAGACACTCCCAAAGTGGTAAAATGTGTGTCCCCCCCTGTAACTTCTAAAATAAGAGAATGATAAAACTAAAAAAAATATATGATGTACATTGCTATATAAACTTCCAACGAAAATTGGTTTGAACAAAATCTAGTAAGTAGTTTTTTTTTTATAAGTCTTAAATCGTAAACCGCAATTTACCTTTCATTCAATCAACTCAAATATAAAAATTAAAAAAATAGGATTTAATTTCATAAACACAAGCCTTATGCATAAACCGTAAATACCTACAGGTTTGTACGGAACCCTCGGTGCGCGAGTCCGACTCGCACTTGGCCGGTTTTTTGTAATTTTGGAACTGTAATTTTAATTTATCTGAGTAGGGTGCAACATTGAAAGAGTAAACGCTAGTGAATGGTCTTTGCCTAATCTCGCCTGTAATGAAGATGATAACGAATCCAAATAGGACACGCATAACGAGCGACAAAAATAATCGTTAAGGGGGTCGCTAGCGTTACAGTAGGCAGCTACTTAATTTGCCCTCTGTTGTTGGCGGCTTGTTGTCTTAGGTCAACGAAGCTCATGGTTCAAAGCAGCAGCAATTTCTTCAGCTAATTTGATAAAACTTTCAATCCCTTCTTCCGCGGAACGCCTTTTTTTGGTGGGAAATCATCAAAAGACGTCTTCCGCTCTGGAGCGGAAGCGGAAGTAAAGCGGAAGGGCGTGTCAGACTTTTACTGACTAAAATCCACACGTATTATCCTTCAGTTGCATATGCCAGGGCCACGGTAATCACTTTCGAACAATTCCGCGACCTTAGCAGGCATCGGTCCCAGCGGACCCCTTCAGTTTTTCTGACATCTCTTTGAGGCGTGCGTGGATCACAACACGCCGTCGACACAAGCCTGATCCTTACCGGGCAGCGAGCTACCCATAGCTCGCCGCCCGCAAGCTCGCGCCTAACGATAAAACTTTCAATCCATTCTTCCGCGGAACGCCTTTTTTTGGTGGGAAATCATCAAAACACGTCTTCCGCTCTGGAGCGGAAGCGGAAGTAAAGCGGAAGGGCGTGTCAGACTTTTACTGACTAAAATCCACACGTATCATCCTTCAGTTGCATATGCCAGGGCCACGGTAATCACTTTCGAACAATTCCGCGACCTTGGCAGGCATCGGTCCCAGCGGACCCCTTCAGTTTTTCTGACATCTCTTTGAGGCGTGCGTGGATCACAACACGCCGTCGACACAAGCCTGATCCTTACCGGGCAGCGAGCTACCCATAGCTCGCCGCCCGCAAGCTCGCGCCTAACGGTGGCCGGGAGTCTGCAATGGACTCCCGACGCCCGGGGCGTCTCCTTCTGCGGCGGCTAGGAGCGTGAGGGCACATAAATCGCCACTCCCTTACGCGCTCCGGCTCGCGCTTCGCAGAAGGAGGTGACGGATTCCCATGCCCTCTCGCTCCGTACCATGACCTGCACCAGGGCCGGACGTAAGAGGTCGCCGAGGGTCCGCGGAACGACTGTGTTCTGCAACTGCAGTAGTTATGGTTTTTATATGTTCTGCACATTTTATTATTGCCAGCGTTTTCGACTTACGTATTATAATAGACGTTATATGTTTGCGACGGGTTGCAGCAGGGAATTGTATTTGTTTACCGACTTAAAAAAAGTAGTTGGTTCTTTGTTCCACTGTATTTTTTTTCTAACCGATTTCTCCGCCAGTTTTAGACCGATTTTTTTTATGAATAGGTTATGCTTCAGGTGTTTTTGCGTTAGCTTCGATAATACAAAAATCCACTTTGTTCATCGTGATGAGATTGTAATACTTCCTGTCACTGCTATTGACTTGGCCAGTAATGGTAAACGTTTTTGCAAAAAAGAAACAACCGACCTTAAAAAAAACACTACAAAGTGCAAAATAATTTTTATTTCGGAAGTAAGGGGCAAAAATCTAAAATACAGATCCAAAGAACTTCCGAAATTAAAGTTATTTTTGCTTGCAGCGCTGCTTGCTAGCGAGTAGGTAGAACGGGCGCGTCGCACGATTTTTAATTTTGTATACTGTATTATAAATAGCAAAAAGTTATTTTCTTAATTTTTATCGACAATAGTAGACAGTTAGTAGGAAACTCCAGGGGGGGGCAGCTGCCCCCCTCTGCCCCCCCTTGGGTACGCCCATGGTAATAGGTGAATAGTTCTGCGTACAAAAGTTGCGTAAATTAATTCGATTTTAGATTGCATGTTATGATATTCGTTTTGAACTAATTGTACTTATCGTTAACTGACAGTACTACTAAGTACTTTCCTTGATAAAGATAGGTAGACGTTAGACGAATACTTGAAACTCCTGAAAGTAGCATCGTGTTAATTGTTAGTAGCGCATCAGTGCCAATTTTGTAAACTGACAGCTCTTAAACGCGGTAATGTATTTAACGCGTTCAGTTCCATAATTGAATGCGCTGTCGGAATAAAGTTCATAATGCATAAAAACCGGCCAAGTGGGAGTCGGACTCGCGCACCGAGGGTTCCGTACAAACCTGTAGGTATCCTCGGTTTATGCATAAGGCTTATGTTTATGAAATGAAATGTTTTTATTTATAATTTTTTATATTTGAGTTGATTGAATGAAAGGTAAATTGCGGTTAACGATTTATGACGTATTAAAAAAAAACTACTTACTGGATCTCGTTCAAACCAATTCCGGTGGAAGTTTATATGGTTATGTACATCATATATTTTTTTTAGTTTTATCATTCTCTTATTTTAGAAGTTACGGGGGGGGGGGGGGGACACACATTTTACCCCTTTGGAAGTGTCTCTCGCGCAAACTATTCAGTTTAGAAAAAAATGATATTAGAAACCTCAATACCATTTTTGAAGACCTATTCATAGATACCCCCCACACGTATGGGTATGATGAAAAAAAAAAATTTGAGTTTCTGTTCTAAGTATAACCCCAAAATTTATTGTTTTTTTTTTTCTATTATAGTATGAAAATCTTAATGTGGTTCACAGAACACATCAACTTACCAAGTTTCAACAGCATAGCTCTTATAGTTTCGGAGAAAAATGGCTGTGACATACGGACGGACAGACAGACAGACAGACATGACGAATCTATAAGGGTTCCGTTTTTTGTCATTTGGCAACGGAACCCTAAAAATGACTTCAAATTATAAGATTGGCTGTAGTTGGAACTTACCTATTTTGTAATAGCATGGAGTATGTTTTGTTCAAAATAATGCATCGATACATTATGACAGGCTAAGACCTAGTTTAAGGCTAGACCTCATTAACAATGGAGACGATTTATAAATAAGGACGTATGTCAACTGTCCACCTACAGTATACAGACAGTTTCAGTTCTCAACTTTAAAAAATATTAAATGATTTAGTAACACATTGAATTAATTGCCGAGGGTACAGTTACTGGAGTCACACCGCAACGTCAACTTCAAGGCGTTTGTGGTGCGTGTACCGAATTGCTATCTGCCCGTCGTCATGGACGAAGACTTTTGGCCACAGGACGTGGTGTTCCGTCGCTTCCGCGGACAAGTGCCACAGGACAGCTCACGGTCAAGCTAACTTAATAGTGAAGTGCTAACATAGTTTTATAGTACTATTATCAACACATGTTTTTGTATAATACTTATGTATGTTAGTTTGTAAGGTATTTGTCTATGGGTCTTTGTTACCTGAAAATAAATGTTTTATTATTATTTTATTATTATTAATTGCGATATGTCTGTAAGTAAGTGGTTTGTACAAATGCTAAAATATTACTATCATACCACTCTGAGAAGTAAGGCCGCAACAAAATCAGATGTCACAGTATCTACTAAAGTCCTGACATAATCTTGGTCAGATCTAATGAAGACCATATTGATGTCAGAAATGTTCTTTTGAGGAAAGAATCATACAACCTGAGTGGTCCTGTGCAGTCAGAGTACTCATTTGTCAGTAACCGTGCTGCTCAACCCAGAACTTAAGAGGCTCAACGAATTAACACCCGTCAAATGTCCTTATGAGCCCCCGGGGGATCATAAGAAAAAATGCCCGATTTTTTTTTTAATTTTTGATTAATTAAATCGTTAATATTAATCAACCAAAGTTAATTTTGGGCAAAAAGAATTCTTATGATCCAACGGGTGCACACGCGACATTTGGAGCATTTTTTTTTTCTCATCTGGGACATTTGACGGGTAAAGTCAAACTTTAAGTATTTATTTCAACTCATCACAAATAACGTCCAGTGTCCAAGCTGCTGCCCATTCTCTAGTAAGTCGCTTAGTAGCCCTTCTACAACACCTACTGGAAGAATGGGATGTTGCTATTCTTTACGTCCATCACCACATGGACCTAAACCGTATAACCCAGTGGCCTTAAAAAACTTAAAAATTACATTTGACAGCTTTAAAAATGGCTTTAAATGATAGTTGACAGTAGTGTTTTATGTTACAAAATAATTATATACATATTCCACCCCCCCCCCCTCCCATTTAAGGAAAGTGGGGGGTTAGAACGAGACAAAAAGTAGCCTATGTCACTCTCCATCCCTTCAACTATCTCCACTTAAAAAATCACGTCAATTCGTCGCTCCGTTTTGCCGTGAAAGACGGACAAACAGACGCACACACTTTCCCATTTATAATATTACTAGCTTTTTTTACATAGGCTACTTTTTGTCGCTCTCTAACCTCCACTTCCCTAAAATGAGGGATAGAACGCGCTAATGTCAGGAACGACTGGTTTGAATTGAAAAATTATTTTTAGTCGGGTAGCCTCTTTATTGAGGAAGGCTATTAGGTTATATAACATCACGCTACGATCAAATGGAGCGGAGCAGCAACAAAAAAATGGACGAAACTGGCAGGCTGCGATGCGACGGGAAGAGTCAGGGGAGCAAATATTTGACGCGGACGAAGTCGCGGGCAGAAGCTAGTATATTATATAGGTATACAGCTGTATCCGGTTATACTGGAAGTCAACCCCAACTATGTTAAAAGGCTAGGTAGATGAATCATTCATTAATTAATATTGAAAACAGTGTTGTTTTCAAAACAGACAAAGACGCAGTTTCTAATTCTGTTGTTGTTATAGCTTGCTTATGACATTAGACAAGAATATTTTCTAGTCTATTTGGTTACCTACTATTATAATACAAGGCCATAACATGAACTTGCGACGTAAGGGTCATGTAAATTCTAACGATTTTGATACTGGAAGCTTAACCCAATTTGGTTGGGTTGGGTGACCAACCTAACCAAATTGGGGTGGGCGTCCAGTCTAATCAGAGGGGTAATTGCTTAACGCACTATCAATAGTAATTGCTTTCATTTAGAAAGTTCCACAACATTCATGGCGTTGTTTACGTAACTAAGCAGACCATTTTTTCGAACAAATAAGAGAATGAATAATATCGCAATAACCTTTAAAATGGTTCGGATTCTGATTGTTACGCAATTAGGATGCTAATGCAACTGAAAATCAGTAGAAATTTTACATGGAGTGACTATCTATCGAGACTACCTCGGAAATACAACTATCCTGCAGCATTTTGAACGTTACGTTTAATCCGTGCCTTCGTGCGAGGCCCACGGTACGACATTAGCATTCCAGACCTGTTTACTAGATCTAGACGTTTCTGATCGTTTTGCGTGTTATAATTGGAAAATTTTTGCTAAACACTTGTGAGTCAGGATCGGAAGCATGAGGTGTTAATTCTTAGAAAACATCTTAGTATGAATCAAGTTTGAAGTCAGAGAATTAAACCTTATTTGGTAATACTGTGGGTTGAAATTAAATAACGCGAGTTCAGATATTATTAGATGTATTAGATAGTCGCTTTCGCCCGCGTCATCGCGAACGAAAGGTACAGGAACGTATCATAGGAATAAAAAGTGCAAGGGACAGGCTGGATCTGGGTTATCCTTAATTAGCTTATTTAGGGCTTCTCCTCCCTCGTTAGCCCCTTGCGCATGCCTAGACATCCCGTGGTTGCCCCGCGACCCCCGCCGCACATTGGGATAAAAATCGCTTTTCATAGACATATATAAATTTTCCCCAACTGTCCAATTTTATGACTTGAAAATGTTTTGGAAGAGTATTTTTAATACATGCATACAAGTATCAATTATGGAAAAGCATCGCAAACAACGGACACACAATTAGTTTTTAAAATCTGGCATGAAAAAGTCTTTAATCTCCGCTATAGAATGATTAGGCTGCATTCTTATGCAGGTCTACAAAAGATACCCAAGCACTTGGTTTTATTGTTAATATTGCCACTTGTGTGAAGTCAAGTAATATCGCATTCTCAGTCGACATCTCCGAGCGGAAGCCATAGTGATTCGGAGCAATAATGTGATGTTTGTTAAGAAAACTCTTAAGATCATTATGAAGAATCCTTTTTTGAAGGATTTTCGAGAGAGCTGGCAGAACTGCTATCGGTCTGTAATATTGACACACTTCCTGTCCCCGCTCTTGTAAATGGGATCTACCCTCTTGCGGGCGTCTGGAAAGGTACCTGTGTCTAAACACCGATCGCAGATATATGTAAAGACTGGGACCAAGATGTGACGGCAGCTGTACAATACGAGAGATGATATTTTTTAGTATAAAATTAAATAAACCTTATTTTTTTATGATAATGTGTTTACTGTCTGTTTTAATTACGTGTTTACATGAAGAAGTGATCAGGTTCATCGTTTAAGTAGTCTGTGAGATTTTAAGCTATAAGTTAAATATTTGATATCCAACTATTTTGCCGTTTAGGGGAGTATGCCAAAAAACTATAGATATTTGATTGATTAATCATTTGTAAAAGAATTAAGGCTAATTATTCCGTGAATATGTATGCCAAATTTATATAAAATTGTAAAGAAAAAAAATATTGTGTGCGTTTTTTTGCAATGTTATTCAATAATGTTGATCTTTTAAGCATGCGCCTATTTAGTCTACCAAAACATTTTGAAGTCATAAAAGTGTACTTTTGGGAAAAGTATTGCATGTCCATGAAAGTTGTTTTTTGCGTCGTCGCAACGTTAATAAATGAATAGAGACTGCGCTATACATAACATATAGCCAGGTATGCTTAAGTCTCATGCATCTAATAGGGATTGAGACTGTCGCTACCAACCAGGCACAAAGTAGCAGTCGGTAGTCTGGCTACCGACTGCTACTGACATTTCTGATGGAAAATCCCAATAATAAATAAACATTTATTTCAGAATCCCTTCTAGACGTTTCTTGTAAGAACCGAACCCATAAAAGACTATGTAAATCTTGGAATCATAACTACACGAATTATATAGTACATACAATAAAATTCGTGTAGTTATGATTCCAAGATTTTGACTTTAAAATCATGAAAAACAACACATCGTGAAATATTAATTGCCTTTACTATGTTATCTTTGTTTTCAAATAACACAGCGACGGTTTTATTATTACAGTGAATACATTGCTCTTTAACCACTACCTTAGTGTGTCGGTAACTGCCTGGACAAGCAATGTAGAAATCACATAACGTTACTTAATCTTTGCACTTGAGTGTCGTGGTAGAGCCGCTGCGCGTTGCAGCGACATAATGATGTGCGCATCCACTAACATAGCATATCGACAACAATGTCGATTGCCCGACGAATATATTGCTAATATATACATTTATTCTTCAATTTGTCAACGGTTTTAATCCAGTTGGAAGACTTGTAAAGATGACAGCCTAAGCTAACGCAACCCGATTGTTGTTTTTTGATTTACCAAGCCAATACCAACTTTTTTTTAGCTACATTTTGTTGGAAAAGAAATGTAATATTTTCTGGACATTTCGTTTTTATTTATTTAATTTTCAGGATCTCTGTTTTTAAACAATAATAAATGTAAGAATCGATAACTTTTCGATTTAGTCAATCACTAGCGTATTTGTATAATGTATCGTTGTTTCATAGTACAACGAAGGCGTCTTTATTTGTGTAAGTACAGTGTATGGTAAATGCACGCTATGTCAAAAGAGATAAGGTTTATAATTGACTGTGTCCATGACGTTTTGATTTGTGAATGACCAATGTTTGCGTGACTTCGTATCTACTGCATTTATTGAATTGCTTGTGTAGTAGTGGCATGTGATAGAGGCGAAATACATACACCGGATGCCTATATATTCTTGAATTACCGGACATATCTCCTTCTTTAGACCCTTTTTCGACGAAGTGCTAGCCCGCGCCGTAGCTGAGTCTGTAGCTTTAAATTCGTCCCCAATTAATAAAAATCACTCACATCCAGTCCGTCTCTTGCTGCCCTCTACCAGCGATGCCCTAAGCCGAGATCCGTACCCCACAGGGGGTGCCCTTAGGGAGTAATTGCTTATTTTTTTTAGTTTTACTAACCCTGGCAATCCCGGTTAAGTAGTTACGACCTCTCCGGGTCAACCACGAAATTTCTTTCCCAAAACAAAAACTTCTTTAGTTGCCCCAGGCATAAAGGGCGTGCCTGCTTTTAGTACAATGCAGCATTATGGTCATATAGCTGTAACTTGATCGTTAATACTTACTTATTTCCCTGAAAAAGATCATTTACAGTAGCATAACATGACTAAACAGCATCTGAAATAAGAAAATTCTTATGCATAAACTTTAACTAACGTCTGTGAGTAAAACGCTAAACGTTTAGTACCTTTAGTGTAGTCAATAACCCCCCCCCCCCTTTTTTTTTTCAGGATGTGAAATCATCAAATGACTTCTCCCGCTCTGGGCGGAGCGGGAGGGCGTGTCAGACTTTTACTGACTAAAACCCACCCGTGTTTCATCAGTTGCCCATGTGCCAGGGTCACGGTATCTTTTTCGAACAATCACGCGACCCCGGCAGGCATCGGTCCTAGTAGACCCCTACACTGCTGCTGACATCTCTTTGAGCGCGCGTGGAACACTACGAGCGGCGAGCTACCCATTGCTCGCCACCCGCAAGCTCGCGCCTACGGTGGCCGGGACTCCGCTATGGACTCCCGACGCCCGGGGCGTCTCCTCCTGCGGCGGCTAGGGACGTGAGGGCGCAGAGACTGCCACTCCCTCACGCGCCCCGCCTCCTCCTTCTTTAGACCCCTTAGCCCTTTTTCATGAAAAATAGGAGCAGTGGTGGACCAGTGTAACGAGTCATAGGTTTGAAGTCCAAGCGGGCTGCTTTACTATGCGTAAATTATTTCGTCACCACTGCGCTCACAACGGTGAACGAAAACATCGTTTTATCGTCTAATAACATAGAGCGGAGAGGAGGCTTTTGTCTCAGCAGTGCGAACATTATATTCTGATTTTAAAAATACTTGATCTAGTGCCATTTGTCAATTAAATGATTCTAATATGAAACTGGAGTGAAGATTATTTAAAAAAGAAAATGCTAATTTTACTTATTATGATGGACAGCTCTTGGTCAAAATTGAGTAAGTCAGCCAAAATTATTTCATGTAAATAAGAGTTACAAAAATTTCCCCGTTTACCTAGGGAATATCAGATTCCCTAAATATTGTTTCAGTAAAAAAAAACACACTGTATACCTTAATAATTAACTCATAAGGTACAATTTATATTAAGTGCTGTTTTGTTCATATCACCTTACGGATTCGAGGTGACTAGTGCCTGTGGGACCTTCTGAGTAAATTATTATTTACAGAATATTTTCTGTCTACTTTTGCCCATACGTAACTTATTGTTTTTTTTTAAACATAAATAGTCCAATAATTTGGTATTATTTTGACAGCGGTGGCGTTCCGTAGTTTCTGCCTACCCCCATGGGAAAAAGGCGTGATTGTATGTATGTATGTATTTTGATGGCATATTGATATTATTTTACATTATCATTTATGTTATCTCTTATATGTTTGTTTGAGAACGATATTAAGATACCTACATTAAATAATGTCCACAGAGTAGGCAGAGTAACTTTTGGTGGATATGAATAATATATATGTATAAGATTCTTACTATTAAGTGATCCTGTATTGTTATACAGGATCACTTAATAGTAAGAATCTTTGCCAAGAGTCGAGCCCTTCGCAAAAGATTCTCCGGCTTATTTGAAGATTCTCAAATAATAATCGACAAAGATATTTATTCCGTATAAATATTTACTAGCAAGTTAGGGACGACCAGTATTCCTAGTCTGTCCTCCCATTTGATCTCCGCCGTATGTGCAAACATTTCCAAAAAAATGCACTGATCACGTAAGGGGCCATCCATAAATTACGTCACACGAATTTCATGATTTTTGACCTAGTCATAGCTGGTCACATTTATGAGACCCCTCCCCCTCCCTAGTATGACGTCACATATTTGACATCTAAAAATAATTATTGAATTAAAACAGCAGTTCCGAAGTTATTTTTATTTCAATATAAATGATTTTTTAATAAAATTAACATCAAATCAAACATTGCAAGAAATTTGAACCCTATTTTTCTACTGATAGAGCAAATGTTTTTGAGTTTTTCGTTAGTAGTTCCTAGTTCATGTTTTACTGAACACTTAGATTAAAATAGATTTTGAAATGTGAGGTCACGAAATTTAGGATCCCTCCCACCCCTTTTTCACACAATGTCACACTTCGTCAATCCCCTCCCTCTCCCTTAACGTGTGACGTAATTTATGGATTACCTCTAATTACCGATAGCCGATTTATTTTAGACTAGCTTCTGCCCGCGACTTCGTCCGCGTCAAATTTTTGCTCCCATGACCCTTCCCGCATCGATTTGCCTGCTAGTTTTCGTCCATTTTTCGTTGCTGCTCGCTCCTTTTGAGTTATAGTGAGTCAACCTTAAAAGATAGACATATGCTCTCGCGGACTTTTTTTTAGAACTTTTTAAAAGGAACAATTCCGTCATAAATGTTTTTTGCGTAACTTTAACCGTTTACGCAGCGTACGCAACGGAAACTCTCAAAAGGAATAAATTTTCCCCGTTTTTGCAACATTTTTCATTACTGCTCCGCTCCTCTTAGTTGTAGCGTAATGTTATATAGCCTATAGCCTCCCTCGATAAATAGGCTACTCAACACAAAAAGAATTTTTCAATTCGGACCAGTAGTTCCTGAGATTAGCGTGTTCAATCAAACAAACAAACAAACTCTTCAGCTTTATAATATTAGTATAGATTTATACCTACCAACATTTTTTTTAACGCTCTACTGATACAGTGTTTTTTTGGATAGTAGGAAGAAATCCAAATAAGGGATACGAAGACACTTTCTTAGAAATATGTATTACTTAAAACTGTTTACTCATAAAAACAATGTTGGCAAAATTAAGTAATTAATTCTGCCGAATGTTGCTCCGTATACTGTCCCAGTTCGAAAAACTTGAACTAACGTGTTTTTTTATAAATTAACTCCTAATAGCATACAGTCACCTGCATCCATCGTTTCCACACGTTTATTCTTAACCAATTTCGCTATGAAACTCACACCCAAATTGTAAAAAAAAAACATACATGCATGAAAAATATTCTGAAAGAATAAATAGTATGTTTACTGATATATAAAAATTTAATTCAAAAGTCATTAATTCAAACTACACTGAGACGACAAACGTCAAAATTAAATACGACAGTCTCCCAAAGCGCCCTCGCTTTTACCACTTCCTAGTAACTATTCCTAAAGGAATTTGATTTTATTTCACGATCACAAATCGGTTATGAGTTTCGTACGGAAAGTTATTTAAAATGACGGGTAGAATCACCCCCGGGATGGTTAGTTAAATCGCTAACCTGTATAATTGCAATTTTCTTTAAAACCGGGGCATATTTTTAAATTCTAAAAATGTATCACTTGCGAGTCATGTAAAAAATAAGCGCACTTATACTACTCTGCTTTTCTAATACAAGCGATAGCACAAATAAAGTCACTGTTATGTCCTCCTGGGGCGTTTCCACTCACATCCAGATCGTAATCACCTTTTGCCATTCGTCCTCTCAACATGACCAAATCATCTAAACATACTCTTTAAAAAATTGTCACTGGGTACATCTTATTTTTAACCGCACTGTTGCCTTCACACATCATTTCTCAGCCGTCTTCATAGTCACATCACACATGCTACGCATGGAACGCATGTCCGCAGCATTTATTGTACGTAATTTCATGCCTCTTTCATAATTCTTTCGCCACACCCAATTCACTTCCTTACATAAGCGTAGGCACCATCACATAATTTTGAACAGCCAGTCGAACTTTTACTTTATTTTTGAGAAATTTGAAAGACGCCCGTTGCGTGCAAAAATAAAGAAAATTCATCGCACTGATAACGAAATAAACTAAAACTGATTTCAAACAGAATTACACGGGCCGCGACAATAACTAAATAAAATTAAAAAATCAGACCACGATATAACAACATATTCATTTTAAAAAAAAACCGAACGATTATATTTTTTTTTTATTCTGACCTAAAATTACAATTTTGTTTAGTAAAATAATACCTAATACGACGAAACGAATTAGACCGAGCGATTTTTAAAAGTTAAGGCAAATGAATATTTCATCCACTCCAAGAAAATTCAACGAAGTGAGCACGAATTTAACGAAAATTTATTTAATTGTGATTTTTTAAACTCGCGAAATCCAAGTAAAATGTGTAAGCAAAAATTATACAGGCGAAAGCTTTCAATAAAAGATAGTATACAAGTCGGGGAACCGTTCCCTGTTCCGCTATTGTTGAAACTGAACGTTCGACAAACGTAGCAGAGGGCGCGCCCATCCTGACTCTCTACGCATGCATGGAATTCTTAAAGGGATGTGGGAGGGGAGAAATAGAGATGGGAATAACGTTCGAATATTCAAGCAAAAAGATCTGCTACGATTCTTACATGTATACTCCTTTTGCCTCGTTTAAGTTCATAATATCTGGATGACCGAGCTTTGCTCGGTATTTTAAAAAATTATAATTTTATGTTAAAGTTGATTATCGATAAAGTTGGTCATTGAAAACACAAATAAAACGACATTTTATAAAAATAAATCCTAATCCTATTCATCGGCCCCGAAACCCTCTGTATACTAAATTTCATGAAAATCTTTGGAGCCGTTTCCAAGATTCAGATTATATAAGGTGTATGTATTATATTCATACACGAAATATTTTAAGAGCTACAGCAACGAAAAAAAAATTTTTAAAATGTATTTTTTTCAAAAATTAATATTTATAAATTATTTGACGCGCATAAGAAATACTGACTCCTTATTTTTTACGGCCCGAGACACCGCGGCCATGCTCGTGCCGTCCGGTCGCCGCCCTCGCAGCGTCAGGCGGGCCATTCATAGAATTTGGAGTAAAAGTTTTAAAATTATAGTAATTACGAAAATTCAAAATAGAATATAAGTATGAATACATAGACACCTTGTATACAAGAATTGCTCGTTTAAAGATATAAGATATCAGGTATACTACGCACCTGGCCCTTCTGAAAAACATTACCAATAAGGTATATGTTCTCCCAGGGCGTCCCCTTTAGGCGTCACCAATCACATCTACTTTGTCTTTGTTAGCCGCCCTTCATTCATCCGCTCAATATGACCAAACCATCTAAATACACTATTTTAAATTTTTATCACTACATCTTCTTTTACATCGCAACGTTGTCTTATCACATCATTTCTCATCCTATCATTCACAGTCACACCACACATGCTTCGCAACGAACGCATTTCCACAACATTTATTCTTCTTTCATGCTTGTTTTGCCACACCCAACATTCACTTCCATACATAGGCGTAGGCACCAGCACACCATTGTGAACAGCCAGTCGAGCCTTATCGGACATCAAATTTTTGGTCAGAATAGCATGTAGAGCACCATTTACTTTATTTTCCGCATTTACTGTCCTTTCCACATCTTTATCAATCTTTCCATCCCTTGTAATCATACTCCCTGAATGAACGAACTCATTTACTTGCTCCACACTCTTATAATTTATTTTCACATCACACACCGATACATTATCTTCTCTTTCAAACACCATGACCTTCGTCTTATTTATATTCATCCCTTTTATCTTATATGCTTCATCCATTACAGTTACCATGTCTTACATTTGTTCTGCTGACGACGCAAGTTGAACTTGATCAAAAGGCTTTTCACAGGCAACTTATACATTGTCAAACCATACTCGCCCTCTTTCAAATCTCTCAGACAACTATCCATGTACAAGTTGAACAGCCACGGTGACGCTACACAACCCTGTCTAACACCCCTAGAGACGCAGAACCAGTTCGCGTATGCTCCATTTATCCTAACACAAGGACTGGAATCCTTGTTTAAGGATTTCAGTGCCCGTACAAAACACCAGTCCACACTGTACATGGATAGTGTTGACCAGATATCGAAAAATATTACAAAAAAAAAATTAACCATCGGTCCGTAAGAGGCTGAGATTTGGTTTATCGTGATAAGTTGCGATACTAATCACGTCTGCGGAGTTTAGCTAACTCATTTAATTTAATATTTTTTGTAGTATTTCTTTATTAATTTGTATCATGTAGTACCTTTAATTTAATATTTTATTTTTAAAACTTTTTACTTTAATTTCGATAACAGAACGTAAAACAGGAGGTCCATCATTAAACTCACCCCTTCCTTTAGAATAGACGCTTTCTAAAAAAAAAAACAAGTTCACGCGGTAGGTACCCCAAAAGCACAGAACAAAGAATAAAGTTTTCTTTGTTTTCTAGTTTTCTTTATTCCGTGCCCAAAAGCGTGTCTGGGTGAGTACCTAATTGTAAGCTCGTTTTTCATACGCAATAATTACATTTTTAATCCTACTATTATATTCTATTTTTTACTATTATATTCTACTACTTCATCCACATTCGTCCTGCTAATATTATAAATGCGAAAGTTTGTATATTCGGATATTGTTACTCAATCGCGCAATTTCACACGAATATAGTTGGATACGAATATACCTGTATACGTTCCCGTAGGATAAGCCGCTGTCAAAAGCAAGTTAATTAGAATAGTACCTATTTGTTATTGGTGTTTATACAAGTTTTGCATTTTCGATCGTATTTTTGAACTAAGCTTGTATTTTATTCTATTTTATTTTATAGCTTATAATATGTATACTACTCTTATTCAACTCACCGTGAGTTAACCTTGTAAGTACGTACGACGCGTATAAATTTTTTAATTTCTCTATTAGTGATGTGCACTTCTGTGAGTGTCGAACTCACGATTCTCTAAAACAGTAAGTGATTTTTGTTTGAGTAAATTGTTGAAGTGCCTCAACAAAAATAAATAAATAATCATTGCATAATTACGTAAAAAAACCTTCACATTTAATTATCAGAATTATTACCAATTCTTATTTTTAAAGAATTACTTATAACATTTTTTAATTTTATTATTATAACAGTTGGGCGTGCATGCCAAAATGCCAACTACATATACTATTTACCTGCTATTGTATTACTTGGATAATTGAGATATTCGTACGTATACGTACATACATAACCATGTAAGTATCCCATATACAACAGCCCACGTAGGAGTCATATTCTATAAACTGGATTGAACTTATGGTGTACCGCTCCTACGCGGTTTTTTATGTAGTGATGTTGCCACTAATAAGGCCTTCAACATCTGTTATTCAACAGCGAGTTATGTATGTAAAATTATATAATCATTTTAATTAATGGAGATTTGCAATTATAATTATATATGTAAGTAATTGTTGGAAAAGATTAAAGGCATCCTTATTACTGTTAGATCACTGTTAGGTCTGTTTGGAAATTCATTCATCATCATCCTCATTATCATTATCTGCCTAGCCTTTTCCAACTATATTGAGGGCGGCTTGCTGTCTAACCGGATGCGGCTGAATATCAGCATTTTACATCCAGCGACTGCCTATCTCACCTCCACAACCCAAGAGACCACAATATAGAAAAATAAACATTAAGTGCTTCACCCCTGAGGTATTTCGTGACATGGCGCATGCGTATATGATGGTCAATGTCTCGCGAATTGAAACCGCCGAACCGCGAATAGAATCGGCGGCTACGATTGGCAGGGTTATCTAAGAGCAATATTGAAAGGCTTCTTTTGATTTGATTTTAACCAACCACCGATTTTACAAGTCTGTTGTTTAATAGTCAGCCGGTAGATCTAGGAGAGTCTTAGAACACGATTGACCGCGCTTTATTAGAGCGCGCTTATTCAAGCAATAAGTGAGCGAATCGTGCCACTTACAACGAAAGCGAGTGGAGCAAATCCATACTTAAAACGAGTGAGCGAAGCAAGCCTACCTACACAACGAGCGACTTGAGTACGATTACTAAGAGCGAAATAAACTGACTTCTGAACATTTGAGGCTGAGGCGGCAACTGGTGTCGAAGTGTGCTCGCTTCGCTCAGCTGGTCTTTAAAGTAATCTCGCTAAACTCGCTTTCCTTAGGAAGGTTCTCGTTTCGCTTGTCCTTCTTATGTGATAGCACTCTCTGCTCACTCGTGAGATAAGCAAGCTCGCTTCAGTCAGTCGATTTGACAGTGGGCTGTATCCAGGAGTTAATAGTTTTATCGTCACAGCTCGTAAAGATTGTTCTTCGCTCATTTTTTTACCGAACTATGCTCGCTGCATGCGTTTTTCTTATATTTCAATGGGTTCGGATGTTTAGTGTCGTAGCTCTTCGCTCGGTCGTAAGGTCACCATACCCATCGCTCTACTCATTGGTGTCCAGAGAGGGCTACGCTCGCTATGTTCGCGATATCGTGAGACATCCCACTTCGCTCGCTCGTCGCGTCCATAAGCGCGCACCACTCGCTTGGCTTGTAAAACAAGCTGTTCTAACCCAACCCGTTTTTCTGGAAAAATATAATGCGCAAAGTGCATTTTAAAATAGCACATCTTCACGTACCTCTACTAGAAATATTCACATTCTTTGATGTCTTTAAGATTTCTTTCTCAGTTGGATTTATCTAAAAAGAGCTCTGAATTGATTTCGCAGAATGACTCTTTTGTCTCTTTGAAAGTAATGATCTCTTAAAATCCTTCATCCATTTTGATAAAATTTTCATCACAGATAGAGTGTTTTTCTTCGTGTAGTTCTTTCTTTGTGTAGAATATGCACACGTAGACTGTGCAGTAGCTTAGCTACCGCAGATTATGTAGTCGCAAAAACAGCTTAGTGCAGAACCTTTGGCGCGCAGGCATCCTTAATGATTTCCGAGGCTGGTACAAAAACGATTTGATTGGATTTCTTAAAAAAATACTAGAAAATTTATCAATGTACTTACTAACAATATCAGTCTCCTGCCTTAATTACAAATAGCCGATCTTTGGTTGGCAAATAAGGATTCTGGTATGACTGCAGGTAATGGCAGTAGGTCCATGTAAGATATCACGTTGTACGCATAATAAATATAGAAATCTATGTCCACTTTTACCAGTTGAGCGGCACAATTAGTGACAAATGCGGGTATTATCATTAATTGTGCGTCCATTGGACTTATCGTTCTGGAGAACTGCAGGCTGTGATCAAGTAACGGATCTTGCGCTTTTAAGTTTATTTAAGCACGTTTTTCCTGTGCTGAACTAAATAGGTCTTAGCCTTGGTCTGATAAATGCGTGCACTGACTGGACAGGCCCATTCAATGTGTGTGGTTCTTTCCTGAAAAGTTCATTTTAGACACCAGTCTACATGGTCTTCACAAGATGTAACCAAGATTATGTCTAGACTTTAAAAAACCCTGTGAGCTCTAAGTGTGTTTCGACCTTTCTTTTCATAGTAATCAGATAGCATACGCCAACATCAACAAGTTTTAAAAATATGATTGACGTGTAAAAGTGTTTTGACAGTTATTAAACAAATATTTTATCATTAACCAGAGGGGTCATTGCGGAACTTTTTATCGGTAGGAATTGGTTTAATATTGATAGTTAAACAACATTCATTGCGTTATTTACTTTGCTGAGCCGACAATTTATTCGAACAAATGACGCAATGGTTTACAAATAATCTTCAATCCCATTCAGATTCTGATAAATTGTGCGTTTCGCAATTAGGGTGCAGACTAACCGATCCCTAAATGTTCAACCCTACAATTCTGCAGTCCCAGCTAGATAGGGGGAGCACAGGGCATGCGTACAAGGGAGTACTAAGTCACAAGTATACCTGTACAGTGCAATTGTATATGCATAGCTGTAGCGTCAATAGTGCAAACCAAAATGTTGATACTAGGCGGGCAGAAGCGTCGCGTAGCTAGTATTGTGAAGTCTGCAGCTGCGCAAACGTGAGCAGTTTGACAATCATTTTTGATTTATTTATAAGGTAAACAACATAAATATTAAACGTTAGTTCTTAGTAACTACACTTGGCCATAGTATAGTTTTATAAATCATGAGAATTGATCGCCTTTTGTTTCGCGGAATGAAGATACACATAAAATAGTTTTTACTGTGTGAACGAGCAATTGGTTTTTTTAACCGATGTTGGTGATTAAAATATGTGAAACAAAAGAGACTGTGGAATAGTTTGCGTCACGAGTCGGTGTGTTAAGTAGCTAGTAAGTTTTTTTTTGTGTTATTTGATATTTTAATCATTTATTTTGGACAAAATTTGTGTTTTTACACAAGTTACAACAACAACACAAGTTTATAACTTGTGTATGTTTTTAACTTGTGTATGTTTTTGACTAAACATATGTGTGTTCTGTTTATTGCGTGGTAGGGAAAAGGCTTAAAACTGGTTATTCGTGATAGTTAGTTGCGTAAAACGTGAAGTAAGAGAGTGTGTTTAGATAGGGAAGTAAATCGGTAGGTACCTAGGTAGTATTTAATACATTTTTCCCGCGGATTTCACACCACGTAATAAACCATGGCATTGTTCACTCATCATTTAACATCATTCTCCTCCCCTTATTCCAATTTATTTGGGGTCGGCGCAACATGTATTTTTTATATAATTAGAAGTAAAGTTCTGTAATTTTTTTATTAAATTTTTCACTAAACATTCAATAAACTTTTCAAATAGAATATATTGCTTTATAGAGATTATCTCTGGAACTGCTAATCTGTTTACAAAAAATGTTTCCCTGTAGTAAAGTTACTTTTATGTTCTGATATAATTAACTTCCACGTAGATAAATACCTTTGTACTCAATTGTATTAATATGCCTTATCACTCTGTTTTTTTACTGTGTGTACATAAATAATAAAATAAATAAATAAAGTCGCGGGCAGAACCTGGACAGTATGTTGTGGCAGTCATTGTTGCATTCATAATGAATATTCAGTTCATTACTCCTCGCCAACCCATTAGCCTAGATGTGCACACAATCTTCATTAGCTTTAATGGGGTTACCCCCTACCCACTAGGCTATCCCTTGTAGAAAAGTGCCGGCGGATCTACTATTAATTATATTTTTTTATAAGTTCGTCGTAATTAAACCAATAAGAGCCAACATAACATTCACTCACTGACAAACAGCGTACAGCCTCAACTGCAGGTTTTAGAAGCATCAAATTTTGCAGAACAATTTCTTATTATAATGCAAGTCAGCGCTTGTGAAGGATTTTTGAAAATTTATCTAGTGGGTAAAAGTTTGTACGGAAGTGCATCATTTTTATCGAAGAGAAATCCCATCAGGTACTCGTCTTGCGAAAAGAGAAAGCGTTATTTTCCAGTCAAAGCAGATTCTTAGAAGGCAGTCATTTCTTTTTTTGGAATTTAGTAAAAGCCATCCACTATTTTTCTGCGAATATTGACAGCCAGAATAAACAGTGTTAACCAACCAGAACACTACTGACACAATTAAGCCTCAATCAATAATCTAAGCCCATTGCAGCCACAGCTGGATGTAGGCAGCTCCCAGGCAGTGCCACAACACCCTGTCCTCCGCCTTCCGCATATAGACTGCCTCTGCCACTTTCTTAATGCTGTCGGTTTATCTAGCTGGGGCGCGTTCACACTCTTCTGCTCCACCTGCCATCGATTCTTCGACAACTATGGCCAGTCCACTACCATTTAAGTTTACTTATTTACTCTGTAAGTTATGTTGTTAACTCCGGTTCATCATCATCATCATTTCAATAGAAAGACGTCCACTGCTGGACATAGGCCTCCCCCAAGTTCCACCACTTCAACCGGTTTTGTGCTTCCCGCATCAAGCGGTTATTTTTGAATAATTTCATTTTCGATCTTTATCTTGCAAATGAAAAAACGGCATCGAAATAAAATAAATGCCGTAAGAAAAGTTTTGTATGAATGTGGATGGCTATAAGAGGACCAAAGAAATGATGGACAGCATGTTAGAAAAACGTGACTTACACATTGGAAACAAGTGAAACAACCGAGTGATTATGGAACCTTTGGTAAGACTGGTCGTCAGACTGTCGGGCTTCAGACGGCCCGTCATGACTGTCAAAGACTCACAATGTAAATGACAGCCGGTACCAACGGTTTAACGTGCTTTCCGAGGCACGGAGGGAGTCTTAGTATATATAGGTTGGCAATCATCTAGGAACCAACCGCGGCAAGCGCAGCTTAACTTGATCGATCGATCCGTGCGGCTGTTAGGTTTAGCCACAAGCCCCGCAGATAGTCGATGATACTGCTGATTGTAAAGTAAGATAAAAATGTATTTAACCGACCAAAGGACCGAGAGAGCACATGCGATGAGCGCTTATCATGTACTAATTGCTCAATTAATTAAAAACGTATCGTTATCTATAGTGTATGGTTTCACCGTATATGCTTGAAGGCCAAAAAGTGACAAATCTTCTAATCTCGAGCGACATGTTTTAGACATAGCTTTTTTTTGTTTTTACGGGTAGGAACACGGAGTAGGAACGTCATTAAATGACGTCTCCCGCTCTGGGCGGAGCGGGAGGGCGTGTCAGACTTTTACTGACTAAACACACTCGTGTTCCTTCAGTTGCCTATATGGCAAGGCCAAGGTAACTCTTTCAAACAAATCTCGCGACCGTTTTAGACATAGCTGACATAGGTATGGTAGTCTCCTCACAAGATCCTCACATTTCTTTTAGGTACCTATACTTTATTTTCATTTCTCTCCATAATGATGTGTGTACCTATATATTTTCTTAGCCAACGAATCATCGTGCATGTCACAACAAAATGCCCCTCTCCCACCATACTAGACTATAATGATAATCATCACAGCATGGGAAATGTGAATAACTCACCATCGCGTGTCGACGCAACTGACCTGATTGTGTACCTACCTTTACTATGTACTGGACTAGTTTTTATTTAATTATTGTCTATGCAATTTTCTTAGTGGAGTGTATGTCGTTAAAGTAATGAAAATGTGAAACGGGTATACTTCATTTGAAATACACATTCTCCAAGCCTAGCCAAGTAGGTAGTGATATGGGTTTGTTCTTCTTCTTCTTAGCGTGTCGATAGCAATCTAAATATAGTCAGCCCAGAATTTGGCTACGAGCTTAGCACTTTCCGAGGCATCCATCAACTCCTGTAGCGTGTAAGCAGCAGAACATGCCGGACAAAATATTAAGTGCCGCATTGTTTGGGTTGTTGACCGACTCAGTTAAATTGCAGTGCATCAATTTTACTCATGTTATATATTTTTAAACTAGATGTGGTCGTCGCTACCTATCTGAGTACTCTGAGAATTAAGGTCGAAGCAAACTCAGAAGTCACAGACAGACATAATCTTGGTCAGATCCATCAGACCATGTAGAACTTATAAAACACATCGTTCATACGAATTTTGTTTCAATAAATAATAATATATAAATCTGATAGTGTCAAAAAGTTTGTATTCTAACGGTGCAAAACAGGGCTTTATTCGCATTTTCATATATCACTTTGAAATGTAGGGTACATTTCAAAGTGATATATGAAAATGCGAATCGTATACCCTACAAACATTGTCTACGAGATGATTTGGATATGATTTATATAAAACGATATATTCGCTTGCAAAATGAGTTCGGTCACTTGAATACAGATAAAAAACTTTACAGAATATATCAGTACTGTCTGTTTATAAACATACTTGATACTTTACTAACCCAGTCCCACATTTTTCTCAACCAAAACAAAACATCAACAATTTTTCTGGCAAAGATCCAACAAACGTCTTATTAGATCCCACAAGCGCACAATTTTCCTATAAAACTTAGTAAACAGTTGTACGTGAGTAGAATTCGTACGTGACCGTATGGCCTGCGCCTGCGCCGGCATAGTAATGAACGTAGAAGGAAACACCATGGAATAAGAAGGACGTTCTGTTGTAGACGTGACTATTATCACGCTGGAGTGACCTTGGCTGGACAGACAAACAAACGTACCTAACTACTTATAGTCGTTATATTAGGCTTTTAACCTTATGAGGTACCAGCACTTTGCCCTTCATTAGCGTGAAATGTTGGCTTTACCACCGGCCGCGTCATGCCCATCGTTCACTTCGTTTCTTCCTTTCCGACATTTTTTCTTTTTACTCAGATCTTTAGGGTCGTAGCACGATGTTTAATAACATAATAACCTTCCTTAAGATCTGGGCTATCAACTACTAAAATAATTTTTCAAAACCGACTGGTACTTCCAGAGATTACCCCTTTTTTTGTAGGTGGGAAACCATCAAATACAAAGACGTCATTTGATGTCTCCTGCTCTGGGCCGAGCGGAAGGGCGTGTGAGACTTTTACTGACTAAAACCCACCCATATTCCTTCAGTTGCCTATATGCCAGGGCCACGGTATCTCTTTCGAACAAATCTCGCGACCCTGGCAGGCATCGGTCCTAGCAAACCCCTCATGTGCTGCTGACATCTCTTTGAGGCGCGTGTGGAACACAATGCGCTGTCGACCCGAACCTAGTCCTTACCGGGCGGTAAGCTACCCATTGCTCCGCCGCCCAGAGATTACTCCTTACATACAAATAAACAAACTTAAATTTTACTTCTTTATATTTTATCTGTAGGTACATAGTATATCTACAATTAGGTGTATTAAGCCAAGCACCGTTGGTGTTCCAACTAAGTTCCCTATGGTGCCTCATACGACAGTATGAGGCGACTAAGGGACTTAAACTTACGGCGCACGGTGGAAGGACTGGCATCATTGACTGACATCATTGTCTGTGGGGAGTGAATAATTGATTATCTTATGACTTCACTACATGCTTTGTTAGGACACATAACATACGTAAAAAAAGACATAAAACATGCCTTCGAAGCACAGAATCCTCACAGCACACACAGAAAACTCTCCTGAATAGTAATTTCGTGTTTCGTACCAAAAAGTAAAAAGGAAACCTTGTGTTGGAGTCAGTCTGTTTGCCATAGCTGGAAATCTCAAGAACTACTAATGCTAGTTTTAGATGACCTTTGCTCAACGATTTAGCAAAACAAGAAAGGAACAACTTTTTTTTGTAACCGTGACTGAACGAGTATCTTAAAAATTCAAATTGGGGCTACTATGTTAGGCATCAAAGGAGCGCTATTTGCACATTCTCAAACATTTGTTTTAGGCCGCATTATTTTCGACTTTAGAGGGAAAATTTGCCTCCCCCCCCCCTTTATCTGAATTGCTATAGTTGTTAGATAAGACTTAGTGACTGATTTAGTGATAACTGAACTTATTACCAACAAGATGAATAATCCCGTCAAGTCTCTTCAATTTATCCGACATGTGGTTCAAAAATTCTTGACATCGTTTCCTGCCTCTACACGTTCCTATTAAAGATAATAAATTAATATTAATTCAATTAATACAAATTATTCCTTCATGATCAGTTGATCACTAATAGCATTGGTATATTATACATCTGTCACTCTTTATGTCCTGATCAATTTAATCAAGTTGTTCTCTTTTGTCCTCAGCACAATAAATACGACGTGGGTAGCGGCGAGCAGTTTGACGATCTGGTGGGATTGATAGAGCACTTCAGGTCCTACCCAATGATTGAGACGTCGGGCGACGTACTGCGACTGCTGCAGCCAGTCAGCGGGACCAGGCTGCGGGCACATGACATCGACCGCAAAGTTCAGGAGATGCAGGTACAGAAATTCTTTTCTGTTTAGTAAACTTGTTTCACCCGCATGGACTTTCGAAGTGGAACTGTTTGTTCTGACATGGAAAGTATATGTCATTCGGGAATAGTGCTGCTGTCTATTCGTAAAATATATTTGTAATCCGGCCAGTGTTAGTGGTAGTGAGATTACGTGCCTCTTAAAACATACGACTTAACCTCTTATCCTCTTAATCTCGTGTAGAATATAATGTAATCTCAGAACGAAAAATGAACTTCGTAAAAGATGGAAATACAAAAAAAATCTGAAGTTGACTATTCACATGCAGTTGGAGGCATCTTTTTAAATTTAACAATAAAGACCTATATTGCGTTCGCCTGCGTGAGATTGTTTACAGAACTCATTAAGAAAGAAGGTATAGTCCGTTCCATAGCGTAGATTCAGCGTAAAACTGGCAAGAAACTACTCCATGTATGTCTTGCAATTGTTAGGCAGATAGAATAACTCTGTTAGCGTTGTTTTTGTGTCACATTTTGGTACCATGCTTTGATAAGTCACATAGAAAGATGTCCCGAAGTAAACCAATTCGCTGTGACGTGTGCAGAGGAACCTTTGCTATTGACGTTGGTTGGAGTAGCGTTTACGCTGCGTAGAAGCGACAGAGACGATCGCACGGAAAAAGAATCAATGTGGCGGCATTTCTTCGCGCGTTGGATCTTTAACGTACTGCTCACCGCCGAGAGTGGAAATTCCAACGGTATCTTTTGTCAACGCACTAGGATTCTCAATTCTCGGTTCAACCCCGAAAGTTGAAATTCCAGTGCGCGATGAAATTTGCCACGAAATTTTTCGTCGTGCAAACGTGGTCTGATTTTATCAAAATCTTAACAGCGACAAACCCTTCATTTGATTGGGAATCTGAATTTTAAAACCTTGCCGTCGTATGTCGTTCCGGGCACTGGGATTCTCAATTCTCGGTTCAACCCCGAAAGTTGAAATTCCAGTGCGCGATGAAATTTGCCACGAAATTTTTCGTCGTGCAAACGTGGTCTGATTTTATCAAAATCTTAACAGCGACAAACCCTTCATTTGATTGGGAATCTGAATTTTAAAACCTTGCCGTCGTATGTCGTTCCGGGCAATGTCAAGGAATAAAATCATCATAATCATTTGTGACAAAGAGCTTTATTGTTATGTCTTGTGAGTGGTTGAATAAAACATGGATTGCTTAAGATATTGTATTTGTAACCCATTAAACGAGCACGTGTTTGCCAACATGCGCTTGTGCATTTAATAAAAAATGGTAAGCGATTGTGTCTGCATAGCATTTGTGCATGTGATAATGTCATGCTCTTACGCAAGAATTGTTAGGAACTATTTATTTTACGCTTGAGAGTTGGGATTATTTCATTGTGTCAGGAGTTAATAATGGAGAAAATAAATAAACCACAGCTTTTATTTTGAGTACTCATGAGATTTTAGAATTAGATTACCCAACGTAATTATATGCTAAGTTAGTTAACTAGTGGGGCTTGTGGCTAAGTAATAACAGCCGCATGGATCGATCGATCAGGTTAAGCTACGCTTGCCGCGGTTGGTTTGTGGATGGGTGACCATCTTATATACCTACCCCTCCGTGCCTCGGCACGTTAGGCCGTTCATCCCGGCTGTCATTTGTAGGTCTTAGACAGTCGTCACGGGTCGTAGGAAGCACGAAAGTCTGACAACCAGTTTTACCAATGGGGTATCGTATTACCAAGGAACTGGGTTGTCAAAATCAAAATCAAAAGTCATTTATTCAAACTAGGCTGAGAGTCGGCACTTTTTGAACGTCAAAGAAGGAGGTGGAGGTCAGATTGACAGTCGCTCCATGTAAATACTGGTACTCAGTTGCATCCGGTTAGACTGGAAGCCAATCCCAATATAGTTGGGAAAAGGCTAGGCAGATGATGATGAAAAAGAAAGCAAGAAAAATATTTTATTTGGGACAAGATGACAAAATATTACTAAAAGACATAAAATATCAAAAAAAAATATGAAGTTAACTTACAAATCATTACCTAACAAGAGCTGCAGTAACAGACGGACGTACTTGAAAGGACTCTGGAACGCATTGTGGGTTCAGAACAAGCCCATGGAGCCTTACTCATTACTTACAAAGAGCTGAAAAAATTAGATGAACAATAGATATATCAATCTGCCTAGCCTATTTCCAACTATGTTGGGATCCGTTTCCAGTCTAACCAGATGCAACTAAATACTGGTATTTTACATGGAGTAACGGCCCATCTGACCTCGACAAACCAATATCTGGGTAATACAGTAGGTACCCGTCGGTAGGACTGGTTGTCAGAATTTGTAACGACTGCCAAAAAATCATGTAAGACAGCTCGGACGGAGGAGTATCGGTATATAAAATGGTCACCCATCCACGAACCAACCCCGGCAAGTGTAGCTTAACCTGATGGATCGACCAGTGCGGCTATTATTACTTGGCTAAAAGACCCTCATACTGCCTCTCCTGTCTGTCTGTGTGTGTCTGTCTGTCTGTACTGTCTGTCTACTGGTCTAGAACATTTATTTTGGATAATGGTTGGGCTATATTGACTGGGAAAATCCCGTACTCCTCAGAAGGTACGTCCATAATATATTATCATCACATGTATGTCCGATCAATAACCAAACACAGATTGATTGAAACCTACGTGATCTGAATTTCGGAGATACACAAGAATACATAATGTAATTTGGATATACAAGGAAAAATATATGATTGGGCGTTCACTCAAATTGATGATAGGCAACTCAAAATAAAGTTCAAGAATTATGTACTTACTTTACAACGGTAGTCATCATTTATTACTTTTAACTGACTTCGAAACAGGAGGAGCTTCTCAGCTCAGTTGTAATTTTTTTAAACGTAGCCCCGGCAGGTGTGGTTTTACTTTATAGCTGATCTGCACATGCAGCTATAATTAGTAGTTAAACAATATTAATAAAATGTATCCCATCAAAAACATAAATGTGAAATGAGAGCCAAGTTCAATATTATGATATATGCTTTGCTTGTTGACTTCTACGACAAAAGAAGTGAGATCTAAATGGGTGCCAAGTTCAGTGGTTAGTCCTGAATTGGCTAGTTCTCATATACGAATAATTATTATGTTCGATGGCTAGTTTCTATCAGTAAGCCAAATTTTCGGAATAATAAAATAAGAATCGACAAGTAACAGGTTTAAAACTTGCGAAGGCTATAATATAATTCATATATGAAAACTAGCCAAGTCAGGACTAACCACTGAACTTGGCACCCATTTAGATCTCACTTCTTTTGTCGTAGAAGTCAACAAGCAAAGCATATATCATAATATTGAACTTAGCTCTCATTTCACATTTATGTTTTTGATGGGATATCATTACTTTTTGTACATAAATTATTAGTAGGTACTTATTTATAACAAAATTAATACCAAATGGTTTTTGTTATAAGTGTTCCTAATAGAATCAATTAAGTGAAAAATTATAATAAAATGATAAAAATTTACCAGTTTCTGATTTATTCCTTTGTATTCACCTAATTACCTATCTGCATGCCAAATTTTAACTTTCTAGGTCATCTGGAACTGGGTTAGAGTTTTGATCTATAGGTCAGTCAGTGATAAAAATGACGGTTTTTGGACGTTAATATCTAAATAACCGTTTGTGATATGTTTATGAAATTTGGAGCACATATGTATCTTGCAAGTTTCACTATCTGAGCCAAATTTGACACGTTTAGGCGAAACAGTTTTTGAGTTATGAGGGAGTCAAAAGTGGCTCCAAATGGTTCGTGTAATATTACACACGGTGCTGCTCGCCAGTTCTGTTACTTGAACTTGGCTTGACACGCTGCCGCGTGTCTAGATTAGAAAAAAACTGTATTAATTAAACCATAAATTCTTGCTTCCAGGAGATTGAAGACTATCAGAAACTGGACAACAAGTTCGGTTTCGACGGAGAATTCCAGTCGTTGAAGATGCTAGAAGATAGACACGTGTTCACCAACTTCGAGGGCACCAAACCAGAGAACGTGATCAAGAACAGATATAGAAATATATTACCTTGTAAGTTTTCATTTAATTTGTTCTACATTCGGTCACATTTCAGCCTATATACGTCCACTGCTGGACATAGGACTCTCCTAATTTGGTTTGCCATCATCGCTACGCTTGGCAGGCGGGATGGCGATCACAATATGGTTGTGTAATTCACGCCTCTGCCCATTCTCTTGTAATTCCCTTAGTCGCCTTTTACAATACCCATGGGAAGAAATGTGACATACATGGGAAACACGGTTGTACTATTTGTCAAGAAAATGCGCTCAACAGGCAACTGCCCGGCAAAAAAGTACCAGAGTTCAAATTGTTCGTTGTAAAGACATTACAGTCTATATAGGTATTCTGCTTCTCTTCTTTACAGATGACCAGACCCGTGTGGTGTTACGTCGGCGGGACAACCGGTCTGATTCTGACTACATCAACGCCAGCTACGTCCGATCCTCCAGACTCAGTGACTCCTCCTCCTCAGTACAGTCCTCCAACGAAAGCCTGGACAGTGTTCAATGTGAGTAGATGAACTGAAAGGGTACGGAGTGGAGGTCCCCAAGTATACGGGCCGCTTATTGTACGTCATGGAAGTCACGGGACAATCCTGGCAATCCTTAGGAGCGATCTGCATGCATCTATGGCTAAAATCATTAATTCACAAACGAAAGACACACTTCGCAAGATTTGCTACCTACTGGGTCTAACTCATCTTTTATTTTACTTTTCCATAGTCTCGAAAAATAGAAGTAGGGCTTCTATTTGAAAAATGTGTTGACCTAGGCAGCTGATAATCGCCTTCAAAGCGTTCTGTATTTCTACAACGATTTTTAATATGAACGACACAGTAAAATGTTTTCACTAGTTCATATCAGTCTTATACAGTTTTGAATTTTCTATCAAGGTTGATGTTGATAATTATAATGTGACAGTGGTCTGGTCTGGATAATGCATAGAATTAGAATTAAACCAACGATCAATTTCAATGCTCATAGTTTAAAATTCAATAACCTACCTACTTACATTACTAACCAGATGTCGGATAGTTTAGCATGCAAAAGGTACCAATTAGGCACCATTTAGTGGTACCTAAGTCAGCAATTTTATAACATGGGCTTATTATAATATGATTACTTGTACACCTTGGTAATTAAATAGACATTAGCATGGATATCAAATACATAGATTTATTCGATTTTAACATTAAAGGAGTCTATCTACTACACCGTATCGTAGTCCACGTATTATACCGTGCGAGGAACGTGTCAAGCAAGAAAATATTCTTTGTGGGAGTTTATGCCCACTAGACCGTTCCGTCATCGACAAATACCGTCGCATGTCATGCACATTGCACGGTACGTCAACAATTATTGGCGAGAACATTTAGGTGTCGTCGATACTCTCAAAACCGTACGGATAAGACATAAGACACACGCTTGATACGCGGATGCTATGATCATTGAAACCTTTTTACACGGGTATGATACGCTGTTGATTCGTTCTAGTGGGCATAGTAGTTCGTGTCATGTTTCTTTATGAACAGCATGAACATGGTATGGTAAGGCTTAGTGGGCAGGCTCCTTAAGGAGTATTGAATGTAGGTTTTCCGTTCTAGGTTTCTCCTAGTCCATTGATAGGTTTCTGCCACTAGAATCCAAACTATTCGGTTCTGTTACTACCTATTAAGTCCTTTCAAATAAACTCCGATTGAAAGCCATCTAATAATAATTATTAGTATTATGGTGACAATTTCCTATTTGATTAACATGGTCCATTCTAAGGCAGTGCAAAAGATACAGGATACTAAACATACTCAAACTAGCTACTCAGTCTTTTCCCAAACATATTGTGGTCGAACTCCAGTCTTACCGGATGCCAAGTTAATACCAGTATTTTACATGGAAGGACTGACTATCTGACCTCCACAATCCAGATTCTGGATTTGGAAGTATGAGGAACAGGGTGTTAAGTTCTATTGACCTCCGTAGAAAAGGGAGGATTCTCCGAACAGACGGGTGTCGTGTCTGGGGGGCAATTGCCCCACGATACGATACTGTTTAGTAGACTGTTTGTCAAACCTTCTGCCACACAGTCATGTAACGACTGTCAAAGATCCACGAACGTCAACCGGGACCAACAGCTTAACGTGCTTTCCGAGGCACGGATGGGTTTCGATATGTTCAGATGTTGACCCATCCACGGACCCACCGCGGCAAGCGAAGCTTATCCTGATCGATCAACCAGTGCAGCTATTATTTTTAAGCCAAGAGCACAAAAAAACACTGCACGTACTACTGGTCTTTATTTGTATCATGATAGGTATATTGATAGGGAAAACCCCCGTACTCCTCAGAAAAGACATCCTTAGTTTGACTTCGTCACATGTATGTAATCAATAACCGAATACACATTGATCCTACGTGACCTACGTGATCTGAATTTCGGAGCCACATGTACGCACGACCACAGGTCAAGCCTTTCCAGTATAAGCTGACTACTCACTGTACGAAAAGCCTATATAATGCGAGGTCAGCTAAAACTGGAAATATATAACTTGATGTACCAGGAAAAATATATGAATAGTGGGTAGGATTGTGTTAATGATGAAGACTATAAGAGAGGTCTGGAAGAAAAACAAGTGTTGCCCCGACCCCAAATAAATTGTGATAACGACAGGAGAATAATGATAATGGTTTAGTCAAATTGATAATAGTCAAGTCCGTAGGAAAATCCTAAGAGGAAGTTCAAGAACCATGAACTTTACAAAACAAGGAAGTTCTCGATTAAGTTCATTCAGCATTTTTATTTGTGTTTGTTACCTCGGAACTCCTTCATTAAAAACTGATTTAAAAAGTCCTCGTTTGTTTAAAAGCTTCTAGATTTGATTAGTTTTGATGCGTTGTTTCTGTGTTAGCTTCAATAATACGTATGTATATTTTCCACTTAGTGTATATCGATACTTAGCAAATTAAGGTTAAGGAATTTGTGTGAGATACCGCTAAAAAGTAAAAAATATAAAAAAAAACCCTACTATGATCGAAGACACCAACTTCCAAAATTCAAGTTTTCACTTTTGTAGCGTTTTTTGTTTTATATTTATTATAATGAAATCTATACTAATATTATACCTAAAGCTGAAGAGTTTGTTTGATTGAACGCGCTAATCTCAGGAACTACTGGTCCGAATGGAAAAAATATTTTTGTGTTGGGTAGCCTATTTATAAAGGAAGGCTATAGGCTATATAACATCACGCTACAACTAAGAAGAACAGAACAGTAATGAAAAATGTTGCAAAAACGGGGAAAATCGTACGCGATTCGACGCGACGGGAAGGGTCGGGAAACAAGAAATTTAACGCGGACAAAGTCGTGGGCAGAAGCTAGTGATAAATAAGAATTAAGTGTAGTTGAACACGACATATATTAGACCAAACAGAATACTAATGATGATGGAAAACAATGAGGGAATAAAATTAAAGATCTGCACGTACATGCGGTTTTATCTCATTTAAATATTTATGCTTTACTTCGAGAACATTTCGTTTAGACTTGGTACCTTAGGTTTAAAATAAATATGAGCTAATTTGTACGATGTTAAAGATATTACTACTATTTATTAATTTTTCTTATACTAATTTCAGCATTAATACTGAACGGCGAAATAAAGAAGGCTCCGCCACTGGTGACCAAGTCCCTGTCAGATGAAGCGCTGAGAGAAGTCAAGAAATCCTTTAAATTGGACAAAATTAATGGAAATCTGTGCCGAGATGTTACAGGTAAGCTGAGTAAAGAAATAAATTATTAAAAACAATTCACTAAAAAGAACAAGATAAAATCACCCAATTTTGCTGTCTATAGACACTGGGGAGGGACCACGCGAGGGACACTACCAATTAATCCCGCCAATTGTCCCACCATCGTTGCCAGTGTTATTTATCTGCCATATATTTAGTGTACTGAGTTGTACGAAAATACAGACTGAAATAGACAAAGGCATTCTTAGTATTCCTATTGATGAGGAAAGAAGAAAATTGGTACCTTGGATATGATAAATCAATACAGATTTCACAACCCCGGTCTAATGAAGAAATTATGAACATTTTAAACATAGGTACTCCAGATGTATTATAATTTTAACTAATTTATATTAATTATCTGATTTCAGTGAAAGACAAAGCATACATCGCGGCGCAAGGCTGCCTCTCAAACACAAAGGATGACTTCTGGCGAATGATTTGGCAAGAAGACGTCAGAGTCATAGCTATGATCACAAATGAAGTTGAAAATGGAAAGGTACTTACATATCTGCTTACTTCTTCTCTTTCTACATAAGCGCCTTGAAAAGAGACAGTCGCTTTCATAGCTTTTTGGTTTTGAAATATACATAGCTTTTCTATTGCTGATAAAATAAAGAATGTAGTACCCTCTGATAAAATAAGGAATTGAATACTTGGTCATCGTGTGGTTTCTTCGGACTTTTATACTGACTTTAGCAGACTGCTTTAAACGGATTCAAATCAAATCATTCGTATTTCAAATAAAAGTTACTCTCCTCTAACTATGTAAATGCTATGGATTATCATATCATCGTTTTGCTTGTTTCTTTCAAGGGTCGTGTCACATTCTCCTCTGCTTCTTCAATCAACTAACATTAGTTACATCTCTTTACAGAAAAAATGCGAACGCTACTGGCCACTGTCTGGTCAAGAGGAGAGGTTCGATGGTCTCACAGTGAAGTCCATATCTGAAACACATTATGAGGAGTACCTTCTGAGGGAGTTTGACATCTGCGACGATAAGAGTTGTCGAACAGTCTTCCAGTACCAGTTCACAGTAAGAATTGTGTTTACTTTCTCTAAGTAGTTTTTCTACATTTTTAATTAGACTGATTTAATTAATCATCCAAGCTACCCACAGTAAAAAACCTTAGAACTATAGATTTACCTCACTTCTAATCCACGTGTACAACCTTTTTCTGGAGAGTCGTCGTGAACCGTCTCGCCAGAAGACGTGAGTTCTAGCCATTAGACGAAGGTGGATTCGATAAGCCTTCAGTTGGTAGTGGGTGGATACAAAGCTGGAAACTGGAGTCACTGACATAGCTTGCAGAGTAAGCACACTGAGTGGTGCTGAGCAGACCATCTTTGTTAAAGAACCAATAGCTGGTGGACCAGATGAGTCCTGGAGTGGAATCCGCGTTTCGGCAAGAGTAGCGTGGTTCAACCTTCAAAGCTATTTAGCTGTAGTATAGCAACAAAGACCATCAAAGGTGGCTAGGACATTGTGAACATTATTAATGTGGTATTGTGGCACAGCTTGGGATAGGCCTATATCCAGTATTGAACTGCGATAAGCTGAGTTGATTTCGGTTGACCCACGACTGTCATATCGTAAAACTCCTACAATTGCATAGTTTTTATCAAAAATTTGAGGTTTTTCTGGAAATTTTGTCTTATGTCGATGAAAAGCTGAACAAAGAGAGGACAACAGCCCGCTGCTTATTGTTTCTCCTTACTACATTAATCGTCTCTACGATTTTCACACATTTAGTTCTTTATAATATCACTAAGCATAATTTCCTAAATGTTCTAGGCTTGGCCCGACCACGGCACACCTGGGGATCCAGATGGAGTGCTGTCCTTTATAGACGACATCAACAGGAGAATGATAAAGAACTCACAGGATATAGATGCACCAGAACAGGTTGGTATTGGTACCTACTTGGTACCTAATTAAGCATCTTCAACCGGAGTCACAATGAAGATAACCCTGAAATCACCATTCGCATTGCACAAGCGTAGTGATTAGTGCACCTCATGCCTTCTCTGTGCGAGTCTTTACCCTGCAGTAGGACAACAATACGCTAGTATTAACATTATTTCTATATTTTTACATATCTCGGGATTATGGAGAAGGCAACTCTTAATTTTACTGAAAGCCAATATTATAATTATTTTGTTTATTTATTTTACTACTTATTAGATACTGAGATTAAAAGAAACATAAAATATGAAACATTAATGAATTAAAAAATAGTGGTCCGCCCATATCGGGAGCGGGGTCCACGCTACCGGTGGTTAGGGCTCCAGAGAAAGGAACCTCCTCACGATGCAAACTGAATCGAGGAATACTGCCTTCTGAATCAGGCCCTTGATTCACCCGCCTAGAGTCTCGAGTGATGTAGATCTAGGCTTTCGACCACTAGCCCATGGGCCAATACGACAGTCGTCAGAATGACAGCATAGGTTCACGTTCACGCACTATTAAAATTCATTATTATAACTGGAGTATACTTCATTCGATCTAAGGATTAACATGACTTTTGTGAGATTCATAGAGTACGAGGAAATGCTCAATAATATTGTTATTTTCAGATTTTTCGTTAGTTATGTACCAATGCTTTAGCGAGACAGTTTCGGCTACAGTCATTCATTCTTCCTATCGAGATACATTGGTTGTGTATCTCCCAATTGTATCTTATGAAGACACTACATATATTAATTTGCACAATTGAGGCGTCTAAGATTGAGAAGTGGTGGACCCTTAAATTCGGCTTGGCGGCTGTGCTGAATCCCCTAATACATAGTTAATTTTTAAATCGATTTGTCATCACTTCTATAATATTCAAGTGAATGTTTCAGAACATCCTGTGCGTGCATTGCTCCGCTGGTGTCGGTAGGACGGGCACTTTCATAGTCCTCGACATTCTTATTGACAAAATTAAGACATCTGGTGAGACTTAACACTTTATACAACTTGTAACTTTCTTCCTTTCTTTTTAATTTTTGTTTGCGTGTGCTTTTGCGATTATGTTACTCAATAGTTTTTGTTATCACGACACACATGCAATCATATTTGCATGATTACTTTTTGCCATTATTCTTGCACCAAAGCTAGTGTCTTACGTTAAATCGTCGAGTATAAGCGAATTGCTTGCATTTTTTTTTATAATTTGCGATTTTTTATTCACATACTATTCCATAATTTTGCCTATGCATGTTGTAGAATTTGTTTTGTATTTTTTTTTTGTAATTTAAGCCTTGTTAGTGTCCTTTACCACTGACCACGGATATACTTACTACTTCCTTTTTGTATAATTATGTAATGTACCTTACTAGTTATTATTCGGTCTCTCAGCGAATTGCTTGTCGAAACCGATAGATATACTATGGTCTTACCTCTGTCTTTTTATCTTTTATAGGATTCAATTGTGACATTGACGTTCATTCAACGGTGAAACTGGTGAGGGCACAGCGCAACGGCATGGTTCAGAACAAGATGCAGTACAGGTTCATCTACCTGGCGCTGCAGGAGTACATCGACGGCAGGAACATGAAATTGCGAAAAAAGGTGTGTTGACGTTAGACTTAGGCCCGTTTGCACCAACAATCATAATATATCAAGTACTTACAGTCAGGGAGAACAATTGTTAAGCAATGCGACACCCTATATCAATTTGAAGTCTTACAGCTATTTCATACAAGACTAAAAAAAATGTGCCTAATAAATAATTTCCTTGACTTTTTGAAGTTCGTTTATTCGTTTGCCATGAAGTTTTAATTCGTTTAAACACTGAAATCTATTCATCATGTGTGGCGCCAGGAGCCCTTAATGATAAGTTAAATGTGACGAAATTCAATGGGTGTCATGTTATGGTACTAAAGAATAAAAAACTGGCGTGTGTTTAAAGAGAGTAAAGGAAATTTTTCCAATCAATCTCATTTAGAAAGTCAGAAGTCAGAAAAAGGAAACTAAATAATCGTTCTTGAGCTAAACTGATTGTAAAATTTGGACAATCTATATACTTTGTACCTCCTACGAAAATTACGAGGAGGAAGAGTTAATATGGATAAGGAGAGCAAAAAGCTAATGCTTTTTGTAATAATTAATATCGTTCAAATGTAAAATATTTATGAATTATGGTTGAAACGGCCACTGGGCGTACCTACAGTTGTTACTATTAAAGTTAGTATACGTCCCTTGTCTCACGTATAATCTACACGTAGGGGGAAGTTTATTTAATTATTGTCTTCTATTATTAGAGATGTCAGACAGTAGTTCTTCCTAACATTTTTTCTGCCATCGTGCAATGTTGCCAGTTTTAGATTTCTTCAACTGTGAATAATAATTTCTTATTGTTGTTGTATTGTATTACATCTACTGCAAATATATGCATGTGAGGCGGCAGAGTAACTGCATTCCTGCAATTAGTAATGTCATCTACCTCCGTATTTTCACATTTTTGTCATATTGAATGTTTGATGATCATTTATGTTTTTCTAACCAGATGCACGTGAATGTCAATATATTATGCGGAGCAACTGACCGCCTCGATTCACCTACTCAACTGGTAGAAATACCGATATCATAAGGTTAGATCAGCTGTCATATATTGGTGTTTTGACTGGCAATGGCAATTGCCAGGAAGTCTCTAGAGAATAGTCTCTCTCTCTCTCACTAAGCCCTATTTTTTTTTGTCTTTTATGGCGTTGCATGCAAAATATACCATTTAACCATTAGTAAAAACCTAGTATTCCACTTGCAGCTTCTGGGAAGGTATTGCAGTGCCTACGTTCATAATTTCCAATTCTTTAACGATAACGGTACTGTTGCACCTATATCCAAAACATTTACTTTAGTTTCTTTTATAGTTTATTTTGGATTATAAACGGTCTCAACTTCGCTGTATTCGATTTGTAAGGGAAGTATTGTATTGAGACAGCCCCAACACAAGTACTTCGGTAACTTACTGGGGCTGTCTCATTGTATGTTATAAATGCAATTTTTGTAGATGCAATAATATCTATTATATATTTTTTTTCTTATGTTTATTGTTTTGAGAGATATTGGTGGCGGCTATAGACATATCGATGCTTCCGACAACAAAGGTCGTAAACACCAAAATAGCACTTTTGGTAATCAACGAAAAACAAAAAATTATTTCGTTTTTGGCTTATATCTTTTTAACTTTAAAAGTTGCGATGGTATGTAACAAACATGGAAATATCTGAAGCAAATCAATGAATTTAAGACTGTAAGTTGAGTTTTCATTACTTGTAATAAAAACAATAAAATAAAACACAAATTGACATAATTAGAAAAGGTTTTTTATTCATTCACCGTCATCGTTTAATCAAAATAATGGTTAAGCAAGGCACTAATACAAATTCAAAGTAAAAAAAAGTCTAAACCAATCACTTAAATTTCCATTAGAGGATCTTGTACATCAATCATCATTCAGCATCATTGTTTGTGTCGCGGCTCGAAATTTTTATACCTTTAGGACCTGGCAGGTCCTAAAGGTATAAAAATACACTTAAGTAAGTATATTATAGGCATCGTCCCGTATAATTTAATCAAGCGTTTGTTACAAGATGCCTAATAGTGTTCTACCTCCAACGGCGTACCTAACCAGCCAGACATAATTCAAAATGTTAAGTAATCATTTTGTTTCATTGATTTCAAGAAGATTTTATAATCACGACATTTTTTTAAAACGTATTGATAATGAATTACAAAAAAATATAAGTAAACATTCTACCAAGCTTACTGCTCTAATAATTTTAATAAACAATGCCCATTTTCACCAACGCCCTTAAAAATTTAGGTAGTTCATCTTTCTAGATCGTGTTTGTTCGGAAAGCTTCTGTACTATGGTCTACCTAACTTTTAGTGTCGTTGGTGAAAATGGGAAAGTGTTATCGACAAGATAATAAAAAAGTAGATGCAAAACATAATACGACGACGAGTTATAGAAAATCAGGTCATCAAATTTCTGATTAATAATCTTCTGTCATTGGATAGAAGATTATTAACCAGAAATTTGAAGACCTGATTTTCTGATAGAAGATAATTAATCAGAAATTTCATCTTCCTCGTCAGTCTCAGGAAGAGTATCAATGACATTATGAGACTGACAAGGAAGCTGTTTGTATTCGGCATGAAACCGTTTGTGTATTGTCCCCCTGATCACACAATCGTTGCAGATCTTTGTATTTAGCTGCGGTAATTGGTAGATTATCCGTATATAGCTGTTTTGGAGTCAACTGCTTTACCCGATTATATTGTAATTCTAACATTTCTTCTGTATTTTCTTTTGGTTTATTCTTCCCTTTTCCCTTTCTTTTACACTTGACATCTTCGAACAACTTGATTCGATGTGTAAATGCATCTTCTTTCATTGAATACTTGAGTTCTTTTTGGTTTAAATTGGTCTTTCTGAAAGTTGCTACTCTAATGTTTCTCCAATTAATATTCTTTAAGGTTTCTTTTGTAAAAGTGTTTGATGCTATTTCACTCCAGTTCAAAAAATCTGAGTAGTCCATCACATTGACTATATAAGGCCTTGGCCGCTTTCTAGCTGATTGAAAAAATGAAGGCCACTGAGATGGACTACAAACTATGATTCTTTTAACTTCCCTATCTATTGTAGCGTGCATTGAATCTGCTGGCATTTATGTAGGTATGTCCCGGCAGTAAAAAGTTTATTTGGAAAACTTGTAAGTTTTTAGAAAACATTAAATAATAATTTAATGTGGCTAGAACAGTTTTATTTTTGTTTTGTCCCCCACACGAGTCGCAATAGAACAGTAAATTCCGAATGCCTTTTTCATCAGCAATTTTTAAATATTGATACAAACAAGTTGCGATTTCATCGCTGCCCTTTTTTCCATCACTTTCTCGCCATGTGAAGCAATATCCATCTTGAGTACTACTTTCGTAAATAGTAAAATTATAGACTGCATATTTTCGTGAATAATAGAGTAACATACTTTCCCCATGAGGGGTGTTTAAATAATAGTCATGACCAAAGCAGGCCGTAATAATTATCTATGGATGTTTTTTCTGAATTAATAGATACGAACGTAAAACACAATTACTTGAAATCCAGTGAGTAGCGCCATTTATTTCTCAGAAAAATTAAACATTTGAATTTCTTAACGGGGTGTAATTGCGACATATTTATACTTTTTGTGTTACGACCCCTTTTTAGTATGAAAATATTAACAAAATTAGGAGTACGACCTACATAATTCAATTTTCAAACCAATTCTCCAAGACCAAGTGACATTACGACAATTGTTTCTCAGCAGAGCTTACGTTTTAATAAAAAAAACACTACAAAGTCAAAAATAACTTTAATTACGCAAGTCGGTGTCTTAGGCTCTGTATTTAAGGTTTTTGCCACCGACTTCCGAAATTAAAGTTATTTTTGACTTTGTAGTGTTTTTTTTAAGGAAGTCGGTTGTTTTTTTTTGTAAAAAGTTTTTATTTATTGACTTTTTAGTTGTGGTAGATAATCCGCACTAATCTAATCGCGATATTCGTTCATTTGTCGCGCAAATACGTAATGAAAATTTAAGACTTATATGGTTTTCACATGGACCCCATGGTCCGAATGAAACCAAATTAAAATGGGACCATTCGGAAAGTATCAGCTTTCAAATAAAAAAAGAATCATCAAAATCGGTTCACCCACTCAAAAGTTATGAGGTAACAAACATAAAAAAAAAAAAAAAAAAAAAAAAATACAGTCGAATTGATAACCTCCTCCTTTTTTTGAAGTCGGTTAAAAATGATTGTGGGGTGTAATTACAATTAATTATGTATTCATGTTTTTACGACCGACAGCTGTTTGTACGTTGTATTATACGACCTGCACGGTTATTCGGTTCTAAGCAATATGAGTTATACATACCCTCTTTTCTAAAAAATCTTGATTATACTAGTAAAAATTTTGGGTGTAAAAGTATTTTTTTTAGGCGAATATTTTTTTCACATTTTTAGATCGACGCAGTCACGCAGCGCCAAAAATTAAGTAGGGCTGCATTCTTAACTCATTTTCGCCAAAATGGCGTTTACGACATTTGTTGCCGGAAGCATCGATATGAGAAATTTCAATGATGTCTTATGCTTCAGTTTCACGACTTGTTTGTTATTCATAATGCAGAGCTCAGTCTGACTCAAGTATAGTTCACCAAATGATAGCTAAACCATATTTGATACCAATTTCCAATAGCTACCTACAATGAAACTTCACTAAAGTTGAGACTGCTTAATTGGCACATAGACATTATAGATCTAAGCTGAGTGCTTATATCTTATCGAATCAAATTATAATTGACAAAACTTTACCCACGTGTTGGGTATAATATATTTATTTGTGCTTATATCGGTGTATAATGGAAAGACAAAAATGTAAAAAAGTGATCATTCCATAGCTAAATAGCGATAAATTGATCAGTTGCTATTTTAGTTTTTCGTGGAACATAGCTATTTTTTACGAATGTACAAAAATCGTAACATTAAAGTCGTTTGGTAGCCTTAATGTACATATATGCCAATGTCAATTAAAGTTTTAAACTACTGAAATGATGAAAAAAAAAATATAAAAATATTTATATTTTTTTTTTATCATTTCAGTTGTTTAAAACTGAACCGAAACTGAACCGAACTGAACACTGAACTGAATTTGAACCTGTTTATAATGACATTCTGACATTCAAAAACGTAAGGGCTTACTATTTTAGTAGGCTGATTATACTAAATAAAAGTCTAGTAGGTACTTAGTTAAAAAAGTAAGAACATCCATCAGACATATTGTATGTACTAACTAACTACCTAACATAACTTTTGTCTTTTCCAGGTACACACCTCGGACGCATAAATCGATCGTTGAAGAACCAAAGTGAATATTTAGAATTATTTATAACTTAATCTTATCAATTTACTTCCCACGCGGAACATTAATTACATCAGTCAAAATAACATTGATTTTAAGGTAATTTTAAAATAAACCATTGAGTATCAATTAATTTTGTCTTTTATTTATTTAGAGTACCTATTCAACGTGGTAATTACGTAACACACTAACAGTAGCAATGACTTTCATTTTGACAGTTCAACAGCATTCATTGCGTTACTTACGTTGTTGAGCAGGCACATTATTCGAACATATAAACCAATGGATTGGCCATATCCTTCATAATGATTCAGATTGTGATTGATAATGTGTTACGCATATACGGTGCCGGAGAAAGTACATGACAGTACCTACTTACTCCTTCTCCCGAGTTTGCATATAAATTATGAAAACCTTACAAAAATTGCAGCTACTCGCTAGAAGGATAGCTACTCAATATGAATGCGTCTGCAGTTCAAAGATTGATGGTAGAAATCATTATAAGTACCTAAGACAGGACATTTAGCCATTTTCTAACTCAAATCGTTTATTTTAAAAAAGTGAGCCGTCGCGGGACGCCTGGCAGAAGTGAAACATCGAAATTATTTTGTAAAGATAATATTTTATAAAGTATACTTTACGAAAGGAAATAAATATGGTATAATCAAAAATATCATCGCTCATTTGGAGCGACAGTGACACAACTGCAAAAAAATGCGAGACTGACCTAATTACACCAAAATTATCTGCCTAATAATCTACGTTAGGAGTGAAAATGTCACATTTGTAAGTTCAAAAAACGTCCGCTAGAGAGCTGTCCCTATACATATTGTAGTCTTTGTAGAGAGAGCGAAAAGACGTTGTATGAATATTTCATTTTGCTATTCAGAATCGGAGCTACAAAGACGCAATTGTACCTACTCTAAGACACTATTAACTTGAAATTAAAATAGTTTTGTGGATGGATATAGTGACGTACCTATCATACAATTGCGCCGTTGTTCCACCAAACATTTGGTAATTTTTTTTTTGACGTAAATATAACTACGCCAATATCGTTTTCAAGTGCTCTACTAACAATAACAATTATGACTAATTGCAATAATTTGGTATCAAATATAACCCGCTAATATTATTATTATTTGCTATAAATTTTTAGCCATTAAAATGGGAAGCCGAGCACGAATGTTAGTCAAACTTTGTGAGCAAGAATATTCAAAGTTTGATCTTTTGCTTCAAAAACCGTTATTTCTACTAGTTCAAATGGTAAATAAAACACTACATGCATTAAAGTTTTTGTTTAATGCTGTTTTCCGAGTTTTAACGTTTTTTGCTAAATTTTAGATATATTTTCTGCAGAAAAAAAACATTGTACCCAGTTGCTATTCTGGATTTTACGAAAGCTTGTTTTAAGCAACTTGAGTGCCAGTTTTTATTGTTGTCATTTAGTTTTTTTTTATTTTATTTATATTGTAAGTCACAAGTCACTTGAGTACTTAAAACGATAATGAGACTAAAACGTTAAAAAAAATTAACGTTACGTATACACGTAAGTCTAACTTATAAGAATAACTTTTTGGATGTGCATGGTTATAGATTTTAAGAATATCGTAGTAGGTAATCTGCACAGAGTAGGTACTTTTATTATATATGGAAGTAATCTGTGATTTTTCTGTGCCATGAAGATAGTAGTTATTAAGACGGATAAAAAAAAACTAATCCTATCCTTTGTATCCTATTTTATTAAAATTTATTGGTGAATTGTTCCTATTAAAGTGTAATTAAGATAAAGCTTCGCGTTACACCATTATTAAATTCATAATATGGGCCAGACCTTTGTCACCACTGACTCTCATTGGTATTTTTTATTGAAATAAAACATATTGTGTTGATTAATCGAAATTGGTTGCATTTTATAAGAGACAACAAAGGTCACTACTCGACATTTTTTTCCAAGGGTAACAACGACGCAATTGTAAGTCTAAAAATGTTTTTTTTTTCTCATAGTTATGGATTGATTAATAAAAAAGACATGAGTCTGTTTTCAAGCCCAGATTTCAAACTACAAAAATAAAATATAGAGATAGTCATAAGCTGTAAGAAAAGTTCAGAATCTTCAAATGTGTTACGAAAACATCTTAAAACTGGCGTAGTGTACAATTTACAAAGCACTTCTGTCACTGTCGCTCCAAATGAGCGACATATTAATTACATGCTAATATGTTAATTATCAAAATTCGGTCTTCTCTGTGGGATGGTAACCCCAGTCAGAGGCACCAGCTTTCAAATAAATCAAAATCGGTTCACCCAGTTGAAAGTTCTGAGGTAACAAACATAACATCATATAGCGTGGCAATGCGTCGCCACGCCAAAATTTAGGTTTACCCTCGCCTATACCTAGATGTTTCACATCAAAAAAATTCACTCATCTAAAGGCCGACCTTGAGAAGTGTAGCTTAACCTGAAGAACCTGCGACACAAGGCAAAACAAAAACTAAATGGTCACCCATCCAAAGGCTGACCTTGCGAAGTGCATCTTAATCTAGCGAACCTGAAAAAATTGTATCGATATTGAAACTTTGTTGCCTAAGTGCACTAATTTTCATTATGGGCCCGCTGTGCGTCGCCACGCTCGCCACGTCAAAATTTAGGTTCACCCTCACCTATAGATGTTACAGATGGCGCTACTGAAGGTTTCAGTTACTTTCAGTAGATCCATCAGGTGTAAATTGTTGGGGGCAAAGAGTTTTAGGTTATCCTTGTAGAGGAGGTGAGATATAACCTGACCACTTCTCAATCAATAGCCTATACCTGAATCCTCCAGCATTGTGCTAAGAGGATTCATGACTAGGCAGAACCAAAGTGGACTCAAACTATCGCCCTGGAATATACCTCGCTCGATCCTTTGCTCGCTCTGGATATGTCGACATCCTGGATAACGAAGGACTGTCCTCCACTGCCCCATACATGACATCAAGAAGGTGCGCAGCGTTTTATCTACTTTGTAAAACTCCAGCACCCTCTTGAGCCAAGTATGAGGCACTGAGTCATAGGCCTTCTTATAGTCTATCCAGCTATATAATATGATTGTTTCTCCAGTTATATAGCTCTCAAAATGGATGTAAGAACTTTATAGACCGTCGGTAGACAAGTGATCGGTCTATAATTTTTGGGTTCCGCGGTGCTACCTGATTTAAGGAGCAGGTGGGTTATCCCTGTTGTGTGATTCTGGATGTACCGCTCCACCCTCCGCCGGTACCGACGAATACGGTTTGCCCATGCACAGATCTCCTGCTTCAGGAAGTCGATGCGCTCTGTGACGCGGGGTAAATAATCTCGAGAACCAACATCCATCCCGCAGAACGTCCGCTTCACAAAGTGCATCACTCGAGGGCGACTATTGCCCTCCCTGAAGCAGATAAGCTTACCGATGAGTGCTCTAGCCTCACCGATACGACGTTCAATCCTGCACTGCCAAGCTGGTACGGCTGGTTTTGGTCGTGTAGCTCTCTCACTGTTAGGAAATTTAACATGGGCTACACGACAAGCCGCTACAGCTGCACAGTACAAGATCGAGTGGGTATCGGCGAGGCCTTTGCAGCCGTTAAAATATGCTGAAAGCTGTAAGTTTAGAGGACACACCAGCGCCTTGTTTTTCTTGTGCATGGGCACACGAGGTAAACGTGGTCTAAGTTCAAGCGGAGTAGAGCGATACTCCCGGAAAGCTTCCTCCAAATCGCTCCTCAGTCGTGCATTGCATGATGATGACGGAGCTATATCCGTGTGTTGGGTACTCACGGATATAGCCCCCCGTCATCATCCTCTTCACCAACGCAGTTGGGTCGCGGTGAAACACTGGGTATATTTTGCAGTTGCACCGCGACCAGTGGCGAAGCAGGCGTAACTTGGCTATTCCGTGATTCGAGGCAAAGTGGATCAAGAACGGCGTCATCCAGCATATTTATTTACCCATACCTGATCCGACAGTTATTGCGACGAGACGTTGACACCTGGTTCAAGCACCTGAAACAGAGAGAGCATCCGACCACGGTACGCAGTCAAATTATTTCTCCCCTCTGTAGTCCTTTGGCATCAACCGATGATTATCCGTGTATGCGCTGTGCAATTGCACCCAAGGACAACCTCCGGTTGGTGTTGGGCTACAGCAGGTTATAGAAACAAAGATGTTGGTATTTGTGTTTGGATGGCTATAATGGACTGGTTACCTATAACTATGGCCCCAGCCTAATCAATGTCTCGTATATACACGGATAAAATGGCAGGGGGTGACTTTCACACTCAATAATGTGTGGTTTATCCCGGGATATAGGGTCCGTGGGGTTGCTACTGTCCAATAGCTCAATTATTATTATTATTTATGTGTGACAGTTTCTGCCACCCACCACCCTACATTAAATAACAACACAAACTGTTACAAAATTACAAATTCATTATATAGAAATAACAATGTAAAATTAAATAATTCCCTATGTTTCCCGTGAAAAGTGACTGAAAATCTACAAACTTAAAAGGATCAGTAGCCAAGTCATGTAATTTCTAGAAAAAGTCGACGATTGGTGTGATCCTTAGAATAATAACTAAAGCATCTTCGATCAAAAATGTACTAGATTCCCGATGAGCGCTTCAAAAACGGCCCGAAAAATAAGAGCACAAATATTTTTGTGCTCTTATTTGAAATTAGTTTGGTCCAATTATAGCCAACGATAAGACGTCCTAAATGCCGCAGCACGCGTTCAAAAATTGTGTAAATAACCAAGCACCAAGTTTTTGGAAGGAATATCTTTTTTTCCATAAGTTTAAATCTTTAAGTGTTTTTCATAAAATAAAAACAATCAAATAGTAAATATAAATCATTTAGCAAATACATATTATGATTGTTTGACCAATGTTTGCGACAACGCACCAACTATTGTAACAAACATTGTCTGTTCTGGAACAGAGAATGCATGAAGTAGTATTGTAATTTTATATTTTATTTTTGTTTGTAGATTTCCAAGCGAGCCATTTCGCTGTGCAGAATGGGTATCTATTGTAGCGAAAGAAAGAGGAGAAGAAATATACAAACCTTATAAAAATTGAACTTTAATTTAAATGAAAAAATAATTTGATTTAATACAAATTTAACTTCTAAATACTGGTACATAAAAGTAGACGCACCCATTTTTTATACGGGTGGATCACATTGATTTAACCCGCACTTAATTAAATAAAATAACTATTATACTATTTTAGTCCTACTACTTTTTTAAATCGATTAAAAATGTTTGCCACCATCAAAACGTACCTTTTCACCTAAAAAAATATATTCTGCAACTCTACGTCTTTCCATACGTACTGTGTTCTGAGCATTGAAATGTAATACCAAGAACTACGTCTAGTTCCAAAATAAAGTAAGCACGAAATTGTCAACACATTGTTTTTAACCATATTGTTTAGACTTTAAGTTTCAGTTTAGAATAAATAATTTTGTACTTATATCAAAATGACTTTTGATTTTTAAGGGACATTTTAAATTTATTGCTCTTTACCTTTCTCCGATGACAAAAGGACTTAAATATGAATATTTTGCAATCGTAATTATGCCTTATGTTCGAGTGTTAAGGATTATAATAAACTGAAGTTGTTATTATTATGAAACGTTTTTCTATATTTCGTAGTAAGAAATATAAATGTGTAAGTGTGTGCAAACGTGGCCACTTGAGCGCCTTATTTTTGTTCCTGATCCTTTATCTAGTGCTATTATTGATCGAAGTAAAGCATAGAAGGAACGCTAAAAAATGAATTCTGTAACTACTTTTATACTCGTTTTATCTTACGGCACGAAAAAGGATGTGTGAAAGAGATAAATGATTTACTCTTTGTTTTACTTTTTGGCATTTCACAAGACGAACTGTCATTTGGTTATATTGGTTCTAATTCAACCCGGCTAAATTTGATAGTACTTTGCTTCAATGCCTGACAGTTCGTTCATTGAACTACTTGAATTGTTTGCATGTTCATTGTTTATGCGTTTGTTGTAATCTGGGTATGTTTTTGCGATATTTTAGTAAAATTTGTACTGTTAGATTGCACGAATTCTTTGTTTAACTACAAATAGTGAGTGTGTGGACGCTGTGGAGCAATGTCTTGTGTGGTTGGGGGCTGCAAGTCCCATTCATCGCGCAAAGAAAATAAACAAGAAATATTGACCTTCCATCGGTAAGATTTTGCAATTTTTTTTGTTGAATGTGAACTGATGAACGAATTTAAATACATAACAAATGTTGCTGAATCACTTTGTAGCGGAAACCAGACGTAATATCTATTCCAATTGAAGTTATTAGCGAATATTCGGAAACTGTTTTGAGGTTATCTTGATCATACATAGTGACGTAAATAATGTTGTCGATACTTTTATTTTACAGATTTCCTAAAGAAACTGTGAAAAAAAATGAATGGGTAAATTGTATTGGTAGACGAAATTGGACTCCAAAAAAGCACAGTCACATATGCTCCAAGCATTTTACTTTAAATTCATTTGTATGTAATGAAACGAAATGACTTAGAGAAGATGCTGTTCCTACGTTATTTATCGAACATGATAGAACAGATGAAATGGTATAGTAATAAATATGATTTATTTATAATTTAATTAATAATATTCATTAGAAATTTGATTTTATTTGCAATAAATAGTATCCCATTCAAATTTGTATTACATTACAGGAAGTACTTATGGAAGTCTGCGAAGAAGGACATAGCGCAGATCTGCAGATTCAAGGAACCACTCATCATCGACAGCAACCTAACACATATCTTACAGGAAGACAGGTATAACATTTCATAAGGTGAAAAATAGGTTCACATAATGCATGTAATAACACACACAATGCATAATGTTGCATACATTTGTTGCATGTTCCTCTAAATATCTCTGTCGGAAATAATCATTTGGGTGCGCAAATTTATTTATTTTTATAAATATATAAATTTTAGGATCCCTTTGCAATGGAAATTGAACCAGGACCTAGTACCTCGGTACAGATTAATGAATCGCCGCTAACGTTGACATCTTGTGAAATCATCTCACACCAAAGTCAGGTAAGACATGCCTGCCTACATTAAATAAAAATTAAAACTTAAAAATGTTACATTTATCATTGAGAACTATTTGTTTTAGGAATCCTCGACACAGATGACAATAACAAATTCAGAAATAAATTATATAGGAAGAATTAAACTGTTAGAGAAAGAACTTGAAAGGGTCAAAAAGATATCCAAACGCCGCCTTCGGAAGATTAACACGTTAACTAAACGAGTTTCACGATTAGGGAAAAAAAATGAAAACCTTTACAGTATTTTAATAGAAAAATTAAAACAAGAAAATATTGAAACTGAATATATAACTATGCTGGATAAGATAAATAAAAATGATATTATCAAACGGTTTTTGCAAAAACAACTAGGTGACTCTTTGTCTAAGGAGTACAGTCTGGAAATTAAGAAATTTGCTGTAACTTTAAATTATCTTTCGCCAAAAGCATATACGTATATTCGAGAACAATTTCAAGATACCTTACCACACCCTAAAACCATTTCCACCTGGTACCGATCCCTCAATTGCAATCCCGGTTTTACTACAGAAGCGTTAGATGCAATCCGTTCCCGAGTAGTACAGCACCCATCTAAAACCCTATTTTGTATTTTAGCAATTGATGAAATGGCCATTAGAAAAATGGTTGAATGGGATAGCTACAATTATAAATACCATGGATATGTGAACGTTGGATACGACCTGGAATCAGATGCAGTGCCTCTTGCTACCCAAGCCTTAACATTTATGGTTACTTGCCTGAATGACACGTGGAAAATTCCCGTTGGCTATTTTTTTATTAAGTCTATCACAGCTCAGCAGAAATCAATGCTCGTACAGCAATGCATTCAGCTATTACATGAATGTGGTGTGAAAGTTGTATCCTTAACATTTGATGGAGCGGCAACCAATATTGCAATGTGCACTCATTTAGGATCTGACATGTACTCGGGCTCTGTCTCATTTCAGTGTACCGGTTCAGATATATATTTATGGCCAGACCCTTGCCATAACATAAAATTAGTACGGAATACAATAGGAGAAAAGAAAAAAATTATAGATGCAGATAACCAAACAATATCTTGGGATCATATAGAGCAGCTTTTAGAGCTGCAAGAAAATAAAGGTTTACATCTAGGTAATAAACTTAAAAGAGATCATGTTCATTACATTAGACAAAAAATGAAGGTCCGTCTTGCAACCCAATTATTCAACAACTCAGTTGCAGATGCCTTACAGTATTGTCAAGAAAATTGTATTCCTGGCTTTGAAGACTGCAGCGGAACAATTAAATTTCTAAGAGTTTTTAATAATCTGTTTGATATTTTTAACAGTAGAAACATGCGTAGCAAAGGATGGAAAAAGGCACTAACTTCTTTTAATCTCGAGGAAACCCAGATCTTCTTTGAGGCAGCTGCTTCATATATAAAAAAATTAAAACTTATGGACGGCACTTATGTTGTTAACTCCAACCGAAAAACTGGGTTTACCGGCTTTCTTGTATGCATGAAATCGTTATTGAAAATGTATCACGACGTCGTAGAAAATAATTCTTTACAATACTTGTGTACATACAAGATGTCACAAGACCATTTGGAACTATTTTTTGGTGCCATAAGATCTAAATGCGGATATAATAATAATCCGTCTGCACGTATGTTCCAAGCTGCATATACAAAAGACTTTTGGTGCACGCTCAATTCAAAGATGGGTCCAATGGCAATTGCGTACCGCTTGAAAAAATCACAGTGTTGAATTGTACTGCTTCAAAATGTGTAGATTCAATTAACAAAAGCAGTGGAAATGTACGCATTATGAGCGATGAAATCATAGAGCCAACAAGTGCGGTTTTAAGTATCGTCGATTTAGACCATGATTATTTATTATCGTCTCAACTTACTGAATACTCAGTAGATGTGGTTCACTACATTGCAGGCTTTGTGGTTAGAAAGCTGAAAAAAGTTTTAAAGTGCGAAATATGCATGGAAAGTTTATGTGGTGATATAGATTCCAGACCGTCACTTATAAGAGTTAAAGATAGAGGAGGTCTAGTCAAACCATCAAAATGTGTAATAAACATCTGTAAAACTACTGAGAAGATTATACGGGAGCAAATTTCAAAGGCCGCACAGTGGAACGAATGTATGGGAGCGGTTGGACGTAGACATGTCCGAAAAATAAGAGTAAAATTATGACAAACTAATGATGCCATCTTATTCGATTACTTAATGCCTTCATAAATTGTGGTGATGAATTTCTTCATAACTCCCATATTTCGGGAGTAATTTGAGAAAATGTGAAATTTTACTATGAAAATGAGTGTATCGAGCTCTCTCCCTCCTGATTCCGGGCTTGTTTCAAGTAGCGGTCTCTAATATCGTAATGCTATTACTAAGAGCTATATTTAATACTAAGACACATAGTGCGCCAAATGTGCACTTTCTGGGATAAAAGGAAATGAAAATTAAAAAAAAAAAACGTTTTTTCCCCATTTGTATTTACTTTAAACCGCAGACAGACTTATTAAGAGGTCTATAAATATATTATATATATACAGAAATATATATTAACAAAAATATTCACAAGAACTGATGAGAGTATGACTTTTAAGTAAGTTGATAATAAATTACCTAGTTTCATTAAAAGTACAATAAATAATTAAGATGTAAGCTCTAATTTACTAAGTTACACATTTTAAAACAATAACATCATTTAATTATCTTCGTCATCATCATCATCATCAATTAATTCAAATTCAGAATCGATGTCCGCTAAATCATTTATGTTAACAAATTCGATATCACTTTTCTCAGAATCCGTAAGCTCATAAAATTCCTTAAAAGAAGATTTTTTTACAAACTTATTTCCTTTTGGACGGATACTTGTAACAAGTGGATCAGAAGACAGTAAAAGATTGTGCATAATATCTTCATTGCATGAGATACTGCTATGCTTTCGAGAATGCCCCTCTCTATATTTTCTAAAATCTTTATTTCTAGCCTCAGATGCCTCTTCGGATAGAAAACCAATGGGCACAATTGACATGTTCTGAACTATGTCTGGCCCATGCATTAAAATTTTATGAAGTGAAGAAGGCATATAATACCATGGGTATAACTCCACGTAAAGCTTAGCAGTATCAAAGCAGAACTCTCGGAATTTAGTTACGTTGATCTTCTCTCCTGATGAAATACACTGCAAGATCACACAGATTTTTCTTAAAAGCATAGCATCTATTCCGGTCAGTTCAGCAGATTTAGTGTAGTTTTCAAAAACTCTCCTTGCCGAGTTGCCATTGTTGGTGGATCCACTGCCTTGTTTCACAACATCGAGAAGTAAGCCCGTTTCTCTTCTTACAGCCTCTTGAACTCTTTTCTTCCTGTCATCAACTTGCCTTTTTGCTATATCACCCCTTACTTGCCATGATTTTATGTCTAATTTGTAGGAAATGTGTAATAAGCATTCCATTGAGCGAATCCAAGCGTGAAGGGTGCTTAAGCTATATTTATACATGTCCTCGTTTGCGTGTTTATCTTTGATTAACTCTAAATTATTCATTTCTTTAGGACAAGCCTTGCATATGTCACACACTGAAGCTGCTGTATTGGATATAATGGAATGAATTTTACCATCAATCATTGTCAACAGCAGTTGGTGTTTGACACTAATTCCATCAGTGATGGTGGATGGAGTTAAGGCTTCAATCTCTGCTTCGATTTCAGCCATCTCTCTCTGCACATTTTCTTTGGTTTCCTTTATAAACTTAAACAATATTGGCCGGCAAAATGAAGTGGAAGATGGTCGCTCGTTTTCCCAAATTGTTACACCTTTTGAGACGAGCCGCAGTGGTACAAGACTAATCATAAAATTACTAGCAAGATCGATTTGCTCATCTTCACTCGTCCTTTGATGATAAATGCTTTGGCTAGATGATCCGTCAAAACCCCATTTGCTGGTCAATACGAGCTGTTGATTGGGATCAACAGGGGTTTCTAACGACCTAATAAGTCTTCTTGAGGTTAAATCCATCAAGGCTTGTAATTTGATTTTTGCAGAGCTCTCTGTAACTGTGAGATCTTCTTTGGCCGGATAGCACTTAATTTTTTCTTTAACCAACATGTAGTAACTCGGGTATTGAAGAGCTCCTTCTTGAGTGTTGAAATCCCGAAGAGTGTTATAGCGCCATTTCGATAAGTTCATCGATACATAAAGAGCCAATGCCTTCAAAGGGGATATTTCCCGTACCTGAATTGATTTACCTTCAATGAAGGCTTTGATTTTTGAGGCCTCTTCTGGATTCTCCGTCAAGTATTTCATAACATAAGCTGTATCGCTTTGTCCTGCCTTTTGAAGCGCCCTTTCGGCCGAAAACATAATTTCAGCGCTGCTACTGCTGCATGAAAGACTATCTTCAGTGCGTCTTCTTTTTTGCCGGTTACTAAGGTCCTCAAAAGATTTACGAGGACTAGGATGTGTACAAGTTGAAGCATCAGATTTAGCAGGAGAAATTATGGGCTCGATGACGTCACTTATATTTTCTGTAGAAGGTTCCATATTTTCATTCTGTAATTCCGGCCATTGAATTGCAGCCTGTAGCCAAATCTCATGTTTCTTCCGAAACTTATCTGTGCTTCTTCCAGACTGTGTCCATTTTGCATAAATGCGGTAGCAAAATCGACGACACCAGTCTTTTAAACTTGTTTCAGCACTTTCACATAACTGAACACAACTGTTATCTTTTAAAACACTGAACAAATAGTTAAAGTCGCGTAAATCTTTATGTGCGCGTGCGCATAAAGCAACGTGAATATCAAGATTTGTATTAAAATTTGGAAAATACATTGCGAGATTAGCTTGGATACAACGAGGTGTAAATCAACACTGATTTTAAAGTTACTAATAGTGACCTATTTATATAAAATCCAGGTATCCCAGGTATCCTTTGTTAAATATTGCAAGGTAATTAGTTATTGTGATAATTAGTAAATGATGCATGCTAAATTAGTGTATTAAGAGCCATTTAGTAATTAAATAATAGCAATGTTCTTATCAGTAATCATTAGTGCATCAGTTTTATATGTAAACCTTAAGTCCCTAATTATATATCCTAATTAGCTTATATCTTCTATAATTGGCTGCTCAGAAATGTTATTGTAATAAGGTAAACCTTTAGAAAAACGGTTTTAATCAACAAAATAAACAAAAAATAAAAAAATTGTGTTATAAAATAAACATCACTCTTTATCCCAGAAAGTGCACATTTGGCGCACTATGTGTCTTAGTATTAAATATAGCTCTTAGTATTAGCATTATGATATTAGAGACCGCTACTTGAAACAAGCCCGGAATCAGGAGGGAGAGAGCTCGATACACTCATTTTCATAGTAAAATTTCACATTTTCTCAAATTACTCCCGAAATATGGGAGTTATGAAGAAATTCATCACCACAAGTTATGAAGGCATTAAGTAATCGAATAAGATGGCATCATTAGTTTGGCATAATTTTACTCTTTTTTTTCGGACATGTCTACGTCCAACCGCTCCCATACATTCGTTCCACTGTGGGCCGGTGGAAAGTTTTTGGGTCGTAAAGAAATAATAATGATGATGATGAATAAAGTGTTTTCAACATATGCAGTATCAAGCGTTTTCCACAATCTTGTTCAGCATTGTTTAGAGCAAGATTTTGCTGAAAATCATCGAAATCTTCTGGTCAAATCTATATGTCAGATATATATAACAATAAGAATTCACTATTCAACAAAACAGGCGAATCAGCCTCATGAGAAGGTGCGTAGTTTTCTCACAAAAACTATTTTATTTAAAGGGCAGTAATATAAAAAAAAAATTACCGCCACCAACTTCCGAAATTTAATTTTTCAAGTAATTTTTCACAATGCAGTGTTTTTTTGGAAGTCGGTTGTTTTTTTTTTTTTGTAAAAACGTTTTTATTTTTCAGTGTTTAGTGGGTCGGTTTGTATTTTATGGTGTGCAAACAATAAAGTATCCATCCATCTATTTGTCTTTTATTAAAGATTATTATCAATTTCCACTTTGTAGGATACAAAGTGGAAATTGATAATAATCTTTTAAATGTCTAAAATCCAAATAAATATGAGAAGTAATTTGAAGCAAGAGTTGCTAAAAATATTCGTAAAACCGAAGTCTCCCACGTTGGTTTAACGTTGTTGCAATTAATACATTCGGGGGTAGCCGGGTCAGGTTTAATACTTGAATACAATAAAAATTTGTAGGGAACCAAGGAGGACTTTAGTGATGATGATGACGAACTATTTAGTTCATACCTAAGTACGAACTAGATAGTTCGTCATCAATCATCGTTCGTTTTTGAAGTTCGTCCAAAATGAAACTACTTACTTACTTTTATTAATAAAGTAGTTTCATTTTGAACGAACTTCAAAAAAACGATTTAGATGTTAAATGTATAAATTGTAATTATAACCGAGGCACCTAGAAATTACTATGATATGCATAAAAAAAATACATTCACACATGCATTGTAAATTCTATCGATGTTGAAATTTTGTAGGTCACGTCACTAGTCTGAACATAATGAGTGACAAAAAGGTGACAACCAACGAAATTTCGAAACGTTTTCTGTATAGATGTCCTTCTCTAACATCGAAGCGGCTCCATGGGTCAAAATGAAGCAAGTATATTGAGTTCAGTTGCTATTTTAGCCCTCCTTCTATGCTTTTTGCTTTAGTTATTATTCTAAGGTGTGATCACGGAATTCTGTGGGTGTGATAAAATGTAATACTCTGTGGGTGTGACTGTGATATGATTTATTGTTTATTGATCGTTTCCTATCACGGCCTACGGATGGCCGTTTCGTCGGTTCTTCAAATTATAAAATACTTGGTAAACGGTCTGTGAGAGTTTTAATAATACGTCTACGGAGACTTTGAAGATGGGGGAATTGAATCAGTAAGCATATTCATAATTAATAATTTACTTTACTTTTAACGGCTTCTGTTCTGTTCAGCTCTTTGAGTAATTTAATCAGTATGGTATAGTAGTCCTTGTAGTGTTCCTGACTTTAATTAATAACATGTAACTCCCGCAGTACACGAACATCACCAGGTAACGTTATGTCCCATGTAATAGGGTTTGAGCCTGTTGATATTAACGAAGTAGGTACGCTTATAATAACAAATCTAATCTGGAATACACTTTTGTGTAATCGGAAATACCGTACTATGAGTATTAGTTAGGTTCCCCACCCACTTTTCGAAAATAGCAGTATTGCATTGGGGTCAATCAGTAAAGACTATTCGAGCCAATAAGCAAGACATAGTGGTGATAGAAATATTAAAACGTCGCACATTGAGTGTTGATAAAGCAGTCTCATATAGTGGTTCCATACATACAAAATACTTACTTTTACGTAGAGTTGCGGACACCAGCCCAGTATTTCCAATTATCAGCCCCATATGACTAGAACCTGATGCAAGGTAGACCGTGCTTGAGCACATTAATATTTTTTTAGTGTATGCATGTCCGTTATGTTAACCCTGCAGATGTAGACCCGTTTACTAAGAATACACAAAACATTTTCTATCCAACTTGACGTCATCTCTTTTGTCCAAACACGAACAACCCATAGACTCCTGTTTCTATGAAGATAATGACAGTTATTCGTTTGATAGCAACGGGAAGGTAGCTAGTGATGTAGTTGAAATGGATGTACACTGTAAGGATGTTTATATTGGATAGGCATTCAATGGGATTATAGGGTTGTATTGATGATTTCAATTTGAACTCTGTAGTAATAATGTTTCTACCCTTAAGTGTCAAAAGTAGGAAAAAAGCTGAAAAAAGTACAAAAAATGCTTGACATCATAGAACTTTGTCAACTGAAGTTATAAAATGTTTCTTTTCTTTAAGTCTTTGACATAGCAACCTACAAAATGGCTTTTGGCATGAACGGCTTTAGTGTGATACTGATGATAACTAGGGGGCGGACAGGTTTCATCAGCAGCGGCAAAGATTATATTTTTAATAAAGAGACACTTCTATACATCGGTGGATTTATTCTAAGGTCTGATTTTAAGCTTCGTACGACGACAACACAAAACAATAAAAAAAAATGCCTAACTAAGAAACCCCTACACGTGTAGCATGACCACCATAGAAACAGGAACTGTTGATTTGAAGAATGGACAAAATGACAAATCTTGAAAGATTCCTATGAAATGTTGAGTTTAATCTGGCCAATGATAGACACTGGAAGAATTTATTGACTGGCCTGTTAGTCTAGTGGTTAGTGACCCTGACTGCTAAGACTGAGGTCGTGGGTTTGATTCCCACCCAGGACAAATGTTTGTGTGATGAGCACAATCATTTGTTCTGTGTCTGGGTAGGTACTAGGCAGAGCCTGTACCATAGTACAGGCTCTGCCTAGTTTTGGATCAGACAACGATGTGTTGGTTGTCCAAAGATATTTATTTATTAATTATTTTATTTATTTATTCTGAATTTTTTTTTTTGAATTTTTTCTGATTCCTGTGGTAATTTTTTTTTAAAGATAAGCTAAAGCCGGTATGCTACTGAGAGAATCAAAATCACTTAAAAATCAAAGTAAAATCATAATAGACATTCATCATTTACTCTTCAATAGCTGTAACAAGGCTTTAAACATTGAAAAGCTTGGGTAGTCACTCAGATATATGTGGCAATGAGTGAGTTGACTCACTTTCTAAACTTGCAACATCCAAGCCTGTTGACTAAAACATTATGTCGTCCATATTTACCACTTACAAGTTGACACCAAACTTAAAATACATAACTCGTGGTCATTGACTTCAAGAGTATCCAAATCAACATCAAGTGGAAACTGAGGATTTATAAATGCACAAAATTATCCAAAAGAACTGTTTCATCCTTGTGTCGACTGATGCTTGGTGACTGTTGCAGCCTGCAGTCCAGTATTTCTGAAAGAGATTCGTGTTCATGACAGTTCCTTGTGCAAATCCAGACTTGCTGAGGGTAATCTGGCCCATAATTATCTTTTTTCATGTCCCTCAAATTCTCATTTGAGGGACATGAAAAAAGATAATTATTTGGTTTATACCTTAAGCTTACCAAAATTTAAATTACCCTACCTATTAACTTCAATGGAAGCAATTTTACAAGCTCTTATTTAACTTTCAATGTAAATAGCCAACTTTGTTCCGGTGGACTCTTGCAACTCAATTTTCAACCAACTGAGCTGTTTTGTATACACATCTATACTAGGGATGTTATGGATATGACATTTCAGATACGGATTGGATACGGATGTAGGAATGATTATTATACCGGATACGGATATGAAATTATTTCGGATTATCCGTTAGTTTCGGATAATATCGGTTACGGATATTAAAATTTAAATTTTAATATTAATTTAAGTTTCAAAAGTAAAATATAAATCTATACTAATATTATAAAGAGGAAAACTTTGTATTTTTGTTTGTTTGTTTGTTTGTAATGGATAAACTCAATAACCACTGAACCGAAATAAAAAATTCTTTCACCATTGGAAAGCTACATTATCTGCAAGTAACATAGGCTATATTATTTTTTTTTAAATAGGGGTCCGTAAGATATTTGGGTTTTTCGGACCCAAGGTGTAAAAAACCGGCCAAGTGCGAGTCGGACTCGCGTACCGAGGGTTCCGTACAAACCTGTAGGTATTCTCGGTTTATGCATAAGGTTTATGGTTTTGAAAATAAATGTTTTTTTTTTATTTTTATATTTCAGCTGATTGAATGAACGGTAAATTGCGGTTTACGATTTATGACGTTTTAAAAAAAAACTACTTGCTCGATCTCGTTCAAACCAATTTTCGGTGGTAGTCTATATGGTAATTTACATCATATATTTTTTTAAGTTTTATCATTCTCTTATTTTAGAAGTTACGGGGGGGGGGGGACACATTTTACCACTTTGGAAGCGTCTCTCGCGCAAACTATTCAGTTTAGAAAAAAATGATATTAGAAACCTCAATACCATTTTTGAAGACCTATTCATAGATACCCCACACGTATGGGTTTGATGAAAAAAAAAAACATTTTGAGTTGAAACTCAATTTTTTTTTTTTTTTTATTTTTTTTTTTTTTTTTTATAAATTTATTGTTTTTTTTTTTCTATTTTAGTGTAAAAATCTTGATGCGGTTCACAGAATACATCTACTTACCAAGTTTCAACAGCGTAGCTCTTATAGTTTCGGAGAAAAGTGGCTGTGACATACGGACGGACAGACAGACAGACATACAGACGGACAGACAGACAGACAGACAGACAGACGGACAGACAGACATGACGAATCTATAAGGGTTCCGTTTTTTGCCATTTGGCAACGGAACCCTAAAAATCATCCAAAAAAGTTCCTTATTAATATGTCTTCGAAGTACCAGGTTGTCATAACTTGGTAGGAGCTCACCTAACATGGGTGTGTTATAGCTAGAAAACGCTTTATGTCTTCGAAGTACCAGGTTGGCATAACTTGGTAGGAGCTCACCTAACATGGGTTTTATTGATTCTGAGGCGGTACGAAGTTCGCTAGGTCAGCTAGTAGCTAATAAAATGGTTTTATTTATATGTCACCATTTGGTAGGAATTACAATCAGTCCGTGAGTAATTATTACAGCTATTTAAAATAAAAATGATTATATCTAATCTACCTAAAATAAAAATGTAATAACAAATCCGATATTATCCGAAACTTTTATTTCGGATTCGGTTACGGTTACGCATACATTTTTGTATCGGATATCCGATAGTTTCGGTTACGGTTACGGAGCTCCTTAACATCCCTGATCTATACTCTATTTATTATAAAAAAGAAACTTATAGAAGCAGGAGAGCAAAACATTTTAAAATTTGGTAGAATTATAGAGAAACAAAAAATGTTCTCGGTATTGTTCACTTCTGCTTCTTTTAGGTTTTAGCATTAACACATTAATTTGAAATTGGAATGAAATAATAAATCTAAATGGAAGCCACTTAATCTCAAGATAAAAAGTTAAAATGATTACAATATAGTGTGGCAGCTGGTTAATAGATAAATTTAGCAGTAATCGTAACTGTAACAAGTTTAATGTACTTTTGTTACAAAGTGTTGACATTAAAAAGAACCTTTTCATCCCACCATCTCGGAAAGAGTATTTTTAATCTTCAATATCTGAGTGGAAAAGCCGAACATAGAACATCGTGTGCACTATCCTTAGTGCACACGATGTTCTAAATTCAATTTACTTTGTCCTCTAGAGAATAAAAACGGCTTTTCCACTCAGATATTGAAGATTAAAAATACTCTTTCCTCGCTGAGGTGGAATGAAAAGTTACGTGTTGCACTCGAGTGCAAAGATTTTTCACCTCGTGCTCTTTTGATTCCCTCGCTAACGCTCAGGATTCTAATTTTGAATCACTCGCTGCGCTCGTGATTCAATTTTAGAATCCTTCGCTTGCTCGGTCATCAAAATTGAGCACGCGGTTAAAAAGCAACTTTGCACTCTTGTATAACAAATAATTATTTTAACCGACTTTAAAATAAGGAGGAGGTTATCGATTCGACCGTATTTTCTTTAAAAATGTTTTTTTTTATATTTGTTACCTTGAAACTTTTAACTGGGTGAACCGATTTTGATGATTCTTTTTTTATTTGAAAGCTGGTGCTTCCCGAATGGTCCCATTTTGGTTCCATTCGGACAATGGGGTCAATGCGAAAACCATATAAGTCTTAAATTTGCATTAAGTATTTGCGCGACAAACCAACGAATAACGCGATTAGATTAGTGCGGAGTATCTAACATAACTAAAAAATTAAAAATAAATCTTAATACAAAAAAAAAACAACCGACTTCCTTAAAAAAACACTACAAAGTCAAAAATAATAAAGTTATTTTTATTTCGGAAGGCGGTGGCAAAAAAAAACTTTTTAACAAAAAATACAAACAAGTTTTTTCGGCGGTTTACCGCCGAAAAAACTGAAAAGCATAAAATAATAAACCATAAATTTATGAGTCGGCGCTTTGAGTGATCTTTGTTCATTGATTTTTCAGCGCCGACTCAAAATTTTAAGGTTTATTATTTTATGCTTTTCAGTTTTTTCGGCGGTTTGATTTTTTGTTAAAAAGTTTTTATTTTATAATTTTGTGTGACTTTAATGTACTAATAATACTTGGCAAGGTATACCCTATCCAACAAAAAAAGAATTATAAAAATCGGACTACGCTGTATAAAGTTACAATCAGTGAGTGAACAATCAATCATCCCCTGTTTTCGGACCCTTAGGGTTCGATTTTGTTTTCCAAATTTATATGGGACCACCTTCGGAGCCTTGGACCCTTTCCAATACAATTATCACAATCGGACCACTATGTTAAAAGTTATGCGTGGTCATACATAAAAAAAAAATATACGCGTCGAATTGAGAACCTCCTCCGTTTTTTTTCGTCGGTTGATAAACCTTAAATACATATCCTAAGACACCGACTTTCGAAATTAAAGTTATTTTTGACTTTGTAGTGTTTTTTTTAAGGAAGTCGGTTGTTTTTTTTTTGTAAAAATATTTTTTAACTTCTGTCTAATGCTATTTTAAATGGAGTATACTTTGGATCACAATACATGGTTAGCTGAGTGACGTCATTCTCAATCCAACATGGCGGAACACCCAAGATGGCGGTCTAGTTATTTTTAATGCACTCCTCTACATTATGGGTATCAAATGAAATGGTTTTCTTGAGAATACGAATGGGACTCCATTGCTCCAATCCGTCAATATTGGTGTATAACTGTAGGTTTTTGGAGTCCTCGATTATGATATATCGAATTGTTCGAGTCTGTAGCATCGGTTACTTAACTTTGACTTGTGTAATTTGGCAAAATAGCCATCAACAGCAAGATTTGTAGGTATAATATAAACAAGAAAACAAATAACTTGATCAGACTGATTTAAACATTTTTTTTCGTACTAAGTAAATACGGTTACTTAAATCTCGCGACAAGCTGTTATTGTTATCTATACTAATATTATAAAGAGGTAAAGTTTGTGTATTATTTGTTTTCCTTTTAACGGCATATAATTTGAACGAATTACGACAGACATAGGTATGGAACCGCGATCGTGTCGTACTCTATTGAGTGATATTTCTATTAGACGGTATTTTTTTTTTCATATTTAACACGTCATACTAGTTAACGTTATGCTTTAGCATTAAGCATAAAACGGTCAGCGTATCAAATTATCACCATGCGTTTTTTAATTTATTTAGAATCTCGAGGATACACTATCCTCAAGAATGTCTAAATTCTTTGAGCCCTTCTGGTTTACCTCCTCACGACTTTATGTTAAAAGTAGGCATTCCTATCATGCTATTAAGAAATTTGAGGCCCCCCAACATGTGTAATGGCACGAGGCTGCTTATAAGAGTTAGAAAAGCGAGATAATATAATCGTGCAGCCTAGCTTGAAAAAGTGACTTGATTTTAATATTGAATGAAAAATTTGACTCACGTTTACAAAAACTTGTTTTTTTTTTCTTTAGGAATCCTGATTTAGGCGAAGCTTCGGGGTCCGGTGGCACATTACAGGAAGCCTTGAATCCTAGTGCCGCAGAGAACATAGTTGACGAATTAATGGACTCTCTGAGTTCCAGAGACTCTGGCACTCGCAGTAATAGACCGACTCGCAAAATAAACTGGACTACAATCTTCCGAGGATTAGAAAAAAAGAAGGTAAAGAAATCACCAAAACAAATGATATTTAAGAGAAAGGTAAGTTTGGTTTAATTTTGCCGGAATTATTAGAGCAGCTCCACTTATAATTTTTGACAAGTTCAACAGGTCTATATCAACATGGAACCATATAGTTCTAATAATAGTTATCATCGCTGATGTGTACTGTTGTTACTAAATTTTAAAAGGATTTCTGTCTATTAATGTAACACCCTCTTGTTTGCAAGTAGAGAATGCAATCTCAACCCTGGAGCTTAGCAAATGAGATCTTGAGTTGAGAATCTCGGCCTGAATTGCATTCCATAGTCGCAAAATCTGTTGTTTGAAATATTCAACTGACAAGCTAATATCTGGTTATTACTCCTTCAAACAGTTAAAGGCTGCGAAAAGAAAAGGCCAAAAATCATATTCGGTGGATTACCCCATGTCTGAAGTGGAAAGAGTGTACGAGGCTGAATTCAAAGTAAAAGCTCAACGGTTGCAGTCTTTAAACAAAGACTATGATGAGTATACTAAAATAACATTAGACAATGGTAGTAGCGATTGTCATATTGAGTTTAAAGAGCATTTGGTTGATGTGAGTATACTATGAACTATTATTAATTTTCAGTTTTCATGAATATACATACTATCTTATAGACTTGTTGTTATTTCTAGGGCGCATAACAGACCCAAACAAGAAATAATTATGTGAATTTGCATACTTATCGGGTCAGCCCTGAAAGTACTGCCGGGGTCGCGTGATTGTTCGAAAGAGATACCGTGACCCTGGCACATGGGCAACTGATGGAACACGGGTGGGTTTTAGTCAGTAAAAGTCTGACACGCCCTCTCGCTCCGCCCAGAGCCGGAGAAGTCATTTGATGATTTCTCATCCTGAAAAAAAAAAGCCCTGAAAGTAGATAATCCAACAACACGTTTTTATTCATTTAAGTGTTGCATGGTGTTGGTGAAAACGTGCATTATACTTTTACACATATTTCAGCCTTATCAAGGGATATCGTGTTACTCGGTAACTGAGTTGTGCAGGTCGGACAAGCATTCACTCAATTTTAAATTCTAGTATCCAGCTGCATTTGGTAACACTGGAAGCCAATCAAAACATAGTTGAGAAAAACCTGCCCAGCTTTTTCACAACTATGTTTGGTATGCATATGTCGCTTTCAGTGGGTTGTTTATAGATCATGCAATATATTATTATTCATGCAATGTTCTATTTCCTAAGTGGCCATAAAACAAGGTTAAAACAACCATGCCATTTTTCAGCAGATTATTGACAGTTAACACTAGCCCTACTCAAGCAAAGTTTTCCACTTTCAGGTGACCCTAGAAGAGATGCCAGAGGTTCGTATTCAAGATTTGCTTTATAAGCACACCACCATCATTAAACATTGCGAAGTGCCAGAGATTTGTGAGAGACATCAATACCAGATTATATTGCCGCGTAAATATGCCATACTTTGTATTTCTTTTTGTGTGTCAGAGAACTATCACATTTTAAATTCAATGCCAGATAGATACTCGTGCTTCTTTACCAGTTTGTCTTCTTTTCGTTCCAGTATGTTTAATCTTATTGATATTTTTAGGAAAACCGGCAAGCACTTATAACCAGCTAGAAACTCAAAGAAATAAATCATTTGTTTATATTTGAACAATATGTATTAAGACCCACAATTAACTATATTTGAAAATTTCGTATACATTTCTTTTTTTCTGTTCTAGATGAAAATGGAAATACATTGATGGATCTCGCTAACGTACATCGTGAACTGGCAAATTTTGCTGTATTTCACAGTACGCAAATTATTGCAAGTGAAAACGCGTTGAAGTGTCTGACCCAGTGGAACAGAGACTGGCTGATCTCATTCTCTATCTGTGAAACCGTAAAACCTGGTAAGTACGTTGGCTTCTCCCAAAAATTTTAGTTAAAAATCTAGGCAAGCGGGTTGGACAATCTGCCCTTCTGGCCCTTAGTGCACATTAGTTTTACTTGTCGTGAGAAACTACGGCTTATTAGCCATGTGCAGGCACAGTGATCCACTAAAAACTGTGCATGTGCTGTATGGATCACTGTGGAAGTTTGTTTACCACACGGCGGCGGTACGGCACGGTGCAGTCGCCCTATAAAAGGTTACACGATTTTTCTACGGCGCGTTTATAGGGTTAAAAGTTAAAGGGTTTTATGCTGTCGAATAGCTTTAATTTTTTTTAAAGTCGTAAGTAATTAAATTGCTTATTATTATTTTAGGCTATAAAAAAAAAATGATGACAGTTTGCTACAGCACGTAGTGCAGTTTGCTTTTTTTTTTTCTGGATGAGAAATCATCAAATGACTTCTCCCGCTCTGGGCGGAGCGGGAGGGCATGTCAGACTTTTACTGACTAAAACCCACCCGTGTTCCTTCAGTTGCCCATGTGCCAGGGTCACGGTATCTCTTTCGAACAATTACGCGACCCCGGCAGGCATCGGTCCTAGCAGACCCCTTCAACGCTGCTGACATCTCTTTGAGGCGCGCGTGGAACACTACGCGCCGTTGACCCGTAGTGCAGTTTGCTTCATTCTCTTTTTCTTGGCAGACATTATTATGTCGACGTGGTTAACTTTAGAGCCATGTTTTTCGCCCTTGGTTCTGTTCAGACTCAAAACGAATTCGTCGTAAGCCGCTTGGGCCTAGGGTTCCCACCTTTTTTTCTTGCAATTAAAGTACATTGGTTATTATAGGTAAGAAAAAAAAAGTACATAGTATAAAAATAAAGTATGACTTATTTGTCTTTGTTATTATATTTAAAAACTTTTATTTTTTGCTTAAGTTTTGTTTAGGTTGTATCACATACATTTCGGTTAGCGAAAAAGTACTTACGACTAAACTTTTCAACATCCCAAAGAAATCAAATCTTGCAAAATAAAGTATTTTCGTGTACTTTATTGTTCTCATAAAGTATAGAGTACAATTATGTGAAATAACGTACAATACTTTATTATAAAGTACGGGTGGCAACCCTACTTGGGCCCGCACCGGGATCAACCATAGCGTAACTGAACGTAAAATTTTGTATAAAGCAACCAAATAACAACACATAAAACAATAACAAAATACTAACAAAGGAAAAACGGTAACAAATATCAACTAAATCACGAAAATTTGACAAAAATAAAAAACAAGGCGTAGCATTCACGAATACTCACTGACATTAATGACATGACAATGACAGAACATTTAACGTCAATTTCACAGACGATATCCGGTAAAATAAATTAAACACGGCTGTCACAGAGGATGAAGGAATTAGGTGACATTTTAGATTTGGTAGAATTATCTGTATAGTGAAACCAAGGAACTTAAATCCAACCTGGAATGCGCACAGGCTGCCAATACGCGGTCCGAGCGAGATAGCTTCGCGAGAGCCCTCTGTCCCTTTCATTAGGGTGACCAAGCAATATGATGTAGCAGTGGCGAGGTGTGATTTTTTCGAAAAGAGAAGCCGATGCGAAGTCGGCTTTAACTTACTGACTCATCAATAAAGAATACTTACTATCATTCTAAAATTAATATAGGAATATAATGAATTAAATACAATTAAATTGAACAGCTGAAAACCGAATAAAATATGCAATATTCCTCTATCTCGTTCTCGCTGACGCATTTTTCTATACCTGTCTCTGTCATAACCCGTTGTACAGCGGCTTGCTCTCGTACATATCAAGCGGTGCCACGTGACCTAAAGTGACATCATTACGGGATCGCTGTTGTATGAATTTTTAGTTCCCGATTATGACGTTTTGGCGCCGGGTTAATTTAGAACATTTCTCTTTTGTTGTAATACAAAGCTATAAATAACCTTTTTTGTTGTTTGAATGTTATGGTGAATTAAATACCCGTAGTGTTACTATATTTATTGACAATAGTAGCCACTATTTACATACTACTGTATTTTTAATAGTGATAGAGTTACCAATGCGAATCCCCGAAGCAAGCCGGTAGGAATCGTGTATATGGTGCTTTCGCCACTGTGATGTAGGTAGATACTAATATAACAGGATATAATATCGCACACCTAGATCTAGAGTAAGACAACTCAAAAATTGTGTTCGTAGTAATTTGTATTCACAATGATAAGTCACAATTTGCGTTGTTGTGCGTTTTTGAGTTGTCTTACTTTAGATCTAGGTGTGCGATATATTAACCAATAATTTGATTTAAAAAAAAATAGTTACGCTTTAAAGATGGATTAAAGTAAAACGCAGTAAACATAAACGCAACGCAATGTATAAACTCTAATTTGATTAAAAAAAATAATAATAGTTACGTTTTAAAGATGGATTAAAGTAAAACGCAGTAAACATAAACGCAACGCAATGTATAAACTCTGCTATCGGAATTATTATTGTATAACCTGGAATATCTGGCGCGCTGGGCAAATAACCATTTTGTTTAGTATTAATTGTCGTAAAAATCTAACAGACGTCGTTTTTAAGAAAAGGACGACGGGTTGCACTCCGGGAGTGCCGGCAGAAGTGAAAACTTGAATATTAACGTTGTGCATTTTTGATATTTTGGAATGGTTAGGGAATAATTTTGCACGAATTGCTTTAATTATCAGTATAAAAGTACTATCATTTATGTGGTAGAATACAATATTTATTTATTGCGCTATCGTACACAAACATGACAATTTATATTACATTAAAAAGTTTATCTCTCAGAAAAATCACTCTCCGTCCGTCTTACGAATTTTCGATCAGGTCACGTGTCCTGACGCGAGTTTAACATTTTTTACCCATTACAAAAAAAGTGCACAACGCCGCTAAAGAAGTTTTCACTTCAAAAATGGTTGGGACACTTTTTATTGGGCAAATGCGTCAACATTTTGGACAATACCCGTAAATAATCTTATAATTTCGTTCATTATGGGCACCCTACATCAAGAAAGGGACACAGGGCTCTCGAAACGCTTTCTCTCGGACCGAATTTCTCTTTAACCAAGTGATTATCTGTAATAGAACTTAGTACCATATACATAAGGTTTATTTTTATAATGGTGTCAAATTGACAATGCACATTCCAGGGGTCGTGTATAAGTTCCTTGAGTGAAACAAACGAAAGACATTCTCGGTATTGTTCACTCCTGCTTCTTTTAGATTTTTAGCATTGACATAATAATTTTAAATTGGAATGAAGTAAGTAATAAATCTAAATGGAAACCACTTAATTTCATAAAATAAATTGATTACAATATAATGTGACAGCTGCTTTATTGTAGTTTTTAATAAATTTGGCAGTAACTGTAACAAGTTTATGTGCTGGCGTCTGTACATTAAAAATAACCTTTTTAGGGTTCCGTACCCAAAGGGTAAAACAGGACCCTATAAATAAGACTCCGCTGTCCGTCCGTCTGTCACCAGGTTGTATCTCATGAACCGTGATAGTTAGAAAGTTGAAATTTTTACAGATGTTGTACTTATTTCTGTTGCCTCTGTTGTTGTTGTTGTTGTTGTTGATGTACTTATTTGTGTTTCTGTTGTATATAATCAGAATAAAATAAATATTTTAGGGTTGCTCCCATACAACAGACATGATTTTTTGCCGTTTTTATAGATAACTAGCTTTTGCCAGCGGCTTCGCCCGCGTATTATACGTATAAACCTTCCTCTTGAATCACTCTACCTATTACAAAAACCGCATCAAAATCCGTTGCGTTGTTTTAGAGATCTAAGCATACATAGGGACAGACAAAGGGAAGCGACTTTGTTTTATACTATGTAGTGATGGTACGGAACCCTTCGTGCGCGAGTCCGACTCGACTTAGCTAGTTTTTTTAACTTCTGTCTAATGTCATTTTAAATGGAGTAAAGGTTGTAATCCATTCATTGTTCAGAGCTTTTGTTCTGACTAACCCTTTTTGGTTTATTTTTGTCACCAGACCGAAGCACAACGAATGTGCTGGTAATGGACAGCGAGTTCAATGTGCGCAGGGAGACTACCCCCATGAGGACGTACAAAGCATACCGACATCTGTTGGAACAGACGCTGATATCGTACGTATTTATGTAGTCGCACGATAATAGGCAAAATCGAATCTACGGAATTCTTAGAATATTTGCATAAGACCGGGTAATTGAATACTAAGAAAAATGTCTTAATAGGTAATATGAAATAATATCATTTTTTTTTTTGCAAAAAAAGAATACAGTAGGTATGGCTTTGGATTTGATTGGATTTTGACAGTTCAACAACATTCATTGTTTTATTTACGTGACAATTTTTTGGAACATGTGAAGCAATGGATTAGCAATGTCCTTCAAAATGATTCTAATTGTGATTGATAGTGTGTTACGCAATTAGGGTGCTGCTTACCTTCAGTTAATCGCTAACAACGCCGACTATATGTATATATAGACGCCGACGAATACGAATAGAGATAACTATTCATATTCGTCGGCGTCTATATTCTCATTGCACTTAGACAGAATGTACCCCGCTCATTATATTTCTGTAACAGCTATATTGTAAAATACCTGCATTCTATGCGAATAAATGATTTGATTTGACTTCAATACCTAAAAATTAACTCACTTGTAGCAACAGGTATCCATTTCTGTAGTAGGCACGTTAATATTTGCCTACTTTATAAAAATTGTGCTTTTTGCCATTCACCACCTTAAGAAGTGATTGTGTCTTATTTAAAAAAATTGTTTGACGTTGCTCGCACATAGTTATGTAGCATCAAGGGGGCAATATATCCTGTTGTGCATGAGGATTTATCTCAACATCATTATTACAGACAATGGTTAGTATAATGAACAGTCTTAAATAGAAATAAGTGTCCGATTTAGGTTCCTCAGTTACAGATCACCCGGCTCTATTAGACAGGACATGTTAATTTACAAAAATATTATATAAGCCAAGTCAAGATATTATATAAGTCTAAAATTACGATTAGACAAAAAGCAAAAAAAAACTTTATGATTGTTTTTGTTATTAAAGAAACTGGGAAATATTGCAAATTATATTGACACACCAGTGTGTGATATAGAAATAAATTATGAGTGAGGAGCACGTAAATGAGATCGTATTCGGAACGTGCACGACAGTAGCACCATCTTGCAAACGCAGTTTTAGGGGCATATGTCAAAAAATAAATAACAAGAGTTTGTTTATTTTGTATAGATTAGAGTAAATAAAATATATTTAGACAGACAATAAGTGGTATTTTTAGAGGAATTTGTTAAAAACTGTTTATGGAAAAATGGACGTTATTATAAAAACTGGTTTTGAGAGTGTAAAACACACAATAAGTTTCCAGCCCCAAACTATGCTAAAAGGAAATAAATTGGTGTTAGCAGAACATGTAAGGAATATAGAAGAACTGAGAACTAATGGCAATAGTTATTTAATACGAGCCACCATCATTCATCAAACATCGGTGACTTCAACACCCTATAAAACAAGTTTAAACTTAAGTACTCTCCTAACCTAAAAACATGACTAAACATTTGGATAAACTATGTCAAACATTTTTATTCATTTATTATTTTTGCAGTCTACGATACAACAACTATAATGACCCATTTTCAAAAATTTTAAAACAACATCGACAAATTTGTTTGTTTACTGACTGACCCCTTTTGTTGCAAATTTCTGCCGCGACAAGCGCAGCGATCGTTTTCATTACCCCTTCCACCCACTTCGCACGTTCCCAATATTCGGAAAGATTGATGAAGATATGATAGGAGAGTAAATGCAGAAAATATAGTAAGTAAACGGATCTTTTTTGCTATTGTGACCAACCAGTTGATGCCCAGAAAAGCTCGACTGGCTACACACAATGGTGTGGTGGTGCCTACGCTTATCGGAAAGAGTATGTTTTCGTACTGCCTTGTGGAAAACAAGTGCTGGACTGTTAGCACTTGGCAGTGCTGGTAAAGTTCGAAAATGAAAGAGGATGGGGGAAAAGCAACTAACTTTTAATATGGTTCTTTTCTTTGGGCTCCATCTAAATTTATATTAATATAAAAGATTAAGAGGCAATGCAATAAAACTACTAGCATAGTCTAGTGCAAAGTAAACTATCTTTAATAACAGATGGATCAGAATACGTCTTTGATTTTAAACATAAAGATTTATTTTCGGAGTAAAAGACTCCACAAGACAAGCTAGGAAATAAGTTGTTGGTAGTTGAGATTATGCCACGATATTTTATAGAATTAGTTTTAAGTAACACGGGATAAGAACAATAGTTGAAGAAATTACATGAGTAGGTGTTCAAGTTGAAGTTTGGTTGATTATGGGGTATAAGAGAATATTTCATGTATTTTGTCTTCTCAAGGGTGAGCAAATTGGATTATAACAATTTCTAAACAGAATCAAAACCTCAGAATTGATTACTAAGTATCATCTGTGAAACCTATCAAGGTCACATAAATGGTTTGTATAAACCAAGAATAATGTTGGACTGAGGTGTATCTTATTATTATTAGCCTGTGTTGTCCTACTACAGGGCAACCATACCTTCCCACATTTTAAATTATTGCATTCAATTCTGCCTTGTAAGTAAAGTGGGCTAGTCATAATTACACAATTTTATTACCAGGTTGCCTGAAAGAGAGAGGGCATTGGCAGTTAACCGAAAAATCACCGGAATAAGCAGGGACAGCAGTCCAGGTATGTTTTTTCTGTTTTGGGTATTAAGCTAACACACACTAACATTACACTAACATTCTGGACTCAGTGCGTTTGTTTTACTCTTGTAGTAGTAGTGTTTTTCTAAGCAAGTCTACCAATATTTACGCCGCATCGGCAAAACGGTAGACCTAGTTCTCACTTACAATTGATAGTTCAACAATACCTTGAGAATATAAATAATGCTTACATAGTTGTTTATTTACTTAACTTTCAGTTGAGAATATAGACATGTGGGATGGGATAGCGAACCCACAACTTACATTCGATATGGTGTATATATTTGGTCCAAATTCAATGCACGCAGAAGTTCATTTTGTGCCGAAAATATCTAAATTTGCCGAACAAAAAGAAATCCGAGATAAAGAAAGAATGAGTGAAGCCGCACAAAGGTCACAAGCAGAACAAAGTATGAGTGGACCCACACCAAGTTTAAGCTACAGTCCACCACAAGCAGAACAAAGTATGAGTGGAGCCACACCAAGTATAAGCAACAGTCCACCACAAGCAGAACAAAGTTTGAGTGGACCCACTCCAAGTTTAAGCTACAGTCCACCACAAGCAGAACAAAGTATGAGTGGACCCACACCAAGTTTAAGCTGCAGTCCACCACAAACAGAACAAAGTATGAGTGGACCCACACCAAGTTTAAGCTACAGTCCACCACAAGCAGAACAAAGTATAAGTGGACCCACACCAAGTACAAGCTACAGTCCACCACAAGCAAAACAAAGTATGAGTGAACCCACACCAAGTTTAAGCTACAGTCCACCACAAGCAGAACAAAGTATAAGTGGACCCACACCAAGTTTAAGCAACAGTCCACCACAAGCAGAACAAAGTATGAGTGGACCCACACCAAGTACAAGCTACAGTCCACCACAAGCAAAACAAATTATGAGTGGACCCACACCAAGTTTAAGCTACAGTCCACCACAAGCAGAACAAAGTATAAGTGGACCCACACCAAGTTTAAGCTACAGTCCACCACAAGCAGAACAAAGTATAAGTGGACCCACACCAAGTACAAGCTACAGTCCACCACAAGCAAAACAAAGTATGAGTGGACCCACACCAAGTTTAAGCTACAGTCCACCACAAGCAGAACAAAGTATAAGTGGACCCACACCAAGTTTAAGCAACAGTCCACCACAAGCAGAACAAAGTATGAGTGGACCCACACCAAGTACAAGCTACAGTCCACCACAAGCAAAACAAAGTATGAGTGGACCCACACCAAGTTTAAGCTACAGTCCACCACAAACAGAACAAAGTATGAGTGGACCCACACCAAGTTTAAGCTACAGTCCACCACAAGCAGAACAAAGTATAAGTGGGCCCACACCAAGTACAAGCTACAGTCCACCACAAGCAAAACAAAGTATGAGTGGACCCACACCAAGTTTAAGCTACAGTCCACCACAAGCAGAACGAAGTATAAGTGGACCCACACCAAGTTTAAGCAACAGTCCACCACAAGCAGAACAAAGTATGAGTGGACCCACACCAAGTACAAGCTACAGTCCACCACAAGCAAAACAAAGTATGAGTGGACCCACACCAAGTTTAAGCTACAGTCCACCACAAGCAGAACAAAGTATAAGTGGACCCACACCAAGTACAAGCTACAGTCCACCACAAGCAGAACAAAGTATGAGTGGACCCACACCAAGTACAAGCTACAGTCCACCACAAGCAGAACAAAGTATGAGTGGACCCACACCAAGTTTAAGCTACAGTCCACCACAAGCAGAACAAAGTATGAGTGGAGCCACACCAAGTTTAAGCAACAGTCCACCACAAGCAGAACAAAGTATGAGTGGACCCACACCAAGTTTAAGCTACAGTCCACCACAAGCAGAACAAAGTATGAGTGGACCCACACCAAGTTTAAGCTACAGTCCACCACAAGCAGAACAAAGTATGAGTGGACCCACACCAAGTTTAAACTACAGTCCACCACAAGCAGAACAAAGTATGAGTGGACCCACACCAAGTTTAAGCTACAGTCCACCACAAGCAGAACAAAGTATAAGTGGACCCACACCAAGTAGAAGCAACAGTCCACCACAAGCGGAACAAAGTATAAGTGGACCCACACCAAGTTTAAGCTACAGTCCACCACAAGCAGAACAAAGTATACGTGGACCCACACCAAGTACAAGCTACAGTCCACCACAAGCAGAACAAAGTATAAGTGGACCCACACCAAGTAGAAGCAACAGTCCACCACAAGCGGAACAAAGTATGAGTGGACCCACACCGAGTTTAAGCTACAGTCCACCACAAGCAGAACGAAGTATGAGTGGACCCACACCAAGTACAAGCTACAGTCCACCACAAAAAGAACAAAGTATGAGTGGAGCCATACCAAGTTTAAGCAACAGTCCACCACAAGCAGAACAAAGTATGAGTGGACCCACACCAAGTACAAGCTACAGTCCACCACAAGCAGAACAAAGTATGAGTGGACCCACACCAAGTAGAAGCAACAGTCCACCACAAGCGGAACAAAGTATGAGTGGACCCACACCAAGTACAAGCTACAGTCCACCACAAGCAGAACTAAGTATGAGTGGACCCACACCAAGTAGAAGCAACAGTCCACCACAAGCGGAACAAAGTATGAGTGGACCCACACCAAGTACAAGCTACAGTCCACCACAAGCAGAGCAAAGTATAAGTGGACCCACACCAAGTAGAAGCAACAGTCCACCAAAAACAGAACAAAGTATGAGTGGACAGACTGAACCCTTCTTTTTCACCGACTTCATAAGGTTCATAATTCATTTGTTGGTCTTGGCATTACCTTTTATAACAAGTCTCCCTCTCTTTGCTAGATTTCCAGTTTAATGAGTTTAAAGCTAAAGTAAAATCCAACCTTTGTTCAAAGACATACTATTCTATCAATGACTACTTAAACGATAATAATAGTTGGTCGCTGTAATTAACTCAAGACAATGTTTGTTGTTCTTTCAACCAGAATTAGCTTTCCTACTGACAGTTTATATGGGTAGTTCATATAATAGTTCTTTTTTCATATTTTTTTTTAACGGATTATGTTAATTTATTTTTCTTTTATTTAAAATTTATTGTGGACTTAATGCACTCATTACAATGATTTTAAATGAGTTGTATTGCAACATTTAGTTAGCTAGCGACCTCGACAACTATTCATAATATTCTTGCCTGAGCAACCGGCAGCAAATTCGTCATGCTCTCTAAGATGTCACTGCTTGCGGTAGCGTCGGGGGTCGGGTTACCACCTTCCCTCAACTATGGCGAGGGGGGTAATGGCTGACCTTTGCGTTATGCTTGTGAACAGGTGCGGCTTGTGGTGACTGGTCGTCTTGCTGACCATGATTGTCGTTTGTATAAACTGTTATTTTATTTTACTCCGGAGGTCCTAGTTCAACAATTGTTACTTCAACTTAGCCATATGCATAGTGTATGTATAATATTTTGCATCGTTGTATATGTAAGCGGGCACGCCCTTTATGCCTGGAGGCTTTTATTTAGGTTTTACATTATGTTTACGATTTCGTATTTTATTATTTATTTCAGCTTGAGTTTAGTTTCAATGTTTTGTTAGTATATTGGTGTGTGCTAGCTGACATATGGCAAATAATTTAATGTATGTTTTGTTTTCATAATATTAATTACTTACATATGATTGTATAGAATCGAGTTCTTCTAACTTCATAGTCAGCTGGGCTGCTGGGGAGTTTGTTGCGCCACTTCTTCCCAGATAAAAGCACTAGGAAGTGTCGAAGGGCGGGCGTTTTGGGGGACTGTCTTATGTAACTTTGTCGTTCAAAAAGTGCTGACTCTAAGCTTAGTTTGAGTAATGACTTTGATTTTTGATTTTGAAAGTGACCAGCTGATGTTGGAAGAAAATGCCAGCTTCCAGATCGACGCTACAACTCTGGATGTTACCGAGGGTGTCGACATGACTGAAACTGGAGCGTGTCGCTGCACCTGTGCAGGTATGACAGATTGTTATTTGTATAGACTAACGATGCTTGCTTAAAATTATTCTCGGTTTCACGGATGTGTCGGATTTTATTGCGGAGCTATTTCAGTTTGTTTCATCCTTATTACAATCGCTCTATCTATACTAATATTATAAAGCAGAAGAGTTTGTTTGTTTGATTGAATGCGCTAATCTCAGGAACTACTGGTCCGAATTGAAAAAATATTTTTGTTTTGGGTAGCCTATTTATCGAGAAAGGCTATAGGCTAATTAAAATCACGCTACAACTAAGAGGAGCGGAGCAGTAATGAAATATGTTGCAAAAACGGGGAAAATCGCACGGGTAGGCGATTCGACGCGACGGGAAGGGTCGGGGAAACAAGAAATTTAACGCGGACGCAGTGGCGTGCCTAGGGTTTCAAAATAAGGCAAGCCCAATAAAATATTAACCGATTTCAAAAAAAGAAAGTTCAGTTTTCGACTGAGTATGTAGGTACCTACGTATTATCGCAATTTTCTTATAAACTACTGGTTAGATACAATAAATGTTGAATTTTGTTTGATATAGATAAATAACTCGGCGCCGGTTTGTCACTTTCCTGATGCTGAATATGCTTAAGGCTACCCACTGACCGATAACTGGCGTGATATAGATGTCTCAATTCGTTGTTTACCAAAATTACCGAAAGAAACCATTGCACACAGGTGTTTATGGGAATTTGCGTGCCTTTTCATGGCGCCAGATATGTTATTTAAATCATTATAACCAGATGTATTCCAAACGGAATCTTCATTCGAAAACAATATGCAGCACCAGCAATACAACTTATTAGTGTGCGAACAGTTGGCTGAGATAAGGTAAAATCTTTAAACTTTGCTTAGCAAAAACAGTTAATTTCTTCATTTAAATAGATCAGTGTATAAAACTAGTTGGATTGTTGGCAATCCAACTAGTTTTATACACTGATCTATTAAATTTTCGTTTATGCGATTTACTAGTCTGAGAAATACACAGATTAGGCGTCGGTTTTAATGAAGAAATTAACTGTTTTAGCTAAGCAAAGTTTAAAGATTTTACCTTATCTTCGCCAATCAAAACTTGAACGCATTTTAAATCCTCACAAGGTACAATTACCTCCATTGTTGTAGGTAAGTCACCAAAACAATTGTATCACTGAGAAAATCTAAGAAAACACACATAAAACTTTAACAACAAAACTTTTCCCACTCAAGCAAATGAAACTGAAGTGAGTTGCACTCGGGTGTCGGGAACTACTTACGCAGAACTGCAGTGTTGTCATTTAGGCAAAAAAGTCGCCAGGTATATGAAAAATCTAGCTAGATATCGCATTTTTTTATTTTTAAGATATTGCTTGAATATTTAATTTCGTTATTTTATAAAGTCGCTAGTTTTTATTGTTGCTAAATCTTAAAAAAACGTCTCCAAACTCGTTAAAAATCTCCAAGATCTCACAACGTCGCACACTGGGACCCGTTCATACAACGTATTGCTCAAAACTCAATTTTCAAAATTAGGGTATTTCAAAAAATTACCTATGTAAGGGTAAACTTAAGAATGTATCACATCATTTCTACAAATACTGAATCAGTAACTGCTGTCTGCCTTCCAGTGCATCAGCTCAAAGTTTACTTTATACCCACATCATTACTTACCCGATAACGTTCGTGAGTTTGTAGTGAATATTAAAACATTTATTTCTGCAAGTAATCGTCATATTTAATTAAAGTTCATCATGGCTGCAACTAGGCAAGGTATGGTTATTCTATTATTGTTTTTATGAACCTTAACGATTAGTACTTTTGGATTAATGACTAATTATATATGATAGTATGGTTTTTTATGTACTGAATCAAACATTTTTTATTTTTTCCTTTTTGCGTAAAGTTCTTTTTTTGAAATATTTTTAACAATATCTACGAGGTGTTGATTAGTAATGAACTGAAGAGATTAGCAATAGAACTTTGCGCATTTTCGAGATAATAAAAGTTTTCTTGCGCACAAATTTTTGTTAGGCGTTACGATGTTACTATAAAACCAAAGTATTTAGTCCCTAGCAATTAATTTCTATAAATAAGATATATTTTGAAGAAAACAGTTATACGTCATGTCTCTCGCACCTAATTTTTTTTTTTTTTTGTTGTAGACAACTTTATTTTCATTACATTTCAGAAGAAAGTTCATCATCATACTTCACCTTGAAAAATGCAAACTTATGTGAGATTATATTCCAAAGTAGCTTAAATCTGTGGAAAAGAAGTTCATGGACATAGAAACCTACCTCAGACATCATACCAAACTGTCCGGATTCTAAGAAAAGTGAACTAAAATTATCATTGCGAAATTTAAAGTAGTATTTTACATATAAGTGGGATAGATTTGGTAGAAACAAAAACAGGCTATTTGAAGCTGAAAAAACTTGTTTGGAGAATGTTTCTCAGTTCAAACTATATCAGAAACCTGCAGGAGGACGGCCGACGAAATCTTTTAATGAATGTAGTGACCAGTTAAAACGCAGGAAAACTGCAGAATTTCGTCATAGCCATTCTACTGAAGAGTTAACATACGCAGCACAAACGAGCTTGCGAGCTAGTGGAAAACTCAAGGAAGCTAAAAAGTTCAAGAACACTATTTTTAATTGTGGAGGCACAGTTAAGTAGGAGGCAATATAATATTATAAGAAATTACGCCAAGAATGTATTTCCTTCCTACAAAAGTGTCCGTACTGCGAAAAAGCAATGTCTGCCTGGCGGAATAAAAACCACTGAGGTTGAAAGTGAGGTTCCACTGCAGTCTCTATTGGACCACACAGCTAATCGTTTAATTATTACACAAAAAGAAGCTGTAACCAGCACCAATATTAAACATTTTTCTTTTGTCTCTAAATGGGGCTTCTTAACTTTGAAGATATATTTCATCGTCTACTTATTTCTTCTGACCCTATCATAACAAATTTAAGACCTTCCAAAGTAGTTAAAAGAAGACTGTTTGATCCTGAAGTTACAGATATGCTTTTAAAAGAATTATTAACCTTTTCTAATGATTGCGATGCTTTGGATTTCGAAATATAATGTTGTATTTTATACATTTTTATTTCTGCCTAATATTTCAATTAAAATAAACATTTTATAGCATTTTATTTATATTTGGACTTTTGAGCATTACTTTATATGAAAGGCCCCAGTGTGCGTCGCTAAAACGGCAACACTGCAGAGTTGGCAAGGTGACAAGGTCACGCATCATACGCGTGCAACTTCATACGCATGCACGGCTTAAATCTTCCATACTGATCGATTTGTAGACGCACAAGGTTCTAACTCATTATACGGCACATCGCTATAAGTGCGAAAGTGACAGAGATAGTATTTGAAAGCCCGGCAAAAGCCGGTACGTGTAAGCGAGATAGCTATATGTAGATGCTGCAGATGCGAAACTCTGCGCGCGAACAATCGCGATGTGTAGTAGTGTGGCAGTAGATACTTTGTGTTATTTTGATAAGAATTAAGCGCGCGAACTTTTAAATAGTTCGGGTTTGATATTGATTCTCTATCGAGCATTTTAGTAAGGCATGCCGGCATGGGCGTACCCAGGTTCTGGGCCAGGGAGGGGCAAATCAGATTTTTTATAAGCATTCAGTCAAATAAATAAACATATATTAAAGTAGGTACTTTTTTTAATTCTTTAAATATACAATAGCTATTTCAAAAGTAACTTTCAAGGGTCTTCAGCAAAACGGCTTATGACGTCTTTCGTGAAAGAATCGCCCATAGCGTTAGCATATTTTCTACATACACTAAGCATACATCTTCTACGGTTTCTACGGCTAATGTGACCGGTCCATTGCCACTTCAGCTTGCTACTTCTATGAGCTATGTTGACGACTTTGGTTCTCTGCCAGATCACTTCATTCCGGATTCTGTCCCTCAGAGATACACAAAGCATAGCTCGTTCCGTAGCTCACTGAGCGACTTTGAATTTATGGACCAGTCGTACCGTGAGTGTCAACGTTTCGGCTCCGTAAGTCATAACAGGCAGGACGCACTGATTGAAGACTTTCGTCTTTAGGCTCTGCGGAATACACGACGAGAAGACTCGACGAAGCTTCCCAAACGCTGCCCAGCCCAGCTGAATTCTTCTGTTAGCCTCGTTCTCAGGGTTGTTCTTCTCAAACTGCAGAGTTTGCCTGAGGTGAACGTATTCTCGAACAACCTTGAGGGCACCGCCATTCACAGCAATCGGTCTCGGAGTTACGTGTTCATTGAACATAACCTGGGTTTGTCAAAGTTCATCTGGAGAACAATGCGTACAGAAGAATAAACTAATTCGAATCAGCCAGTATGACAAAGTCTTCTGCAAAACTCAAGTGTGAAATCTACTCGCCGTTGACGTTAATACCGCGTCCTGTCCAGTTTAGCATCTTGAAAACATCCTCCAATGCGTTAAAGAACAATTTTGGGAAAATTACGTCCACTTGTCGCCTCCTCGTGTTCAGTTCGCTGGTCCTAAGTTTGGACGGTCATTGCCGCGTTTTCATAAAGACATCTCAGCACTTGGATGTATCACCAGTCGACTTGGCATCGCTGTAAAGACTCCGAAACAGACCAGGTCTCGATAGAGTCAAAAGCCTTTTCATAATTCACAAACGCAAGACACAGCGCCCGATTATACACTTCGGACTTCTGTATAATTTGCTGCACTGTGTGGATGTGGCATATGGTGCTGTATCCTCCTCGAAACCCGGCTGAAACTCGTAGAGTCTCCGCTCTAGATGATTCGTGACGGCTCTTAAAACAACTTATATGTATACGTGGCTCAGGAGCGAAATGGGTCTGTAGTTCCAAAAAAAAAATATTTTATCCTCCTTTTTAAAGAAGAGTACGACCACGCTCCTACGCCACATTTCTGGAGTTCTCCCAGAGAACAGGTCAGAATTAAAGAATTTCTGAAGCTCTTTAAGGGACAACATTTCCTCCCGCTTTCAGGAGCTCAGTCGTAATCCCGTCCTCGCCAGAAGCTTTTCCACTTTTAAGCTGTTTTAGAGCCGCCTCGATTTCATCTTGGCTCACTTCTGGCAGGTTTTCTGTGAAGTGGCGGGTTAAGTTGGCTCTGGATTCCTCATTTTCGGGATCAGTTTGAGATGCATGCGATGCGTACAATTGGCCGTAGACGTTTTAGACATCCGAAAGGATCTCCGGTTTCGAAACGACGATATGCTCACTAGATTTAGTTAACTTCGTCAGATGGCTTCTCCCAAATGATTGGAGGAACACTTTCGACCCCCGATTTTGCTCAATCCATTTCTCTATAAAGCGTGTATTGGAGCATCGGAAGTCGTGTCGTATCAATGTTCTAATATTATTATGGAGTGCCCGTTGTTCTAACGAAGTGACAGATGGGTTTTCACGTCGTTCCGTAATCAGAGTCTCTTCCGAAAGTTTGGACTTCTTGCACGTACGCCGCATTTTGCAAAATCTCAAACCTTCTTCCCTGAGGATTCTCACCGGTTGTTGGAGGGCCTAGTTGACGTTATTTGTGGTTTCCACAGTAACGAATCTGTTCTCCAAGTCTAGCTGGAACCCTTCAGATCCTATCATAGTTTGGAGCGTATTTGGACGGAGCCTAGACTTCATCAAACGACTTCACTTGAGCTTGAAATTGATATTCAGTGATTTTTTAATGGATAGGTCAGGTCAGGTCGTCAGGGGTGGTCCGATATAATATTTTTTTTGACTTTGCTTTGATAGATTTGAGTTAGCTTCTATAATGCGTATTTAATCCACTTTGTGTAGCGTGATGATATTCTAATACTTCCTGTCACTGCTATTGACTTGGTCAGTAGTGGTATACGAATGAGTGCAGGGTAGATAAAAACGTTCTTGCAAAATAAAAATAAAAACAACCGACTTCCAAAAAAACAGTACAAAGTGAAAAATAACTTTAATTTCGGTAGTCAGTGTCAAAAACTAAAATATAGATCCACAAATACCGACTTCCGAATTTAACGTTATTTTTGCTTGCAGCTCTGCTAGCGAGTAGGTAGAGCGGATGCGTCGCGCGATTTTTTAAAGTTCTAAGTTGCATTACAAATAGCAAAAAGTTATTTTTCTTAATTTTTACCGACAAAAGTAGATAGTTAGTAGGGACATTAGCAAGCTCCGGGGGGGGGGGGGGGCAGCTGGCCCCCCTGGGTACGTCCACGCATGCCGGGGCTTTTGGGCTTATATGAAGGTACCGCCACTGCGCGGACGAAGTCGCGGGCAGAAGCTAGTGTTCTATATTAGTGGGTTTGTTTTGCTCTCTTAGTCTTTTAAGTGGACCATTGTGCGTGCCATGATGGCCGTCAGTGATTATTCTAGCCAGCCAAGCCCGCCAGTAGTTGACTGTCTCCTGGTCTGTTGAGAACGTCTGTGTAAGACCGAGGGTTTCTGCCCTAATCTGTCATGAATCCTAAATCTGTAATAAAAAATAATAGTTAAAAAAAACTAAAAAACACGCTTCCATAGAAAACCAAACTAAAAAGTAGAAAATAATGGAAAAAAGCATGGGGTGCTTTTTAAGCTATTTTTTTTATTCACCCCACGCTTCTTTTCCGTTATTTTCTTCTTTTTAGTTTTGCTTTTCTATATACAGCGTGTTTTTTAGTTTTTTTTAACTATTATTTATTTTCTATTTTTAGGGTGTTTCGAATTTTGAGACGTATGGCTGCGTAGTTTGTGACGTATGTCAGCGTAGTTTTCGAAGACAGTTTTTTTGCTGTCCTGGTAACCCTGGCAAGGATAATGGCACAAATTTATGAAATTATAGTATTGTCAACGATCTTTGACAGGTGTGCAAAGTTTGAATGAAATCTAGTCGTTTAAAGTGGGTCAAAATCGCGCTATAAGGAGTCCGTTACAAACAAACATACAAGTGAAGTTAATATAAAGCGTGTAAAAAGTATTTGCATTGTGTTGGTATTTGTATCATATCCGCCTAAGGACGAAGCTGTATAAATTAACCTTTTGAATGTCTTAAGTTACACAGTTCGACATAAGCAATTGTCTTTCTATTGTGTCTCTAATTACGGCATTCGATGAGTTAAGTACCGTGAAAGTACCGATTGTATAGATCCTTTCGATTTATTCATACTGGGATATCTTTATGCGAGCAGCCTAAGACATGATTATGTTAATGATAGGCTATGACTGCAGATAGTTGGTTAACTCTGAAGTGTTGATTATTATAGAATCTAATTATTGTTTTCGATATATCATAAATTCATAATGGAAGTCTTAAAAGTATTCTTTTAATCTCATTAATCAAAAAGCAAAATTTCATTCCTAAATCTCTTATGTTTGACTAATTGGTACCTGCTTTTGTGGCTGATATTAAAATGTGAACTTCCGAACCAATTTTATCAAAATTATTATTGTTTCTGAATTAATCACTGTGTCGCATTCATAGTATAATTTCCTTACAGAATCTTTGAATGTCAGGCCACCACTTCGCTCGTTTAGAAAGTTTCAGTTCCAACAAGAGTTAAAACCGGATATGCCTAAGTTTATTGTCCATTGTCCTCATAAATTCAAGGTGAGTACAAATGTTACATTTGTGTTAAATTTCAAATTCGCTAGGATTAACAAACATAACAAAACGTCATGCTTGTATTAGTTAGACAGAACTGTAAGTACACCTACATTTCTAAGTCCCATGTGTTCCATTGCGGGTGAGCCTAATCAATGGCACAAAGATCCTGGGCTACTTACTACTGACAAATTTCTTTTGTCAAAACACTTTTCCGCACCTGGGAATCGGCCCAGAACGTAATAGCCGCCTAGATTTGTGAACCTAGCGGTGTAGGCTAGACGAGACGTTAATATCTATTTTTTACTTCCAGGATGAATCAGGCGAGCTAATTCTGGAACCAATATTAGAGTACCACGAAGAAAAAGGAAGCAGCGAACAGTCGAAGGACTCCGTGCGAAGTATGTTACTGGCGCTCGAGCTTAGGAAGGAGGCTAACTTAGTAACCGGTATGTGTATTTTTCATTAATCCAATTGCACACTAGTAGAAGCCCATTCAGTCGTCACCACAACGAGAAAACGTGGACGGGCGCCAATTGGTATTGGGAACGTGCGAAGTGGGTGGAAGGGGTAATGAAAACGATCGCTGCGCTTGTCGCGGCAAAAATTTGCGCAACAAAAGGGGTCAGTCAGTAAACAAACAAACTTGTCGATGTTGTTTTAAAATTTTTGAAAATGGGTCATTATTGTTGTTATATCGTAGACTGCAAAAATTATAAATGAATAAAAATGTTTGACATACTTTATCTAAATGTTTAGTCATGTTTTTAGGTTAGGAGAGTACTTAAGTTTAAACTTGTTTTATAGGGTGTTGAAGTCACCGATGTTTGATGAATGATGGTGGCTCGTATTAAATAACTATTGCCATTAGTTATCAGTTCTTCTATATTCCTGACATGTTCTGCTAACACCAATTTATTTCCTTTTAGCATAGTTTGGGGCTGGAGACTTATTGTGTGTTTTACACTCTCAAAACCAGTTTTTATAATAACGTTAATTTTTCCATAAACAGTTTTTATCAAATTCCTCTAAAAATACAACTTTTTGTCTGTCTAAATATATTTTATTTACTCTAATCTACACAAAATAAACAAACTCTTGTTATTACTTTTTTGACATATGCCCCTAAAACTGCGTTTGCAAGATGGCGCTACTGTCGTGCACGTTCCGAATAAAGATGAATCGGTTAATTACACGGATCACATGTGGCCGTCAAAATCAAGCCAGCGCCACCGAGACCGCACTTTGACGGCCAACTACATCGCAAATACAACGTGGCGTCGATTCAGTGCGAGACTAGGAGTCCCGCCTGTGCCCTCCCCGCTCAATAATTCTGTGTTTTGTGGTGAGGCAGCCGGTGATTGTGTGTGCACAAATTGTCCGACAGTGAGACTTTTGATAAATGATTTTATTATTAAGTAATATAAAATCATTATAATTATAAGTATTCTTATTTCTGTAAGAAGGTTTGTAAAAACACATTTACACGTCGACCATATTTTTTAAAAACTAGATGATGTCGGCGTTTCTTAACTAACTACTCTAAGAAGAAAGGCCGATACAAACTCGAGAGGTCACAGATACATAAGAGGTCTGTAATTTGCCGCGTATTTGAAACTACAGGACAGAGAAGGATAATCAGTAAAAAATTGGCATTGTTTCTTTTTTGTTTTGACTAAAGGATGTACCTAGAATAAATTGACATCTTCTGTTCAATAAACACCAAAACAGAGATATTAACACCAACGATTCCTCTCCATGAGTTTGTGGCCTGGACGTACACCAGCCACAACGTAACTACATCGCAACTATACAACGCAACCACGTCGATTTTTTGTAATTCAATAATAAATAAATAAAAATGCTTATTGATATAAAAAAGGGTTTCACAAATTCGATTGAAGCCTTATACTCTGACTCCTGAGCTAGGTGGTACCTGTGTCACAGGAGTCAGTGTTTTTACCCGTTTGTGGAGCAATTAACAATTCAACAATTTAAAACAAATGAAAATAGAATTGAATACATGCTTGCTCTTGTGTGGTATGGTGTGTTTGTGTTGACTGTATGTGTGTGTTAAATTTTGTGTGTGTGTGTGTTAAATTTTGTGTATGTGTGTGTGTGTGTGTGTGTTAAATTTTGTGTATGTGTGTTAAATTTTGTGTGAGTGGGTGTGTGTGTGTGTGTGTGTTGACTGTATGTGTGTGTTAAATTTGTATGTGTGATTGTGTGTGTGCGTGCGTGTGCGCGTGCGTGGTTGCGCGCGCGCGTGTGTGTGTGTGTGTGTCTGAGTGCCTGTGATAGGTGGTTGTGCTTTGTGTTATATCAGAGACTTTGATTGCCTACATTACTATTAAGTTATTGTACTTTAACTATGTTTTCCGTCTGTGAGTAATCCAGTGATTTAAGCCAGTTTCATCTTACTTTTCTTTTTTGTAAGCGGGTTGAAGTTGAAAATTTAATGCGTAGTTGAGAAGGAGAAAATGGTCACAAACAGGCACAAAAACCGACTAATGTTGAATATGTATCGATATAGATTGGTAATTTGTTCACAGTGAATATAAACGGCCACACGGGTGAAGTGTCGAGGTGCATAATTAATCCTTCGAGATCGTACGTTAGTAAATACCCTGAATTGAGGCTGCAGGTCATCAACACTGTACTCCACGTGTTCTCACAGCTAGAAAAGCTGCCTCCCGGCAATTACTTGCTACAGCATGAGGTACAGTCAAGCCTTTTATATCTCCATACGATTTCATCCTTTCCTTTATCAAGTTTCTGAAGCTACAGCCTACCGCAAGCATAATCCCAATACCGGTAGGCTCGAAAACTGGTAATCAGACTGTCGGGCTTCTGACTACACGTAACGACTGTCAAACATGATGATCGTGACATGAATGACAGTTGGGACCAACGGCTTAATGTAAGGGTATCGGTGTGAAATTAATGGTCACCTGTCCACGCACCGTGCGGCTGTTACTTAGCCACGAAACCTTAAAAATGGGTACCAAAACTTTTTGATTGCTCCATGTGTCTGCTTTTGACGTCGAGCACGCCTGTTGGATGAGGTCTGTGATAGAACGTATGCTCTATGTTCGGTTCGGAATTTTGGCTTCTTTCTGTTGTCTTAATAGATACAGGTTTATCTTAGTACAGGCATTACGCTTTCCTACATTCTTTCTAAGATTAATATTGTAAAAGCATTAGCCTTGACAAGCTTCCATACAAACTTTCATCCCTTATTGAAACCCTTTAGTAGGAGATAAATACTTCCTTGCTGCTCACTATAGTTATATATGGAACTCTTGTGCATGCAGTCTCTGTCAGTGAATCCAAAATTCTTATTAAAGAGACTACCAATTTTATTTTTTAAATTTATTAATTATAATCCTTACTTTCTTTCAGCCACATCATGGATCCAACGCTATGGTAATGTGTGCTCATAAAGAGGGGCAAATAAGCTCGCTACAGCTAGACTTTGACAAGGAGCTGAAGGAGATGAATAAGCCGAAGGTGGTCAATCCCACCGATCCTGCCTCTCCGCAAGTAAGTTACTTATAAATAAATCCAGTTACAACAGGGATAATGCTTCGGTAATCTTCGTGGTTCCGAATTAAGTATGTTTAGCGGGCTATATCATTTGGTGAGGGTGAATGAAAGCCAACTAACACGGCATATTTAAGTGGAAAGCTGACGCCTAAGAAGGTCTTACATTGACCTTATTGGTTATTCAGTTAGTGCGTAATACATGCAACCGGCGTTCTTGTATGACTGGATGTACGAACGTAAACGAATCACACGGAGAATGTAAGGATCGTGGTTGGTGGCGTTCTGTAGTTTCTAACTACCCCCATAGTAAAAAGTCGTAGGTTTATTTATTGTATGTTGCACCACAAACTAAAGTCCCACCACAGAGGCAAAGTTTCAAGTTTTATACTGCCGCGCTTTGCAGCCCGTGTTCTTATCATTGTACATTTGTATGTCGCATGATTCCAGACGGTTCTTTTTGCTCTATTGGTGTCGACTAGAATTCAAAATGCAGTTGAAATAGTTCACCTCCAGTTTCTAAATAAGCAAATGTAATTTATAGATGTTTTCAAGTGTTTACTTAATTAATGTAACCCTTATCTTTTCCAGGCCTCCACGTCGCGAGCTTAAATCGATCGTCAAAGAACCAAAGTGAGAAAGAAATGGAAGTATTATAATGTGATTTATGGGTAAAGAAAAAAATGTACAGGGTCTAGTCAAAAATGTCAGGTGTGGGGATGTGATCAAATGATATTTCTTAGAAAATCATTTTAGTAATTTCGTCTGTAAGTTTTAAATATGATAATTGATTCCAAAATTTCGTGAGATATAATATATATTATATCTCGCGAAATTTTAATATAATTTTTTATTTTTATTTTATTATAATAACTAAAAAATCTTGAAGATTTTCTTTGCAGTTAATGTACAATTTTATTTTAGCTTTAATTTATTTTTTAGGGTTGCATTTAAGTGCACAAATATATGTTTTAATCTCTTATTGGTCTTATATTATCAAGCATGCATGCAGTGCGGATGAGAATGTTGGGATGGATATGTGACGTAAATGGATAAAGTAAATATGAAAGAGAAGGTAGGGACTGATAGTGACAGAGGAGAACGTAAAAGAAAACGTTGTGCCAAGTTTAGTATATTAGTATGTAAGCACGTAATTTTGAAAAAAAAAAAATACAAATGTTTCTTACAGTGGTGTTAGTTTTCACCTAAAATTTTGTTAACTTAAGGCACCGCTTTTCATTTTTATCCGTTACGGATATGCTGTATTTAATAATCAAAGTTTTTATTTGTAGAACATAAGTTGATGTAAAATCAGGTGTTGTAAATGAAATATTTGTATGTATGTAGATCACTATATGTAGCCGTTGACGGCATAGAACTATCAGTATCTAAAATTACAACAACATTATTAACTTCCTTTAAAATAAAATGACAAAATGTATCCACATTTAAAGTACATAAAACTAATCCTAGAATTAAGTTAACAGTTTAGCAACATCACAATATTTCTACTCATTTAAATCATTAGTATATCATATCATAATATTTCTCTTACATTTTGGGATATATTTAGTGGGTCATAAAAATATAATTGAGTCATAGCATTTACCTATATCTAACTCTTAATACTCATATTCATCGATAAAATTTACATTTTCGTGTAGGTATTCATTACATTATCGTGTGGGTATTCATTAACCGAATAGTACGCGTTCTGCGCTAATACCCAATAGTCATATTTATCAATACAATTTACATTGTCGTGTAGGTATTCATTACATTATCGTGTAGGTATTCATTAACCGAATAGTACGCATTCTGCGCTAATACCCAAATACCCAATAGTCATATTTATCAATACAATTTACATTGTCGTGTAGGTATTCATTACATTATCGTGTAGGTATTCATTAACCGAATAGTACGCATTCTGCGCTAATACCCAAATACCCAATAGTCATATTTATCAATACAATTTACATTGTCGTGTAGGTATTCATTAACCGAATAGTACGCATTCTGCGCTAATACCCAAATACCCAATAGTCATATTTATCAATACAATTTACATTGTCGTGTAGGTATTCATTACATTATCGTGTAGGTATTCATTAACCGAATAGTACGCGTTCTGCGCTAATACCCAATAGTCATATTTATCAATACAATTTACATTGTCGTGTAGGTATTCATTAAATTATCGTGTAGGTATTCATTAACCGAATAGTACGCATTCTGCGCTAATACCCAAATACCCAATAGTCATATTTATCAATACAATTTACATTGTCGTGTAGGTATTCATTACATTATCGTGTAGGTATTCATTAAACGAATAGTACGCATTCTACGCTAATACCCAAATACCCAATAGTCATATTTATCAATACAATTTACATTGTCGTGTAGGTATTCATTACATTATCGTGTAGGTTTTCTTTAACCGAATAGTACGCATTCTGCGCTAATACCCAATAGTCATATTTATCAATATAATTTACATTTCCGTATAGATATTCACTAGCCGAATAGTACGCGTTCTGCGCTAATATATATACTCATTTGATTGATATTGAGTCACAGTAAAAAAAAAGGTTATGGTTATTAAGAGCAGTTCACAGTAGTATCACAGAGCAATAGGCTAATTTACGGATTTTGATAACCGGTTTATTAGTGTTCATCGTAGTTGACTTCAAAACATTAATATTTTAGAGAAATGTTAACATTTAGAGGACTATTTGTAAATATTTGTATGGTAGTTTTGAGTTAGTGGGCACCATCTCACTCTTTTGATACATTTATTTATATATCAAATCAATTAACTTGTAGTCATAAGTGGAGCTTCCGATGGTCAGTCATAATAATATTGTAGAAGTTTAATTAAATTTAAATAAATCTGTGTATGGTAATTTGTTGAGTTTTATTAAATTTTTCCTACTTTTTTCCAGAATTCCGTTTGCATAGTATAATCAGCCTGTTTTGTCCCACTGCAGGGCAAAGACCTTTCCTTTTTCCACTCAACTCTATCATGAGTCAATAAGGACCAATCCTTCATGTACACCCGCCGTCCTGTCATCTACGCCTGACTCCGTATAATGCCGTTTTCGAGGACCTGCGAAAAACTTGTCCGGCCCCATCGCATTTGAGGTTGGCTAATTTTTGGGTGACTTCTACGATTTGTGTCTTAGAGCCCAGTACCATGTTCCTTATCTGATACTCTATATAAATACAAAAAAGAACGAAAGAGGGACTTGCAGAAAAAGAACCTAATAAAGCTATTTCAAATCACTATCATCTGTGTCTGACTCAGGGTCGGAGTCTAAAAGAGACATCTCTAAACTCGAATTATTTGTACCAGAATATGTTTAAAAGGCATTCCACCGTACGCACATGAAGTGAAAAAATCCCTAACTGCATACTTTTAGCCGATGTTGCCTGTTTTAACTTTTCGCCCAAACTGTTTAGCTCGGACGCTTTCCGTCTGAATAATTTACAAGGAAAATATTCTTACAGATTACATTCTACACAGCTTCCTTCTTTCGTCAGATCCACTTGTTTTATCAATAAGGCCCATTTTGGACGTAAAGAGAAAGAAAACTGTTTTGAGGAAACTCTGGTGCTGTTAAAACGTCAAGAACCTGAATTCGAGTTAACAAATGTCTCTTGTGACTTTGTTTTTATTATTTTATTTTATTCTGTATTTATTTTGTTTTCTTTCATAATGTAGATGCTTTTAGGCATGTATTTAGTTTACTAAAATATTTTCAAAAAGTGGACATTTGGGAAAATACTATAATATGTCTATGAAAGTCGATTTTCAGTCCACTGTGCGCCGGGGGTGTGGTGCATTCGCGCGTAGTCTAGGCATGCCCAGTAGGGTTACGAGGGGAGAAAAACCTTAAACAAGCTCGAGACTGCTGGCCAGAGATCAGAGCTCGGCGCGGTGTGCGAGGGCCCTCTTGAGCACACATTTGACTTGGTCTCTGTGTGTCTGTCTGTTCGTTCCGACTAATCTCGAAAACGGCTATACCGATTGTGACGGGTCTGTCACTGGCAGATAGCTGATTTTATAAGGAGTAGGTGACATAGGACATGGTAACGTTCACGTGGAATATTTTTCAACAACTACGCGGCCACTGGTTGGTAACATAATTAACTTGGTGACTGTCCTGATGGTCTAGTGGCCGCGAGCGCTACTAAGGTCCCGTGTTCGATTCTTAGGTCACCCAAAGTGCTTTGGTTGTGGTTATTCCACCAAAAAATTCTAAGTAACAGTCCGGACCCTTGATTTATGCCTGGTTGGTAGCGACAAGCTCAACCCTACTAGGGATATGAGACTTATATCTTGCACAATGTAGTTTCCTAAATATAAAAGTTAAGTACACCCCTGCTGAACCCTTCCAGGACGACAGTCACACAAGAAAATTGGTAATTAATTATTGTTCAGGTGTCTCTCAACTGGACCCAGGGGGACTGCACATGTCAGGCATGCGCAGTAAGTCCTATGAACGGGGAGCGGGGGGAGGTAAACCCTATATAAGTCCGGCGCTGTAACTCAGAGCTAGTATCATGCCGTGTCAAGGGGCAGAGAGCCACCTTGGTACGGCATGGTATTCTGGCATCTACTGGCAAAAGTGTCTAGAATGTTAACGTTGTATTACATTATTAGCTTTAGCCACCGGTTTTGCCCGCGTATTGTACATATAAACATTATTCTTGAATCACTCTAGTTATTAAAAAAAACCGTATCAAAACCCGTTGCGTAGTTTTAAAGATCTAAGCATACATAGGGACAGACAGCGGAAAGCGACTTTGTTTTATACTATTAGTGAAGTGATTAGCTTTGGCCACCGGCTTCGCCCGCGTATCGTACATTTAAACATTTCTCTTGAATTAGTCTGTCTATGGCGATTATCACACTGCACCGCGCACCGCCGCGGTAGGCGGTGAAGCGGATTTCATATCGCATAGCCCTCTATTAAATCCGTTGATTCCTAACACACGTACACCGACCGACCCGACCGCGCGGTCAAGCGGTGCTGTCACCGCCACCGCCCCTCCGCGCTGCAATCCGCGCGGTGGGGCGGCGCCTCACACACGGGGCGCCGCATAGCCGCGCGGATCATCGTAGGTGCAGGACGTGTTGCAATTTAAAAATGAATAAAACCGAGTTAAACCCAACCGCGCGGTTAGGCGGTAAACCGCCTTACCACGCGGGGCACCGCTACGAAATCCGCTTGACCGCCACCGCCCGCGAACCGCCCTCCGCGGCGGTGCGCGGTGCCGTGTGATAATCACCTATTTATGAAAACCGCAGATCTAAGCGTGGCACGGCCACAAATCAAGCTATACATTTTCAGTATAAGCTGACTTCTCATTGTACGAAAAGCCTTTAATGGGAGCCTTTTCAATGGGAGGTCAGCTAAAACTGGAAATGGATAGCTTGATAAGTAGTTGTGCGTTATAAACGCGGGAAGCGACTTTATTTTAAATTTTGTATAGAATAAAGAAGATACGAAGCTAACAACATTTGGGATCGGCCTAAGTGCAGCAGTGGGCATCTTTCTGCTTATGTCTAGTCTTATGGTGGAAGCGCCTGGGTAACCCTAATATAGAAATTCAAATTTATAATTATTAAGATTTTTTGCTATTTGCAGATGAGTGAAATATTAATTGTTCATCAGGTTGTTGAGAAAGCTCGAGAATTCAACAAGCCAACTTATATCTGCTTTGTGGATTTCTCCAAGGCGTTCGATTCAGTGAAATGGCCAATGTTGTGGAAAACCTTACTGGAAATGGGTACACCGAAACACCTAGTGCATCTGTTAAGAATGCTATACGAGACAGGTGCAGCATCAGTTCGAACCGATGGAATGTTGTCGAATAATTTCCATCCTAGTGCAGGTGTCCGTCAAGGTTGCATAATATCACCGCTCCTTTTCAATGTTTACATCGAACTCATCATGCGCATTACTCTGGAGGACTGGACAGACGGTGTCTCAATCGGTGGCTACAGAATTACAAATCTACGTTACGCTGATAACACCACGCTATTTGCGACTACCGCAAGTCATCTAGAACAACTACTTCGTAGAATGGAGAGCGTGAGCCGATCCTTCGGACTAAAGATTAACCGCAAAAAAACAAAAGTGATGATCGTGGACCGTGGAAACAAAAACTCGCCCGAAGTCTCTAAAATTGCGAACTGCGACGTGGTCCAGTCCTATATTTATCTTGGAGCGTTAATCTCGAACGGAAGTGGGTGCATTGACGAAATTAAGCGACGTATGGCAATAACCAAATCATCGATGGACACTCTGAAAAAGGTCTGGAGGAACAGAGATCTAACAAAAGCCACCAAGGTCCGGCTTGTTCGAACACTGGTTTTCCCTATTTTCCTATACGCTGCTGAAACGTGAACGGTTCGCGACATTGAGAAGAAAAAGATAGACGCTCTGGAAATGTGGTGTTGGAGGAAAATGCTTGGGGTATCGTGGAACGAGTTTCGTACCAACGCCTCGATACGCCAAGAGCTCAAAATCAAAAAGCGTCTATCTGATCTGGTTCAAACGCGTATCCTAAAATACTTCGGACACGTCTCGAGGCGTTACGGTGACTCGTTAGAACGCCTTGTCGTACAGGGTAGAGTGGAGGGCACTAGACAACGTGGACGGTCACCCATGAGATGGACTGACCAAATAAATTCCGCAGTGGGCGATCCATTATATAAGTGCACCCGCAATTCTATAAATCGGATTGGATGGCGAGAAATCGTGAGGCGAATCACATCAGCCCCTAATCAAGAAATTTCATGAGGACCACGACCGCTCTGACAAGAGTGTTACGAAGAAGAAGAGCAGATGAGTGTGAGGCTATTTTGAACAAAATATGATTCGCAATCATAACACGCATGTATTTACAGGACTATATAATGATTAGAATCATAAACACAACCCTTTATACTCATTTAATCCCATTGAATGTTTTCTTTATGAAATTTAGAAGTCATATTCAGTATAGTCAGGATTTTCCTAGTTTAGGAGACAGGGCTCAAATTTTTGTATTTGACTATATTTAACGAATATGTGTATGCAAACTTGTGTCAAATGTTGTTGCTAATAAATATTGTATTATATTTATGCTGGGTTAGGCGTGGGACTAATACTTCTTTTATTATCGACCAACTAAAAGCGACTGTGCAGGAGTAAGGTATCCATTACACTTTGGGCCTCGACTTACGGTCCGTTCGACTTAGAGTCCGTCATCATCTAAGTAGGTACTAATAATTATGAAGATGTATTTTTTTTTTGTTCGTAAATAAATTATTCGTAAGTAGTGTGATGTTATATAGCCTTTAGCCTTCCTCGATAAATGGACTACCGAACACTAAAATATTTTTCAATTCCAATCAATAGTTCCTGAGATCATAGCGTTCAACGAAACAAACACACTCTTCAGCTTTATAATCTTAAATATGGGCTAGGACCAGCCCGCGACTTCGTTCAAGTGGAAGTCAAGTACCTTTTGTTGACTTCCACTTGGACGAAGTCGCGGACATGAGGTACTCTGATAAAAACGATGCTTGTTTAGTACTGGACTGCTGGATGCGCGATTTCATACTTGTCGTAGTAGTATTCAAACCAGCTATCAGGTATGGGCATTTGTATCGTGTATCCTACTATTTAATATAATATAGTTAGTATAAAGTCAACCTAGATTGAGATAATGTTGAACGCAGATAGGTTTTATCACTTTAAGCTTAGTAAAAAAAATACTGTCGAATTGATAACCTCCTCCTTTTTTTGAAGTCGGTTAAAAATCTCCTTTCTCCGCTAGCCATAATCACAGGTATAGTGATCAATATTCGCAATGCTATCCACACATTTGGATACAGCTTTTGTAAGTTGCGATCTTTGATAAAATTTAACATAAAGACAGGAGTAACCACATTCAGATCAGGCAAAAAAAGATTTCAATATTTATATGTTCATCGCACAACATACAACCTTATATATAACCACTAGCTTCTGCCCGCGACTTCGTCCGCGTTAAATTTCTTGCTCCCCCACCCTTCTCGTCGCGTCGAATCGCCTACCCGTGCGATTTTGCCCGTTTTGCAAAACTTTTAATTACTGCTCCGCTCCTCTTGGTTATAACGTGACGTTACATAGCCTATAGCCTTCCTCGATAAATAGACTACCCAACACAAAAAGATTTTTTCAATTCGGACCAGCAGTTCCTGAGATTAGCGCGTTCAATCAAACAAACAAACAAACTCTTCAGCTTTATAATATTATAGTAAGAAAATAGATACCTGATATGTCAACTAAAAAGCTGAAATCTTTCTGCTGTTCAGCTAGAGTAGTAGCCTCATGAGAGAATTGTACGTCCGTTTTCTGAATTTCAATAGCCAAAGTAATCAAAGCGTCATAAATGGCACTAATTTGATAACGGACTGCTTTAACACTGCTATCTTGCTTCCCAACGTGTGTCACTGAGCTTTCTTAAAGTAGGTATATAACCCCAAGTGATCGGTTAGAATTTTCGATCGATGAACAAAATCTGAAAACAATGAGAGCAACCTCTGAAGTACCCCAAACAAAAATCGCATAGTACAAGATTGTAGCTATGACAGCCACACGATTCTGAGAATTTTTCTTTGAACCCCAATATTTTATCCTTTCATATTCGCTCCGTTGTTTTATAACAACGACCCCCCCCCCCCCTGACCCCTACAATTCTTCAATTCCAGTCCGTGTTTATTTAAAACACTAAAAATAACTTCAGTCAGTTTTTCACTAGTTGACTCATTGACAGGTACAAAATTCTATGAAATGCTCTTTTATTAATATTTTGTCGTCAACTGATAATAATTATGTCAAGAAATCGTATTGTTAGTGAAAGTTGGTCTACATTACTAGTGTCCGAGATGCAGTCAGCTATAAGGAACTTAATAATATTTAGTAATCTGTGACACTGCATTTGATTCTAGTAGGTATTGCTATTGTAACGATTTTTTAACTAGTTTTAGGGAATTAAGGGTCACAGCACACATATCAACTAGGAAAGGGATCGACACCGTATCGTCTTTCGCCTCGCCGCCAAACAGGCGTCATCCCAACGTAAGCACGTAACCAAAGCGGAACAGAAGCTCCGATACGACGACTCGGCTACTGCTAGGCGAAGCCGCGCTTTCGGTTCGCCGACCACTGGTTGACCTGGCTGGCACCAGATCAGTTTGAATCGACTTTGAAGTTGCCTTGTGAATGACAGCATGTGTTTGCTGTGGCGCGGGTGGGGGCAAGGGTGGACAAAGAGACGCAAGCTCGGCGATGGAAAGGCGTAAGCGCGGGCACGATGAGCCGTAAGCGCTGCCTGCCGGGGTCGCGTGATTGTTCGAAAGAGATACCGTGACCCTGGCAGTAAAAGTCTGATGACACGCCCTGCCGCTCCGCCCAGAGCGGGAGAAGTCATTTGATGCTTTCCCATCCTGAAAAAAAAAAAAAAGCCGTAAGCGCTGGTTGTCACGCGCCACACCGCAGTTCGTGTACTGGTCCTGAGGCGAATCACTTGCGTTACGATTCCGATTAGTGTGCTTTTCAGTAGGGAATTGCATACAAAGAATACTAAACGGCTCGAGTTAATACGGTTACGATCCGTTTACGAGTTGATGTGTGCTGTGACTCTTACTAGTAATAGGACTCGCTCAGTGAAAGAGCGGCAAAAAGGCTGGCGCCCTGGGCAGTCGCCCAACCGCGCCTTACCCTAACGCCGCTACTGGATAGACCATGCCTTGGCTCAGGACTTAGGATCCTTTTTGTCCCGGTGATACGCTTCTGTAGGTATATTTCGTCAGCGATGATCGGGGTGATATCTAGTCTATACTATTATTATAAAGAGGTAACATTTGTTTGTAAGTTTGTATGTAGGGGGTAATCTCCGGAAGTAATGAAACAATTTTAAAAATTCTTTCACTGGTAGAAAGTTACATTATTCGTGAGTGCTATAGGCTACAAATTATAAAGATATCATGCATATTAGCCGAACTATCTCAATTTTTGTCTAGCCAGGCGGAAAAAAATAGCTCTTACAAAAGAGTTATTTGCATGTGCTGCCTTAACAGTTGTATATAATTCAAAACAACCAACCTTGTTTCCCCGAAGGGTTGGGCAGAGGTCTCGTTGGCCTCGTTGGTCTAGTGGTAGCAACCGCTATTGCTGGGCATGAGTTCCTGGGTTCGATTCCCAGGTCGGGCAAAAGTGTTATTGGGTTTTTCCATCTGGAATTTCTCAGTAGCAGCCCGGAGTCTGGATATGTGCCCGGTTGATGGCAATAGGCTCGCCCCCTATTACATGGGACTTAAACATAACAGGCGAAATGTGGAGGTACTATAGGTCCAACATTTAATTCAAAATAAATATTAATTTTTAATTCTAGAGGATAACAATATATAAGAACTCTCAAAGAGCGAATAAAAATAGGCAAAAACCTACATATCTGTGTTCTTGCTTAATCGTCAGTTCGTTTGTGTTTTGTTTTGGTAGATGGCACCAAACGAAAAAATACTAGTACAGAGGTCAAATCGTCAAAGTCATCGGGCAATGTGATAGCCTTAACATTTTTTCTTGTATTGTATTTTATTTTAATAGACCGCAGCTATTATTGCTCGTCTGGTAATAACATAGGGAAGTGTGAAAGAATCCGTGTGAAGTTAGTGGACGAAGCTACGCGATGATTGGCCGACACGCTCGGCGCTGGTTGGTCGATGACAATTGCAAATACACCGTCAGCGGCAACTTCTGTCTGCCAGGGTAGCGAGATTTGTTCGAGAGAGTTACCGTGGCCCTGGCATATAGGCAACTGAAGGAACACGGGTGGGTTTTAGGCAGTAAAAGTCTGACACGCCCTTCGCCTCCACCCAGAGCGGGAGACGTCATTTTATAATTAACCACCCAAAAAAAAAACCCCAACTTCTGACACCCCTTGCTTCTTCATGTCGATAGATGGCGCAGGCGGTAACATGGTCTATTCAAAGGGATAAAAGGCGCTTCCCAAACTTCGAGTTACTATATTTTTATTTCGTTTTTGTCAATGTAATTTTAATGCTTGTTATCCACGCGTCCCCGTGGACGTTACGGTTTCATTTAAATAAATGATCTATTCTGTTGGATGAACAGACTATATCAGTAATTTAGCCGTCATGGCCTCATGGCGTCATGCCTTCAAGAAGGCATGAAGAATAAGTATGTGATTTTAGGGTGACCGTACCCGATCGTCAGGATTAACGAACGGATAACTGAGAGATTGAAACTGTCTCTATCACGGAACAACTTTAGCGAATGAACGTCCGAGGATGTTCGTACCGTCAGAATGGCGCCATTTAGTTTTGGTAACTAGAGTCTCCTGAATTGAATTGCCGAAGTTGTAGTTGGCTGGGCACATTACTCACTATACCAGAAGACGTAGATGCCTCCAACAAGAAGGATCGATGAAAGTCGCAGGAATCCGCTGGATGCCAGAAGCACAGTTTGGTAGAAATGGCGATGTTTGGGGGCCTATGTCCAGCAGTGGCCGTCTTTTTGCCGAATGGATAATGATGATGGTAATACTTAAAAATTGAATACTTTGATTTGATTATTTACGAAAAACCAAATTTCAAACTTCTAAGATTTTTTATTTAACAATGTATTTAACTATTCAATTTACGGCAAAGTATTTTCAGTTACAATTTAATTATGTTTAATACAGCTGAATCTGTAAGAGAGTGATTTTATACGAATTTAACCTGAACAGGGTTTGTTTTTACTTTCATTAGATGCTTTTGTAGCATGGGTTACTTATTATGCGATTGTTGTGCTGTAATGATTGAGTACCTATCCCATTAATTTAGGTTTATAGGGGTACCAACAAAACAAGTGGAAAGTTAAATTAAAATACCAATAAACTTTATTTATTTATTTATTTCACATTAAAACATTTTCAAGCTATCTTGATTTAACTATTATACAATTAACATGATCTTTTTATTAAAACTAAACAAATAGTACTTAATCATAATTATAATAATAACAATAGATAATAATAAGGTTGCTTTAAGCAAAAAATCATTTGCAGATAATATACCTAACCATTTAAAATCGATAAAACATCGAAATTAATAATAAACAGCTCTATAAAACATTAAGTTTAAGTTTTTGATTTAAACGTCTTCAAAAATGGGTAGGTAAATAAACTAAGTAAAAATACTAGAAAAATACTTATGTAAAAAAGCATTGATTTGGCACATTAGTTAAATAATTTTAACAAATCCAACAAGAGGAATGAACATGATTGAAATAAAATAAAATTCATAATGTTTGTTAAAAACAACAAAATGAAAGACAATTCCTTAATGTAAGTTTAGTGATTTACATTTACAATGGCTTAGCTTATTTTTTGAAAATATATTTTTGCTAGTCATTTTTTCATGTCAATGCTCATAAAAGTGCAGCGATTTAGGCTCGAATAAGCACAAACAATCAATATAATTGCAAATAAAGTATTATACATTTTAGTGATTTTTTTCCGTAAGAATGAAGTTCCAAGTGCATATGTAATTTATTTGTGATTTTGCAACAAACTTTAAAAAGCGCAAACATTTAGTGTGAATAACACATATCTATGATTAAATGTTCTAGAATCTAGATCTATTCCATCTTTCTAATGTAGATAATATATATTTCGAGTCTAAAAATAAGGTTATTTTATACAACAATATTTTATAAGATTTTATTTATTTTCGCTAATTTTGACACACATACGCACATAATTGATAGAGTTCTTGATTAAAGTATGAGTGCCTATAAATATCTAATATTAATGACGGTTGTGACTAAATGAGTAATTTTATCAAATAAGTCTGAGCGAAGACGGTTACATATGGACATAATATTATAAACAAATAATATGATATAATATAACATGTAAGTTAGGAAGGTAGCCACGAATTTATTTTGATCAATTCTTATGCATTTAAATTAGTTAACTTTTCTTATCACAGTCAATTTATATATTCCGAATATAAATATATTTTCTATTACGAGCCGTCAAGAATATTAAATAGTTTCTATAATTTAGTAGCAGGTAATTTTGTATCATTTGTTAGTAATACAACTTACTGTTCGTTGTATCTGATGGTGTTTGAAGGAACCTTGAGTCTACTCAAGCCCGTTTTAACATATCAGTCTCAATTGTGTTCTTGTTGCTCATGTTGAATTGAGAACTCATTATGTTTGTCCGTTAGATGTCTAATAAGTTCTAATAAAGTGCACTTTCGACAGTTCTTTGTAAGTGAACACTGTATTGAGAGCAGATCATTAACACGGACCTCGTACGTTTATACGATTTTTAAATATCGTTGCTTACTTCCGAAACTATAGCGAATAGACAAGGATGGGAAATTATTTTTGGCACTTGGTATGGAAAGGTCTTCTAAGTGTTAGTCGTTACAGTAATAAGAAATGTTAGGATCTAAGTTAGAGGGTACCTACAGTTACACCTAAAAGTGATTTATATGTACATTGATAATTAACATTTCTATGAGTTCTGATTGTAGTAGCATCAACTCATAGTACAGACTGCCGTGCAAGATAGAACAGTGTTCATTTGATATATTTTATCTATGATGGAATATTATTACTGACTATACATTCATTATAGTGATTACATTGTTTGAATACTTATAAGTTAACAAGTACGGGTTTTTTGTTGTTGTTTATGTTGAACAATAAAAAATACCAATATTATTTTTTGATATCATTATTTCATTTTCCGTTGAACTTGCTTGAAAGTCGTTGTTTGGGGAAAATGCATGCGGGATCCTAACTAAATATCGGAGTAGGTATCAAAACGAGATAACAAACCTAATATAACTGGCGAATTATATTGTAACATACAAATAGGCAATAATACTAATTCAATTAAATACTAACAATTGTGTATAAATAGGAGCTCCCGCGCATTAGGCAGCCAGTATTGAGCGATAGTTACGATCGTATGCGTCGCGAGTTTGCGACCGTTGGATTAAAGCCATTGGCCGCGTACGTTCACGCTACGGCTAATTACATTATCGCGATAACGTGACCTACCTACTCTTCGCCTGCTGTCTGTTATACAGCGAGACTTCGCGTAGCCTTTGTCCACAATACTGCTAGCCCCGAGGAGCTGCGCTTGCGTCGCCTGCGCCTGATGCGCGCGAACTCTTAGACAGATATGAAGCATCGACTACAAGGTCACAGTATGTCAGTCTCGTAAACCTTATTAGTAGTGGCAACAGCTTCAGGTGGCTTGCCTTTGTCGTTTGTTAATGGTCCGTTGACGTGATTGTCAGTGGCCAGGTGAGTCATACTGCCAGATATCGCGGCGGGCGCCAGGTTCAAGTTCATTTTGGTCAGCAAGTTGGACTCGCTGCCGGTCTTCTTGAGGTCTGGCTGCGCGTTAGGCGGCAGCGTGGGGCCGCTCCGTTGGATCATTTGCAGGCGCGCATACTGCTCTTGTAGCGCCTTCTGCTTCTTGAGCAGCTCTTGATGTCGTTGTTCGAGCGGCGTGTGCCGGTTGGTGGCCTTGTCGTCGTCGGAGGAGGGGTCGGAGGGGTTGGGTAGGAGGGCGGGGTCGGGGTGGCAGGGGGGCAGCGAGGCGGGCGAGGTGGGCGAGGCGAGCGGCGAGCGCGAGGTGGTGCGCGGCGGCGGCGGCGGCGGCGCGCGGCGCGCGGCCAGCGCCAGTAGCTCGGGGTGGCGCTCGGGCACGGGCGGCTTGGGCGGGTGCTGACCGCGCGCGCGCACCGGCGGCGACGCGTCCGTGTCGCTGCCGCTCGGGTACGAGTGCAGGCGCCGCAGCGGCCCCTCGCCCCGCCCGCCGCGCTCCGCCGGCTTCGCGAACGTCTGCAGCTCATCTAGTAGCGCATCGAGGGCGTTTTCTGGCCGCAGGTCCGCTCCCCGGGCCGCATCGCCTCGCCCGGCGCACACGTCACCGGTGCCCTGCGCACCATTCCACGCACTTCTAGCTGTGCTCGCCGATCTCCAACAGACATTATAAAAGAGCGGTTGCAAGTAAGCCCCTAATACTTTATAGTCTGTTGTTTTTTTAGTTAGTTACTAAAACTTGAAAGCATTATTGCAACCGCGCTTTTAATACATATAGATATATAAACACTTATTCATAACATTTAACACCGTATTCAGTCCATTGAAGACACATAGAGTTGGACAAGACTATGTCAGAATGCGACCACAATCATTCAAAAATAATAAAATAGAAACGAAAAAGGCGAATGCCTCTCTTTTTTTGTTGTTGAATATTATTGAAAAATAACAGTAGCGCCAAGAATAGTTTAATCTTACACAATATATAATAATATTAAAATCAAGATTGACTGTTTTGTAGTTGATTGTTAGCTAGGTACGACTTATTCAACCACAAAAAAAGAAAAGGTAGTGTAGACGAGCGGCCTATGTCTAGTAGGAAGTAAATCGAAACGTGGTGGAATAACGTTGGAGTAACGTGATGTATACAGGTGAAGAAGTAAGATTTGGTAATTATCAGAGATACATATGAATAGTTACATAAACATAGTTATTGGGTTTCGTGATATTAGATACTTTGCGCAACGATTAAATTTGGTGAAAAGATAATAGAATAATAAGTGTTTAGATTTTAGAAACGTATTCACTCTTCTTAACAATTGTGATGATTTTGCCATTAGTCAAAAAAATTATAAAGTGTATATAAGAATGTTAGATACGATACTTATTTATTTCAACAGTATACTACTAAAGGAAGCTAATGTCAAAGAGACATTTTAATCAAAAACTAATCTAAGAAAAGCTCAAAAGTGGATAACCTACTGCGATCACTACTATGATCCAAACATTATCGTCAATGTGCAAAGGTGTTATTATACATTTACATTACGACTGTACCTACTTATTTCAAAGCAAATACAATTTTATTAAGTAATTACCTGTGCTCCGATGGTGTGTTAGTTTGTTTTTATAGTATTATTGTTAATAAGGGATAGATATATAATCGAAGGAGTTTGAAAGGAGCACAATGTATCTTCAATAATTAGAAATAATCAAGAATATAGACAAAGAACTATGTCCGACAGAAACAAGTAAATGATAGATAATGAAGTTACGTCAAAAGTGATAGAGTTTAATAGAACTAAGGAGTAAGGAGTGTGAAGGATATTTATTAAGGCAGTTAATTAAGTTCCGGAAGTGTTGGGCTGTGAGCGGCTCCTGATATCGAGAATGCGCTGCAACAGAATAGAAAACAGCAAGATGCACAAACTATTGTTTTAAAAGCCACTACAAGTAATTACAACATGCTTGTTATTCAATCTATTGATATTGACGTTGTTTTCATATTTCACATACACACACACATACATAAATGATTATAATTTAATGATTGAAACAGAAAACAAAGGAAATCATTGAAATAATAATAAAGAAACTAAATATGAAAGAAATATGAACACACGTCTGAATAACTAGGTGCTTCAGTACCACTCTTTAATCGTGTATTAATGACCGTGATATTAAGTTGTCGGCTTTAAACTTGGATGTAAACACCACATAAGTTATTGAAATAATTTCGTTTGTCAAAAATGGACGACACCGATCACAAGCTATGCGCGTTTTAAAAATTACTGATACAATATAATCGATTCTATAACAATAACTGAGGTTTTGAAGACAAACAAGTTTATGAGCCGTTCTTTCCGAATTATTAGAGACTAACAAAATATACACAAGTTATCGCATGCAACGTGCGACACGATGTAACCTCCGATTCAGACAGAATCCCTGTAAGGGAGTCCCGGGATAGCTTGTCTTAATCTTTTGACGTAGAAAGTGTAAAGACTTTGAAATACCCTACAATCATGGTGCTTGCAACAGTCAGTGGTGACTTACGTATTTAAGCTGAAAAGACTTTCTTTTTTATATTGTGAGTCACTATAAAAAAGAAAGTCTAAATTTAAATTAATTCCAGGACAATATGATTATGGATTAAAAGACTTGGAAATCATACCTAAGCTGGTATTTTGGATTACAAGACACCAATTTACTATCTAAATAAATTATTGACAATCCCAGATCTTCCCTACATTTCTTATTAAAGTAGGCCCAATTTAATGATTATACGTTTAATCATGAATAATCTTAATGAATCATTTTGACAATAATTGAGTTGTAATATTGAAAGACTTTTTGTACAAACAACTTTCAACAGATCAGCATCCATCTAAGTAACACACAAAAAGAGGTCTAAATCAGACAGTGATGGATCAGTTGAAAGTTGCATGTCTTTGGCCCAAGGTTGGTCACCTGTTAATGTTCAACTAATATCTATCAAAGCGGCAATGTCTTTAAACTGTCAACAATACTGTTTCAGAAATTGCGTATTTACCGCTTCAAAGATACCATTGAATTTTTAAACATAGAATTTTAAGACTTTTTTATTATATTAATATATAATTCATATGGTTCAATTTACTATTCGTTTAATAATAAATGTAAGCATGCGTACCGATTCTTTCAATACTGTTTGAACTGGAAAAATATGCAAAATTTCTATAAGTCTTTCCAATAATATAAACTGTCAGTCAAGCGAATTTGGACTAACTTTATTTCTAAAGCGTAGTTTACAAAACTTCAGTGCACCAACATGCCTACAGAGATATAGCAAAAATTTGTGATAAAATTACATAAAAATAGACGTAAGTAAATACATTGAAAATAAAATGTAATAAAGTAAAATACGGATGTAGAATTAAAAATATAGAAATAAATAATTAAAACGTATATATGAATAATAAATTAATAATGGATAATTATAATATTATGAAGAGATTTTATTACTCGTTAACAACAATAGCTTCCTTGAAGTTAAGACTCTCTCTCCAGGCGAACTGCCGGGTACCATCACGGAAAAAAGACCATGAAATCCATCGTTAAAACAATTTGATAATAATGACACAACATAAAAATATCATAATGTAAGAGTTAGGTGGAAATGTGTGGCGTAGGTAAAGTCTACTGCGACATGACTGCTGCCTGTCCTGTTCCTGGTGCCTACAACGTAGGACTCTGCCGACGAAGACTCTCCGAAAGATGCATAGATTACGTGTGATACAAAACATCTACAATGAGGTGGTTCAACAAGGTACTGTATGACTCGCATAAGTTTCTTCATTCGATTATGCGAATATTTGTATAAGCTCTGCAGTTCAGTTACTGCAGACGTGGCTATTATTTTCCTACAAATAAAATGGAGGAATATTTGAAGTATAACGATTAAATTCAGAGTGTAGAAATAAGTGACAAACTAAAATTCCGTCGTAATGAATACGTCATACAATTTCCTAATTATGTCTTCAAAACAATTAACAATATTTATATTATTTTAATATGATTGAAGACTTCTGACCAGGTCAAGCGAAGTGTTTGGACGAAAAATATTAACAGGGATATCATTAAAGCTTTATTGAATTCATTAGCTTTTGTTTCCACTATATTAATTCCATGTTTTACTTTCGAAGTTATAAGTAAGTGCGGTACTCATTATAATATTAACAGGCGTTCCCTAAGGGTCAATAATATGCCCTATTCTATTAAACAATATTCAGGAAAATTGGTATAAATGTGACAAACTAATATTATGCGAGTCAAAAGACCTGGTCAAACCACATGATCATATTAAAAACTTACGATGGGATCATAGCTACCTATTTCATTGGATACTTTTTAGTTAGTTGGAGTGTACAATCAAGTTTGGATGACTCTTTTGGGCGTGGCAGTGAGTGGCAGGTCCTTCTAAATATGTAGAATATGCTTGACATATTGTTAAAATTGGCATTGTTTTCCGAAAGCAAGGATTATAAAATGCAACGTTTACGGATGGTGCATTGGTTGCAGGGATGTGTGCAAAAGAATGTCAAGTTTCGTTGTATTCTGTAATATTACGTCACACTCTGTTTAATAATACTTACCGTTATATAATTGATAGATGCCATTCATTCCTTATTGTTTTGTTCTATCATTGCTAACCTTTAATACACAGACTTTATATTTCAAGTACTCATAGTTCTGTTATGATCATCTTTTATTTTTTGCTCTTACCTGGTTTCGACCGACATATTCTTGGACCCTTTTTTGTAAAGCGCATTGGTTGTGTGCATCAGTTTGTCTTATACGGCACACCTGCCTCTCGGATTAACGTTATTGGTCTTGGAAGTACCTATTAGTTGTAATTGGTTTATAAAGCAGGACGTGCAAATTCTGTGCAAGGATCTGTACTTGTGCTATCTTAAACAATCAGCATAGGTATTGCTTTATCACCGTTAAAGATACCATTACCGTTATAGGTAGGTTACTATTATTACTTACAAATACCATTGTACTACTTAATATTTACGTTTTGTTGCTCATATACTTGAATCTAACCTTAAATTCTAATACAAGCACCAGGTTGGGCAAATAGGTTGGAAACCGCAAAACCAGCCCCCTGCATCTGGTGATGACACTGCGATCCTGTGAACCTTGTAAACCGAGGAAACTATAGTAATCAAATTCATTAAAGAATATATACTACCTATATTTGATTCTATTCGTCCATTACTCATACCTTTTGAAAGTAGTTAATAAACTTATTCGTATAACTTTCAAATGTCTGATGTTTTAGAAAATTTTGATAGATCGAAAGGGTTGTTAAAGTATTGGGTACCCAATAAAATAGCAAGGAAGGCTATTTAATTCGAGAGTTTAGAGAAAAGTGAAAATTATAAAAAATACATGAAAAATGTGTTTTCTCGAAAGCCCATGAATTTTTACCTAGGCTTTATGGGGCGGTTAACTGTTGCAAATAGGTAAAACTAACATGTGCTGGAAGGAAAACATCAAATTATAAGTCACATTGTATACGATTAAGATCCTTATTGATACAGCTTCACCGAAGTTGGGAATTAATGGTGGTGATAGGCAAAGTGTCACATTAAAGTTGAGTTTGAAATGACTTCAAAACCATTAATAATTCTGCGTGGAGGGACAGTACATGAGTAGTGCCTTAGCAAACGATGATTAGTTATAAATACTGACTTGTATGTCAGGTTAGATATATAACCGGTATGACGCACCAGGGTTGGTAGTATCCGAAGTACAAAATAATCGAAATTTATTGTTTATGTAATTGACAAACTATGTCGATTTGCCGTGTAAACGCCATTTTGTACAACTGTGGAAGAAAGGCAGTTGTGAATTGTATAGACTAATTAAAATTGATACCTAGTAAATTTTATAAATAATTTGATTCCCAAATTTTTTATACCACTCGCCCGACAAAAGCATCTACACATGATTGGCTAAAACCTCGTCGACTGAATGGAACAGTCGAGATGCCAAGGAGTTCTGCGGCAAGATATCTGTTTCTGATACTAATTGACACATCTGATTTATCTTCTTAGGATAACCAAAACACCGTTATCTGATCCCAAACTAGGCAGAACCTGTACTATGGTAACCAGACAACTGATAAACATACTTATATATTTCTAAATACATACATTTATTGATAAATTACACCCAGACACAGAACAAATGATTGGGCTCATCACACAAACATTTGTCCTGGGTGGGAATCGAACCCACGACCTCAGTCTTAGCAGTCAGGGTCACTAACCACTAGACTAACAGGCCAGTCATTCGATTTCGATAGCACGTACCGAAACCATTTGCAGATATATTTCGTAATTTTGTGTTGACAAGGCGTAAGGTTTCAATTTGTGTAATTCCAATCCCTACCTCAACTCTCTAGTATCATTTTTATAATTTTAAAAGTTATTTATTGTACTGACAAAATAAGTCCACTTATTAATATTTTCTTCCAATTCAGACACGTTCAGCCCTTGAATCTTATCAGACAAGAGTGAGTGACCTACGAGAAAGTTAATAATTTATATATATTTTTTTACTTAATTAACCTATATTAGTATATAAATCTATATAATATGTTATTATTTAAACTAAAGTGTGTCGTAATATTATTGGATGCGAATTTTAAATTTTATATGCCAATTCGGTTTTTAGTAGAATTTTGATGAACACCACTTGCGTGAGGATAAATTTTGAGGCCAATTTTGATAATTTTGATAACACCCAGAATACACAGGACAATTACTAAATTATTAATCGGATATCCAAAATGCGTAATGGACTAAAGTCTATAGGAAAAGATTTGACTATAAATAAAAGAGAATAAGCCACTTTAGTCAGCTCGTTAAAGATGATGTTAGGATACGCTAAAGAACAGGTGCACAAAACATGCTAATTCCTCGTGTCAGAAAAAAACAGGGGCACAACCATGCAAGTATAAAAAAAGCAATCGGTTGTATAATGTTAGTTTGGGTATGATGCGTAGGTGGTCACATGAAGAGCAAATAAACAAAACGAACACTTCGCAAACAAAACGAAGTGTTGGAAAAAAATGCAAATTTTATAACTCTTGGCAAACCTGCAATTGTTAAGCGCATAGTAATATATATTAATAAGTATGAGCATCAGGAACTGGAATTATCTTAACCAAGAGATATTCTGCTTAATCTGTCTGCAAATAAGAAGTTTTAATACTTCATTTACCTTTCAATCGGGAATATAGGAAAAGATACTGATATTGTAATGCATTAGTAATACAAAGGGGCATGGCAATATTACTTATAAAACTAAATAAGAGCGGAAATCAACCACCAACTATTTTTGTTATTTTTAGTAGACCTAATCATTTTATTATCTAGTTTTTAGAAATGAATTGCTTTAAATACCTTGTTGTGAGCCATCGCATTGGGGCAGGCGCTTTCGGACACGCACTCCTCCGAAGAGGGACCGGCCGTGAAGCTGGAGCTCTGGGAAGACACCGGCGACACGCGGCCGTCGGCCATCGGCAGGCGCTGCTCCTGCACGCACGCCAGGCTGCAAAATTAAATTTAATTATTTATTATCTTAGACAACAGAGATCCATTTTATGTTAGTAAGTTAGGTACAAAAAGGACTACAACCGGGGGCCTTAAAGATCATGAAATGGCTCTTTTTACAATTATACAGTAGACCATGACTAGCAGCATACCCTTCACAATATTCCAGAAGCTCCCGTATGGAGCCAGCTGTTGGACCCAGCAACACCATGTCATCTGCGTAACTGAGGTTATTGACGGACTAATCAATCCAACATCCAGTCCGCTAGCTGCTGAGTTCAGCGATCAGCTCATTTACGTACAAATTGAAAAGCTTGGGTGAAGCTAGCCCCCCCGTCTCACCTAGGGTTGTCACCTTTTCTTTTTGCAATTATAGTACATTGGTTATTATAGGTAAGAAAAAAAGTACATAGTATAAAATAAAGTATGATTTATTTTTCTTCATTATTAGGTATAATTAAAAATATATTTTACTATTGCTTTTTGCAGTTTGTATCAAATAAATTTGGTTTAACGAAAAAGTACTTACGACTAAACTTTTCAAAATCCCATAGAAATCAAATCTTCCAAAATAAAGTATTTTCGTGTACTTTATTGTTCTCATAAAGTATAGAGTACAATTATGTGAAATAACGTACAATATTTATTATAAAGTACGGGTGGCAACCCTTGTCTCCCCCACAATCCAACCCATACGTAGAAGAGAGGGAATTATTCCACTTTACATAGTTTACTTGATTACCATACCAGTATTTGAAAACACGTATAATTTCAACTGGTACGCATGCTTCCCCGAGCTTTTTCCATAGTATGTCATAGGAGACGAGGTCAAAAGCTTTAGAGAGGTCGAGGAAACACGCGTACACAGGCGTGGTTTTATCAGTATAATATTAAACAGTCTGTTTGAGACCTAATATTGTGCTTTCAGTGGAAAGTCCAGGTCTGAACCCGAACTGTGCGTCGTTTAGGAACGAGGTTCAACCATTTGTCGAGATTTTTGTCTAACAGACTGTCCAATACTTTAACTTTAGCTAGTACAGTGGCAAGCGATATGGGTCTGTAATTAGTTAGGTCAGAGACGTCAGTCCTTTTCTTTACGATTGGAACTACTATTGTCTGCATTAATTCGGGAGGAAGATATGAGTGACTCAAACACAAAGAATAAAACGTGGCTAGTACTCTCGGACAGTGTGCACCTGCGTGCTTCAAGTGCTCGATGCTGAGACCGCCATGAGGACATGAAAATGGCCAGAGGTAAGTCTCCAGGAGGTGACTTACCTTTGGCCATTTTCTGTACTGTAGATGATACTTGCTTGGCAGTTAAACAAGTCAGGAGGTCATTGTGACATAAGTCAGCATCGAGCATTGATTTTGAAGGCCCCAGGGGCGAGGAAACGCGAAAGTGGTTCAGGAAAGTGTTCGCTATTTCCTCTGGTTTGGCAACCCGCCACTGTCACTGGCAAAGCTGGTTTAATATCAATCCGGGATGTCAACTTCCAAAACCGGCTTAAGTATTTGGACGATCTTTGAGAAGTTATTATGTCCCTTTTGATTAGATGTTGATGATTTTGGCACCACTTAAGCTTGCCTTTAAAAATCCTTTGACTTTTCCGCATTTCCTCCTAAAGTCTGCCGGAATTGGGTTTATTGTAAGCCAACCATGACTGACCCTTAAACCTAGCCTCTATGTGAGCAGCGTGAACATGTTTATTCTACCCAATAATACGCCTTTTTCCTTGCGGCCGAACACCTTCATGGCTCTGTATGGCAGCCCTTGACAAAATACCTACAATATCTTGATACATTATCTGCAAGCCACGTCTATGTTCTATGTTATCGCATACTTTGTCCGCACAATTGGTAAACAGATCTGGAAAAAGCATATTTTTTAAATCAGAGTTACATAAATCATGATATCTCTTGATCTGATCACCACCACGCTCATGCCATTTTACTTTGTCTTGCACTGACTGTGTTAATGCAATTTTTTCTGGGATCGTATGCAAATTGCACTCTATAGCCAGGGGTAGGTGATCAGACCAGAAAACATCGTATTGTATTTTAACACTCAGCAGTCAGCACAGAGTGCCAGGCTGTTTGAGTAACAAAATAGTGGTCCAACCAAAGCTTACCAACATTCATGTCGCTCACATACGTATGATTGTCCGATTCTAACTAAGCTCTATTTTTCCACATCAAAGTTATCATCAGCAAAGTTAAAGTGAAATCATTTATTTCAATTAGGCACATGAATGTCGACGCCTAAGTGTCCTTTTGTGTTTAGTTGTACAATTAGTTAGTTGGTCATTTAATGTAGGTAGTAAGTACCTAGATTTAGTAAGTTGCGGTTTATATTATAAGCATTTAAGGAATAAAGAACATATATTACATTTTCGGTAGCTATAACTATCATGCACATACAAGAAAAATAAAATTCATTCTAGTTTCAGTTTTCAAAATGCTGGTATGGGGCAAATGGAAGTGAAACAGTTAAAGGTAGATGGAGGAGTGCAGAAAGCAATGCAGAAAGCTAATAGCCGCATAAAATAGAATGCAGGCCCTATACAGTTAGTCGTTGCAACAAATTTAAAAATAATATTGCTCATAGGATTACACCATCTATAGTAGAACACAATAATCCTAATGAAATCTATGGAGCCCTTTTTGATATTGTGCAAAAAGAATACCAATCTACTTTCAAGACCAAAACTATTGACATTAATAGCACCTCTGTTAGCTTCAACCAATGGGCTACTCCAGGTATTTATAAAAGTCCTTTTCTAGCGTATGTCAGAAATTATTCAAAGTTATTTAAAAAAATCTGTGCTTTCGCTAAATCTAAATTTTTAAGCGATACCATAAAAAAATCCAGTAATAAAATAAAAACCACTTGGAAAATTATTAACAATGAAACGGGTAAATCGGTTAAACAGGAAAAACAACTAGAGATTATGATTAACAACAAATTGGTAAATAAGGCTGCCGACGTAGCTGAGGCATTTAATGAGTTTTTTGCCAACATACCTATAACTACGACTTGCTCCTTAAATTCGTCCCCGTCTAAAGCTGAAAACTTTTTGCATAGTAGTGCGCCCAGATGTAGTCGCTTATTTAGTTTTGAAAATGTAACGCCTCGTGACGTGGTTAATATTTTTAAGACACTTAAGTCAAAAAACACTGGAGATTACTGGGGCATCTCCATTAAACTGTTAAGTAATATAATAGACATCGTAGCCCCCTATCTAGCTGTAACTTTTAATAAATGTGTTGATTCAGGATCTTTTCCTGACCTCATGAAGAGTAGTAAAGTCATACCATTATTTAAAACAGGTAATAAAAATAACGTTGGCAATTTTAGGCCCATTTCTATCTTACCTGCATTTAGTAAAATATTTGAAAAGTTAATACTCAAGCAGTTACTAAGACATTTTAATTTAAATAGCCTCCTTCATAATGAGCAATATGGCTTTACAAAAGGTCGTTCGAGAACAGATGCGGGTGTTGCTCTGCTAAAACACATTTTCAACGCATGGGAGAACTCGCAAAATGCTATCGGAATTTTCTGTGATCTCTCCAAAGCTTTTGATTGCGTTCACCATGACACACTTTTGCGTAAACTGCGTCATTACGGTGTTCAAAACGAAGCTCTCAATGTCATAAGTTATTATTTGTAAAATAGGCACCAATGTGTAGATATCAATGGTGTAAAATCTTCCGGGCTACTAGTTCAGTTAGGTGTACCTCAAGGCTCAATACTGGGTCCTTTCTTATTCTTAGTGTATATAAATGACTTACCATTCTATTTAAAGAATATCTGTGACATTGTACTATTTGCTGATGATACCTCATGTACGCTGCCAGACTAGACCCCCTTAAGGGTTTTAATTATTATGTAGAAGCGTGCTAACCGTGGGGCTCTAGAGACAAGAAGTGGCTAGCGAAACTAGTCCGCCGTACGCGGAGCAGACAATATATAAGAGAACAATTCACCTACAATACAACAAAAGAACTTACCTGTTGGTTGAAGGACACTGCTCTGGTGCCAACCTGGAGTTATGTATGTAAGTGAGTGTATATGTATCGTGTTGTGACGTTACGAGTATTCTTCAGGTTAGAATCCGCTGCAATAAGGCTGGAGGCAATCACAGCATGCGGTCTTCAAATCACTCGTTCCCAATAGCGTCACTTTGCTTAAGCTTCAAACTATTTAAACAAGATATATCCAAAATTCAACCCGTGTTATTACGTCAAATTGGGGTTATTAACAAAACAATGGGTCATGACTTATTGTCCACCAAAACGACCCGTTCTAAGGGATTAATTTAACAAAAGGGGTCGAGACGTCACGAGGACCCGCCATCCCTTTTCAAGCACCAAATCAAAGAGAGAAGTGTCAAAGTCAAAAACTGACAACTGACAGTTCTTACTCTGTTACACGTTTAGAAACGTAGGCGCATAAAGTAATAAACTGTACGGAACATCTACCCCCCCCCCCCCGGACGGGCCTTCCCGTCCGCTAATCACTTGGCAATCTTGACAAGGTTGCGTTTTATCAGTCCACTTGACGCGCTGCTAGAGGATGTGCAAATACTCCTAGCTCCAACCCTTCCAAAAACTCTGAGCGAGCTGCTGCACCAACTGGAACCGCGATAGCCAATTTTGGCTCACATCGACAAAAGGGTGCTCCGGCAGGGTGACAAGTGGCTGTCAAATCAAAAAATGGCCCGGGGTCAGGGCCTCCAAGACGTTCAGGTCCGAAGACAGCGGGCACAATGGACGCGAGTTCAATACAGCTACAAAACGGCAAAATACCGTAGCTAACTCCTTAAAGGTGAGAACGGTGTCTCCCAACAATCTGCGCCAGAGTCCCTGTGCCGCTTTCACCGCGGCCTCAAAAATACCCCCCAATGGGGGCAGGCTGGCGGATCAAAACAGTAACAAACAACAAAACAACCAAACAACAACAACAACCAAACAACAACAACAACAATTTAACCAAATGGCCCTCCTGAGGCAACAAAAGGGGGTGACGGGCCCCATAAGGAAGGCTAGAGTGCCTCAACCGTCAACAACCAAACAACAAAGGACCCGTATCGTCCAAAAAGGGGTTCAACTTACTAACGGCTCCCGACAATATCCAAAACTCTCGCTGCAGAATGGCCAATAGCGCATTGCAACTGGCATGCAAGTTCTTAATGTGACGATCAGTCACCAACAATTCAACAACAACAAACAACAATTCAACAATTTGTCGAGGGAGCTAAATCGACTCAACAAACTCAGGGTCCTTTGTTCCAACAACGAGCACCTTGAGCCCGGGCAAAGGACCCGACATCAAGACTGGCGATCGAGGCCAATCATCCTCGGGATGAGTCAGCCAGTCTGGTCCCCACCATAGGGGGGAAGCAAACAAGCGGGGTGCCATGCACCCACATGAGGCCAGGGCGCCTGGGTTCAAATCTCCAGGCACGTGCCTCCAAATCAAATGCGTTTTAGAATTTTGAATCTGGGACACTCGGTACGCAACAAAGACCTCCAAAGAGTGGACGGACGTCTTCAACCAACACAAAACAATTTGACTGTCCGTCCAGGCGTAAGAAGCCCGAATGTCCACAGTTCCACCCAAAGTGTGAGCAACGTGGTTCAATAGACGCACAAGACGCGCCACCCCTGACAATTCAACTTAGGGATGGTCAGTGCCGTCCGGAGGGGGGCCACCTTGCTCTTGGCCAAGACCAGTGACAACTTCACCTGGCCTGTTGCGCAGACGGTGCGCAAACAAACAACAGCTGCATAACCGTGCGAAGACGCATCACAAACAAGGGTAGCAGTGTAGCTCCCAGGGGGGAGGATAGCGCGGGGTAACACGACCTCGTTGACTGCAGGGAGTGCGGATACAAATTGGAGCCAATCTTCCAACAGGGTTTCCCGAATTGGCTCGTCCCAGCCAAGTCCCGCAGTCCAAAGGCGCTCAAGAAAACAATTTTGCCCAAAACAATACAAACAAACAACAAAACAATAGACAAAAGGCAACCCTTGGTACCCATGTCCAAAATGGCACGGACCACAACAGAGTCCCCCGTGGGCCCCCAGACCTGACCGATGCCGTTGGCAACAAAACCGTGTCGATCTGAGGGGTACCTTAGCGGGGCAGGCGCCAATGTCCTAACAATGCCTGGGCGGCGACCGATCGCCGCACCCAGGCCCAAGTCTTTCCCGACGAGGATGAAATTCAAATTCCTCGTACGCGCGGTGTCCCGAGCCACGCGCCATCGCTGGATGGGCATATCCCACCGGAGGCCTGAATGGCGGGGGGCGTGACTCCAACCGGGGACGTTCCGCCAAAGGAGGGGAGGGCAGGCGGTGCTGGTCTGGCCAGCGGTGCCTAGCAACAATTGCGTAATCGCCTTTACGCGGGGAGACCAAATGGCGGTCGCGCGGCTCCCGATCAACTTGCGCGGGGGGTGGAGTGCGGCGCTCAAAATTGCGGGCCTCTCCCCGGTTCTGAACCGGCGAGGCAGAAGCCCGGTGACCAACTCTATGGTACCCCCCCGTGCGCGAACCTTCAACAGAGGCTGGTCTGCCAGCGTGGTTCGCGTTAGCGCACAAAATGTCCAAATGGGACCCCCTACAAATTCTACAAGGGCGGGGGTTGGGGCAGTCCCGATGGAAGTGAGCCCCCAAACAAGAGAAGCACATGCGGCGTGCATTGGCAATTCGGCGGCGGGCACTCACGTGCAATTTCAAAAAGGCCGCGCAAGTTGCCATGCCATGCCCCGTGTCCCTACAAAACTCACAACCAGGACGACTCTGGGTGCCAGCAAAACGAGGGGCGGGCGACCATCAACAGGCCCGCGAGCCCTAGTCCGTCCCTGGTCTCGTGGCCGGGAAGACGGCTGGCATGACTCAGTGGCAACGCCAGAGTTGTCCACAAACCGACACTCATCCTCCAAAATTGGACGAGGTCACCAAATGGGGGGAGATGTATGACACTATCCCCACCATACTTTTGCTCGAAACGAGCCCTCAAATCGGCAGGAAGCCGTTGCAGCACAACATGTACCAAAAGGTAAGACCAATGGTCCACCGGCAAGTCCAATCGCTTTAAAGCGTTGGTCGCTGCCACCAACGGGTTCAACAGGTCAGTACGCAATGCAGACAAACTAGTAATGACCGGTAACCCCAAAATCAATTCAATATGAACGTCAGCCAAACAACGTTTATTTTGGTACCGCCGGGTGAGTAGCTCCACAGCGGTAGGGTAGGCTGAGTCAGTCAACGACAGATGCTGTACCAAGGCTCGGGCCTCACCTTCCAGGACAGACAACAAATAGGCCAACTTTTGGGCGGGTCTGAGGTCCGAGCGTGCATCAACCAAACTTGCAAACAGGTTTTGGAAACATGACCTGGACAGGTGTCCGGCACTGCTGTATTTCCATTTGTATGCCATTGCACAAACAATACAATTCAAATAAACTAAATAATCAAATAACAAAGTTCAAACAATCAATACAAAATAACTACAAGCAAACAATCAAACTACCAAACTGACTAATCAGCAACTCAAGAAATAACAAATACTGGCTTCAATTCAATTCAACAATAAACTTTTATTTTAATTCAAAATCAATATCAACGTTCAAAATTCTATATCATATTCAATTCAAAATTCAAATTCAAATCCAATTCCAAATGTTAAGTTCACAAACCACTGTGTCAAAGGTACAACAATAATAAACCTTTATTCCAATTCAAAACAATGGTAATACTCAAAAATGCCAATTTCAACAAAACTACCATATTGATGGTACAAAACTCAATATTTTAATGTCTTCCTGACATTCAATACAACACAGAGGTCAATTAACAACAACAAGAGGTTATAACATAGCTCAATCTAACCAACTCTGTTAGAATATGCAAACCTGGTTGACCCCGTCAATATGAGTTACTCGACTCAATAAATTCCAACAAATTATTTCAAATAACAATTAATTATAGTTATCAAATATTTACAGCGTATTACTACTTCCCTTATAGAGACTGCCAAGTAATTAGCCTACTGTAAATTACCAATTTGGTGGTTATGTCTTATAACCGCGCTCTGCTTCCAAAAATGTACGCTGCCAGACTAGACCCCCTTAAGGGTTTTAATTATTATGTGGAAGCGTGCTAACCGTGGGGCTCTAGAGACAAGAAGTGGCTAGTGAAACTAGTCCGCCGTACGCGGAGCAGACAATATATAAGAGAACAATTCACCTACAATACAACAAAATAACTTACCTGTTGGTTGAAGGACACTGCTCTGGTGACAACCTGGAGTTATGTATGTAAGTGAGTGTATATGTATCGTGTTGTGACGTTACGAGTATTCTTCAGGTTAGAATCCGCTGCAATAAGGCTGGAGGCAATCACAGCATGCGGTCTTCAAATCACTCGTTCCCAATAGCGTCACTTTGCTTAAGCTTCAAACTATTTAAACAAGATATATCCAAAATTCAACCCGTGTTATTACGTCAAATTGGGGTTATTAACAAAACAATGGGTCATGACTTATTGTCCACCAAAACGACCCGTTCTAAGGGATTAATTTAACAAAAGGGGTCGAGACGCCACGAGGACCCGCCATCCCTTTTCAAGCACCAAATCAAAGAGAGAAGTGTCAAAGTCAAAAACTGACAACTGACAGTTCTTACTCTGTTACACGTTTAGAAACGTAGGCGCATAAAGTAATAAACTGTACGGAACACCTCACTTATCTTTAAAGTAGACAGGAATAGAAAAGATTTTGACGACGTGAATAATGCGCTCTCAATGGCCACGGATTGGTTTACTACAAATAACCTAGTTCTTAATGCTAAGAAAACGAAATGTATAAAGTTTGCCTTACCGAATGTTAGGAACCTGGGACCCAATGTCGTTTTAAACAATGAGGTGCTTGAAACTGTTAACTCGGCAGTTTTTCTGGGCATAACAGTAGTCGCCAAACTTCAGTGGGGATCACATATATCGAGCCTAGCGGGAAGGCTCAGTTCGGCCGCCTACGCCGTAAGGAAAGTTAGACAGTACACGGACGTTGATACAGCTCGACTAGTCTATTTTAGTTATTTTCCTAGCATAATGTCCTACGGCATTCTGCTGTGGGGCAAAGCCGCGGACATTCAAAATATTTTTGTTCTTCAAAAACGAGCTGTTCGAGCGATTTACCAACTAGGTGCTAGAGTTTCTCTGAGAGATTTGTTTAAAGATATTGGTATTCTTACGGTGGCATCACAATTCATCTTCGCCAACATCTTATATATTAGGCAAAATATACACTTGTACACTAAAAACAGTGATTTTCATAATATTAATACTAGAAATAAGGACAAACTACGAGCCCCCTTTCACCGGCTTCATAAGGTTCATAATTCTTTTGTTGGTCTTGGTATTACCTTTTATAACAAGCTTCCCTCTGCTTTGCTAGATTTGCAGTTTAATGAGTTTAAAGCTAAAGTAAAATCCAACCTTTGTTCAAAGGCATACTATTCTATCAACGACTACTTAAACGATAAGAATAGCTGGTCGCTGTGATTAACTCAAGACAATGTTTATGTTCTTTCAATCCGGAATAAGTTTTCTTACCGACAGTTTATATGGGTAGTTCATATAATTGTTTTTTTTTTATTTCACTGATTTTGTTAATTTATTTTATTTTCTTTTAATTTCATTTATTGTGGACATAATCTACTCATTACAATTATTGTAAATGAGTTGTATTGAAACATGTAGTTAGCTAGCGACCTCGTCAGCTGTTCATAATATTCTTGTCTCACTAACCGGCAGCAAGTTCGTCATGCTCCCTTAGATGTCACTGCTTGCGGTAGCGTCGGGGGTCGGGTTACCACCTTCCCTCAAATATGGCGAGGGGGGTAATGGCTGACCTTTGCATTATGCTCGTGAACGGGTGCTGCTTGTGGTGACTGGTCGTCTTGCGGACCATGGTTTTTGTTATTGTTACTTGTATTAACTGTTATTTTATTTTGGTCCGGAGGTCCTTAGTTTAACTATTGTAACTTCAACTTAGCTGTATGTATCAATTTGCATCATTGAATATGTAAGCAGGCACGCCCTTTATGCCTGAAGGCTTTATTTACGTTTTAAGTTCTGTTTACGATTTTGTTTTATTATTTATTTCAGCTTGAGTTTAGTTTTCAGTGTTTTGTTGGTGGTATATTGGCGTGTGCTAGCTGACATATGTGAATAATGTATGTTTTGTTTTGTAATATTAATTACTTACACAGTATTTATTGTATAGAATCAAGTTCTTCTAACTTAACAGACAGCTGTGCTGCTGGGGAGTTTGTTCCGCCACTTCTTCTTCCCAGCGAAAGCACTAGGAAGTGTCAAAGGGCGGGCGTTTTGGGGGGACTGTCTTGTGTAACTTTGACGTTCAAAAAGTGCTGACTGTCAGCCTAATTTGAATAAATGACTTCTGATTTTGATTTAATATTTTAATGTAGGAATGCATCAAACTTAAAACTTCCAAATATAACGTCAGAAGGGTTTGCAAGGGACAAGTAATGTTCGTACCGTTTGAGCGTAACCAGAGTTCCAGTCAGCTTCTTGCAACGACGCAAAGCTAGCTCCAGACGCTCAGGTTCTTCCTCCAACATCTTCTCCTTGCGGACCACCTGGAAGCGTTGGAAATGAACTATTACAATACGTCACGTAAGTTAAAAACTCTAACATAAAATAAAAAATGAAAACGTTAACAAAGTTCACAAAAGCAATTGAATTCCAGTCTGTCAATTCAACCCAGAGTCTTGATTTGTGCTCGATTATTTGTAAGATCATTTGATGAATTGTGGGTATATACACCACCTGTAGGGATTACATATTACATGCGTAATATTAGGTTTGCTGCCCCTATGTATGTATCTAGAGCACTTGTTTGTTTGTATACAAGCTAAGCGTGTCACTTTGACTGACCTGTTAGTCTAATGGTTAGTGACCCTGACTGCAAAGACTGAGGTCGTGGGTTCGATTCCCACCCAGGACAAATGTTTGCGTGATGAGCACAATCATTTATTTTGTGTCTGGGTGTAATTTATCTATAATATGTATGTATTTAGAAATATATAAGTATGTTTGTCAGTTGTCTGGTTGCCATAGTACAGGCTCTGCCTAATTTGGGATCAGACAACGTTGTGTTGGTTGTCCTAAGATATTATTATTATTTTACTCGCACACGCACTACGACACAATTGACTTATTGAAAGACTGACCTACAGAAGTTGCCAGGTATTGTATAAGAATTGCCGTCTTATGACGCTCTAGGTGTATCTTTCATTATCATCCTATAATGTTCCCATTGTTGAGTCAAAGGCCTGTTCTCTTCAACAAGGAGTGCTATCTATCACACGGGACCAATACGATTTCATAGATGTCACAAGTCTTCGAATTTTTGGTTCTAGGACATGTTGGCTTCCTCGCGATGTTTTGCTTCAACGTTTTGAGAGCAGTGGAGAAGAAATCATTTAGAAGGAAAAGCGCCTGTCTGTCTCGAACGTACAACACGTAAGTCGTGGCCGTTGCCACTGCTCTCTGAGTGTATGTTTTGTTTCAAAGTGTAACATGAACAGATTTTCTCACCTTTTCCATCTCAGCAGCGAGCTTTGCCTTCATAGTCTCCTGCAGAATTGGGAACTTGAGTTTCCAATCAGCCACCGTTTTACTGCTCTTCGACAGCACCATGGCGATGCGCTCTATGTCAGCCATGTTCACACGGGTCTCCCTGGAATCACATTTAGTGCTATATTAATAAAAAAAATGTCAACCGTTCAAACTGATATTAACCTAAGCTTAACTGCGTTATATTGCGTCGACTCGTAACTTGTAGCTATGTGTCTGGGGACATGTGTAGCTGGTAATTATTTTATCCCCTAGTGAGTAGGGGCTTCATTCACGGCTTGAGACTCATTCCTTTAATCTATTCTTTAATATTTATACAGAATGCTAAAGTTAGAACAAAACATTAGTTCTGGTCCAACTTTAGCATTCTGTCTATCATTAATCTATCACTAAAGTAATCCTAGGTATTTAACGTCTAAAAATAATTGTGTAAAATATTTTAAGGGTTCTTTGATTACGAACTAAGGTGTCACCAACATGACATGAAATATCGAAAAAAGAATTGTAGGACAGCAGACCTTAAAATATTTTATGCTATTACCGAAAGACGTTAGATTAAAGATTACCTATACCTATTAGCCGCCTGGCCACGCAGGCGCTCAACTGTAGCTTCGAGCTCGTACAGATCATTCTCGAGCAGCAGCATATCCTGGCGATAGATCTCTTCTTCACGGCAGAGTTGCTGAAACCATCACGACAACAGTTTTAACTATGATACATAATAGAAACAGTATAGACCCCTAGTTATGGCATCATTTGACAAGAAAAGTGTTAAGTTAGAATTTAAATAGGTTATAGATGAAATAGAAGATAGATTGTGTTAAAGATAATATGGTTATGGAAGTGATTAATAAGATTACGCCTATTAGAGATGTATCTACGCTGGGCGAGAAAGATGACCAGAACATTCTAATGGTCCTATCACAAAAAAAGAGTTGTATACGCACAGAGTTGGGATCAAGCTCGCAGAAACTTTCAGCAATAGCTCCAATCTTGACGATAGCGTCGCCCATAAGTTGTCTCATCTGCATGGCGTGCGTCAGAGTGGACCGGCGCATATTGCATGTCTGTGAATCAAATTATCACTTAATACTTAACACCAAACGGGTAAAAAAAACAAGTGAAAAATATCGCAGTTGCAAAAACATTCGCTCAAAGCTTTTGTAATTATCGAATTAGTTCGCACCAGAGCAATTCTATTCAAATGAGTTCAACACAATGTTTAACATACCTCAATCCTCAGATCATGACCTTGCTTCTGCAGCAAGCGTAGCTGGTTTTGGAACTCAGGAGTTACAGTGACGGTATAAGTCTTCTGAGGTATCAGAGCCAGTTGCTGGCTGACCAGTCCAGCAGGTTTCGGTGGCGGAGCTGGCTTCAGACGATCGCGCTCTGTAAGACAACATTTAATTTTCCCATATATCAAACGATTACCAGGTTGAACCCCTTTGGAGAAAGCTAGATATAAAAGCATGATTTTTAAAATTGCATTAGCTTTACTCCAGCAAAGTGGTTTTCATACACAGGAACATCATTCAAAGCTGTTGCTAAGCTTTTGTCGAACGATGCTGCATTGGTTAATGTTAACACCACAAGAGATAGATACACGGAAGCAGCAGCAGGATGTTCATATACATTTTGAACCAAGTAATGAATGGATATTGAGCAGTGAACATCCTCGTCGCCCTGTTTCCGAAGATCCTCCTCTCGCAGTTCACCGTCTACATCCGCCATCACATATACAATTGTTAAGTACTTATTAATACCGGCATAATCCAAAGCTAATGGCATTAGTAGATAAACCTTTGAAATTTATAAAAATACGATTATTCAAATATCAATGGATATCAAACAGTTACCTTGAGATGACGTCCTCGGCAAGGTCGAAGATTTGATAGCCGGTTTGGTGGGTTTGGAATCAGCTTGTTATGGCAAAGAAGTAAGCGGAAAGAAATCAAATACAAGAATTATGAACATGGTTATGATATTAACTACGACAGTGATTAGAAAAAAAATGACCAGCAGAGGATTGTATCGACTTAGAGAATGGTGTGATCATATTGATCACGTTGGCAAAAGAAACAATTACATACACTTTCACTTCATTCTCGGAAGTTATTACAGATAATGTCAATGTGAGAGCCGAGGATGTGGCTCTATTGTCGATGATAATAATGATGCTAACTGGTAAACAAACAAAAATAATTAATAACCGACCTTAATATAAATGTATAATGTGGGGAATCACTTCATCTCACACAAGGGATTTGATTAACTGCTGGTATTGTTATCAAATAAAATGAAATATGAGGAGTTGACTTGTGTGTAATAGGCTTATCAAAAGGGTTGTCAATGTAAACGTTAAAATATATTAAAACCATACAATACAGGCAACACACGTTCTTTTATACAAAGCTCTGTATTCTCGTGACGATAGACTTGGTCAGGCAGTAGAGATACGCGAGCGTCAACTCGTTACAAATACAAGGTACTTCTATATTAAAACAACCACCACCGAGGGTTTATGCGATTCAATTACCATACTTTCTGCACCCTTTACGTACGTAACTACTAAATAGACTACGAATGCAGTCAACTTGCAACAAGGGTTTTATACTTAAATAAACAATGGTTGTATGCGTACCTGTGTGCTGTGGTGAATGCTGCTTTGGTGAGCTCATATCAGGAGGGTCATCGCTAAATGATACGGATTTCTCAAAAGAGACAGACTTTTCTGAAATGACAAATGTTTATTTGGTCAGTCAATAATAATAATTAACGGTAGAGTTTCCTTAATTTTTGTCACGGTGCATCAATATTTTAAATCCTATAACAGTAAAAGTACAGAGACAGTCTGTATACAAAACGAGAACGAATAAAAAGACCCAATTAATAGCAGAGTGCACGAAATTGATTTTCAAAAATAATTTGAAGTATGGAATTAAGAAGATAGTGGCCAGTTGAGTAATATTGAGTGGTGTAGAGTGTGAATAAGAAAAAAAATACATACCTAGTGCAATACTTGCTCTACGTTAAAAAGGGACCATGTGTGTGTAGGAAAGTAGAAGTATCAAAATTTGTAATTTAAAAAACAAATTCAATTTGGTCATTCGATATCCAATCGGGGGCAAAAAATAGATAAAAAAATCATAGCACTGTACAATAATCATAAGTCAATATCCAAACATTACATACTAAAGACAAACAATATAACAATACAACTTAGTAAAACTTGCGACTTCTACAAAATTAACAAAACGAGATGTTACCAGTGAGTAAAGTTGATATTTGCGCATGTACCACGAGACGATGGCTTCACTACGTAAACGAATCGGCGATTGTTATATCCAAGTCAGCAATTATTATTACTACGTAACAAAGCCTTTACTACCTTTTACTCATAAAACTCATCATTCAGAATTTTAGATGATAAGAGTAGCAGTAATTTGATTTGCTTAAAATTCACAATGTACAATGAATTCAACGATTGTATCAGGTAGATGAGATGACGATAATTTCAATACGAAGATATAATACAAAACAGATGCACTCGAGCCCAATACAATGTTTTTTTAGAAAGCTGAAGTAAGAACAATACCACTCGATTTAGCAAGCAAGCGTTCGGCGTGAAAATGATGTGGATCGCTAAATGCATTGCGAATGTCATTGGCTTATAGGACATTTGGCGAATTACGAGCCAAAGACATTGATGGCGTGAAAGTGACGCTTTCCCTATCCCACGTGCCAAGATGTGCGGAAGCATCTTTGCCATCGCATTTACTCGGCTGGTAATGGAATGTGGTAGAACCTATAATTTGCGGTTTTGTTTTTCTCCACTGCCTACAACAGCTGTCAAGTGTGACGTCAAACGACCAGGTTGTACTGCTCACATTGGAAATTGTGGAGAAACCACAGTTAAGCGTCGTAACCTTTTAAATTATGAGCTTTTACTTAAATTACTCGTTTCCTTGTAGCGGAGAATGATTGTCTTAATATTCGCCAGTCTTAAGGGTTGTGTTATAATGGCATTGTTTCCACTTGACACTAGCAATGCATCCGCGTTAACTTTTTAACCGCCTCCGATCACACTTACGAAATTTATCTCTGCCTAATTTAGGCGGTCTCTCGTTGCTGGTAAATCGTGCCGCATCTGAGTGCAGGAAAACGCAAGCTACATTAACGGATGAAGCTTTAAGTTAAAAGTAACTTAGCCGTTTGACAGAGCCCCAGTAGATTAAAACAGCAATATGAACTGTTTTGATTCTAAATTCCCAGGTGTTTAATTAGCTGAAACGTTGTTACACTGTCATCATTCTCATGCCTTTCTTCCAATTTATTTAAATGTCCATACTTCTCTATTACTCGTTATCTCGGAAGTAACTGCCTGTCTGGTCATATCGTCATTTTCACAGTCCATCTGTCGCGTCTTTGGTCTTTCCTTAGTCTTACAGCCATCGGCATTCATACTCAAAACCTTCCTCACGACATTTCCCTCATAGTAAAATAAACTTTGTTAGACTGTGCCAAAGATTCTTCGTTTTCCAACAGTTAATATGTTGTGCTAAATATAGGCACTTTAGTCCTAAAAATATTAATTATGACGTTTTGTAGGCCGGCCACAAAGAGATTATATACTCTTATATTGAGTATTATATGTGACATTTCAGTCTCTCACCTTGGGTCGCAGGTCGTACATGATAAGCCTGGTAGTCCTGCCGCGGGGCGGGAGCTGCTGGGGCGGCTGGCTGGTTGGGGACTTGCAATGCTTTCTGCACGAGTCCCGTCAAGTTGGCTAGCTGCCGTTCCATCTTCTCCACGCGCAGGCGTTGCATGTCGTCCAATTGCGGCCTATAAAATCATAATTACAAATCCTATCTATGCTTCGTTTTATATTTAATGTTGTTGTTTATAAGTAGTCTTTTTGTAATACGCAGTTTTGTTTTCGCTTTTGGCCAAATTCGCACTGCTGTTATTTTAGATCTAAAGGATCCAAAGAGAAATGTGACTTAGTTTTCCGATATTTATATATTGTGGCCACAATATGCTCAGCATAACCTGCCCTCGACAGCTAGGTACGTTTACCCCGCTGAAGGCCGTAATTACAGACACAATTAAAAATCATTGTGTTTCATGTGGATCTATGTTCACGGCATACGGAGAGTTAATCAGCAACAACGGGATGTCTGATTAGTGAAATTTAGCAAGCAATTTGTTGCAGATATTATTGAAACTCATTGATATATTAATTATTCCGTTTCTTGAAGTTACCTGGCGTCGTACGGCGGGCGAGGCATAGGCCGCGGGGCTGTGGTGATGGGGTTGCCGTACATGCCGTACGCATCGTCTATGAGCCCAGCGTCACTGTGACGGGAAAACGTTTTGAAATTCTACATCAATAAGAGTAATACAATATTATTTCATCGCCACTGCTCTCAAAACGGTGAAGGAAAACATCGTGAGGAAACCGGGCATGTCTTAAAACAAAAAAATCGAAGACATGTGACATCTACCAACCCGCACTGGGCCCGCGTGGTGGATTATGGCCCACTCCCTCTCACCGAGAGGAGGCCTGTATCCCAGCAGTGGGAACACTATAGGCTGATGATGATGATGAAGAGGAATACACATTTTTAATAAGCGTTTTACCAGTTACCGGGTTTACCAATTCCTCTTCTGATATAGTTTGCGCCACGAAGTAACTTAAAAAATTACTGCAAGTAATATCTGGATTTCCAATGAATTATGACTTACTTGGCTTCCTCGTCGATTATGGGAGCAATGTTGGGCCTCCCCGCAGCCGGGCCAAGGTATTGCGTGTAGTAGGGGTCCTCATACGGAGCCCTGGGGGCACCCCGTTCCGGGGATGACATGTACCCCTCAGCATGACCTGAGCAAACATACCTAATTGACAATAACCCCAACAACCATTCAGCGGCTGTAAGTAGCGGTATAACTATTTTAAACTGTTGATGTAATTTCAGATAAATATCGAGTAATCGAAACTAGTATAATACAATTATCATCAAAGCATGCGATTGTTAAAAAATATATTATTTAAGTATTATAAAACGTGAGTATAGGTAATGCCATTGTAAATGCAAAACGAGTAATAAGCTCATACGATTAACATTGCCTTTTGATTGAATAGAATTTAGGCGATTTGTATCCAGAGAATATTTGTGAAATAACACTTTTAGAGTGAATTAAAAAATTACGAAACACCTTAGGGTGTGAGGATAATGCAGAGATTTTGAAAATTTTACTTACTTTGGGTAGTTATCTATCAAAGAGAGTTATTTTTTGAAAAAAGATAAATATAGAATCCTATGGGGCAAGTAGAGTTGATAAAAACTGTAATATCAAACAAAAGTGCGTCCAATAGCGCAATATTAAAAGTTTATTAAGGTAAAGCATTAGCAAATTAAGACTTAGAAGCGAAAGTAGCGTGTTTGTAGGACGAGGGCCTGGTTACCGGGGATCGTGTACAGTTGTTCGGCCCCCCGAGCGCAATCCGCCGCCGCGAACGGGAAACAGCGTTCAGACCCACTGCCAGGGATGTACGTGCGCAACGGCTTGGCCGGCGCAGTAGGACCTACAAACACCGCTTTCACCTAACTTAATAACCCCGGAACTGTTCCAGATCCTAACTGGATCCCGTAATTCAGTTTAATAAATAAAATTCTTCTTAGAAATAATTTCAAGAGACGAATTTTTACTGAGGATTTCGGGCTATGAAAAACTTCCGACTTCTTGCAAATCTAATTGAAAGGGCAGGGTTACATTTTGCTCGCTTCCTGATTCAACATGCGCGTCAATAAAAAGTGTCAGCCTTCTCCGCCTTTAGTTCTTTTGTTAAGGTTTTATTACATTTGAAGTTATTTGAGGAGTGGACCCTCACCTGAAGTGGAGTGTGTCTTGACGCGGTCGGCGGGCACGGGCGGGGCGGCGGGCGAGTACGCGCGCAGCATGGAGCCCCCGCGTGGCAGCGTGCTCGGCTGCTGACCCCCGATGTAGTAAGCAGGCGCCTTTACCTGCTGAAGACAATACAACAATAAACATTTTTGTTTATCACAATGTCTGCTGAAAGGTTAAACTGCCTAGGAGAGTTGAATAGTTCATTCATCAATGAGACATTGTTTCGAATTGATTCAAAACATCAATGACTCACAGTTCATTCAACGTACTAACAAAATATTATTGTATCAGGTTCGTACTTGTTTAAAGTTGAGCTCATTTACACTATTCCCAGAGTCAATGAAGTGAAATATTAAAGGAAATTAGATGCTTTGCGATGAAAACTATGATAGGAATCTCGAACATCCTCAATTATACAAACAATGTGTTTGAGTAAGATTATTATTTATAACGCAAATGCTAAATCACCAGATCGATGAGAGAGCGGTATATTATTATCAGAACATAACCAATTATTTACTGAAGTGCTATCATAACAACAATGTATTGTAAGAAATAGCATCGCGGTTTACAAACATTATGTCGCCGTTTGCCTATTGCCAGCCCCTCGGCAACGGGAAGGAGCCGTCAGTCTGCAATTCGATTTTCAAAAGAAAGCACTCGTCGGCTTTCTAATAAAGAGCTAGATTTAATAAACAGACGTTCATTATTAGTCGTAAACTATAGTATCGTGTAGATTATGATTAGTTCCTGCTGCATTCTTATGACTGACTCTACGTCTACGTTTATTTCCACGGACATTACTTTATTTAAATAATCAGTTTAAATTATTGAAAATGCCGTGGTTTATTTTAATTGTGTTGTTGAGTGTCGCTTCCACCGGACTTTCGATTAATAGGCCAGTTTATAAAATTGTATTGAAACAGAAAGGATATGCTCAGGTTCGTAAAAATTCGCCATTCATTAATAAAGTTCAGTGCACATGTGTGTCAATAAAAGATACGAATGTCATTGCAGCCTGAATCTGAAACGCCGCCTTTATTTTAACGAACTGTTTTTATGCCGACAAATAACGTCGGCATAAAATTCCATTAATTACGTACTGCAGTAATTGTGTGAAAACAAACGTTCTTCGAACGTAAGGAATGGTTTGTTTTGGTAGATTTAGGCGTGATAATTGATTTTACGAATGAATTTTCAGTTTTTGCAATATGATCTGGAGACGCCGCCCCTGCGAGAGTTTACAATTTGCACTTGGATTCGTATTTATGACCTGAACGGAGATCAGAGCATATTCACATACGTCGGTAAGTGCCTTAAAGCTGTTTCACCTATAGTTTATTTATTAAGGTCCCGGCATAAAAGTTGTCGTGTCGTGAAAGTAAACCGCCGCTGGTGAAACCACAAAATCAAAGTAATGAGCAAATAAAGATTGCGTGATTATAATTAAATTGACCCCCTTAAACCTGAACTTGCTTGCAGGTCCAGTGTTGCATAAATTTAGCATTGGCACCTAAAAGGCTTATTTTATTTCCATCACTCCATAAGTATGTGTTTGGCAAAAAACAATAAAACGCACACGCGAAATGTTCTTTTATGAATGTCATTTTGTGATATTTTGGTTAAAAATATTTTTGAGGAATTTGAACATTCTGTAGAAGCAGTAATCACTAGTTATTCTGAGCAGATTATAGTAGGGCACTGGAGGGGTACACCGTAGTCTTGGGTTTCACACCACATTAAACCGAGTTGTGTGATCTATTATAATTTTCAGTATTTATGATTCTCAACTTGGCATATCGTTTATTTTTTAGGCGCAAAGCGGTTTTCGGAATTTGTATTATGGCCTTATTGCGCTAATGCTTGTTCACTTAGGATTTGAGTATATCTACAGTTTAGGCTAACTTATTAGACCTACATAACTATTATTAAAAAAGTGTAATTATACAGTTCGCAATTTTCGAAACGTTTGCTTAGAATTTGAAAGTATGTATTAGTTATTACCATTAAAGGCCCATAACGTTAATTATTTTTTCTAATCTAATATAGTGGCGTTAATAGGGTCGTACATTCTAAAATGTTCATGATAATCAAAGAATTTCGTAACACTCCTGCACTCACCGCGCGTGATTAAGGGCTAGTATGGAGAGACATACATAATTTATTTTGTGCACTCGATATGCGACTTCACGGCCTAATAAATATTTTTTCCAACAACGTATTAATGCAACCATTTGATGAATGTTTAAGCGAACGGCAACAATCGCGTGGTAAGACTGTGGTTGGACTCTGGAGGGAAGCACATTAACCTGTCAATCAACGGGAAAGTGACGTCGACTTCGGACGTGGACATCACTAAGGACGTTTGGCGGCACATCTGCTTGTCCTACCAATCAGACTTTGGCGCATGGGCACTCTATATCGACTCCCGCCTCCTGTCCTGTCAGGCATCACAAATGGTAAGCAAATTATAACCGTTAACGATCACTACAATACATTATAGCTTTTTACTATTAGGTACTGTTTATAATAAACTAATTTAAATTCAAACATGACTCTTGACAAGTTCAGTGTGCAAACACGAAAACGTATAAACAAATTACTCAGCCAAAAGACAAATGGCCGCATAACTTTATCCAGATCGTTAAGGTCACTCAGGCCACGACTTACAGCATACAGATAAACACGTGATAAATCGACATAGACAGTTCTTGCGAAACTAGATCTCCAGACAAGGCTTTCGCGAGTATCCATAAAGAGATCCATTCCATCATAAAGTATCACGATTACCTGCGGCTAATCAATACCTTGACAATGTGTTGGGCAACTTGAGCGAATTTTATGGCAAGGATACCTTCACGTTCTAGTACCTATTGGTTAATCAGCCGGTATATTCACATTAATTTTTATTGTCCAACTTTTAATAGTTGCGATATTTTAACATTCCAGCTCCTCGGATATGTCCTGCCAGGTGGCGGCAGTGTCATCATCGGGTACGGAACAGCGGATGGAGGTAAGATATTTTCTAAAACAAAACCTAATGTGATATTCAATTGAAATACTAGATTGCTTACTTATTCAAAATTACAGGTGCTCCAAACGGCTTAGACGGGGAAGTGTTTGGCACAAACATGATATTGGTATCCACCATTGAAAGAAATTATACGATTCGGAGCGATCCTTTATACGAACAAAAAAGATTTCATAAAAATAAAATGAAAAGTACTAGCATTCATGCAAATTATATCGTTTTAAACGATTTACAAACTGGAGAACTAAAAAATACTTTTGAGACAACCCAGCTTCCAGCAACAAATGCAACAAAGAGTTTTATAAAATTTAAGACCCCCCACAGCTTTATCGATCATGCAGTTGGGCTAGAATTTTCTTCAAGAAAACCTTCTTTGGTGGATATGCCTAACGATTTTCGCAAAGAGTTTATGGGACTAAAGGTCACTGATAAACCTGACTCCTCAGATAGCCTCACCTTTTGGAACCTAAATAATAATGAACATACAGGTAGATATAAGGTTCCTGACAAAACGAAGAGCCCAAGCATTGGTCCTACTGCGAAAGCCCCACTTACATTATCCGAGTTTGAAACGCCGCCACCTGTACCGAAATACACGTCATTATTTGAGAGAACTTCGGATGTGCAGAAAGCTTTTGAAGGCTTACCGTTAAAATTTAAAGCCACAACAGAACCCGCTGAAAATTCATTTACTAAAAAAAATTCTGAGGAATTAAGTGAAATCGAAACACCTCCTCCCATAGACAAGAATACTAAGGTTTATGGTCAATGGACCAGTTCTAAATTTGCAGGCAGTGTTTTAAATTACTTAAAAAATATCCAGTTACGTTCCAGAGAGCAAAGAAAGGTCCCTCAAACTATTCCACTGACAAAAATATCTGACAGTTTTCCTTACGCATCTGATTTTAAAATTACTAAGGTACGACCACCTTTCCAATTTCAACGTAGGAATTTAGTAGAAAAGCAGTTTGAAACTAGTAAACGAAGTCCTCAAATTAATGTTCAAATATTAGAAGACGATATTAGAAATAGCATATTAAAATCTCATGCACAAACTCAACCTATACACGTTGAAGTAATAAACAGAGGAGTTAGAAAGAGAAAGCAAGAGCACAGATTTTATAGAAACGTTGACAAACAGGATAGTAATGAAAGTTATGGAAGCTCCGAAAATATGATCAGTGCGAAACCTTTTTCTCCGGTTTATAAACCAAAACAAAAACATACAGCGGATTTAGCTTTGCAAACAAATAATTTGCTGTCTATACTTCCTTTTTTGAAATCTTTAGAATATTTTGTGGAAAACTCAGAATTTGACAATACAGAGAAAGACCAAGAAAGTAATGATATGTATACTAGAAGTCTGGCCAATGGTAATAAATGGCATAATGTTAAGTCCTACAGTAACGACTATACACCGCGCCAAATAAAACTTAACTCTGAACATGATCAAAGTGCTATAGAACAAACAATTGCCCAGTTGAACCAAAGACACCCAGCTATTCGACTTAACTACAGACATGAAGATCCAACTCTAGTAAAAAATCGGGCGTTAGCTATGGAGGTATCTAATCAATCCGAAAACAATAAAAATTCGGTATCCATTTTAAAATATAATCACGGATTTTTACCAGGACACAGCAAGAAAATCAAACCGGCTGAAAAGCTCCATGGGGCAATGAAAGGAAAAAGCCAAAGTAGTCCGAAAAACTTCAACAAACAAGTAAAAATAGGGAATGCATTGAACGAACGCCAAGTTATTGGCGTAAACGCAGAGCAAAATAAACAAAGCTTTGTTGGCGGGAATGAAAATATACCCGATATAAATAAATACAGATCTGATTTAGATAATATCGATACAACAGTACCAGCCTCTTTAGGTCCAAGAGTTTGCAAGAATATAGATCTTCTAGATCGTGTACTATATGTCCAGCCTGACGAGAGTATCGACATGACGCACATAGTATCGCCGGTCAGACTGAAGAATGCCGGCATAGAATTCATCATGCAGAACTATAAGAAGTGTTCGCTGGCTGAATCTGAATTACGAGATAACCCGATGCTGTTCATAGATTGGAGCAGAACGCCAGTGAGACTATTTGGTGGTTCTTTTCCGAAAACGACAACTGATTTGTGTGGCTTTTTTAAGAGATAATAGTTTGCACATCGATCGTAACTGTTTGAGCTGGTCTAGTGTAGTAAGGAGTTTGAACAGAATAGGTATTAGCTTATACTGGTTTGGTTACAATAATGGTACAGTTGGCCGTCCTCCAAGGACGGCCAACTGTACCATTATTGTTTTCACAATTTTATTCAATTAAACTATTTGTTATTTGCAAATAAAGGTTAAAAGTAAAAGGCATTAGTTACTGTTTTTCATTTCCAATACAACAAGTACGAATTTTAAATGGAATACAATAAAGATGTACATTTATTCGTATTTGTTCCAATATTAAGGTTTGTGTAACAATCACATATGTTTCATCATCTTGTATCCAGTTATGAAAGTAAATGGACTGGTAGCTCAGAGTTTATTATATCCACTCGTGCATTGCTTGTGTCACTCACTATATCGCTTGAATTCACACAAATGTTTTAATTTATTATCACAACATGATCAATATATCAATTACGAGGAGTACGAGTAGTGCGTAGGTTTCAACTATGCCGTGAAATATTACCAATTAGATTCGACGGAAAAAACGTTATTTAACTCAATGGAAAAAACTTGATAATCTTAAATTGTAGTAGACTAAACTTTACACATTTTGATATACGTATATTTTCCAAAGCTGTTCTTGAACATGACTTGTTTGTCACACATGGCATTGTAGAAATAAATTGGAGAAAAATTTCTTTAAATACAGAGAAACCTTTCATGTTCTAAAAAAAGCTAATTTAGTGCATTATTCACCCACTGGGGAAAGTGACCGATTAATAACGAGGGTAGTTTATACACACAAGTTTGGAACCTTCTAAGTGGATACAAAGTTTATTGTACTATACCTACGAGGAAAATATAAAATTGTTGCTATCACTACTAGACGGCATTTCGTGTAGATCGTAAACAGAATTTCGACGACTACGTTGACGAAACGTTTCACGCAGTCAACGGCCTGAATTACTGGCCGTTGACTTCGTGAAAACGTTTAGCCTCAACTGTACCTACTGAGAGAACTCCGTTCACTCGGTTAGGTCAATAGGAGAAGAGTTTCCTAAATAATCCTAAGTCAATGTTAGCAGTTTGTCATCCACTATCATGCCAGGTTTGCTCGTTTCATGTCAAGAAAGTGAAATAACCCTACCTAGCTTCGCCACAAATGCGCTAAGGGTAGTAGGTTGCGTTCACAAAATTCTGTTGTGCGCTTGCTACGTTCGCTTTAATAAAAGAAGACTCGCTAGGGCATGCTTCACTCGCTCTTCACATGTGAAGGGATGCTCCACCCGCTTGTGGGGTTGTTAAGCTCGCGCCGCGCCGCTCGCCCTCGATAATGAGCGTGTTTTGCTTGTGGGGGGTTCACTTCGCTTGCGCATCTCATGTATGGCAATGCTCGCTCCTGTCATTTGCAAGCGCGCTCGGCGCACTCCACTCTCTTATTGCTTGAGCAGGCGCGCTCAGCTCTCTCTCGCTCAGTTGTGGCGTCATAAGGCTTGCATCACTCGCTCTTCACATGTGAAGGCATGCTCCACCCGCTCGTGGGGTCGTTAAGCTAGCGCCGTGCCGCTCGCTCATATCGATAATGAGCGTATTTTTCTTGAGAGGGGTTCACTTCGCTCGCGCATCTCATGTATCGCTTTGCTCGCTCTTGTCATTTGCAAGTGCGCTCGAGGCGCTCCACTCTCGTTGCTTAAGTATGCGCGCTTAGCTCTCTCTCGCTCAGTGGTGGCGTCATAGGGCTGGCTTCACTCGCTTGGCAAGAAACTATATTCGCAACATTAGCATTTCATGTGATAGATTGTTATATGATTGTCGTGTGTAAGCGTGCTCGACCCAGTTATGTAGAAGATGGGTTCGCTTTGCTCGCTGATAAGTGCTTGCTCTTCTTTTCAGTAATCGTGTTCTCCTCGCTATATTGGGAGAGCGCTTACTTTAATCGCTCTTACTGGGTAAGAGCAGTCAACTAGCTTGGTTCGTAAGAAGTTTGTACAGTTAAAACCTAACCGATTATAGTATAAGCAAGCTATAATTATCATCGCTTACTTAGATAGAGTGCGGATGTAGCAGTTGCAATGAAACCTCAACCTACGTACATATATAGAGGGGTCGCCTAATTCAATCTACTGCCGTTGAAACCGCCTTATGTTTTCGTAATGTTTTTTTTTCGTAACGCTGGCGCATAATTACTTGCATGACGATAAGACGCTACCGATTGATAATAAGACGATTTTTGATATATTATTTTCTCGGTGCTAGCCTGGCTTTTTAATTCGTTCATAACTAAATTGTTGAAGCTTATTATGTTCTTTATGATGTACTTGACAATGAACTTTCTTTGGTTATCGATTTCTTACGGTTATGAGCAGATTTACAGCAGATATTAGACGCTTGGAATTTTTGGAATTTCAAGACATACATATGTACACACTGAAAAATACAGCGTCGCGCGCATGCGTTTGCACATGTGGTGTAGCATCATATGAAAATTATGTCCTGCCTAAAAATTGTTATAAATATGGCCTATCTTTTGAATGCTCAACCAGTACTCTAGCACTGAAACTCTTGTTTAGCGCTAAGATAATTAGCGGTTCAAATCTTACACGTTTTTGTCGGTCAGAAATCTGCCGTGGCATAACTAAAATGCCGTTATCCGACATATGGTCGATTTTTAACTTTTAACGCGAAAAATTAAATTATAATTAGAAAAAAAAAATCTATCGATCTGTGTTTCCGAATTTTCAATACCTTGAATAGTATTGGAAATAAAAATAGATGTTGTCATTGAAAAGTGTCACCGGTTTAAATTTTTTAACGCGGTTTTTGCATGTTATTCAAAACAACGGTTTTGGTAGATAACGGCATTATAGATATATCACGGCAGATATATTGAACTAACTAACCACCAGTACACCGAGCAAAAAGACGTTTTTACGTAAAAAGCACAGCACGTAAACAATGGATTTTCAAACACATCGTACGTACATTCTGCTTCATTTTTTTAAAGTAGTGAGGTGCTCTCCGTTCAGGTATAGTATAAAGAATTTTTTATACAAAGTGGATCAAATAGGAAACACTTTACAGCCCACATAGATGATAAAAATCTTAAATAATATTAACTAGTTAAATAAATGTAGATACAAATTATTATACTAAATTGCTTCATATGACTAAGCAGCGGATGTTTTTAGCGACAATTTGGAACTTGTAGGTACTTATAATGTAAAAATTAGTTCAAGGCCTGCTCATTATAGAAATGAAATAGTAAGATGTAACTGCGTCACACTGACGGAACGAGTCAAACCAGTTGTGAAAGAGGGACAAGAGTAGATAAATCAACAGAGGCGGAACTGCAAACAATCTTGGTTCACAGGTATACGGTGCGTAGGAAACCGCCTTAGTGAATGGTCACTTTAGTCTTGTACGTACACAAAGCCTTGCTAGCTCGACAGCAAAAAGCTTACTGCAACGCCGAGATTTACATAGAAACATTGCTGAGCACGTCCCTTGTCTTAGGGATGTTGCCGTGTCTACCTGGAACTTCTACTTTGACAGCTATGTGGACATGACAAATAACGCTTAGCCAAAGTAAGTGCTAAGTAACGAGTCTCTTGTTGGTACTCTGAGTAACTTTAACCACACTTATTCATAACTTAGTCATTCGTATTTCGCACCTTTGTAACTTATAGGTAAGGTGTATATTTAGTATTTGTAGTATGTAAGCTTATAATAGGTAGTAGGATTAAGTTTCATATTTTCAGTTTACGCGATTCTAAATTTTCAACACTCGGCTTTTCACCGTAAGTTGAAAATTTATAGCGCGTTTTTATTTAGGCATTGATTTTATTCATACATTAATTAATTAATTTGAGAACATAAAATCCAAATAGTTAATAATACATTTACATCTTAAACATTAGTGTCATCTATAATAGTAAACATAGCTTTAAGAACTTTGTTGATAATTCAACAGAGTTTTTAAAACTATGTTAGTATTTACTACTACTTAATACTTATTACTACCGATTTAGGTTGACAAAATAAATGAGATCAATTACATGTTAAAATCCGTCCTTAACATGTGATTGATCTCATTATTTTTGTAATAAGTACTAGGTAACATTAGTTTACTTCACTGTAAACATGAATTTATTTATTCATTACACAAATGTATTTAAATTGCGCACAGCTTTAGTAGGTATACCTATAGGCTTCTTCAGACAGGCGCGACGTGAGAGCGCAAAACGACTTATGTAGCACAATTTCTATGAAACAATCATAGAAATCGGTTCAGGGATTTCGCGTTGCACCTGTTTGCGGGAGCCTTATACGGGAATTACAATGAAAGTTGTCTTGTAACTGGCTAATGATAGTTACTGGTTAGTCTGCAATTTCAAATAACAAAATGTTGGTTGATGATCTTAGTTTTGATGTGGCTCGCGTGACACGATTAAAAACTTAAGAAGCGACCTGAAAAGAACTGACACAAATAATGTATGTAGTCTACCCACGTGCATCAAACCTAACTGTCTATAATCTTCATCTAAACAACTGAAGCAGTTTATACAAAGCTCAGACAACAATATTCCACAATGAAACAAGGTATGAAATAACACCAGCAATTTAATCTACAAAAGATTTATTACGATCTATGTCTTCTTACAAAACAATTGGAACACGTCATTATGATTGGCGTGGCTTGCAATCCTGCACTCGACTAAATCACGAGGTGCTCTGTTTACCCGGCTTGCCAAATCACTAACTGTCCGTCACAGCTCTCTGTGTAAATCTAGAAACGCAATGCATTTAACAGTGCCCAAGTTATTTAGGCCGCCATTAGGTTTAGAACGTCCTGCGAATAAATCTGAGCTCGTAACTTACGAAGAACGTTTCTTAAACTTGTTTAGCGTAAACTTAAACTCAGTTTTATTCAAAACAGGACCTTAGCTAAAATCTTAACCTGCACTAGGATAACCGTATCAAAAACAACTTGTCAAGTCCTTCTTTAAATTGTACTCTTGTTTTTGTTGGTTTAGCTTAAAATTAAATAGTTCATTGCAATTTGAAACTTATATCGTACATTATCTGGACTCTAATTATTTTGTAATTTAACATGTCCTATCTAATAAAGCCGGATCATCTGTAACTAAATTAATTTCATTTCATCAATTTATATTTCAATGAAATGCATAAAATAATAACTATTAAGTATTTTAATTAATGTACTGTTATTATTCTCGTTGAGGAACAATGCTGTTTATCTCTCATTTCACCTCAATAGTTTTAAATTAAATGTCAAAACTGTTTGTTAAAACCAATTTATAGAAATATTATCACAATGTATGAATCTTTGACAGTGGTAACAGGTCATTAGAAGCCCGAAAGTCTGACAGCCAGTCTTAGGGGGCGTCCATTAATTACGTGAGGTGATCCAGAGGGGAAGGGATCAAGCTAAATCCTTTCAAATCTCACTAAAGGCGTGGGGGAGTTTTGGCAAATATCACGTAATTAGTTTTCTCGCAGAAAACGGTGTAAAATTGCGTGAAAAATTATTTCTACAGTAAAATACGGCCAGATCTGAGACAATAGTACACTGATAAAAAAAATTACTTGACTCAAGAGCCACAATCTTGAACCAAGAATACCATTTTGAAAATGATTTTCTTGAGTCAAGAGGATTCTTGAGTAAGGTGCTCCACCCACTGCACCGCGCCCCGTCGCGTAGCGCGAGATGGCAGATTTTACCATTGTATGCAAGTATCTCAATTTATATAGAAATCACGCCTAGCACAATAATACACTGCCGACGCGGAAATGCGCGGGACGGCGCTCCGTGCGTTATACGTCGCTCCGCGCACCGCGGCGGGACGCATCTTCAGTGGGTGAAGCGCCATAAAGTCAAGGACTGAATTAGAATAAATCTTTTCTTAATTTTTGTTTGATATTCATTATTTAATTTTTTGATTGTGATTTTAAATTACGGTAATGTCTTTGCTAGACTTCAATAAATTTAATAGAACAGGTTGTGTTTTTGTTTTTTTTTTTTCTCAATAATCCAACACGTTTACTCCCCAAATAGAAGTTATGAAGAATCTCGCGTGAGATTAGGAGAGGGGGGAGGGAGTTGAGGAAAATCTTACGATATCTCACCAAGGGGAGAGGGGGAGGGTCGAATCATTCTCAAAAATGCCTCACGTAATTAATGGACGCCCCCTTACCAACGGGAATCGTATTACCCAGTACCTCACTAGGTTAGGTTGAGGAGGTCAGATTGGCAGGCGCTCCATGTTAAATACTGGTATTCAGTTCCATCCGGTTAGACTGGAAGCCGACCCCACCATGGTTGGAAATTGGTTAGGCAGATGATGATTATCATTTATCTCTAATCCATTTTAAATGAATTGTAAGCTGACAAAAAGCCTGTTTATTAATTTTATATTGATATAGTTTTAGATTTAGATTGAGAACCACTGCTTCTATTTCGTATAAACAGATAATTAATGTCATGTAAAGGATGCCAGATAAGGTTTAGTTGTTTTTGAACGCAATAGGCAGTCACAGGAAAGCATAAATGGCCGGAAAACATTGTAAAGTAAATTTTATTAAAGACATTTTAAACGCAGGTTGACTGACGTCTTGCTCTAAATCTATATAGGTACATGTTCTGCTTTCACAGGCAATTATAATTTATATCCGTCTGGTCAATTTCATAACCCGTCCTCCAAAAACACGTTAGAAGAGGAGGTATTAAAGAAATGTATTAAATGGCATTCATATCATAACTGACTCGCGATCCTTGGAGCTTTTTGAGGCACAAATATATTATTTGTTATATATAATATTAATTTATTTCCCTTCACTTAATGAAAGAGACAGGCACTTAATTTTGTGTTAAATATTACATCATCACTGCTCATAAAACGGTTAAGAAAACGGCAAATTCAAAGACAAGTCACATCCATCAACCCGCACTGGGCTCGAGTTGTGGACTGTCGCCCACTTCCTACCACAAAGCGACCGTACCCAAATTCCATTATAAGCTGAATGTATTTGATGGAACTGAAGAGCACAGGCTTGTGGGGCTGGTCTACCAACTCAGGATTTGCATACTACGCAAACTAAAGTAAATCAAGTTATTCAAATATCTAAAAGCGCGCCTCTGAATAAACATTCATTATATTTTACAGTATCCTATTGAAACATTCTTACTGAATCAACAGACGTAATTATAAGTTTAGTCAGGTAAAACCAATAAAGGTGCCTAATAAAGTTACAACGCTACTCCCTTCTCTAGGATTTCCCGCGTCATAGAGAAATAGAAACAATAGTTTTAAATCAGTTACTATGAATTTATGAGATAAGACTATTTTTTTTTGTTCCTACATAAAATCTACTACACCAAACTCTCTCTACAAACACGTAATATCTCGTCTCTCGATATTAGGGTTCTTAATTTTTTTTTAATTCAAATCAAATCAAAATATTTTATTTCACCCTCGAACCTACAAAGGGCACTAATAAAACGTCAGAAGCTACATATATGCATAATCGTCTATGGAACACAATGCATCATTGGTTATGTAAGCGGGCACGCCCTTTATGCCTGAAGGCTTTTATTTAGGTTCTAAATTATGTTTACGTTTTTGTTTTTCAGCTTGAGTTTACTTTTCAATGTTTTGTTGATATATTTGGTTTGTGCTACCTGACATATGGCAACTAATTTAATTCATGTTTTGTTTTGATATATATATTATTGTATAGAATCAAGTTCTTCTAACTTCATCGTCATCTATGCTTCTGGGGAGTTTGTTGCGCCACTTCTTCTTCCCAGCTAAAGCACTAAGAAGTGGTGACGTGCGGGCGTTTTGGGGGACTGTCTTATGTAACGTTGACGTTCAAAAGCTGATGACTCTCAAGCCTAGTTTGAATAAATGACTTTTGATCTTAGTAGCTGCACGATTCCAATTTGTTGATGCCTATGGAGAGAGCCGGCAAGAAACTCAATGAATACTCTTTTAAAAATAATTGGCATTTACATAGGTTTTAAATTGCAGTGAATAGACAGATAGTGATTCCAAAGATAAGTTGAATCTCCACTTCGCCTGACGATGGTCAGTTCAACATAAATACTTATTTTATCTAGCATGCTAATCTTAGCCTCGTCGATACCAATTTACGATGCATAAATAAACGTCTCCGAAGAAATAGATGACTCCGGCTAGACAGAAATAGAAATAATCATTATTTGCATACTTCATGGTTTATGAACTTGTTTTAAAATACATTATAGAGCTTATATCCATAGTATGCAAATATTAATATTAATAAAAAGTATTAGTATTTCTTTTTTGTTTTTAATGATTCATGTATTTTTTTTAAACAATCTAAGATCGAAAGTTTTTATGTCACTTGGTATTTTATTTTGTATCCGAACACATATGGCTAAACAGATTTTACTATATGTTGTTAGTCTCGGTAAGTCTCTGGCAATCTCTTACTATATGTACTCTTGATAAGTTACTTAATATAAGCCTCTCGCCGGTTTCGAGGGTATACATCCTCTGCCTTTTTAAATAGGTCTTAATACTTTTTAACAAACATCATACTTCATAGATATAGAAAGAGGGTGCGGTAATAAACAAAGAAGGCCATTTATTGCATTTATTTACTTATTTTATGCAACAAGTACTATATATCTATCTCAAGGACATCGAAACGTTGAAACTCAAAATCAATCAAAAGTAATTTATTCAAACTGCGCCGAGAGTCAGCACTTTTGAACGCCAAAATTACATGAAATAATCCCCGAAACCGTCCCAGTAACGCCCGCCCTTCACCTTTAGCTGGGAAGAAGAAGTGGTACAACAAACTCCTCAGCAGCACAACTGTTTAGTTTAAATAACTTGATTCTATACAATGTTAAGTGATTAACATTACGACACATAAAACATTAAATTAAATTATTTGCCAGAATGAGTAAGTGTGTCAGCTAGCATACGCCAATAAACCAGCATGAAAGTTACAAGTGATCCTTAAAAAATCTAAGCACTTTCTAAGTTTACTTTGTGGACCACTGGCTTCTATCTAAAATCACCATACACGCATTTTACGCAAGGTTAGTGAACATACATATTGCCTTCTCTATATAAAAAACTGAGGAATACTATTCCAATCTGGTATGCTTATGTTTTTATGACATATAAGCCAATATGTTCCAATATTTCCTCCAATTAGCAGAATACTGATTTGTTTGGACATTTGATAGACCCTTATACGTAGGACAACACCCACTGGTACGTTGCTGCCAAGCGACCACTAATGATACATTGCTCCCACACGCGCCTTCATATGTATAAATATCAGGGGGTCTAAAAAGGCCACATTAAGCATTTCTGCTAAAACTAATTCATATTGTGAATTCCCAGCAATACCTTAGCAATTCCTCTAACTTTCGTAAAATGGTGACACATATTAGCGATATCATACTCAATTCAATTCATATCCGAATCACATTTGGTGTAAATGTTGCAGCATGAAAAAAATATAGACCGTAATTTTACCGGTAAATATTTCTTTGAAGATTTAATAAATACAAGTGATTATTTCTAACTGTTGAAATGTTTTTTAATTACTGTATGCATAAAAAATATAAAAATGTCACAAATAAGCCCTGAAAAGGGAAACTAGAAACAACAAAAACTTTATAAGCTGGCAACGAATACATAAAAGTTTTCCCTTCATTCAGATATGTCATAATTAGTCTGTGGTCTTAATAATCTGTGGTTATGTCAACAATAAATATCAACAAAATTAAATTTAATTATTTCATGCAAATTGGGTAATTTATAAATACAGACACAGAGTAAGTAAATACTTGTTTATCTTAAATCAATATTTAATTGTATCACTGTTCAAAGGTATTTAATTGGACGTAATAATTTGTAGGCATGGAATGAAAATTCTGCTCGTCTTTCTGCATTGATAGTGGAAGTTCTGTCGTTGTTAAACCCTTCATCAAGATCACTGCAGCGTCTACTTCTGACCAGACTCGTGTGCCAGCACCAAGCTCTACCTCTGCCGATGCTACAACAGCGGCTTTGACTCTTCGAACTCGGCAATCAAGATACCGCAGTGAGTGGAGTTTTATAACCCTACAGCTATTTTTATTGAGACTAACGATTGAAAATGATTATTATGTTATTTATATAACGTTTTTATGTGCCCTCTGGCTCGACATAAAATTGAGTACCTACTATCGTTAACATTCATGAAGTATATAACGAAATACAAAGAGGAAAATAAACAAAATTTTACCATTTAACTAAACACAAAGAGCTATTGACCTCCAAGTCTACTATTGTTGTCAACCTGTCATTACTGTTGGTCTTAGGTTGTCTTAAACAATGATATTATTATTTTCAATTTCATTTTATTTCACAGGTATGTTAATTATTGACTGATGATTTGACTTTCTTAAGAACCACACATTTTCTTTTTTAGCCTGGTGAAGTTGTTCCAAGCAGTCATTGTTTGCCTCTCCGCAGCTCCGTGACTACCATAAAATGTTCATAGAAAAATAAACTGATGTACTATAGTGTATATGTTAGTTTCATTATTTGATTATTGCTAGATTTTTATACAGTAGGTACATGAGAATTGTAAATTTATTAAAATATTTTAACTTTGTGTATTGTTTTATTCAAATGATAGGTATAAAGGTAAACTGTATGTCCTATTTTATAGGTACACACTACCTAATGAAATTGGAGTGAAAGTAAAGTAATATAAGGCCTATGTCCCACGTAGGTTGTAGATTTTTATTAGGGTTCCGTAACCAAAGAGTAACCAGGACGGGACCCTATAACTAAGCCTCCGCTGTCCATTGGTCCGTTCATATGTCTGTCTGTGAGCGGGCTGTATGATGTGGAAAATAAATATACCTACATATTTCCTCTGGAAATGTTTATTACTTACCGGGTGCAAATCACAAAAATAAGCTAGGTGTGAATAGTGTGTACTTTTGAATAAGTATTTTTTCAACTGGGCACTGAAGTGTAATGAGTTACTGGTAATCTACAGCAATCACATTGTTTTATACACTAACTTGGTGTTTCATATAGTGTACGCCCTTGGTAACCTATGGTATGATCCAGATGCTTTAGTACTAAGCGGATCTACTCAGTGCCTGAAATCTATACTTATAATATTATAAAGCTGAAGAGTTTGTTCGTTTGTTTGTTTGATTGAACGCGCTAAACTCAGAAACTACTGGTCGGAATTGAACAATTATTTTTGTGTTGGGTAGCCCATTTATTGAGGAAGGCTATTTAACATCACGCTACGATCAAAAGGAGCGGAGCAGTAAACGAATAATGGACGAAAACTGGCAGGCAATTCGATGCGACGGGAAGGGGAGCGAAAATTTGACCCGGGCGGAAGCTGGTATGATTATAAGATTGAAGTCATTTGTAACATTCACAAGAGTAGATGGTAATGTCCATTTAGAACTGCTTCATTAAAACTGACTACTTCATTACTGTTCTTGAAGGTAGATTGTATGTTTATTTAATGTAAGTTTGATCGTTTTTAATACAGAGTAAGTCAATACTTGTTCATCTTAAATCAATATTTAAATTTAATTGTTATATATACATATATGTTGTGTTGTGTATATGGTGTGCGCCCATATTAGCCTGTGGTATGATCCAGATGCTTAAGTACTAATTGAATCTACTCAGTGCCTAAAATATGAATAGAAGATTGTGGTACTTAATTTGTAACATTCACAACAGTAGAACTAGAACAACACTTTCGTACTGGAAGACGTAGAGTTGGAAGGCCTTCAACAAGGTGGACCGATGACCTTGTGAAGGGCGCAGGAATCCGCTGGATGCGGGAAGCACAAAACTGGTCGAAGTGGTGGAGCTTGGCGGAGGCCTATGTCCAGCAGTGGACGTCTTTCGGCTGAAATGATGATGATGATGACAACACTAGATGGTAGTGTCTATTTGGAACTAGGTACCATAAAACTGACTAAGTACTTCATTACTATTCTTGAAGGTAGGTAGTACCTACTCATGCCAGCGCGGCAGTACATATTATGTACGGCTCCAGCTCATGGACCTTATCACGACATATATTTTGCCTTTAGAACCCAAAAAACCTGGAGGACCCACATTTGAAACGCTATGTCCATTTTTCGAAGTGCCACAATTCGTTGATGACTTAAAATGGAATACATATCACGAGCGTGCTCAAGAAAATTTTCTTAAGGCCTAAATTTGCCATTATTACTATATTTTTTCACAAAATCCCAAATATGATTTGTAAAATGATCCTCTTGACTAACTTCTTATGATTCTGCTATTTGACATTAAACTTCATTATATCAATTCATATTAAGTGTACCATTTTACGAATCTCCATACAAAACTGTCAAATAGATGAATTGTGTTAAACGAATTGTACGCAGAACATATTATGAATTGTCAGTTTGTGACCATTTTACGGATTATAATATGATTCATAATATTTTCCTCTTATGATTCTACCAAAGTGGCCTTTTTAGACCCCCAGAAAGGACTTGCAAGGACGGCGACCAAAGTAGGCTTTATTGTGAAATAGACTATAATTTCATATAATAAAAGAAACAGCAAAATCAACATCCTTTTCGGGAGGATATTTTTAGAGTAGTGGGTTTTTTGTTAGCATTAATGGGCAAGCTGTGTTTATATCGTTTCTTTACACGCTTTATATTAGCTTCACTTGTATGTTTATTTGTAACCAACATCTTAAAGCGCGATTTTGACCATTATAAATTTGTGACATTATCCTTGCCAGGGTTACCAGGACAGCAAAAAAACTGTCTTCGAAGACTACGCTGATATATGTCACAAACTACGCTGAAATACATCTCAAAATTCGAAACACCCTAAAAATAAAAAATAAATAATAGTTAAAAAAAAAAAACAAGCTTCCATAGAAAACCAAACTAAAAACGCTTTTTTTCCATTATTTTCTACTTTTAGTTTGGTTTTCTATGGAAACGTGTTTTTTAGTTATTTTTTTGTCTATGTTGTCCACCTACATCCTCTTATTAAAGGAACTTAAATAAAGTAACATATAAATAAAAGCACTGAAGCTTTTATAATAACTACTGAATACGCACATTGACGTCACTACGCTGGGAATTTCGTCAAGCGTCACTGTCGTCAGCAAAGACTATATAATATTCTCTTTGGTCATCAGTGTCATCATGCCGAGTGTGGCCCTGGATAATCTCGTTTATCGTAACTTCTCAGTGATGGCAGTGATGGAAAAATGCTCTTAAAAATCAATTTTCGAAATCTGAACGTTTATTGCACTCAAAAAACAATAAAACAAATGCAATATTGAAAACAGGGACAAGGGCAACGCTCAGGACACAAAGTGAGCGAAAACGTGTCAAAATGGAAAGCAGAGGCTTGAAACAAAAAGTTGTGTTATTGTAAGTTGTATATAGGAATCAAATCATCCATTCTATCGTGAATGCCTCTTGTTGTGTTCGTAGGACTGTAAAGGTGCGTCTAGACTAGGCGACTGGACGCGCCGAGCACAAACTGAACATGAATTTTATACGCGAGGTTTCGTAGGGTAAAACTGCAAGGACTATAATTGCATGACACAATATTAATCAGAATCTGAATAATTTCGAAGATTATTGTTAGTGTGACAAAATGAAAGTAATTGCTACTTACTGTGTTACGGAATTACCCCGCATATGATTATGTATGAGTATGATTTTACATTGCTATGTGAAGATAGCATTTCATATGAAAATTAAAGATATTGTATTGGATATACTGTTCATACGTTTAAGTCTCTATCGAATGTCATCATTAATACTTTGTATGTCAATCATTTTTATATTCACAAGACACTGCGACGCTTCGCAGATAGATGAGATCGCAGTTTTGCTCTAAGTCCGACTACGCTACGCAACTTCGTACGTATTACGTATGTCTAGTGTAAAGGCAGCTTTAAGTCCCGTGAAATCTAATGCCTGAACATTTTCCGAATTTCCGTAGTACTGCTACGGAAATTCGGAAAATGTTCCGGCATTTTAGCACTACCCCAAAACGATTTCAGAAAATCTGGTAGCGCTTATTGAATTCTGTCAATCCTGTTATGATGGGGTTGGTGCAAGCAACTGTTTTGTTTTTGAGTTGCGAATCGAGACGTCTCAAACGATTCAAGTTTTATTTCATTTCTTGGAGAAGCCCTTGTAACGTGAAGATATTTTCTTATCAAGAATTGAAAAACACGAACGGTTGCTTGTTCTATGTGTCTGCCCGACTGTCCACGTGTGGTCAAAAATAGTATGGTCCTTCCTTAATAATGACATTCCTAGGATCGACCCTCTCCCCATCTTCTCTTACGATTGGCTGCTCTGCTTCCGAAATAATTTTATTCGACAATTTGCACTCGAAAACTGTAAATTGTCCTTCTACACATAACAGCTCAACAATTTTATTGCGTGACAGAATCACAATCAAATTGAAAGGTTTATTATCCATTGCTTCATTTATGTTGAAAACAATGGTACAGCAATATTCACAAAATGAAAAGTATTGTAAGGGTCGGGAAGGATCCCTAGCCGCCGCAGGAGGAGACGCCCCGGGCGTCGGGAGTCGATTGCGGACTCCCGGCCACCGTAGGCGCGAGCTTGCGGAGGGCGAGCAATGGGTAGCTCGCCGCCCGGTAAGGACCAAGCTCGGGTCGACGGCGCGTAGTGTTCCACGTGCGCCTCAAAGAGATGTCAGCAGCACTGAAGGGGTCTGCTAGGACCGATGCCTGCCGGGGTTGCGTGATTGTTCGAAAGAGATACCGTGGCCCCGGCACATGGGCAACTGAAGGAACACGGGTGGGTTTTAGTCAGTAAAAGTCTGACACGCCCTCCCGCTCCGCCCAGAGCAGAAGTCATTTGATGATTTCCCATCCAGAAAAAAAAAGGGTAGATACTGGTTAGCAATTAATTAAATAACTGCTTACGCTTTAATATAATCAACTAGCTCTTTATCTGTGCGAAATTTATAGATCATGTTATTCCGGAATAATGTAGTTTTCCAAAGCTGAATGATTTTTTTGAATAGGGTACGTATGTTTTGAGTGTATCCCTTATTCCGTGTGGTGCCGGACGTTTAGAATCGCACCATCCCATTTATTCCCGTGAGTGTCGTAAGAGACGACTAAGAGACTTACTAGAGAATGGGCAGCAGCGTTCTCTATGCATTTTACCACCATACTGCGATCGCCGACCCGCCTGCCAAGCGTGGCGATTATGGCAAAACCCCCCAAATTGGGGGAGGCCTAAGTCCAGCAGTGGACGTCTTTCGGCTGAAACGATGATGATGATAAATTGATTTAACAAGATTGTATCGTTAATTTCGCTATGTGGTAATTCTGAGCAGTTGTCACCACTGCCATAACATGATTGTTGCTTTGTGTGTCACTTACGAGACACCACAAACGGTCAGAAAACGGGTAGGCATATAGCGTTAAAGCTCACTATTCAATCAGTGTAATTATTCAAGGCAGTGTATAACCACAACCGAAGTGCAAACCGCATCATAAAAGCCCTAACTACATTAGTCTAGTTTCGTTCCCACGCTTTGATTGACCACACCACAAAACGTTATATTAGTAGCTAGCATGGTTAATAACTGTCATTACAATGTTGAATTGTTGCCATGGGCGCGGTCATGCGGTTGCTACCTAGAAATTACCTATTAATTCGTTCAAATTCGTCTTAAAACTGTAACTAACTACATTATGATTTTAAAAGGAAATTTGATCGTTTGTTTTGGCAGTGCGTTATTATGCTTCAGACATTTAAGCTCAGCGAGAGAATTTTTAGTTTGTAGGTCCGCAGTACGGCCACACAGTTCAATAAGATCATCGACCGCTTTGATTGAAGATATTGTATGTAATTCGTATAATGCGTCTTTTTAAGTTGAGATTTTGTTATGATAAATGATTTAATTTCTTTAAAATGGTTTGTACAAACATTTTGAAATGTCAATCATATTTTAAACATGAGTTGAGGTCGGGTTTTCTTATCTGATCACTCTGAGAAGAAATAAATGCAGAGGTCGCAGTCTCTTTTAAAGTTCAGACATAATCTTGGTCAGATTATGCGAAGACCATGTAGATTGGGATCTGAAATTGTCTGTCATTGAGGAAAGAATCATACAGATTGAGTCTACCTGTCCAGTCTGTGCATGACAAAGAAATGCCAGCCATACCTTATCATCATCATCATCATCATTTTAGCCGAAATACGCCCACTGCTGGACATAGGCCTCCCCAATTTGGAGAGGTTTATAGTACTTCCTAATTAATCACAGTTTTAATAATAAAAAAACAGCATTCCATCATAATTATTTCAACTAGGTATAAGAAAAAACTGAAAAGCATAAAATAATAAACCTTAAAATTATGAGTCGGCGCTTTGAATGATCCTTGTTCATTGATTTTTCAGCGCCGACTCAAAATTTTAAGGTTTATTATTTTATGCTTTTCAGTTTTTCGGCGGTTTAATTTTTTGTTAAAAAGTTTTTATTTTTGATTTTTTTGTGGCTTTAATGTACTAATAATACTTGGCAAGGTATACCCTATCCAACACAAAAAGAATTATCAAAATCGGACTACTCTGTATAAAGTTATGCGTGCTTATACATTACAATCAGTGAGAGAACAATCAATCATCCCCTGTTTTCCGATCCTTAGGGTTCGATTTTGTTTTCCAAATTGATATGGGACCACCTTGGGAGTATACCCTTTCCAATAGAAGAAGAATTGTCACAATCGGACCACTATGTAAAAAGTTATGCGTGGTCATACATAAAAAAAAAATCGCGTCGAATTGATATCCTCCTCCGTTTTTTTTCGTCGGTTGAAAAGGACCTAATTGTATACTGTACGGACTAAACCTCAATCCGACACAAAGTAAAATTCTATCAGCGATAACGAAATAAAAGTTAATTAAATGTATTGAAAGGAAAATACATATAAGCTACTGCAAAGCTTATGTCAATGCTGTTGAAAGTAGTTGTGGAAAAACGAAAACAAAGAAAGCGGTTGCCGCTTGCATCGGGCCCCTGGAGGCTTACCTATATCAATTCCGATATGCCTATCAATTTTCCTGCAGCGTTCCGGATTCATTTATTAAATATGGAAGTCATATAAAATATTATTACAATAACAAAAGCCGTAACAACTATACACTTATTGAATATGCACAATCTACAATCAGAAACACATCCGTGTGGAAATCTACTTCACCGCGAACCAGACGATAAATCAAAATGGATTCAATATGACTGACATCTCAATGAACTGCCTTTTTGTTAGCAAGTATATTTATAAGACTGCTTTAATAACTCATACATTTATAAGGCCCGCCTGCATTTATATCTGTCTATTTATATCTTTTTATAGCATACACTTCACCATAAACAGCCTATAACGTTCCCACTACTGGGAAACAGAGAGGGAGAGCCTAGTGCTGGATTGGCATATGATACATTGGTCACAGTCACATTATTGTATTAGTTCAAGACATTTAACACCTTTAGACCAGAATGAATCGAACCATATAAACACAGATTTTAATATTTATGAAATGTTGTTTGATGAAATCATATTTATTAAAACAAAACGATCTCAAAACGGTGAAAGGAAACCTGGTGAGGAAACCGGCATGTGGTAGAATAAAAAAATTAAGACATGTAATGTCTACCAATCAGCAATGGGCCCACGTGGTACATTACGGCCCATTCCCTCTCACCGAGAGTAGGCTTATATCCAAGCTTTGGGAACAATATAGGCTAATTACGTATATGTGTATATTTATTTCTGTAAAATATCAATAATTATTGGTGCATTTAGAGGAAGAGTCCTATAGTAGTTGTCGAATGATCAATTTTCATATCATTACCTAAATAAATTACTCATTTTACATTAAAGGAACAATCATATTTATATGTTAACAACTCAAGCACTTATTACTTGAATTACGAAGCATCTCGTCTTCAAGAGATTAATTTCACTTAGAGGTACCTAGGATCAACGCTAAGTGATCACTTTAGCTGGAAAATCACAATGTAATTTGAGTTGATGCCGGATTAGTCCTGGAGGTATATTGACACCTGTGAGATTACTCAGCAAAGAGTATTGTGTCTTGGGCGAGGCTTTTTAACTATAACGTTTTCTACATTCGACGCTGAGCCCCGAGCGTTAATAATACAACAGCGCAGCGTGCTTTTATTAGAGTCTGTGAAATGGCCAGAAATCTGGAATAAATCAACCAAACGTCTGTCAATGCTTTCTGGGTAAAACCTTGAAAACCATTTTTTTTAAGACAGTTTTTTTAATATTAAAATCATCTTTTCATTTACTGCGCTGTTTTTTTAAAACGAATGTTTTTTCTAATATACATACTTAATAATAAAAAAATATCAAAAAATTATGTTACAGAAAAATGGGTCACCTGAATACTCAAGCAAACTTACGTAACTTACGTGCGTTAGATAAAGTACGCAATCAGTGTATTAAATCTACTATGTACACCAGGTGTATGAAAAAAAAAACGATTGCGTTCATTCAACATTCAACGCAACGGAAGAGAAAGTATAGATTTTTCTTCTTTTTAACTTTGCATATGGACTCGCAAAAGTATGATATAATTGTATCATTTTATTATTAAATAACTGCATGGTTGTGTAATAATGACTGAATGTAGGTACTGTAATAATGAAGCTACAATTCTAGTTAGTTACGTTGCAATTATACAGTACGAATAAGCATACTGTTGAATTATGTGCGATTTCTAAAGAATAAACATTTCAACTGGTAAGTTACCGTGAGTGTTTTGTAATAAATCAACTAACAGGTACCTACGTAATACTCGCTGTTCAATACACAAATAATGTTCGCAACAGTGAAATAAGGTTGACTTCGACGTCCTTTGTAAGCTTTATTTGTATCGTGTACGTGTTCCGGAAGCTGCGACATCTACATCTTCTTGCAAAACAAGGTTTATTTCCTGACCATTCAGACACAGGTATGTAAAGGAGCTATCGTGGAATTTCCAATTTTATTCCGACAACATCAAAGTTCTAAGTACTTAATACTTACGGACTACGTTGTGAATTGTACAAATAAATAACTGTATTTCAATTACAATCACTTACGTTCGAACTCAAAATTAAACTTGAAGCATTTATTTCAAAAACTTTTGTACAACAAAATTAAACCGCCGAAAAAACTGAAAAGCAAAAAATAAGAAGTCTAAGTAATTTTGAGTCGGCGACAAACAATCAATGAACAAAGATCAATTAATTTTATAGAAATAACCAAATCTTGTTGCTCAAAATTACTTAGACTTCTTATTTTTTGCTTTTCAGTTTTTTCGGCGGTTTAATTTTGTTGTTAAAAAGTTTTTATTTTTATAAAAGTATGTGGCTAAAATCTAGTAATTACTACATGCTTGCAATATGGGACTATTCTGTAAGAAGTTATGCGTATACTTGCAGTCAATGAGTGAACAATCAATAATCCCCTGTTTTACTATCCTTAGGGTTGGATTTTGTATTCCGAATTTATATGGGATCAACTTCGGGGTATATCCTTTCCAATATCAAAATCAGAATGCTCTGTAAAAAAATACGCGTCGACCTGAGAACCTCCTCCGTTTTTTTTGTCGGTTAATTAGACAAACTATAAGCACTTTTTAATTGTCAAGGAAACTGGCAGTCTGAAAGTTGAAGCTAGTTGCCCTATCCAAACCGTAGTAGAGTGGGATTAGGCGCACAATGCCACATTCGCAAAATGACATTTTGAAATTTCGTAAAATGTCACATTCTCAAATTGTCATATTCCGAAAACGCCAAATCGCAAAACGTCACATTAGCAAAATGCCATTTTCGCAAAATGTCCTTTTCGCAAAATGCCTTATCGCAAAATACCATTTTCGCACATCATCATCATCATCATCATTTCAGCCGCAAGACGTCCACTGCTGGACATAGGCCTCCCCCAAGAACCGCCACTTGGACCGATCCATTTTTTGGGAGGGTTCATTTTCGCACAATGTCAAGTAATCAAAATATTTAAATGTCACTTGGGACATAGTCATTTTTTTTATATTTAGACGTTAAATGTTTTTATGAATAACGCCACCTAGCTATAACTTTAAGAAAGACTTGATTAAGCAAATCGTATAGTCAATGCTGCAAATAAATTAACCCTAAAGGTACACTGACAATAGATGGCGCATGCGGAAAAATACTTTGAATCATAATTCTAATTATTCTTCTGACATTAATTATATGTATGATATATCATTGTATTACATTTGCATCTAATCATTATTAACATTTAAATTGTTAAAAAAAATATATTAAAAATGAGCGACGGTGGGTACTTCCAATAAAAAAATATATTAGTTTACTCACAAGGAAAATAAAATCAGTGTAATGAAAATTAGACTATTTGCAATCCTATTTGTGTTGACTTATGCTGTTTAATAATTAATTACGCTTTAAAATGGATCCAAAGTTTAAGATTGTTCGTAATCAAAAGGCATACAAATCTCTGATTTGTGGCGATCATAGGTACAACAAACAAAGATATAACAAAGGAAAAAAGATTACTTTGTGGCGGTGTGTAAATAGAAAATACTGTAGTGCTTTAATACACCTGACGACTCAAATCAAGTTATAACAAAAAATAATTATAATTATCATCAAACAGCGGACCCTGTGCAACTAAATAGTTGATGAATCCTTACAATTTTACAAAAAATTAAACTTTTTTGAAAAAAGTTACAATTTTTTGTTAATTATGTTTATGATTCTCAGCTACATATATTATTTCATTTTACATTTTTAATTTTATTTTATGTTAAAATAAATGAAAATGAATAAATAATGTGATTAAATACGTAATTAAATTAGTTTTATTTTTTATTCATAAATCATCGGCTCAGAAGTCACTAAGTGGCTTTAAATTTTAAGAATGTGTCATTTTGAGAATGTGACATTTTGAGAAATGACATTTTGCGAATGTGTCATTTTGCTAATGTGGCATTTTGCTAAAGTGGCATATTGAGTAATGACATTTTGCGAATGTGTCATTTTGCGTCAATATGTCATTTTGCGAATGTGGCATTGTGCGCCTAATCCCTCAAGGACTCTTTTAAATTAAAATCAGGGTTCTTTATTTCTTAGATTTTCTCGATGGTTATAACTATGTCAAAAGAAAAAAATCGTTTGTAAGACTAAGACTTACTTAGTTCAGAACAAGCGAATCTGTTTAAATAAACTTAAAAGCGGAAGATACGTTACTTGATCACAGCGCAAGGTCCTATTTAACTAAGTCCAATGGACACAGTGATACACTTACATGTACTGGTAACGGTTACTGTACGTATGCGACTGTGATCAATGTGATCATTGATGTGTGAGTTTTGTAGCATGTAGTTGTGCACCGAGTCGGGGCTTAGTGATTGTGAAGTTAGAGCGTAACGTGGCTTCCCCTAAAAGTTTAGCATAGTCTATTAGTTAATCTATGAAAATCTGCTAAATTTTCCATGTACACCTACTTATTTTCCAAGTGAAGCTAATCCTTTTTCAGCAAATAATTTGCTATGTGTGTAGCTCAACTAAATATCGGCGTGAAAAATCACGCACCGGAATTTGGACTCTCGGCATTGAGCTGAGCGTTCAGAATTAGACAGAGTGTATCCTAAGCGCGTCAGAAAAGGGTAACGTTAGAGTTACTCTATTGTCTCACGGTTTTCCATAGAATGAATTTGCATCTTCCGTCTGAGTACTAATAGACCAGGGTAGAAGCCTTTAAAAATAATGAAAAGTGAAAAAAAATTATAATAGAATGAGACCCATTAGAAAAGGAGGGAAATATGATAAAAATGAAAGGAAAAATAATTTACGGGCGATCTGAGGTTGGGAAGGGGATGGGGGTGAGTTTTTAAGGGTAAAAAACGGTTTTTCTCGATTTCCGGCAAAACTAAAAGTCCTATCGAAAAAAGTCAAATGGAAAAGTTGTAGATAATAAAAAGATCTAAAACTTTTGTATTTACACTTTTTTCACATAACCTCAAAATTTATGTGAAAAATTCAAAAAACCAAGTTTTTGGTTTTTTATTTTTATCTTTTACAAAATTTTTTTTTTTTTAACGAAATTTTGTGAAATCTTACCTTTTTATGTCCCAAATACGCTGTAATTTATTTAATTAAAAATATTTATTTTTTCACCTTATTTTGAATTAATATCGAAAAAACACCCTAATTTTCAATCGAAAATTCACCCGTCAAAATATCAGCTTTTTTCAAAAAGTTGGTGTGGTTTCTGTTCGCTGGAATCTCTACTTTCCGATGGTAAAAAAAAAATATATGTTACTATGGTAAATCTTCTCAGAAAATGCAAAAATTCAAAAAAAATCATCTGCCTTATTGCAAATGATACAAACAGATTCATCCATACTGATAATCTGAAAAGACAAAATCGAATTAATAATGTCTTCACTATTTAATCGTGAATAAACTCCCATGAAAAAAAAAAATTAAAGAAATCAATGTCAAAATGTATAAATAATATATTATAAATCTATAAAAAAGTATAAAATATATATGAAAATCGGCCAAAAGTTTGTTTTATTAGAAATATATTTACGATATATTTTATATATTTTTTATAGATTTTAAATATATTTTTTATAGATTTTGAAATATTTTTTTTTTCATGGGATTAACTAAATTTGTTTGTGCAAAATTAAGGAGATAATTATTTAGATTAAGATAGTTTTATTGTTTTTTTAAGTAAACTTGTCACAATTATCTTCAAGAAACTCAGCGTGCACGTGTATTTTTATAAACGATGTTGTATACTGTACTGTATTTCGAATACTGGTTAGGCTAGCGGTTGTAACAGCTGCTACGAAATATATAGTATATAATAGTAGGTATGTATGTAGTAAGACCCAGACCCGCCTAGCCCCTTCCCCACTTCTCCACGAAATACCTTTTGATGGGCTACAATTTTTCGTAGGTCACTCAGGTATATCTACTCAGGTGTATATATAATTTATCTCAAAATAGTTATAAATAAGCATCTACGCATATAATTTAAAGAAAATTAGACAACTTTCTCCAAATATTGTAGATGTCTTATTAAATATTAATTTAATTAACTTATTTGTTTGTTAATTATAGTAGTATATTTTTATTTGCAATTTTTTTGTTATCAACGTCACATGTAATCTAACGTTTTTCGAGTAATTAAAGTCTAAATTTTAATAAATAGCTCAAAATTATTTATAATAATTAAAAAAAAAATTTCAAATTCAAGTTTTTTTTTAATTTTTGCGTTTTCTGAGAAGATTTACCATAGTAACATATATTTTTTTTTACCATCGGAAAGTAGAGATTCCAGCGAACAGAAACCACACCAACTTTTTGAAAAAAGCTGATATTTTGACGGGTGAATTTTCGATTGAAAATTAGGGTGTTTTTTTGATATTAATTCAAAATAAGGTGAAAAAATAAATATTTTTAATTAAATAAATTACAGCGTATTTGGGACATAAAAAGGTAAGTTTTCACAAAATTTCGTTAAAAAAAAAAATTTTTGTACAAGATAAAAATAAAAAACCAAAAACTTGGTTTTTTGAATTTTTCACATAAATTTTGAGGTTATGTGAAAAAAGTGTAAATACAAAAGTTTTAGATCTTTTTGTTATCTACAACTTTTCCATTTGACTTTTTTCGATAGGACTTTTAGTTTTGCCGGAAATCGAGAAAAACCGTTTTTTACCCTTAAAAACTCACCCCCATCCCCTTCCCAACCTCAGATCGCCCGTAAATTATTTTTCCTTTCATTTTTATCATATTTCCCTCCTTTTCTAATGGGTTTCATCCTATTATGATTTTTTTTGGTTTTAAAAATTATCGACCCTGGACTATAATAAGAACCTACGTCTAGTCCTTGAGTCAGAGTTTGTAAGTAATTTGCAAATATTAGACGGTCGGGCTTAATTGTGACCTAGATGTAAAGGTTCTCCGTAACAATCAATTGCTATTGTACTCATATTGTCAATCGCTTTAATTTCATTTGGTAGACGATTCGATTTGCGCATCAACGTGTATCAATCACGTATATAATTTATATGGCAATTGATTGTTTCGGTGAAGATGTCAGTTTAATAAACTCTGTACTTCGGTTTCAGTTACGTTCTTATTTCAAAAACTGGCTCGATTCTCACATCTGATACGTGAGAGGTACATACATATATATACAATGCACACTTGACAGAACGCAACGAAGCTTAACCATACCTACCAACACAAAACGGCTAACTAGACCCACACCCAGACTAAGTAATCGTAATGCTAACCAATTAATGTTACTGCATTTTAATTTATAATGCTAATTATTTTAACCAGCTAGTAGTTTAACTGTTGAGCTGTTGGCGCATATGAATAATAATTCATAAATATTTAACTAATAATATAAATATAATGTTATGTAATGAGAATGTGAAAATGTAACCTCTTTTCTGTGTCCGCAACACCCAAGGAAGTTCACTAATTTGATTAGTATCGAAGTTAACCTATCTATACCTCTTAATTTACCAACCAATACAAAAAGTAAGTAGTATATTTCGTTACAAAATTGGCGCAGCTGACCAAACTTAGCTCTAACTTCTGAAGTTTCTAAAGCTGCAGTCTCGACATAAATAGCGATCGCTTTACGACTGATTTCGGTTGCCGAGTTCTAACGCTAATTGGTAGTGTAGAAAATGTGCTGAACGGGAAGAAATGGGATGGTGCTATTCTTCACTTCCGACAACATACGGAACGTTATATGCTGTAACCCCGGCTATTTCTGGAATTGAAAGAAAACACGTACCTTTGTCCAATGACAACCGCTAGTAAACACACGTCAATAGATACTTGTTGGTAATAGTAGCCTTGTGTTACTCTTGTTTGTTTCACTTCAACGAATTAGCATTTAGGTAAATAAAGTTCCATTGGAAGGAGGTCAATTAATATGTCCATTAATACTGTATAAGTTGTTATAGCTTTATAAAATGGGTATTACTATTTATAAATTTCCGTCGTTTTAGGTAATTTGCTATCTACATATGTCGAGATTGTAGGCCTAGGTTATTAAACCTGTCATATGATGAAGCAGATAATTGTAATTAATGTGGTAAAATATATTTTGCACGCATACGTTCGGACCACTTCCACGTCCTGTGTTACACATACCTATTTATTCTCGCCTATACACACTCAAACTCATTACAGTGTGAGTGTAAGTGTGTGACTTACACTCATCAACTCAGCCTATCGCAGTTCACTGCTGGACATAGGCCTCTCCCATGTTGCACCACAACACCCTGTCCTCCAACTTCCGCATCCAGTCTGCCCCAGCCTGGAGATCCGTAGGTCGTCGGTCCATCTAACTGGGTCCCAAACTACGCTTGCCGATACGCGGTTTCCACTCCAGGACTCGTCTGCTCCATCGGCCATCGGTCCTTCGACAGACATGGCCAGCCCACTGCCACTTCAGCTTACTTACTCTGCGAACTATGTCGGTAACTCCAGTTGTTTTCCGGATAATTTCGTTGTTGATTTTATCCTTCAAAGAAACTCCGAGCAGAGACCGCTCCTTAGCGCGCTGAGCGACCTTGAATTTGTGACTGAGTTACACTCAGATTCATTCAAATAATAGCGTTGATTCTCGTTTGATTTCATTTGTATTTTCTCTTTTTATTTTTGTTTTTTTTTTTTCACTAGTGTTTATTCTTAGATTTTAACATGTTTTTTTATACTTTGAAGCAAACTTAGTTTACTGTGATTTCTGAACACGTTTAAATAATCCCACATATTGATGCTCATCAAATACAGGGTTTCCTAGTTTGGGCCATTGTAAACCCTTTATAATTATTTTAGCATTAAGCTTTATAATGATTATTTTTACGTCTCAAAACTTGGTTCCAACCTTTGGTTCAAAATCAAAATCAAAAGTCATTTATTCAAACTAGGCTGAGAGTCAGCACTTTTTGAACGTCAAAGTTACAAAAGACAGTCCCCCCAAAACGCCCACCCTTCGACACTTCCTAGTGCTGTAGCTGGGAAGAAGAAGTGGCGGAACAAACTCCCCAGCAGCACAGCTGTCTGTTAAGTTAGAAGAACTTGATTCTATACAATATTGTGTAAGTAATTAATATTATAAAACAAAACATACATTATTCGCCATATGTCAGCGAGCACACGCCAATATACCAACAAAAAAAAAAATTGAATACTAAAGTCAAGCTGAAATAATGAAACAAAAACGTAAACAAAACTTAAAAACTAAATAAAGCCTCCAGGCATAAAAGGCGTGCCCGCTTACATGTTCAACGATGCAAAATGATCCATATGTTGATGCATATAGCTAAGTTGAAGTTACAATAGTTAAACTAGCACCTCCGGAGTAGAATAAAATAACAGTTAATACAAATAACAATAACAAAAACCATGGTCAGCAAGACGACCAGTCACCACAAGCAGCACCCGTTCACGAGCATAACGCAAAGGTCAGCCATTACCCGACCCCCAACGCTACCGCAAGCAGTGACATCTAAGGGAGCATGACGAACTTGCTGCCGGTTTGTCAGGCAAGAATATTATGAACAGCTGACGAGGTCGCTAGCTAACTACATGTTGCAATACAACTCATTTAAAATCATTGTAATGAGTAGATTATGTCCACAATAAATGAAATTAAAAGAAAATAAAAATAAATAAATAAATTAACAAAATCTGTTAAATAAAAAAATAAATAAAAAACAATTATATGAACTACCCATATAAACTGTCAGTAGGAAAGCTCATTCTGGATTGAAAGAACATAAACATTGTCTTGGTTCCAAAGGTTGGAACCAAGTTAACGTAGAGATATGGCGTTATCATCTATACTTATAATAAAACTGTAGAGAGGTCAATTCTGTAGATTGAATATACATTAAAAATTAATATTGGAGGATGAATGGTGATCGATACTGATGCCAAAAACGCAATCAGTAAATTTTTTGTCTGTCTGTCTGTCTGTCTGTATGTGCACGCATGGGTCAAAAACTACTGAAGGGATTTTAACCAAACTTGGTACGATTGTAGTCCATACTCCTGGGCAGGTTATAGGCTATATAACATAACGCTAAGACACATAGGAGCTGAGCAGTGACGATAAATTTGAAGCAAGTCGGATGAAAATGCGCTTTCGAGCTTTTATCCTCGCATACGTTGATCATACACCAAAAGTATGTATTCCAAAGATGATGGTCTTAAAAAAATCTACAAAAAAGTCCTCAATAGTATATATCTATCTTTTATAAATTAGCCACAATAACGTATTTAATCGTTAGGCATTTCTTCAAAGTGTATTAAATCTATACATATAATAAGTCTGTAGACGAGGAGTATATTTTAGTTTTCGTTTCATCGCAATCGCTTCGCTCTATCAAAAGTTGTATTAATTTATTTATTTTCACTATTACGTAATTTAACAACACGTAGCGACATCTACTGACCCAAAATGTGGTGCAATCTCCTCTGGGTCCTGCTGTTACAATGGGTGATGCTGAGTCTGACCGTGAAGGGGTGAAAATACTAACACATTTCCCGGCTAAACAAGTCAAACTTGCCATTCAAAACATGAGCAGAGGCAAATCTCCCGGCCACGACGGACTCAGCATTGAGCATTTTAAATATGCTGGGGTTCACCTGCCGAGGGTCCTGCCTTGGTTTTATTCAATGTGCATTAGTCATTCTCATTTACCAGCAGAGATGATGCGAACTGTAGTTGTACCTATTGTTAAAAACAGGACAGAGGATATCTCGGACTGTGGAAACTACCGACCGATCTCTCTGGCGACCACCTTTGCTAAAATATTGGACAGTGTTATTGACTCATGTTTGAAAAAATATCTGTGTTTGCACGACGCACAATTCGGATTTCAACCTGAATTATCGACAGAAAGTGCTATACTGACCTTAAAGAATACTGTTCAATATTACACTGACCGCAAAACGCCGGTATATGCCTGTTTCCTAGATCTCTCCAGAGCCTTCGACCTTGTGTCATACGATGTGCTGTGGAGAAAGCTGGGGGACAGGAATGTACCGGCGGAAGTTCTGAAAATCCTGCGGTATTGGTATGCAAACCAGACCAACCATGTAAAGTGGTCCGGAACGTTCTCTGAGTCGTACGGGTTGGAGTGCGGTGTGAGACAGGGGGGTTTGACGTCTCCCAGGCTCTTCAACCTGTATGTAGATGATCTTATAGCCGAGCTCAGCGGTATGCGTGTCGGCTGCCGGGTTGGTGGTGTTAGTGTTAACAACATTAGCTACGCGGACGACATGGTACTGCTGGGCCCGACTGAGGGGTCTATCAGAGATATGCTGAAGGTGTGTGAGAGGTACGCTGCTACGCATGGTCTGGTCTACAATGTCAAAAAATGCGAATACATGGTCTTTAAGGCCGCCGGCAAGTGCCCAAACCATACTCCTAATTTCACTCTAAATGGCATGAGCATTAACAAAGTGGAACAGTTTAAATACTTGGGGCACATGCTTACCGACGACCTTAAGGACAATGTAGACATTGAGAGGGAACGTAGGGCTCTAGCGGTCCGAGGTAATATGTTGGCCCGTAGATTCTCCCGTTGTAGTGACCAAGTCAAAATCACCTTATTCAAGGCTTTCTGTCAGGGTTTATACGCGGGGGGTCTATGGGTCACCTACGCCAAAAGATCGCTAGATGCCTTACGCGTCCAATATAACAATGTTTTTAGGATGCTGTTGGGACTGCCCCGTTTTTGTAGTGCATCAGAGATGTTTTCGCAAAACCGAACTGACGGGTTCCACGCCCTGATACGCAAAAAAGTTGCTTCACTGATGCATCGGACGCGGGTCAGTAACAACAGTATCCTGAAAACAGTGGCGGAGAGTCCTTACTCCCCTGTTCTGAGGCATTTTGTAGAGAGGATGGTCAACTAGGTAGCTGTTCTCTTGCTTGATCATTCTCTGCGCAACCTGCCTCGAAAACGTAATTAATTATTTGTTGCTGATATTGTTTGTGTGTTGTATTACTAACATTAGTTATAAGTTATTTTATCACTAACAAGATGGATTTTATTGTTGTCCGAAATTGAATAAATAAATTAAAAAATTAAAAATGATACTAACGTAAAATCAAATAGGTTTAGGAGATTATTGTTTTGACCTAAATGTTTTTGCACACTTCACGTTATTCATATCTTTTACAAATAAGGAGTAATCGTTTCGTCTATTTGCAATGACTTCGGGGGTTGTTTAGCCAATGTATTGCGGATATGTATGCAAAAATAGAAACGGAACGTTTAGTTTACATGCGCACTTTTCAACGTCGTTTACGCGCTGAAGAATACGAGCATTTGCGGGACGCGATGCAAACAGATAATAACGATGAAAACTTGGGGCGATTGGTTAACTTGACATCCAGTTTTACAGGCGGTCCGCGATACATGCACGAAAAAACACAAGATGCTTTTTGCTACGTCCGTAAATACGGCCGCTCGGACCTTTTCATAACGTTCACAACAAATCAAACGTGGACAGAGATTTGTCTGGAACTTCTCTCAGGACAAGCGTCATATGATACGCATGACATAATTTTTGCAAGGGTTTTTCATTTGAAGCTCAAAGTAATGATTAATATCCTTACCAAAGAGAAACTATTCGGCCCAGCTCTTTGTTTTATGTACAGCGTCGAGTGCCTAAAGCGTGGTTTATCTCACGCGCACATCCTCCTATGGTTGGAAAACAAAATTCGTCCTGACGCTGTTGGCAATGTCATAAGCGCTGAATTTCCTGACCAAAATGAAGATCCAAATTTGCATGCCATCATTAAGACGCACAACGAGTATATTTTCAATCTGAAAATGTCACACTCCGAGACAAACCACCTTAATGGCATTCTTTCACCTCTGCCAAACAGATAATTACGCCAAAAATATTTTATATAACAAAGTTCCATCTTATTACATGTACAAGCAGCAAGGTGTTTTTAACCGTAAAAGACGTGGCACTGCTGTAGAAGGCGAGTCAGGCGTTTTCAAGGAATACGTGATTGGACGATTGTACACTGTGCACCCAAATAATCCAGAGTTTTATTATTTACGCCTCCTTCTGCACATGGTGCGGGGGCCGTAAACCGGATGATATTGAATATCCCACATAGGTACCAGGCTGCTTGCCGCGCACATCATTTATTAGATGGAGATGAACATAAGGATGATGCTTTAGCCGAGGCATGCGTCAGCAATAGTCCTTATCGGTTGCGTCATTTGTTTGCCATCTTACTGATCTTTTGTGGATTAGCGGATGCTGGGCAGTTGTGGCAAAAATACCAAGATAAGAATGCTAAAGATTTTTTGAGGCATCAACGGCAAAACAGTTTAGAAATATCAGACCGAGTCCGTGAAATCTGTAATAATAGATCGTTATTGGCTATTCAAGACATAGTTATAAGTATAGGAGGAAACCCGCTTACTCAATACGGCTTGCCTTCACCGACAGCCGATGGGAAACGTATAAACAGGGAGTACGCTTCGGTGATTAGTTACGATCCCGTAGAATTGGTAGAAACTCTGCGAACTGGTTGCTCAAATTTGACACCGGAACAGCGTCAAATATTTGATCGAGTGTGGTACAGTGTGGATCATACTTTGCGAGAAATCTTGCTTTTAAACGCGCCCGGTGGAACGAGCAAACCTTTCTTACCAAAGTTATTATGGCTCGAATAAGGAGCCAAAATAAAATTGATCTTGCTGTCGCCTCCTCTGGTATAGCAGCCACATTGTTGCCCGGAGGAAAAACCACACACAATGTTTGAAATCCCCATTGACTTGGAACGAACAGAAAGCCTGGTTTGCAATGTGTCACGCAATTACGATAAAGCTAGAGTTTTACGCGATGTGTCACAATCATTTGGGACGAGTGCACGATGGCAAACCGTTTGGCTATAGAAGCAGTTGACTGAGCTTTGCGGGACGTAAAACAAAATGACTGGCCGATGGGAGGCATTATGCTACTTTCCGGCGGTGATTTTAGGCAGACACTACCGATTGTACCCCGAGGATCAAGAGCCGATGAAATTAACGCCTGTCTGAAGAGTTCAATTCTATGGCACAATGGCGGTTCTATGGCGTATCAACTCATTTAAGTTTAAATATGCGAGCACATCAGGGAGGAACTCCAAACGCGCAAGAGTTCGTTTTACTATAAAAAATTGGTGACGGCACATATCTCACACAAAATGGTAACGTAATTTTGGTAGAGAACCTATGTTGTAACGTTACTTCACAGCTGGACCTCATTTCTTCTGTGTATGGGAATCCGTCTGATATCGGTAACCACGCCACTGCTTAGCTGTGTCAACGAGCTATTTTGAACCCCCGCAACGACCAAGCGGCAGCAAAAAATACACAAATATTGACACATGTTTTTGGGGAAAGTAAGCAATATACTTCCATAAACACGGTTACGGAAGAAGAAGATGGCACACACTATCCAGTAGAGTTCATAGATTCCTTTAAAATACGCGATCTTCAGCACACAACATTTTTTTTAAAGTCGGAGTGCCAATAATACTTTTCAGAAATGTATATCCTCCCGAACTTTGCAACGGCACTCGGGTCATAGTCACCTATCTCCAGCAAAACATCATCGAAGCCAAAATCTTAACAAGTTGTGGCGCTGGTGATGTTGTATTTATTCCCAGAATTCCGCTCATTCCTAATAATTTCCCATTTAGTTTAGCAGTCCCTTTACGCCATGACCATTAACAAAGCTCGGGGCCAGACACTATCCATTGCGGGGGTGGACCTTAGTATTGGTTGCTTTTCCCACGGCCAACTTTATGTAGCTCTTTCGCGTATGAGCAATCCTAGCAACCTTTTTGTTTACGCCCCCTAAAAAATACAAGTTTTGTGGCAGCTGTTTACTAGAAAAAGTCACCACGCCTGGTCAAAAGATCAATAGAGGAGGTGTTACATCTGCTATAATCTGCTATAAGCGGCATAATGCTGTTCTCCGACATCTACGCGAATGAAGTCGCGGGCACAGCTAGTTAATACATAAATAAATAAAGTCACTATGTAACCGTATGTATGGTCTGTATAGTAACCGCTAAACGACGTAACTAATTGACAAAATATTAATAAACTAGCTTCTGCCCGCGACTTCGTCCGCGTCAAATTTTTGCTCCCTGACCCTTCCCGTCGCATCGATTTGCCTGCTAGTTTTCGTCCACTTTTCGTTGCTGCTCGCTCCTTTTGAGTTATAGTGAGTCAACCTTAAAAGATAGACATATGCTCTCGCGGACTTTTTTTTAGAACTTTTTAAAAGGAATAATTCCGTCATACATGATTTTTGCGTTACTTTAACCGTTTACGCAGCGCACGCAACGGAAACTCTCAAAAGGAATAAATTTTCCCCGTTTTTGCAACATTTTTTATTACTGCTCCGCTCCTTGTAGTTGTAGCGTGATGTTATATAGCCTATAGCCTCCCTCGATAAATAGGCTACTCAACACAAAAATAATTTTTCAATTCGGACCAGTGGTTCCTGAGATTAGCGCGTTCAATCAAACAAACAAACAAACAAACAAACTCTTCAGCTTTATAATATTAGTATAGATTTTTGAATAGACTTTGTAGGGCTTTTAAGAAGTGTTAATATCATCTTTATGAAAACAGATATTATATTGGGCGTAAAAAGACGCAAAAGTTGAGAGTGTATTGATCTTCCTGTTATTGTGATATATTTTTTGTCTCGTATTGAAGACCGAAATAGATGAAACCAAAGGTTTTGACGTTTTTTTTTCTACGAAAATAGGTTTATAATGTTAGTGTGATATATTTTTCCAGAAAAATATTCTTGTACAATGTTACTAAGGTCTTAAGTATAGCTCCGTATCTCTCACTCACACTGGGATAGTGATGGTAAGTAAATATACTTAAAATGCGACCCTTCAACTCTTTATTAGATTTACTTCGAGAACGGTTGCTGTATTATGAACTTCACTAAATTTGCCATCGTGAAGATTCCCGTATGGTTAAAATGATTTTGCAGTCGTTTTTTATAATACCGTTAATGTATAGACACATACTTTATAGATTGGGACAGCATAAGTAGGTATTGCTCAAAATTTTTGCCTGATCCTGAATCAATAGGTCAGTCACTAGGAGCCCAAAATCTTGAGTTTTAACATTTAATTCAATATTGGATCTTATAAATGTGATAGATGGAACAGACAGGATGTGGGGACGGAATAGTTATTTAAAAACAAACAAGCGGCGTAACCAAGTTTTTCTTCAAATCTTTTTATGAAAATAAGTGATAGTCATAATTTTAATACTAGACATAAAAACAAAATATACAACCATTTTCAGATTAGTTAAAGTATATACGTCTTTCAGGAGTTATTGTGTTAAATGTTATAACAAAATACCTTGTGATAAATGTACGATTAATGAAAGAACATTTAAAACTCATATTAAAAGTACACTTTGTAAACAAGCACATTACAAATTAGAGGATTATATCCTAGATAAGAATGCTTGGAAAAATGCTGGTCCAGTCAATAGGAAAATCTAGAGTTCAGAGGAAATTAAACTGGTTGCTAATTGAATTGTATATTCCATTATTTTTTATGACATTTATTTACACTCTGTCATTACTTAAACTCACACACTGACTTATTACTTGTTATTATTCTTGGAACATGCAAAAACAACAACAAGCATGCATGCATTGTTGCATGCATGCAACTATATTTGTAAATATGTGAGCAATATGTATCTATTATATAATTAAACTAGCTTCTGCCCGCGACTTCGTCCGCGTTAAATTTCTTGCTACTCCGACCCCTCCCGTCGCGTCGAATCGCCTACCCGTGTGATTTTCCCCGTTTTTGCAACATTTTTCATTACTGCTCCGCTCCTCTTCATTGTAGCGTGATGTTATATAGCCTATGGCCTTCCTCGATAAATAGGCTACCCAACACAAAAAGAATTTTTCAGTTCGGACCAGTAGTTCCTGAGATTAGCGCGTTCAATCAAACAAACAAACATACAAACAAACATACAAACAAACATACAAACAAACAAACTCTTCAGCTTTATAATATTAAGTACAGATTACCTATGTGCCATTGCTCTATTTTTTAAATTCTTTTATTTCCCTACTTTGGTAAGTAATTTTATTCTAGGTGCATCGTTTTCACACCTTATTATTCAATGAACTATCTGTAATCTAAATATAATCAAACAATTTAAAATTTGTAATTTTTTTTTCACTAGTAGTGGTGAAGTTTCTTTCCCATTCTTCTCCATACGAAACTACCTTTTGGAATAGGTGACTAGAATCAATTCTATTTCAATGTAAATATTCGATGAATTCTACTCTCCAACTGCAGGCTTTAAGAACTTCGTTCCAAAAAGATGGTTGCTTGTATGAGGGATGATATAAAACAAAAAGAAGTGACGATGGTCTTAAGCAAACAATTGGTTTGATATATGGTTATATATCGAAGCAATTGCTTGAGAATCATCGTCACTAAGAACAATGTCAGAATGAGAACGTCATTTTGGAGGTTTCCAAAATGACGTTCTTATTGTGACATTCTTCTTATAGTTATTACTAGAGATCGGATATTCGGATGTATATATCACCTAAATGGAATGTTGGCTAATATGGAATGCGCGTTTTTACCATGTTTTGTGTGTTGTTTTAACTAACACATACCATCCTAAACACATATGTATTTGCATCTGGGGTTAAACATTAATTTTAAATAAATATGATCCAAGAAACCCGGCTTTAATAAAAAAATACGAAGCCGCTTCCGTGCTTTCACAGCTAAATCGTAACATTAGGTAAATATGCATTCGAATATACGATCACTGGTTATCACCCAAAAGAAATAAAAACAAAAAAAAAAAACGCATGTAATAATTATACTCATTGTATCACATTCAAGATTGAAGCACGCCCTGTTTGTCATGTCGAGAATACCACGAACTAATCAATGTTCCGTTATTCAAAGCAATCACAGCAAGGATGAATAATGTGCTCGCTAGATTTCAATGCAGGTTTATCCAAACAAACACTTCTCTAACTGCAATAACCAATTTAATTGGATTTCGATTATAGATTCCTGTTACAATACCTTTGTTTCATTTTCAAGACCGAATTGTCATTTAGATATAAACCCAATTTTGCCTAGAGTTCCAAATGGATGCAGAATTCAGAACAAGAGCGATGGTCGAAAGGTGATGCGATTAGTTAAACTCTACTATTCGTAATTACGAAGCTAGACTTCAAGAAATCTACATATTAACTTTCCGTGGAAATTTCAGGATCAAAGTATCCTATGCCCTAATCCAGGTCATGGTCTACTTATGTGCCGAATTTCATACCAGTTTTATATCAGTCATTTTAGCGTGAAAGCGTAACAAACCAACATATGAACATCGAACAAACATGATACGACATCTGCTAGGGTCGCGAGATTTGTTTGAAAGAGACACCGTGGCCCTGGCACATGGGCAACTGAAGGAACACGGGTGGGATTTAGTCAGTAAAAATCTGACACGCCCTCCCGCTCCACCCAAGAGCGGGAGACGTCATTTGATGATTTCCCAGCCACAAAAATTTCTCTTAAAAATATAGGTTTAGCTACGTTGATGCAATAGGTATACCAGGACAAAGCTTTTAAGTTCACAATCTTTGAATGAGCTTTACCGAAACTTTAAAATAAATATTGAACTTGATAATAAATGGACCTATCTGAACTTTGAAAGAAGAACAATGTAACATTTTTAAAAGGTCACCATCGTGACTGACCACTGTCTTGATTCACTCGACGTTAATGTGAGCTTTCATGGAAGTAAGTAACCTTTACGTGTGCCTTGAAGAATTGGCTCCGAAATATCCGGTTTTATTCGATATTTTTGGTGAACTTTAAATAGACCGTTAATGTTGGCATTGGCACTGAGCTTTGGAGCTTAGCATTTAAATTTTAGAGATATAAAAGTACGTTTCAAATCCGATGTGCCGCATTGGAAGGTATTAAAGAGGATTGTTGCAAGGAAGTCAATAGGGTCTGAATGATTATTGACTTTGGTTAATTCATTTCCATGTTGACGTGTTAAACTTCATGGTACGTGCAAGTTTGCAGGACAGAAAATGCAAGCGAGGGACGGATTTCGCACCAACCGTAGAGATTTGGAGGCGGTAAGTCTTCCCGCTGCTCTTTCAATTGGTCCTAAATCCTCCCATGGTCTTTGACTGAATGATGAAGTAATCATTATTTCACAATGCTCGTTTACAAAGATCATAACTGCGATATTTAAGTGCCAACTTCTAAATGTAGCAGACACCCTAAAGGCATTTACAATGAACTCAACGGAATCCGTATAACACGAGGGATAAGTACTAAACAATGCATAATTCGAAACTAATCGAGAACTTACAACTAAATTATAGAGCGTGCTAGCGATCAATCGTGACGTAAGGAGAAATTATTGCATTAGCCCGTGCCAAACAAATTGTATGGAAGTTCCGTAATTGTAACTATTTCGAACTATGATTACCTGTACGGTGAAATTGTGGGCTTCCTTTCAAGCATTTTAACCAGTCAATTACCGTAATTACAGACACAATTAAAAACCATTGTGTCTGATACCAAATGTGGTATCTCAGGGACTTAGAGGTTAAAAAGAACTTAAACTTTTGAATTAGCTTAAAAAGACAAAGAAGGAAATCGATACATCTGGTTTTTTACACATTTTTAAATATTACCAAATGAAAAGAAAACTGGGACGTTTAAAAATAAAACTGATAAATTGAACAGCATTTTTAAAGGTCAAGTAAGCTACAGTAGATTCGAAATAGAAGCGAATGAAAGTTTCGAAGTCCTTCCTTCTTTTTGTCTCTAAAAAGACAAAAAGAAGGAAGGACTTCGAAACTTTCATTCGACGCTATCAACTTGACATTTCGGCAAGGATACCTTTTCTATAAAGGGTGACTTTTAGTTTGACGTATTCCATCCGGTACGCGTTAGTGGGACCCACTTGTAACAATTAAGCGTCCCATAAAGCCTTTGGTTATCAAGCTCATCATTAAGAAAATCCTATCTTTGCATACTTATATTGTTATGAAAATTTCGTAGGACTCGTTATTTTCTCGTTTTTACTGTAATATCTCAAATTAATTGATCAGAGTAGACCGTGAGTCATGTTAAAAACTTAAAACCTGTTCGGTGACTTGTGACCTGGTCGTGACAACCTAGGTGCTTAGCGTGTAATGCATTGCTGTGAGGTTAGAAAGTGTTGGGATGGCATAAACCAGTTAATAAATTCGATTAGGTATCACTCATTTTTTTTAACTCAATTTGAAAATTGGTCCTTTGCCAGCATTATCGACTCACGGCACGTAATCGATATTATTTTTAGCTAATTAAATAGTCCTCTTAATTTGAATGCTTATGACTATAGTCAAATTGAGATATCCGATGACGTGTAAGTACGTATGTGGTTTATGAAAATGGCAATTCAACTGATTTCTTTAACTTTTAACTGTTTGATGTTTTAGAACATTTGTTTGCACCAAAAAGTTTGTTGGTATTAGGTACCCAATGTAAAAAAAGTAATATAAAAAACTATAAATTAGATATTCTGAAGTTAAAGTAAACACTCTCCTTTAGAGGATTACCATTCACAAAGCCACAAAAACATTTTCTCGTTGATTGCATGTAGAATAAAAAGTGATTTAAAATGTCGATCGGTTCTGTTTGAGAAATAATCCAATTAAAGTGTTGCAGCAGTTAATCACTAGGGTGGCGTACGTCGAGGGCACAGGCGTTCAGTTGGTTGGTTGTTAGTACAAAGCCTTCAGGTAACTTGTCGCATGTTCAAATGTCTTGAAGTCTCTGACAGTCCTCGACACTTCGACGTTTATGTCTCTTGAGTTTCTAAACATTCGTGTATTTATAGGTTATTAAAGTTAGGCAGAAATCATTAAAGGAGTTAAGATATTTATCGATTGCGTCAAATGCTTTACCAAAGTATTTATCCACAATTTGATCTAGAGAATGCAGTTTTCGGTGCGTCTATTACTTATTTTGTAATTATTAATCTTTTTTTCCTGCGTCCAGTGAACGCACACCGATATTTTGTGGGAGAACAGTATACACTATGCCAACTGTAAAACGGAGAGCCGTCTTTACGTCAACATGGTAAAGAACCATACTCCTGGCCTTATGTATAAGTCTTGTCTACTAGTCCCTTTCTAGCCATTGCATCTATCACACAATATATTAATGTTTTATTTGGCCTTACCCTACTCTTATTACCTTTTAACATTAATAATCAAAACTTTCCCTACGATAATTTCCTCGTAACCTACTTGGCATATGCAAGGTATGATTATTATGTCGATATTTTCCTTAGGGACTTGTAAAAAATAAAGGCAATCCTAACACCGATTTAGATCTCTGCAAAGTTACATTTGTTTTAGATCTGCTAGGTTGATACATTTAGTAATTAACGTCTAGTAATAGTAGTTGAAAATAAACGTAGGCGTACTAAAAACTCTCACTAGCGCATTACTGATCTGGTACTGCTTATGCAACTTACTTCATTGTTTTATTATTACTGAATACTTTATTTATAGTCTCTACAGTGCCAATGTCCGATTGATTGAATTTAAAAAATATGCACACCGTCCTTTGAAATCGGTCTATTTGTTTTTTACGTTAAAATGTCATTCACATACGATCGAGATCTATTGTATTGGAATTTAATGCATTGAAATATTATACTTTTCGGTAGTTGTTGTTGTTAACGTGTTTTGGAGACTGTATCTCATTATCTCAGCAGGTTAGCGGCAAGACAAGATCTCCTCGAAGAGAGGTAGGTTTAAATTCTGTCTGGTCAGCTTTCATTATGTCATCGAGAACGATGTACAAGACAAAGAATGCTTAATATGTGGCACTAAGTACTTTTTTAATAAGAGCTCACGTGTAATTGTAACCGTGTTGTTACAACAGCGTATTGTGACGCAACGCCACTGTCGCACAGTCGGTGATCTCTAAAAATGGACTGTATTCGGAAGAAAGCCTTTAAGGTGGGGAACGTGCGCGTGCGCCTGCGGTCAGTGTGTGTGTAGACGGCTTAGTAGAAGGCGATCGCGTGCGCCCGCGTTTCAAGATTCCATTTCGAGACAGCTAAATCGTAAGTGTTCATATATTTAGTGCGATAAGTGTGTACCGTTGCGTGATAATAAGGGTAATTTTGATTTTTCGCATTGCGATTAGATATATTTTTTGCTTCTGCGATTTTTATTTAATAAAGCGCTTTTTTCATAATAATTGGAAAATCGTCGGGGTTTTAAATTGGTTCTACTTTTTTGGGTTTAATGCACTTTTACTAAATGCATTTATAATTTGGGTCTTCTTATTTTGTTGGTTTGCTCACAAGTTAATAATGAAGACAAGAGAGTTCAATATTAGGCACTTATTAAGATATTTATACCATATCCTTCCAAATAGTCCATTAACTCAATAATAATTAATACAAGTGGTCGAAGAGTGCCATTTAAAAATGAATGTATTTCTAATATATTTTATATATAATATTATCTTTTTGCACTACTTCTCCATATAAACTGAAACTGTGCCCATACTTTTCAAAGTGTTTACTCCACATATTGATGTATAATAACATGCAAGTAGGTAAAAAAAGGTGTGTTTTTAATATAGTTTCTAGTAGGACTATAATAGAAAAATAAAAAATATGGTGTTGCATCTTGGTAAATATCTAAATATGGATAATGCCGGGAAATTCTAAAATAAAATTTAATAAAAATAACCTTATTGATGTGGATGTTTTTAACTTAATCCATAACGCATAAAACGCAACCTAAGATTATTTTAAAATCCTTATAAACAACTACTTAGCTATTTATACAGCATATACTGACGTCATAATTTACAGCTATCCCAACATTTTCTAAGTCGAATTAAGGGCCGATATATAATACGTATAAGTTACAAATATTCGTATCTACATACAATGACTTCTACATGTCTTGAATAAATGTTTCGGTGAGAATCACATTCTCAATTCTTTTACAAGACACGCGGAATACAGTTTAAATTGCCATCATAAACAATTTCACAATGATGTGTAGCAATGTAAGATTCTCATGACGAAATGCTGCGACTGTAATCTGAACATACCTACCCATTCATTAGATGTCTAGCCAAATAAGTCGGAAGTTGAAAACTAGAAAGGAGAAAAAGCTGAGAATAAAAGGTGCATATTTCTCACTCAGGTATATCCTGTACTACTGGCATTTCACTTGCAATTCATTGGGGGGTAAACCGGTTAAGTGTGAGGCTGACGGGCACTGCACGATAATACCACAGACTAAGCCAGCTGGACTAACACCACCCCGCTTGTTAACGAGACGATTTTGTATTAAGCAGACAGGTCACAACTCGGAAACTGTTTGGGGACTTAGGTCTTTATTATTGGGTTGGGGCGTTCGTATTTTGAATGTTTGGGCAATGTAATTCATAATTAGTTTATTTTTTAAAGGTCTGTTATGTTTAAACGCGATATACTACTGCGTATTTTATTAGCCTGTGGTGACTTTAGGATCGTAATTGAATCTAATCACGTATTTTAATTGATGAAAATGAAAAACTAAAAAGAATTAGTGTCGTATTTACTAAAATAGTTTAATTACGTATTTCCAATTAATTATTGCTATCCTATTTTTGGCAGTTTGTTGTTTAATTTTAGTGCATGACGCAGTCGGTTATAATGTTTGTTTTTTGTGTTTCACTTTTTAGTGAAGTTCTTAACAATATTTTTTTATGATATATATTTTGTACAAATATTTTTCTAAATCATTTTTCTTTTTAAGTCTTATCTTCAAGTCGTTTTGATAAACTAAATGAAAAGGTCCAAGGAAAAAAAAAACACTAAGATCCGACTAACCCAAATATTCAAAAAGCCCCAAAAAACCCAACACGAAACTCAACTAAAAGTGTGATCTAATACTTATATGAGTCAATCAATGCAGTCGATTATCTATTAGATTCGATGTGGTTCGTATCGATGACAATGACATTCACCGGGTTATTATGCCAATGAATTTCCATGACCGGAACTATTATTACGAAGTCCAGTTAAAGGTCAAATACTTCGTTAAACATGGAGAAATTTAAAAAAAATAAGTCTGGTTGGGGAAAGTTCTGCACTGGATTTTGATAGGTTTGAGAAAAAAAAGCCGTTAAAAGTATGATCTAAGTACTTTTCTAGTTGTAATCATTTCAAATAGGGATTATTTTCTTTTAACTATTCATCGTGGCAGGAACTTCGACACACAACTTGTTACCTTGAATTCAGAACCCTTCACCCATCCCCCTTGGTAACAGTTATTTAACAAAAGGGGCGCAGGTGCTCCGGCACTATATCGGATAAATTCCAAACCGTCAGAAAAAATAGGGTGAATTAGGTAAAGAAAAAAAAAAAGAAAAGAAAACGTATTTATTGGAACATGCACAGAAACTATACAAAAAACAAAACTAATAAAAAAAACAATAATAAACAAAAGAAACAAATAAAAAACAAAATTAAACGAACTAGAACAGTTGAGCTACACGATTACTGACGAGCACTCTTATAATCGTGTGTGGGTCTTGCCTCAAAAGACCATTTCAGAGACTAATTTACACAGTCCTTACAAGATCTGATCAAAATTTAGGTCTGATATTTAAATGGAGGATGGCCGACGAGTTTTTCGGCCGTTGTTCTTAGAGTCGTATAGTAAACTCGGATAGTAAACTCCGAACTCATCTAAGTAGTTCCATAATCAATCAGAAGCCTTTAGATTTTTTATGTTATTGAATAGTTACTAACACAACACACCTTTTTATCCCCGATGGTTAAAACGTTACTCTGTATAAAAAAAAGCTCATCTGTACTATAAGTCAGTGACGATACATTGATTTAATGGAAAATTGAAATAAGTTAATAAAACAGAGTGGCAAAGACATGAACGCGCAAATTGTAATCATGAATTCAACGCCTCCTAGCGTAGAATTTTTTCGTCGGTTATCAAACAAAAATCAGCTGTTTCATAGAAAAGTGCAATACCTACGCGTACAAAACGTATGGAACCGCATTTTTTTAATGACCGTAGTCAAACTTCGTCGCCCGGGGGGTTTATAATACTGATACTTTATGAATACATAATAACAAATTGCGTGTCGATGTTCCTGCCGACCTGTACAGTTAAATAAAATATTCCTATTCAATATTACTACACTATCCTATTAAAATCAGGCGACAGGCGAGATTTACGGTACTACATGCCAATGACCCGAGACAATATGGCTCTTACCAATTCATTTCCCTGAATTGGTTATAGCCATATTTTCCCGCATATTTTCCATTTCATGAAAACATCATATGACAGCAAATATTCAGTCGAAGTAAATACCTATCTCTTACCATATAGGAACCCCATGCAATTTGTTTGACCGCACTCGCTCTTTGACATCTATCAAAGGACGAGTCCAGTCGCTGAAAGAGTCATAATATTTTTCCAATTTTTATTTCCTTTTTCGGTACTGGTTTTTGCTACCGACAAAAAGTAAATCGGGAAGCACTATAGGGGGAACAAGATATCCTTCCAGTATAGGTATGTTTAATCGTTTATACAATTGCAATGTTGCGATTATTTACTATTTTTGATAGCATGTTGCAAATAATTTAATAATTCTACGCCTGCAATGGTAGTATGTGTGAAACAATGTTAAATGTAAGATCTTAATGTACCATATACTGAGAAATAAATGAATTGAATTAATGAAATTGATTAGGATTCGCCCAATATTTTATCGGAAATTGCCTCGGAATCTTTTGCTCTTTTTTGCTTGGGAATAACGTTGCAATATAGGTAAGTGTATACTGTTAAAGGCTAAACAACAAAATGTAGAGAGTTAGGTCACCATGCTGCTAATTAATTGAGTAAGTAGAGTAGTTCTTTGTCTATCAAGACGTAACCGAAGTTACTAAAAACACCTAATTAATTACCAAAAATAATTTTATAACAGGAAGCAGTCGCAGCTACAACTTACAAGTTCGTAGGTTTGGATCCACACAGAAACTTTACTTTGTGCCAATTATTTCATCACCACTTCTTTCAAAAGAAGGAAAACATTGTAAGGAAACCAGCATGTCGTAGAACCAAAAATTGGACGATATGTGACATCTTCCAAACCGCACTGAGCCTACGTGGTGAATTACGGGCCCACTCTCTCTCACAGAGAGAAGGCCGGGACATTTTAGCGTGATTATGGTTACGAGGATTCGTTTTCGATACGTGTACAGCAAAATGTCTATTCTCTATCTGCATTGGATGTCACAGCGGTATTCGAACTCTTCTATCCGTACAGACTTCCGTGTCGACCTATAACTAAAATGGCAGCCTGTCAAGAGGTCGTGACTCCTTTATGGTATCGTCGGAGCTTGCAAAATGCGTTGAGATGGGCAGATTATGTTATTATAAAATATAAATTATAAATATCTCAGGACAACCAAAACACTGTTATCTAATCCCAAACTAGGCAGAGCCTGTACTATGGTAACCAGACAACTGATAAATATACTTATATACTTCTAAATACATACATATTATAGATAAATTACACACCCAGACACAGAACAAATGATCCTGCTCATCACAGAAAGATTTGTCCTGGGTGGGAATCGAACCCACGACCTCAGTTTTAGCAGTCAGGGTCACTAACGACGAGACTAACAGGCCAGTCAAAGATATACTTCAAATGTGTGTGAACATATAAAAGTTTCACCTTTAAGGGGAACTTTTCAGTAACCTGACCCATACCGACTACAATGTACTAATGAAAATAAGGTTTTCTGATTACTATTAATTAAGGCGCTAAACAGAAACACCTACTTCAGTGTATTAAATAATAAAATATTAGTGGGATAGCGCTGTTCTTACTCTTACGTGTTCGGGGGTTTGTAGCAGTAGATGGTAAGTAAGGGACGCTACATATTTGTTAGGATGCCCATAATTCGGTATAGGCGTTCTGAGGTTACATAGTTCACGTCAACTTTCTAAAAAGCAATTGTGATTTACATTATCTTCTAATACTGCCTGTATTAGAAGATAAAGTAGATAACAATTGCAAAGCCTCTGATGTAAATAGGCCTCCTATAACTACTTAATTGTCACGTTTTAAGTACTTGCTAAAATAATAAAACATTTTAAATGTTTTCATGTTCATATCCAATTTAAGAAAAGACGAAGAATAGCCTTCAATCAAATCGAATAATTGGATGCATTTAATAATCAAAATCGGATGCGAGCGCTCGCTGTAACAACGAATTTCCTCTATTAATCGTCTTTAAGAAATAACAATGAGATAAACACAAATTACTTAATAAACGATTCTGACAATCATCGAGTTAACTTGTCAAGTATAACAAGTATAAAACGATGTTTAAAGATGCTTAACGATGCTTGTTTTTTGCTCGATCTCTTTCGTGTCAGGTAGCAATCGTAAACAGGCCGACAACCCTCAGAGTATAAAGTTGCACACAGACAAAGGGTAATTACTGTAGTAGCTGCTCCACTTTGCCCGTCCTGACCTTTCCAAACTCTTGAAGGTACATGGATAGTGTTTTGTGCTTGGAAAACTACAGGGTTTATTTATAAACTTGCTTGAAAAGAATTAAACTTAACTTTAGGCAACGTCTAAACTCAACGTGTTTTTTTGACTCCAATGGTATCCTTCTAAAGTGAGGGGACGCACGGATCTATCGGTCAGGCTAAGCTACGCTTGCCGCGGTTGGTTCGTAGATGGGTGACCATTTTTATATACCAAGACCCCTCCGTGCCTTAGAAAGCACGTTAAGCCGTTGATCCCAGCTGCCATTTCTGGATCTTTGACAGTCGTTACGGGTTGTCAGAAGCCCGAAAGTTTGACGACCAGTCTTACCAAGGGGTATCGTATTACTCAATGACTGTACTTGTGGAGGTCAGATAGGTCGATCCACGTAAAATTCTGGTATTCAGCTTCATCCGGATACATAGTTGGGAAAAGGCTAGGCAAATGATGCTGGTATCCTTCAAAACTTTTCGGAACATTTGTAACTAGGTTTAGACTTTACCAAAAAAAAAGCGTATAAACGTAACGCCCTTTGGTAAATCCGTATCCTTACTGCGTCACACTATCGATGAAAATGCGAAGGTTTTAAAGGAAATTCTCAATCCATTACGTTCGAATAATTCGCAAGCGCAACGCAATGTAAATGACGTGGCTGAACTGTGAAAACGGAATGACAATAAATTGGCATTTTTTATGTGATACGCAAATACCCCGCTTTCTGTCTGACTTTCGGACATCTGACGTTACGACTGTTAAAGGTCTATGAATCGTAGCCAGTATCAATTCCAGGTATGCCTTCCAGATGAAAGAAGGAGTCTTAGAAATGAGTGAACCGTCCAAGCCCGTCACTAAAAAGACTCTTGAATTCTGAATAGCATATATATACACTATATGGTAATCCGCTGTGATTTTTAACCAGTAACGTTATCTAAAAACCTATAATTCTAAGTTTAATCCATATGTTGCAAATTACAGGCAATTTTCGAATCGATATAAGAGCTACCGGGATCTAATGAGTTATTTCTCACAAACATCTTCCCAGAAGTAGCCAATATAAAAAGACTTTAAAAAAATATTTTATCCAATCCTCTTAATAGAACAGTTATTGCATTTAATGCCACGATAGACCGCGAAATTGTAATAAAAAGTCAGAAAATGTTGTCGCATGCTCCATAAGGCACGTAATGTAAATCTATTTGTAGGGATTTCTTTGTTATAGTGTTTGATTCGCGCACTAAATTCTTCAGGCGGACCCTTGTGCGGTGAAGATTCCAACCGACCCAACCCCTGCAGAAGTTTATTACGTTTCCGGGTCTGTTAAGAACATCTGTGTAAGGTCTGGGTGCCTTGAACCTGGGAGACCTGTTTTCCTCAGCCTCCATGCGAGCTCTGTATAGAGGACTGTCCGCTAATTGCGTGGAAGTGCATGTTTAACGAGCGTGACGGTCCCCTTCACCAGGCGCAGGCCGTTCCTGTCCAGGCTTTTGGTTAGCCTGCCTTCTCGGTATGGCGTTGCTTCCCAGTACTGCCTGCAGCTCGGTGTAGTCGTCCACCAGCTCCACGCTTGTGCGTGGATAAACTCCTGTAGCCACCTGTGTAGCTGGTTGAAGGGGATGGGCATGATATGTTCGGGTCCACAGACTGACGTAGTGTATGCTCTTCTAGCTAGTTCATTAGCTGCCTCGTTACCTAATGATCTGCTGCGTTTTGTTAATCCATTGTAATGTCACTGTGTTGTGTCTGATACCATTACTCATTTTAATGCATTAACCAGTCAATTACCGTAATTACAGACACAATTAAAAAACTATTGTATCTGTACCAAATGTGGTATCTCAGGGACTTAGAGGTTAAAACATTCTTAGACTTAAATAATTGCTCAATTTTAGGAAAACGTTAAAATGAAGTTATCAGTTACGAATGAATAAAACGCACATTTTTAATTAAAACGATACTTATTAATAGACTGATGAATGGAGTCCACTAATCGTATAAAATAGGTTTAACTATATGTAAACAGTAATTAATAATCAGTCCAAACATAATGAATGTTTGTAATATCATAATATACGCCTATGGAATTGATTCCATAGGCGTATATTATGATATTACGGAATTGGAAAGCAATTTTACTTAATGAGACGTATTTCACATTTATTTTATGGAAACTACGTTGACAGCAACCTATTAAAAACTTGATAATTATTATTACAAAAACCATACATAATTTTAACGTTACAAAAACAAACAAGTGTTACGTGGTGGGTGCAGTTTTAAGTATTAACGAAACACGCGCATTCCGATTCTATAATAAATCAAATGATTTCATAACAATGTGACAGGTTTATTCGTCAAGCTTTACTGGATAAAACTAACAATTAGTCAGTGCTAAGCTACTTTACTACTTGGTTTTTATGAGAGTGAATCGAGTTTAAAGTTAGCAGTAAATCGTGTCAGTCCGAATGACTTAAATTCGTTTCGCAATACCCCGGGCGCTGGATAATTTCAACGTCGGAACCAACGACATTTTACATAGAGCAGAAGTTGGATTAGAAGTGAGCTAGTTAGGTAAATAGCTCACTTCTAATCCAGCTTTTGCTCTAGTAAGTAGGTACTTATACTATAAGCACCGGGAGAATTCAATAGATCCAAAAATCTTGTCGAACTACACTGGCGTTCAAAACATAGTACCCACACTTTTAAAATTGCTTTGCGTTTTCAATTAAAAAAAGGTAAAACCTAAAAATTTCCATTTTTAACTTACTGGCAAAAAACTGAAATGGTATTATAAGTATGTTTTACGGCTTATTTCCATTCTAATAACTGGCATTACCTCCTCAGGCTCTGAATACAGTTTTGAGCTGTTTTGGTATACTAAAGACGAGGTTTCGGAGGCGTGTTGAAGAATTAGCCTCCCGCGTTTCTCCCAGGCGTGTAAATCGGGTTGAAAACAAGAAATCGGGAGAAAAGCCATGGTTCTTGTACATTTTTAATGTTAAAGAGTCATGATGAATAAAGTGCGTGCTGTTTTTTTGAATTTTGTTTTAAATGCCAAGATGTGTCAAGGCTTTTGAAACAAAATTCACCGATTTATACATTATGTAGCAAGTAACAGATTTATTTATTAGAACAACTGCCACTGTGATGGCATTTTGAGGTACGCAACTTTTTGGCTTTGCGACAACTACATTTATCAGACTTGCAACCACCTTTACAACCACATCTACTATAACCTTGCCCTCCGCATTTAGAGGACATTCTACAACACTCTCTCAGCGAAATCTGTCTCTGGAACATCTTCAGGAGAAATAAATCTTTCCTTGCAGACAGTAAATTGGTTTCTTGAATATAGTTGATTTAAAACACCTTGTTTTGTTCCCAGTTTATAAAGTTTAGAGGTTGTTACTTCAATAACGGTAGCAAGCATATTGCTTCTTATTTAGCTTTATTATCAAATTGCCCAATTATCATGTAGCAATATAATAATGACCGTGCAATGTGATAAATAATGAAGTTAAGATAGTATTAGTCACTTAGCCCGATAGAGCTAGACATTATCCATAATGCTCGTACATTATGTATAATGCCCGCATTAATCACCTGATCCATAACATACACATGGTTACCAACCCACGGACAAAACGCGGCAAGCTGAACGCTCGACCGGTCGATATGAAAAAGAAATTGTGCGAAAAAGGTTGTAGTGGAGTATATATGGCACGTGACAAGTATCTAAGACGGCCATCGTTTACGGATCAAGCGGAATAGTTTAACATATAAGTGTCTCTAGTGTGCATGAATAGTTATTAGGTGTAGACGAACTGAGCGAGCACTTTACACGATTAAGGGACTATCGAACACCCTGTGCAAAGCTCTTGCTCATCCTCATCTACATAGCAACTGTCTGTCTGAGACGAAGTAGAAACAATATTTATTTGTGTCATATAGATTTTTAGCGAAAGGTTTATGATGGCATAATGTGTACCTCAGACTGAGGTTATGTCACATAACTTATGTGTAGCAAATATACCTAAAATACCTCTACATTAATGCAGGTGAGAAACATCCCAACTAAGATATTACGTCAGGAGCCAACATTTATCATAGACTAAGCCCTAAATGAACTTGAATACGATCCCTGTTAGGTATCTAATTTAGAAGGTACATTTAATCTCAACGGTCTTTTGTCTATCATTATTTTTCTAAGTACCTACGTTAATCCGACATAAAAGTTTTAAATTAGATAAAAAGAAGTAAAGGTTGTAGAGAAAAGCATTTTTAACATTCGTTTATAAAAGCATTCACCGAATAAAACGTAACTATATTTTATGGAAAAATAAAATACAACAACTAAAATACCTACAACTTAAATATTTTTGAGACATAAAGTAATCACTTAGATGGAAGCGCAGGGAATGGAAAGCTGGATATAATATAAGAAAAATGGTACGACTTGACTTTCCGTTGACTTAAACCCCCGGTCACCACTTAGAAAATTAATTTAGGAAACAACCATACATAGGTCTAGCAGGTACCGCCTATTTACTGACAATTTCTACATAATGACATTATAGACGGCAGCCGTCAGTCCGTGATCAGCGGATCTGAAGACGTGATCACGAGAGCTTTGACAAACATGACTAGTCTCGACAGGCTACCGTCTCACCACTTAAAAATGTGTCTTTGACTCGGCCTTGTGGCCGTCCCCACAAGGCCAGCAGGTCTAGGTCGAACAGGCCGCCGCTTGTCCGACTTAGACCTATCCACACGGATGGACAGGAAATTATCGAACGACTTTTAGTGATGTGCCCTAACCTAGTAACTGCGATCTGATTAGTATATTAACTCGGTCAGCATGCGGTCACAGTTGTAACCTAATCTAGAGCATTGACTCGGATACTAGCTTAGTTATGGCGACAAATTTGAATGGTACAAATTGAAAGTTAAAAAAAAAAACAATAAACAACGCTAGATCAGACTCCAGCTTTGTGTGTTATTTGCCGTGAGGTGTAAAAATAAAGATTAAATTATTTCATTAACACAAATAAAAAAAGTTTAGGTAGTTCTCAACAAAGGAGAAACCCGGACGGAAAGCAACTAATCATGAAAGTCCTTCCTTGCAGTGTTCCATTGTTTTATGTAATAAGAGCACAAAAGTTCAAAATATCGTTCGTGGTCATTTTTTTATCCCCGTTAAGTTTATTTATAAGATAATTTAAAGCATCACCAAGTAGTCAGCGGCCCGGTTAATTCATTTTGCGCCTTCGACATCGCTAATAAGCGAAGCGTGTGTACCAAAACTGGGATGTGTCATGAATAGAATCACAGGAAATGTTGCATTATTTTACACAAGGTTATGTGTTGCAAGCGTTTGGGCAACATTTAAAAGCTTTCAGAATCGTAATTTATAGCGCTTGAACTGCACGGAATTTTATTGGTTCGTATTCACTCCAGATATAAAGTACTGGATGAGTCGGTCATTAGGTTTACGAAACAGCACGTTCTATGATCTTCAATATTATCTAACCTGCGTGCCTGTGTGCTTACTGTACACTGATGCGTTTACTTTAATATTATACATACGTGTAACATGGTAACGGTATCAATAGCGTACAAGAGGTTAGAGATAGATCCCAATATAAGGAGAGGGTAAAAAAAAATAAAGTTAAGGTATGTAAATAATGTGACCAGGATAAACAGTGTCGAGATCTGGTGGTCGTAAAGAGGAGAACCTTCCAACAACCAGTTAACTCTGTAATAGGAATGAGTACAATATCCTGTACCTCACTTACCTTTTAGTAGACTCAATCATCTGTCAAATTGTCCCTCGTGCAAGGCCTTCTAAAGAAAAGGTCAGCAGAAAGATGAAATAGAATTTAAAACTTATAACAAAAAGAAACACCAAACGATAACAAGTTTGGTGTTTCCTTTTCATTAGTATGAAAAATCGAAGTATTCCATTCAGTGCACTGGTACACTGATATCAAAAGCGTTTGACCGAACCGCTCTTGAAGATTTCCATAATCCGCACTGAAACTAAATTTGTAACGTGCGGTCCGGTGGTTAAACGAAGGGACCACTAATATTTGGTCGTAAAAACTGATTGTAATAATAACCAGTAATGTTTTTAAAGCACAAATTCGTTTACAAAAAAGTCCACAGATATTACAAGGAATTATATAGTAATCTATACTAATATTATAAAGCTGAAGAGTTTGTTTGTTTGTATGTTTGTTTGATTGATTGAATCTCAGGAACTACTGGTCCGAATTGAAAAATTCTTTTTGTGTTGGGTAGCCTTTTTATCTAGAAAAGCTATAGGCTATATAACATCACGCTACAATTAAGAGGAGAGGAGCAGTAATGAAAAATGTTGCAAAAACGGGGAAATTCGCACGGGTAGGCGATTCGACGCGACGGGAAGGGTCGAGGGAACAAGAAATTTAACGCGGACGAAGTCGCGGGCAGAAGCTAGTGTTAAAAATAAAACGACAAGTGGTGTGGAGTACAGATGGCCGATGGGGAAGGTTCTGGAGTCGCGACCGCGTACCCGAAGACGTAGAGAAGAAGGAAGGTGGTACGTTGACTTTGCGAAGGTCGCAGGAATCCGCTGGATGCAGGAAGCACAAAATCAGTCAAAGTGGCGGAGCCTGAGGGACGCCTATGTCCAGCAGTGGACGTTTTTCGGCTGAAATGATGATGATGATTCATAAAATCGTACGCAAAATACGCGCTCAGACGTGGAGTTGCGGACACCAGCCCGTTCTACATATTACCTATATCACATAGAAATATGTATATTTGATCTTTATTTTTTATCCATTGTTCTATTTTAAAAATCTGAAACGAAACTGCATACAAAACCCGTAGTTTGCTTTATAAAACTCAAATAGTCAGTTAATAAAATGTAGGAAATAATAAAATGTTGGTTAAACTAAACTGACGTGTTTGCTAGCGCGGACGGCCTTTTGTGCTGCACACAGCGATTGCAAAAAAGATGAAAAAATGCAAGCAATCTCGTAAAAGCAGCTACCAGTTCCGACAAAGGTGGCTACAGCAATATGTTTTCAATTTTTGTAATGATTTTAATCATTTTCAACTATACATTGGACGGTGTCCGCATTCAGAGCATTCAACGTATATGATTCACAGATACAACCCCTGAAACAAAGTCAGGGGTCATGAATGACATTAATTCATCTGCCTAGCCTTTTCCCAACTCAGTTGGGGTCGGCTTCCAATCTAACTGGATGCAGATGAGTACCAGTATTTTTACATGGAGCGACTGCCTATCTGACCTCCACAACCCAGTTACTGGGTAATACGATACCCCTTGGTAAGACTGGTTGTCAGACTTTCGGGCTTCTGACGACCGGTCGCGACTGTCTAAGATCTACGAAAGACAGCCGGGACCAACGGCTTAACGTGCTTTCCGAGGCACGGAAGGGTATTGGTATGTAAAGATGGTCACTCACCCAAGGATCAACCACGGTACGCGTAGCTTAACCTGAACGATCAACCCGTGCGGCTGTTGTAACTTAGCCACAAGCCATTGTCGTAATTGTAGTCCCTTATATGAAAGCGGATGAGCCCCACATAGGTATCCAAGCAGTTTCCACGAAAGGCGCGGTTCGCGCACCAGCAGGCATTTTGATTTGAATTCGAATATTTTGCAGTCTAGACAAAGCAGCGTCGCGTATGTGGTAATTTAATACCACATACGCGACGCTGCTTTGTGTACGGACAATGATTGACAACACAATCGTAAGTATTTAAATTCACAAAGGATATCGAGAAAGTGATCGGTTTATTTCGATTGTAATGTAAATCAGCGCGTACTTTCACAGTAAGAGATAAAAAAGACATACATAAGTAACATTTATATTTTAGAGTCAATAAAAAAGAGTGAAAGTTTGATCTGTGATTCTTAAATATGACCATTTATCTGTTTATAACCGACTTAAAAACCGAGATGTTTGTTGAATATCATGTTTTATAGCATATCTTTCACGCACAATTTAGAGGACTAGGAAAACTTTAAATACTGGATGGCTGTTATCCATGGTTGATATTCACATAACAGTATATCGAGATAAAACATTTTTTTTTTGCTAGCCTGCGCTGTCCCACTCCTGGGCAAAGGCCTCCCTCTATTTCTTCCAACTATCGCGAAGCCGCGCGTCCTGATGCCAGTTTTGATGGAACCTATCCAGCTCATCCCGCCATCTTCTGCGTGGTCTGCCGCGACCCCGCCTCACTGTCTCAGGACACCACTTATATGTTACTTGGGCCCACAGTTTGGTCGTCATGCGGCAAACATGTCCTGCCCAGTCCCATTTAAGTTGGGCAGCCTTTTGAGACGCGTCAGCTATCTTTGTTTTGGAGCGCAGTATTGTGTTTCGGACGCGATCCGTTAATTTAACACCGAGTATACTGCGCTCCATTGCTCTTTGGCAGACCTTGAGTTTGGACTTCTGAATGTTAGTCAAAGACCAAGTCTGTGCACCATAGATTAAGACGGAAAGAATACACATGTCCATGAGCCTGCGTTTCAGTGTCATAGGCAACTCACCCTTCAATAGATCTTTCATGGACCAGTAGCTCTTCCAGGCGTTTTCAGTTCGTCTTATGATTTCTGTATCTTGCCTCGCCTGGAAAGAGACTACTTGACCTAAGTAAAGGTATTCTTGGTCATGTTGTATTATCTCCCCGTCTACGTTTATGATTTGCGTTACACATAACTTTGGTCTTCGACATATACATTTTCAGCCCAACGTCGCGGCTTGCAAAACTGAGTTAGTTTTTGGAGCATCCGTTTAAGTTCAGTGGCTGAGGATGAAAAGAGAACAATGTCATCGGCGAAACGTAGATTTGTCAGTCTTGCTTCGCCAAGGACAATGCCTTTTTCCCTCCATTTGTCTGCCAACTTCCTGAAAATTTCTTCGAGGGTACTGGTGAAGAGTTTAGGCGATAGCGGGTCGCCCTGTTTGACTCCTTTCTCTATTTTAAATTTTGGACCAGTAGTTTCAAGTTTTATTGAGGCTGTACTATTTTAGTAAACATTGCGTAACAGATTTATGTAGGTAGGATCAATGTTTTGGTGGCTTAAGGCGTCAAAAATGGATTTGTGTGAAATGCTGTCGAAAGCTTTAGAGTAATCAACAAAGACGAGGTATATCGAGATTTTGTATTCTTGGTGTTTTTCTATGAGTTGATTCACTGCAGATGATCTGTCGTAGAAAGGCCAGGGCGGAAGCCTGTTTGTCAAGGAGGTTGATTTTTATCTAGTTCGCCAGATATGCGACTTTCTAGATTAAAACATTGAACAAAGAAATTTGCCTCGACAGAAGTTTAAACGCCATCCAAGCGGCAACAGTTTTTAAACAATGCGCAGTAACAACGTTTGATTCTAGAAATATATGCAGGGTCAAATAGGTATTTCTAAATCTTAATATGTTCGTTAGTGTCTTATTATCAGTTGATACATTTTTCCACGAAATCTTCTTCGCAGTTAACATTCTAAAAGGATTACTTAGCATTATTTTGTTATTCTGAAAGCTATACTCCGCTTTTTGCAATAATTTGAGTGCCTCCTTTGTATTTTTTAATAGACTGATAAAACGTCATGTTCGAGACATGAAGGCCTTTTAAAGGAAACTAACCAAAAAAAAATGTTTTTACAACGGAGTGCTGCTGCCTACGCTTATGTATGGAAAAATGGAAGGAGAAAAAGTGGAAAGAATGGAAGAGTGGAATGTAGAATAAATGCTGTTGATGCGTTCCTTGCGTGCATGTGTGGTGTGACTATGAATGATAGGCTGAGGAACTATGTGATAAGACAACGGCGCGTGTTAAAAGAAGATGTAGTCACAAAAACTTTAAAAAGTATGCTCAGATAGTTTGTTCATGTTGAGAGGATGAACAAAGGGCGACTAACAAAATGTATTTACTAGGCAGATGTGAGTGGAAAACCGGAGAGGAACCCGTTTACACCCTTCCCATAGGCTAGGTGGGTAGTCGTACTAACAACCGAAGTGCGTGTGATACTAAAAGTATGAAACTAAAAGAAACAAAAAGAGTATGTAAGGCGACTCTTTTTTTTTCAGGATGGGAATTCATCAAATAACTTCTCCCGCTCTGGGCGGAGCGGGAGGGCGTGTCAGACTTTTACTGACTAAAACCCACCCGTGTTCCATCAGTTGCCCATGTGCTAGGGTCACGGTATCTCTTTCGAACAATCACGCGACCCCGGCAGGCATCGGTCCTAGTAGACCCCTACACTGCTGCTGACATCTCTTTGAGGCGCGCGTGGAACACTACGCGCCGTCGACCCGAGCCTGGTCCTTACCGGGCGGCGAGCTACCCATTGCTCGCCACCCGCAAGCTCGCGCCTACGGTGGCCGGGAGTCCGCTATCGACTCTTACATTCTCATTTTGCTTCGTTTACGAAACTACAGAACGCCACCTTATACGATTATCAGGTGGCATTCTGTAGTTTCTGCCTACACCCATGAAAAAAGGGCGTGAGTTTATGTATGTATTAAATCTGATAAGTAAGGCTTATCTATTTTCTAAGCCTACCAGAAATAAATTAATTCTCTGCGGCGCGGCGGCGGAAAAAGGCCAGTAAACAGAACAATAAGTATTTCCTGGTGTTTTTTAAAGGCAAAAGATCTGTATTGCCTCTCGGTATCTCTTCTTGAGCGTAATTTTATGAAGTCTGTCTTCAAAGAACACATGGCACAGGTGAAATATGTAGAAATTATGATAATATATTCAATCTGATAAATCTGCACCTAACATAAAAAATCACAATTTGTCAACCACTGTGGCATATCATCATTACTCATAAATATTGTGAAACAAAAGTAGCGTCTGTCTGTCTATAAGCGTGTTTTACTTATGTGATTTAAGTATCTGTTTTATTTTTGTGTGTATAATTATGAATGGTTTTATAAAATAAATTAAGACGCAAATAAAGCCGCGGGTATAGGTTGCTTAAAATCATCTATGGGTATAGAAAGTTTGTGAGGATGTATGGACATTTGTTACTCTTTCACGCAAATAATATTGAAAGGATTTAATCCGGATTGACACACAGGGTATTATTAATCCCGGTAATATGTTCCCGCGGAAGAATTTCCGAGCTCCACGCGGGCTAATAACAAATTGCTAAAGCTAAAACTTTTATTGAAAGGGGGGAAAACCAGAGAGCAGCCACAAATACCATTGGCATTAGCGAGTCACTACTCCGAAAAAGACTTAAATTAAACAAAGCTGCATCTTCCATGGATCGGTATTTTTATTTATAACGTTTTTGTTAGTAAATGAGAACGCAACCATTTATATTTTTTGTTGGCTTAACTGCATGATTAACTTGTATTATGTTTGCAACACATTTTTCTCTCTCGCGCTATCTTCTGTGTCAAAGTGGTGAATAAAAATACGTTCCTGCATATTTTCCGAGTTCTGTTATTTAATTATCGTAAAAAATTAACAGTTTTCATTTCTTTTTTAATATATAGCCTAATAAATGCTATATTTGAAACAATATTCTTTTTCCTTAATTTTTAAATTGAAATGCACGCCGGGGTTTCAAAGGGAAATGTGCGCACACTTGATCCGAACGACGACAAGCTCCTTTAATCCCACTGAATACCTATTTCATGAAAAAATCATTGAATGAAATTAATTGAATAAAACGGAAGAAAAATTTAATTTCGCGAATACAATTGAGCATCCGCCTTAAAATATAATCAAAACTAGTATGCACGGCTACAAACCAAGCTATACATGTCCAGTATAACCTGACCTCTCATTTCATGAAAAGCCTATACCATGTGAGGTCAGCTAAAACTGGAAAATATAGCTTGATGTGTAGCCGTATTTACCACAATCACGACCTTTACTAACAATACATATATTATCTCATTGGTTAAATGTCGAAGAAACGATTAAGAATGCCAAAAAGCTTTAGTTGGGTCAAAGACCGCTATTACCTTGCTAAAACGCAAATTTATCAGGTTATTTCTTTAATCGCTTAATATTGAAAAATGAAGGATTATTTGTCTGTACTGTTTGTGAATCTTAGGTATTTTCTTCTTCAAAAATCCCACTCTTCTTTTTCTTAGAAAATCAAGTTTAATCGAATTAATACGATGTCTTATACCTACCACAGGTATAAAAAATAGTTTCTTATATCTACCGCGGGTATAAAAAATAGTTTCTTATATCTACCGCGGGTATAAAAAAATTGTTTCTTATATCTACCGCGGGTATAAAAAATTGTTTCTTATATCTACCGCGGGTATAAAAAAATAGTTTCTTAGCGGATGACACCATATTTGTTCCATATCTACATGATTTCAATGATTTGTTTATGAAAGAAGCAATTACAACAGAATATACGTATTCAATAACTTAATCTTCGAGCAAGTTAGATACTAACTTAAATTATCTTCACTTAAAGATAATCTTGAATTATGCAACAAGTCAGAACGCATGACAAACTAATATGAACGGATAGTTCTCGTAAATTATAGATTTTACAAGAATTAGACCGCAGCAGTAAATGCCGAGTAAATTACCTACCTCACCAGTGCCGTGTCTGTGGAGCAATAAGGTGGTTAGCACAGAAGTCATAGGTGAGAGAAAAGGAGCGATAATATATCGTGGACACGATACTTAAGTGTATTTTGCAAGTGTTGCTTCGACAGCAGAACATAACTATATTGATTGACTACATAATTAATGTCAGCACGGTTTCGATTTCAATAATAAGTTAACAGAGATTGCAGCTGGTCATAAAATAAACTTATTTCAAACGTTTCAATTTTTGGAAGTCGTTTTTTTTAATTTTGGTATGGTAAGTAGGTACCTGTTGCATACCGATTCTTTCAAATTTATATGGGATCACCCCTGATCCATACCGTATAAGTATATAAAAAAAAGAATTTTCGAAATTTATCCTCAATTGCCGGTGATACCGCGTAACATACATGTACAAACACAAAACAAACAAAAAAACATACTGACGAATTGAAGACTTCCTCCTTTTTGAAGTCAGTTAAAGATTTTTTTTTTTGAGTAATTAGTTATTGAGTAGTGAGTTAATTATTTGTTTTCTTTTTTATAAAGGTACTTATACTTACTTACTGAAGCTACCACTACATTGTCCCAATTCGGTAGTGTAGTTTATAATTTCCAGTTTAAGCTGACCCCTCATTATACGAAAATCCCATACAATGTGAGATCAGTTTATACTGGAAATTTATACCTTGACATGTAGCCGTGTATGCTAGTAAAATAATAAAAGACATTAATTTGATAAGCTCGTACAAAAATCACCATCAAAAGCGTCAGGTATGAAAATATTTTTGACCCTTAAACCCAATATCCCTAACGAAAGACAATATTCAGAGAAGCGTAAGTAATTGAAATGGCAATTTAAATAAAACGCGATCGGATACAAATAACAAACTTGAAAGGCAAATAGCTGTTATTTGCCAATTCAATTTAGGTTTACTAAATACACATTTTATAGTTTTCTGCATCACTGGAAATAGAGTGCTATTTCCATTGATGCGGGAAACTAGATATTCTTTAATATGAATAAATTGAAATGAAGCTACAAGTTTTGCTTATCAACCTGCCAAACAAGAGAATCAAAATTCAGGTGCCCCGTCTGGAATGTTTCGGAACTTCCCGGGTACCCACGAAGTGATTTCGTATCTCACCACCAATACGAAATGGCATTATTTTGACAGTTTATGCACATTTATAGCGTTAATTATGTTTCGTTTATGAAGCAAATTAATTGACAATATCCTTCACGGAATAATTCAGATTTTGATTAGTAGTGTGTACCGCAATAATAATGCGGATTCAATCGTATACTATACATGTGTAACAGATACGTTGACTAAAATCTAAAACAAATAATAAAACTAATTTGAAGCTAACTATAATCTTGATGAAGATAATGCTTCAATTACAGTCAATCAAATGAAGTTAATCATCTTTCTGCCTATGTTCTTTGTTTCTTGGGTTCGGAGCAACAGTTTTTTTTTGTCTTCTATTAATTCCTTAAACAATCTATGCATCTTTTATTTGATCTTTCTCTCTATCGCGTCCCATACGTATTCATCACTTTTAAGTAATCAATATGCGTTTTAATTACAGCTACTACAGCAAACTAAACTAGTAATATAACTGACTCGATCATCGTGTCGATTTGTGATTATAATAAAGTGCATAATGCCGTAACGGCTAATAAAAGTGTTCGGTATTTCCCTTCCGCGCAAATTACATAGAATTAGAGAATGTTCCGTGTTTCTCCGAGTTACAATCAATCGCCAGGCGTCGTTGATTGATGTTATATTTATGTCTATACTACCGGTTAGTTATCAAACATATCCACTTTTATTACTTGTTAAAGATTCACGGTTTTACGACATAATAAATTAAGCCAGGCTTTCAACAGTTTCAAACGGTATCATCCGGCTTTTATTTCACCACGTAACAGGGTTGTGTGGTGAAAGGCTCAGTTAATTAATGGATGAGTAAATTGTGTTGGAACTTTTAATACTACATGGTCGTTGATTTTTAACAGTACAGAAGAGGCCGTAGCCCTTTTTATTTTATTACAATAATTTAACGATATTAACTACTTTTGTATCCGTACTTCCAACCGCTGTTATATGGTATTAAGATAAAATATGATGCTACAAGTAACATTAAAATAATATAATATGTAGAACATTAAAATAATATGTAGAATACGATATCGCCATGTAAACATTTAAGCCATTTCGTAACCGTGTGAACTTTGACTGAGATTTGTATCAATGCTGCGAGCGATTTCTTCACGGGCGAGCAAAAGTGCACAAGTAAATAAATAATTCTGCAGCAAAATCATTCAAGTAATAAGCCAAATAGGCGAATACTAAAATGCAAATTAATTTTCGTTTAGTCATCAAGACACCGCCGTTAAGTCTAATGCTTGACTTTTTCGGAAGTCTATAATTCAATACAGTTAGACTAACCTTAGTTCTAACTGTATTGAATTATAGACTTTTGAGAAAGTCTTAAACTAAAACATTCTTGAGTTCTTCTAGTAATCTGCTACCATTGCAAAGTATCAAATATATTTGATAGAATAAGACCATGCTTCTGATTGCTCTCGATACTTTGAAAACGGGTTCTAGAAAATAGCGTCAAATAAATATTTGAAAACGGAACGGTGGAATCTTTCGGTTTCTCTAGGGCTAGATATTGGCAGTTGCCAGAGGTAACTGAAGTCCGCCAATGCTGGAATTCCATACAAAGACCCCCAGGTTCACCAGGTTGCATAAAATATAGTGAATATAGTGTAAATATTGTAGTTTATTCATTCGTATTTCCACTTAACAACTTGCATGCAGCAGATTGGTTCTCCACAGACTACGTTCTACAGCTCTTGACAATCGTGTATAGCAATAGAAAATTTATTTGAAAATGTATGTCTGTAACTTGATCAGAATGATCCTTAATTAAATGTAAGTTATTGGATTTAGCAACGGCCCTTATTGGATTAAGTTATGATTGCAACAGACCATAAGGTCTAACTAGATTATCAGGTGACACTAGGTACCTAAGTTCATTCCGGAAATTCACTAGGACTGGTAACTGGTGAAATGTTTGGCATGTTGCAATACATCCACTTTAGATTCAACCAGCTTGTGAAATGTGCTAAACGATGCACAAAAAACTTGGTGGCAAGGACCAAAACGACATAAGTTAAAATTTTATGAGAAGCTTATCAAGGATTTAAATTGGCATTATTATAACACAGTTGTAAATATGTTTTCGGAGGATTATTATTCTGTATAATCATAAAAAAAAATTACACTGGCCAATAATTCTGCAAACTTAAAATTATTAAAAATCCCTTACTCATAAGAATATATTATGCCCAGTAGTATCTTGTAAGAGTGTCAATTAAAATGTTTCTCGCAAGCTCGCATTCGTAGTATGTGCGTCGGAGTCAGCTTCACAGTTAATACTACCGAACAGTAAAGAATTCCTGCAGGAAATTTGTTTGTCGGTCAGTTTATTAATTAGTCAATACTCTAATCAATATTTGCACTAAATCACCATTAAATTTTACAGAACAATATTGGCTACATTTGCGATCCTTAGTGTAATCAAAGCCATGCTTGAGTCCCTCAATTAGGTGAAATGGAAGCGCCAGGGTATCCCGATAAACTAAAATGTTCTTACGTTTTTCAGTGCAGTATCAGGCCGTAGGATGATAAAAAACCGGCCCCCTTAGCACATCCACCTTAAAGCGTAGGTTTTTAAAACGCTTATATTATCGCTTAGATTATTTGTTGCGTCACTTCTTCTTCCCAGCTAAAGAACTAGGAAGTGGTGAAAGGTGGGCGTTTTGGGGGACTGTCTTATGTCATTTTGACGTTTGAAAAGTGCTGATCTTCAACCTAATTTAAATAAATTACTTTTGATTAGGTTCCTCTGAAATGACCAGTTTATACCCGTGTTTGTTTGTATATGTACTCATCTTGAAAATATGAAATGTTGGCAATATGCAAAACGTTTCAGTTTACCAATTCAACCATATTCATTGCGTTATTGACAGACGAATTATCCAAACATATAAAGGAATTAATTGTAAATATCTTTCGAAATCATTCAAAATGTAATACTGGGTAGTATACAAAGCAAATGGGGTTCGGGTATTATAGTATTATGGCTTTTCATTAAATCAATTCAAATGGTTACATGGAAATACGTTATTAATTAATTCCTCGCTATAGTAAAAGTTTCCCAACGCAGCGAAACAAGGTACATGAAAATGCAGCACTACAAGTTTCATTGTCCTGTTAAAATGTTCTTCATTTTAATTTGGTATAAGCCGTGGGACATAAAAGAGATATTCCGAGTCACACAGTCTCAGTAACAATACCTTATTGTTTGACATTAAAATTCAATATGATACTGTAGAAGCTTTACAAAGTCCAACAGAACTCATTTGCAATTACTCGGGATTTTCAAACTGAATGAAATACGGTAATAAACCTAGATAGAAATATGTAAGGACTAGCTTCTGCCCGCGACTTCGTCCGCGTCAAATTTTTGCTCCCCTGACCCTTCCCGTCGCATCGATTTGCCTGCTAGTTTTCGTCCATTTTTCGTTGCTGCTCGCTCCTTTTGAGTTATAGTGAGTCAACCTTAAAAGATAGACATATGCTCTTGCGGACTTTTTTTTTGAACTTTTTAAAACAAACAATTCCGTCATACATGATTTTTGCGTTACTTTAACCGTTTACGCAGCGCACGCAACGGGAACTCTCAAAAGGAATACATTTTCCCCGTTTTTGCAACATTTTTCATTACTGCTCCGCTCCTCTTTATTGTAGCGTGATGTTATATAGCCTATAGCCTCCCTCTATAAATAGGCTACCCAACCCAAAAAGAATTTTTCAATTTGGACCAGTAGTTCCTGAGATTAGCGCGTTCAATCAAACAGACAAACAAACAAACAAACTCTTCAGCTTTATAATATTAGTATAGATAGTAAAATAACAATTTAAAAAACTAACTAACACGCAGTGCGGAGATTCTATCTTAGATAAAATGTTAAAGGAAAACAAACCAACTCAAAATTCACTAAAAATATCTCTCTATCTTGATCCATCAGTATCTACTTTGTTCGACAAAACTTTGTAATGTCATCAACATATCTGTTGGAAAAGTTTGATTCTCCAAAGACTACCCTCAGGGCCTGTCCCATATATAACAATGTTTCTAACAAGTTTGTGTATTACACTTAGATACTAACATTCGTCATGGAAGTTACAACTTGCAAAGTTCAGAAAAAAGACATTTTATGTGTCGGACGGGATCGTACTTGCATACTTGCCATGTTTATTTTACTTACAACAAAAATAAGTTAGTAATTCTAAAAGAAACTGCGAAAGCCAGAATTATGATCGACGTAACCGAAAATGTCCCATATGTGAAAAAACTACAACACATTTTAGCTTGAACTCGTTCGGTGTGGGGCGAGTCTGACAGACGATCAGTTCTCTGATTCAACGCTAATTATTTTCGCAACGACCACTTTATTCAAGTAAGTCGCAATTACTGGATCGCCTGTAGACCTTCGATTTTGTTTTTCGGGCGTCAGTGCGTAATTAGTCAGCTTTGCAGTAAATAAAAGTTATTAAAGTTCAACTGTTATCGTTTCGGTTAGAATTTTCAGGAATTGGGGATTATGCGAGAATCGATTCAATACTTACATGTCATTGCATTGCTCTATTTTTTCAGTTTTAAAATACTTGAAGGTAGGAATGGTATGCGGTCCGATGGTTTTAAGAAAAACCGCCGTTGCATTAAATATTAATCATAAAAAATAAATATTTATTCCACTGAGCAGGACATTTATTTTTTAATTTAATTAAAATTGTAAAATTACTTTTATTTTGGTAGTCATTCAACTCAACTAACGCCATACGCATCGCTGTTTTGACCCTTCGCACCTTGCGTTGTGCTATTCTGATATACCTTTCTTCCCGCAACTTAAAGCAACGTAGTTATTATGAATTATTTTCGCATGTTTTTCATCACATTACCTATAAAAAACATAAAAAAATGATCTCATCTTGTGATCTTAAAATATTTCATCATCATCATTTCAGCCGGAAGACCACTGCTGGACATTTGCCTCCAACAAAGAACGAAAAATACATACATAATTTAAAACCTAAGTCTCAAAAAATAAAATGTAGGTAAGTATAAGTATCTAAAGAAGAAAAGAATCAGAGGGAATCAAAAAAACCGTCCGCATCGTTGTCAACAGGAAAGGTGCCCATAAGGATGGCAACATTGCCACGTTATAGGGCAATGCTAATTTTTGGCCAAATTATAAGCTAGCCCTCTGGACGAGTGAAGAAAAACTAAATGGGTACTGGCACCCCCTAGCCTTGAGTTTTAACCGCAAACGGCTCGACCAAATAATTTCCAATAAGATTGGAATATTTCTCATCCTATAGATTTCACCTTGTAATACTTCCAAAATAATAAGTAAACATATGCGTCAAAGAAAACCTGATATGATAATATATTTAAATGTAAGGCAATAAATCTCGTGGATCAATATATTGTAGTGTGTTTACTACGTAATAATTAAAACACTCGTGATGATGTCGACAGTGACGGTGTGACAGCGGCGATCGAAATGACACACACAGTTAAAACACGTATGGATGATATAACCCAATATTTCATGTTAACCAACATTTAAACTGGCTTCAGTTTTAATCAGAACAAGTTGTTAGTACGTGGATCACTAAATATAGGTGGCGATTATTTCCTTTACGTAATTCGTTCTCGAAAGCGACGCGACGCGACGGCATCGTTCCTAGATTCCTGTACGCAGAACCTCTGCATAGAAGACTGTTAGTTGGAGTTACGCCGTCTGAATTAGTCTTTGGAACCTGAATTAGTTTAAAACCCGATAAGGATTGCTTAGACCGCTGTTATTAACTCAGGGCGTTCCGGAAACCAGGTTCCTGGGAAATACCTATTATATACATAGCTACATAATTTACCTACTGATGCAATTATGATTTCCAAGTTTCCAACGAAGTTTAGAAAAATCAAGGCGAATGAAAATTAACGTTTAAATGAGAAACTTAGAATTTCTTAAGTTAGAGATAGCAGTTAGGAAAATTTTATTTTATACTTTTGCTAAGCAATAAAAAATACAAATTACGGAGTTTTAGTAAAATTACTCCCCAATGCAGTAATATAGGGGATGCTTTTAAAAATTTACATGATTGTTGAAACGCATTAAACCGAAAAAAATCACAATCATCAAGTGCCATATAAGTTAGTGAAAAACTTAATTAAAAACAAAACAAAAATAAAATTAATTAAATAAAAAAAAAAAAAAACAATGGCTCGAAATTAACATAAGGGTAGGTATTTTATTAGCTTTGCTTTATCAAGCGTGAACGAAGTTGGGAACAAAGCTTCCCTTCCAAATAATGAAAGAAGTTACCTGGCTGTAAGTAGATATTGCCGTAGTGGGGGGGGGGGGGGGGAAGACAGCACTCTGAAACTTTTTCCAACTTCAATACTGATAAGCCTGCTAGCGACGTGATTGTTTTGGAGTACAGTCAAAGAAATCAGCAAACACTCTGCGTTCATTTGCCGTGTGTAGGTTACATTTCTTAACCTATGTAACATTTCGTACAACTGCCAAAGAATGACATTTCGACGGTTAACCATCAGGACGTCCTAACTTAATAAATAATATCTGGATGACCGAGCTTTGCTCGGTATTTTTTGGTAAATTGTGTTTAAAATAATACGTTTATGTTCAAGTTGATATCGATAAAGTTGTCATTGAAAACACGAATAAAACGACATTTTATAAAAATGAATCCCAGCTAGATCGATTTATAGCCCCCGAAACCCCCTGTATACAAAATTTCATTAAAATCGTTGGAGCCGTTTCCGAGATTCAGATTATATATATATATACAAGAATTGCTCGTTTAAAGGTATAAGATATCTAAAGTTTGCAGCAAGCGTAAAAGCCTTCCAGTTTTGATGAGAGTAACAACGAGTAAAGTAAACATATTTTTGATTTTAAATATAATTATTTACTGCATTCCATTTCCATTTTCTATTAGGTATGTGAGATAGAATATTTGAGAGGCGAATCAGTAAAAAAAAGCAGTTGGTCAAAATTTGTCAGTAACAAGTTCTTGGTAGTTAAGTCGATTTTTGATTTGTATAATAGAATTTAATCAGCTTATAATTTTCGCACTGCGGGGACAGAGTTCTACTTTCTGTAAGAGGAATCCGCCACGCGGGCCTAGTCCGGCTAGTTAGGTGTCGCATGTCTTCTAATTTTCGGGTCTAAGGTATGCCGGTTTCCTCACGACGTTTTCCTTCACCGTTTTGAGAGCAGTCGTCTTGAAATAATTGACACAAAGTTCCTGCCAAACCCTCGACTTTATAACTCGTAAGTAACGACCATTACCACTGGGTTAGCACTGCTCTATGTGATTTGAATATACCTACGGATAATTAAAGTTGGTAGTCAATTTACATTACCAATAATTTTCCTGACTTTACTAAGCTGTCAGGCAGGAACATAAGACGATCACGGAAACAGCATGGTATACAAGTTTTCCTTATACAACTATCTACGCCTATCTGTCGGATATCATAATTGGCGGACATAGCCTAAAAAATCTGCCGGTTCTGTAATAATTTGTTTATTCCGATTCGGGGAAGATATTTAAACGCTTCGATATCCTTTCTTTTAAGTAGGATGTGGTATTTATTCATAAGTATACTGTATGGTTCACGCAAGTTTAACGCTACGCTTATAGTTTTTTTTCTGACACAATCATCTAATTACAAATACAAAATTTTACAATGGTAATGAACGACGTGTTGGCGACAAATAATTACAGGTTACTTGGGTTTAGCCATGCGAATCTCAGTAATTTCTTTATAAAATTTCACACGTCTTTACTTCTTATTAGTTGATTCGCACGAATACACACACACTTTCACACTTTTAAATAATTTATTATTTTTAATTGGCGATTCGCACGAAGTTACTTATTTGTGGGCGAATTGACCACTCCAGAAATACTTTTTGGCGTGTTTGTAACACGCAAATAAGTAAACTTCGTGCTGTCACCTATATAAAATATCATTCTAGAGTGTCAATTTCGCGGAGTTAATTCGTGTTTTTCGACCACTCATCCGTTTTTATAACTTCACACTTTCGACGTATGCATAAAGCTATTATTTTGTTACAGAAAATGCGATTGTTCGTGGTTACCGTTCTCCTCGGGGCTGCTATGGCGAGGGAGAGTGACTGGCATCCAATCTTACCCGAGTCTACCGTGTCGTACTCCACCTACCACGATTCGGAGAGATCTTTAGACTCAAGGTAAGTGCTTCGCCTGTTCACAGTAGCAGTAAGTGTAGTGTATGAAAGTAAAATTAAATCCTTTTCGATGGGAAACACATCACCTGAGAACTGCTACCGACTGGGTTTAGTTTTATTAAGGTTTGTATTAGTCCGAACGTCCGAACGTAAAAACGTTTTTTCGGGAAGAAAAATTAAAGGAGTTGCCGGGGACATTGGAAAATTCGCGGAAATGTGCTTATTTCCATAGGTTTTCTGTATGAATTATTGACATTTGGTAAGGACAACGTCGGGTCAGCCCATAGTAGATAAAATTTTATTTTAAACTTTGAATAGATTTATTTTTCGTAGTTCAGGTACAGACTCAGAGTCAGATGACTGACATTCGCAGGGTAAAAAGCTCATACGTATTCACAGTATTTTACCAGATTGAACGCACTATAAAATATTTAATTAACTATTGAATGAATGAAATGGCCTTCAACTACATTAATGTCAAAAAAAAATGCGCTATCGTCAGGCTCTGTTAGAGGAGGATCCGGTATTCCCTATTTTTAACACGCTTTTATAAGCTTCACCTGTATGTTTGTATGTAACTATATTTGTAATCGACTCTTTTGGACTTGATTTTGACCCATTTTTTGTTTACAGTCCACAGTTGAAGATCCTGAACCGAAGGCCACACCCATCGCAATATGCTTCAGGCAACAAAGTAAGCTTGTTCAGTCCTTCGAGCCAGATGACTGACACCTGCAGCATCCACAAGGTCTCCATGAACCAGGAGCTGTTCTACCAGTACATGGAGTACCAGAAAGAAATACCAGACCTCAAGGAATTCACTCTCTGCATGTGGACTAAGTTCCATAACCATTCTAGTGACCATCCTCTCTTCTCTTATTCTGGTAAGTATTTAGATATTTGTTCCTATTTCTATCCATACCAAAATTACAAAGTCGTAAGTTAGTCTGTCTGACATTACCTGAGTTAGGACATAGGATACTTTGATCCCGGTAGTACGTACCCCTGAGATACTTCCTGACTTCCACGCGGTTGAAGCCTCGGGCAAAAGCGAGCCAAGCTGATTACCTTAGGAGCTGTTGAAATGCATAAAGCTGCACAAAATCAACATGAAATCAGTTTTCCGATTAGATATTAATTTCCATTAAAAGCAAAATTTTATTTATTACCCAACCTCAAACAGGTTTCAAAGCATTCCTTGCCAATAGGTGAGTCCTGAACCTAATTATTTTACGTGCAATTTATGAAATTAGAATCAAAGTCTGCCGTCCAGGCATGACACAACCATGAAATTAGAATGATCTTTAATATTCCCATTAAGGTATAGATACTGTTTGCAAGAACACTTATTCTGCTTTTTGATATTTTAGTGATCACGAAAAAATACGGGAGTCGCTCTGAACGTTTTTAGAATAGACCAGAAAGAAAAGCAGCTGATGAAAAATTAATTTAAATTTCGAATTATTAACTCTTTGGAAATCTGTTCATGTGTAATGAATTCATATGTCATTTGTTTTTACAAATTGGCGACGAATCGGCAAGTAGCAGGATCCTCCTCCACCACGACCAACACTTAGAAATGGGTTTTGTCGACGGAAGAATAGACAAAATTACAGATTGTAGAAAGATTAAAGACAGAATTAAAGATTGTAGAAAGATCTGTACCGTTTTATACTGGCGTAGCATGACAATTGTATCTCTATTCTACCAAGAATAGACAAAGTTCTTTCTATGGTGGTCATGCTACGCGTGCAGCTCTCTCCGCCAGACGGGCTACCAAATATTTGTCTATCGAAGGTGTTAAGTTAGTATGAGTCATCCTCCTTACAATGCCGACCTGGCTGGATGACTTTTATATATTTCCATAAATAAAATATAATCTAAGAGGAATTCGTTTAATGAATGACGAAGATGCCGTGGCAGCATTTGAAAAAGACGTGGTTGAGATCGCTAAAGAAGAGTGGGCCCACTGCTTTAGTCACTGGTTCCATTGCATGCGAAGGTGTTCAGAAAGGAACGGATAGAAAAGCAATAATAACAGGCTCCTACATCATTCGTTCTTTATTTTCTACAAACTTTCAATATAATCCACGTACTTAAATACTCGTACTCCTACTATGTCGAGTTATAGTAGGAGTATACTCAATGTCAGTGCACATATAAAGACGAACGATGAGGCGGATATACGAATAGTTAGTATTAGTAGATATTATAGTCATTCGCAGAAATGCCTTCCAATCCAAATAAACTCTAGAGAAGATTTCCATTCATGTAGCCGTCTCGTCGTTCCTCTTTATATATGGACTGACATTGAGTATTCACGTTGACCGGAGTATTTTGATTGCCTGAATTCCAAAAAATTCCGGATTTCACCTCAAAAGATTTGTCCTAAATAAACTTGGTACCAGAACTAAGGCGGCACGTTTGTTACTTTAGTTCGATGAGCAATGATTCTGCTCTATACGAGTACCTATACGTACCTAAAAAAGAGTTGCTACTTGTTGAGTTGTTGGTTCACACCAAGTGTCTTTTTAATCGATTTCAAAAAAGGAATACCTACGTTTTTTTTGTTTATGTCTTTTACCTCAAAACTCCGTCATTTATGGACCAATTGGGTGAAATACTGTTTAGTGGTTTTTGAGTTCAATAATACGTATTTTTGTATGTTGATGATGTTGTGCCGGAGGTCGTGGGTTCGATTCCCACCCAGGACAAATGTTTGTGTGATGAGCACGATCATTTGTTCTGTGTCTGGGTGTAATTTATCTATAATATGTATGTATTTAGAAATATATAAGTATGTTTATCAGTTGTCTAGTACCCATAACACAAGCTCTGCTTAGCTTGGGACTAGATGGCGTTGTGTGATAGTTGTGGAATATTATTATTATTTCGTTTATTTCATTAAACATACATATAAATTACTTATATTTTTAAATATTAAAATAACAAAAATCATAAAAACATTTAAAAATATAAAAAATAGTAGCCCACCGGTATCGGGAATAGGGTCCAAGCTACCCGTGGTCAGGGCTGCTGAGAGAGGAACCTCCTCACTATACGTGCCGTGACCAGTAATACCGCCTTCTGGATCAAGCCCTTGATCCCGCTGCCTAACGAGAGCCTCTTTAGGTGTTGGTCGAGGCTCTTGGCTATTATGCCATTTGCCGTCACGACTATCGGCACAATGACTGCTGTGTCCACATCCCACATCTCGACAACCTCGCGAGCCAGATCAAGATATTTAATCTGCTTATCTTGTTCAGCTTTCACGAGGTTCTCGTCATGCGGGACTGCTACATCAATAATCATTGTGCGACGCTCTGATCGATCTATCACCACTATGTCCGGCTAATTAGCAACAATAGTCCTATCAGTGATGATAGATCGATCCCAATACAATGTGATATTGCCATTTTGGAGAACTGGGTCGGGCACATACTTATAGTACGGTACTTCTGATTCCACAAGACTGTATTTCAGAGCAAGTTGCTGGTGGATAATCCTGGCTACAAGGTTGTGCCTATGCAAGTAGTCTCCGTTAGCCAGACGAGAACAGCCAGAAATAATGTGTCGGATTGATTCCCCCGGACGGTGGCATGCCCGACAGATGTCAACCGTGCCATCCTTCACAATATATTTCCGGTAGTTGTTCGTCATCATAACTTCGTCCATAATTGCAAAGACAAAACCTTCGGTTTCTCCAAATAGATTTCCGAATCGTAACCAGGATACGGACGCTAAGAAGTCTACATCGGGTCCATGTAGGACCCGGTAAAAGCGTCCGTGAAGCTCCTTGCTTTGCCATACCTCCCTGCGGTCATCCGTATCTAATACTTTAGGTTTGCGCCAGTTCTCGTTAGCCAAGGAGAGCGGGGTGAGACTCTTGTCCACTGAGACCACATCTAGGTGCATCCCCACGTCGGCTTCTAGGAAGTATTCCCTGAGACTGCATATCTCACGGTTGTGCAGGGTCTTAGCATTCAAGAAACCTCGACCTCCGCACTTCCGTGGGATATACAGTCTCATCACCGATGACCTTGGGTGATGCATTCGATTTGCGGTCAACAGTGTGCGGACCCGTCTATCCAGGGCGTCAAGTTCTGTCTGAGTCCATTTGAGTATGCCGAAAGAGTACATCAAAACCGGCATGACCCAACCGTTGAAGGCGCGCACCATGTTTCCGCCTGATAAAAGACTTTTTAATACTTTATTCAGGCGGCCAAAGAAGCGCTCCCTCAACGATCGTTTCATGTCAGCAGTGTTGATGCCTAACGCTTCCGACATACCCAAATACTTGTATGTTTCGATTGAGGAGAGGGATCTTAGGTGTATGGAATCCGAGAGTTGGGTTCCCACGGATTCCACAATCTCCCCTCGCTTTACATGCATGACCGCACATTTGTCCACACCAAATTCCATCCTGATGGCGCTACTGAAGGTTTCAGTTACTTTCAGTAGCTCCATCAGTTGCAAATTGTTGGGGGCAAAAAGTTTTAGGTCATCCATGTAAAGGAGGTGAGATTTAACCTGACCACCTCTCCTCAATCGATAGCCTATACCTGAATCCTCCAGCAGTGTGCTAAGAGGATTCATGGCTAGGCAGAACCAAAGTGGACTCAATCTGTCGCCCTGGAATATACCTCGCTCGATCCTTATCGGTTCGCTGTTCCTCTGGATATGTCGACATCCTGGATAGCGAAGGACTGTTCTCCACTGCCCCATACATGACATCAAGAAGGTGCACAGCGTTGTATGTACTTTGTACAACTCCAGCACCCTCTTGAGCCAGGTATGTGGCACCGAGTCATAGGCCTTCTTATAGTCTATCCAGCATGTCGACAGATCCCTTCTGGAACGACGAACCTGTTGACTAATGGTCATATCGATAAGGAGCAGCTCCTTAGTACCGCGGGACCCGTTCCTACATCCATTTTGAGAGACAGACAAGATCGAGTTTGTGTCAATATGATTGTAAATTTTAGCTCTCAAAATGGATGTAAGTACTTTATAAACCGTCGGTAGACAAGTGATCGGCCTATAATTTTTGGGTTCCGCGGTACTACCTGATTTATGGAGCAGGTGGGTTATACCTGTTGTTAAGAACTGGGGCAACGAACCTGACTCTAAGGCTGACTGAAACTGAGATGCCAAACGAGCGTGCGACTTTTGGAACCACTTGATCCAAAAGTTGTGCAGTCCGTCCGGCCCTGAAGATTTCCAGTTAGGCAACGGACGGACTGCACAAGCGACATCTTGGGGGCTGATGGTAATTGCCCCCATTTCTGTTATTTGACCGCACGCTCGCTCGATCTCCCTAGTCCAATCACCTTCAGTGTGGTTGACAGGCACCGACCAGATGTTTCGCCAGAATGAAGACATGGTGACATCATCCGGAAGAGGCGTGTCAGCCACACCTTGGTCCGGTCGCTCCCAAGCTCGGTAAACCCACCTTTCATCGCTTTGGAACGTGTGATTCTGGGTGTACCGCTCCACCCTCCGCCGGTACCGACGAATACGGTTTGCCCATGCACAGATCTTCTGCTTCAGGAAGTCGATGCGCTCTGTGACGCGGGGCAAATAATCTCGAGGACTAACATCCGTCCCGGAGAACGCCCGCTTCACAAAGCGCATCACTCGAGGGCGAGTATTGCCCTCCCTGAAGCAGATTAGCTTACCGATCTTAGCTTATTATTATTTTCTTTATTCATTTAAACAAACTTATAAATTATATTATTATTATTATTATTATTATTATTATTATTATTATTATAACTTTCTGCCACTGTTATTTACTTTGCAAGCGTAGGTAACTGAATTTATGTAGGGTAGGTATCATAGCTTAAAAGAAAAAAAGAAGAAGTTTATTAACAAAAAAGGACGGTAAATATTTTGTTTACTTGCCACCGTCTTTCGAAATTATAGCTATTTCTTACTTTTTAGTGTTTTTGGAAGAGGATTTTTTTTAAGAACTTTATATATTTACAGATAGGTGTAATTTTTATTCGATTTTGCCGCCCGGATGTGTAGAATCATGTTTACATGAACATGTGTGTAGCACCTCTATCACAATTTTCGTGGTCCTTGCACACACTGCAATTACGATTGGGAAACTTTTTAATCGCTTTATTCTATTTACAAATGCATTATGATCATCATACAGCAATTTGCATTGCGTTTGGCTGTCTTGTAATTTTCAGTCGGTGCCTTGTAGTTTAGGCATCTAAGAAATGGTCGCGAACGCGTCTGAGCGTGACTTGGCTAATTTAGGTGATATAATAAGTAACTCGGCTGCTATTACATGGGACATAAACATAGCTGGCTAGATGTGGGTGTATTAGAAGGTGTTATGTTATATTATGTAATAAGTAGCCAAAGTGCCTTTAAAATATATATTATACGATTTTCCGCGTGCACCTCTTTATGACGCTAGAAATTAGGTCATTAGGAAACTCTCTACGGATTTCCCAATTTAGATGCATTAGCTAACTTAATACGTAATGTTTGGCATAACATTAAAAGGGTCATTGTGACATGCCTATTAATATGTCCACACAATTTCCATTATAAGAAACATGCTTTCCAAAAAGTTTTAAATAAGTTATGGTTATTAATTAAGTTGAAGGTAAGCAATAATAGAGCAAATCTTTATTTTATCTCAAAGGCGATTGCATTAGCTTTTTACTTTGAGATTTTCTTCTAGAAACGCTTTGATTTTAAATAAACATGTAAATTGAAAACGAGTAAATTGAATAAATAAATGAACGTGTTTATTTTCTACAAACTATATTTAATAATAATTCAGTACATTTAAGTAAAGGTCATGGATGAAAAATGGTAAATGCTATAAAAAAACATAATTATTTAATTGTGTTGCTTTTGCTCTTATTAAAAAAATAAAATATCACTTGGAATATCTGTAGAAGACATGCTTATTAAAAAACAAAGAGACAACTAGGTGGGTATGTGTACAAGAGAAACTTGATTTGTACCACTTTTGCTTGTCACAGTGCGGTTCCTGTCGCCATATTGGATAAGATTATATAATTACCATACACATATCACACGCTCAGTGACGTAATCTGTCAGGAGGGGTAAATATGCTGCTCAATAGTCACGAGAGAAGTTGCACCGTAAGTTTCTTTAAGGATCTTACATAAATTATGTAATGTAGATGCAGCTTATAAAATCATGATAGGTACATATTAGATAAACTTAATTCCTAATGGACAAATATATACCTAGGTACGCATACATAGGTATATACTTGTCCATTTCACATTAAGTTTTATTAAACCAGCCTAAAATTTACCCACTGCTGGGACAGGCTTCCTCTCTGTGAGAGGGAGTGGGCCATTATCCACCACGCGGGGCCAGTGCGGGCTGTCTTCGATGCAGTGGTGATGAAATCAAATAGTAAAAGTAAAATGCCTGCCTTCTTATTAAAGAACTTATAATCATATCGGGGCCGATACCACTGGCCTAGCACTGCTCTCACCTATGTATGCTCTAACATAATCCTTCATCGTGTCAGTGGCATGACAGTGACTGAATTGTTGTTGGTTCAATACTTCGCCACTTCCATCACCATCGGTGGTATAACATTATTTGACGTCAGCACAACCATTAGTTCCAAAGAGGTACCGTGGTCCTGGCTTATGGACCACTGAAGGACCAAGGGTGGGTTTTAGTCAGTAAAAGTCTGACACGCCTTTCCGCTCCACCCAGAGCAGGATACGACATTTGATGATTTCCCGCCCAAAAAAAAAAGCACAACCATTTACAAACGCAAACCTGTTTCTGATATTCGATTAACATTTATTTTCAAACAACCTGTAGGTATCCCCAATCCAGCACGTGTAATAATTGAGTTGTATTTCCAACGGCAGCAGTTACCGTCTTCAGTTACAATAAAAACGACTTAATTGGTACACAAGCTTAAATTTTACAGTTAATTAAAAATCTACCATTACAGCGTGCTGCGGAAAGAAAAATTCAAAACAGAATATCCTTTTACGAGGATTTTCTCTCGTATTTTTCATACTAATCAATATTATAAAGTATGTCAAGGTAAATAACCAAATCAAAAGCAAGGTCAATTTTACGATCGATACATAACATTATCTAAAGGACATTAAATACGTGTTTCACATAAAACTAACATAAAATTTAAATTTTGTTTCAACATTAACATAATATTCATACTTATCTATCTTCGTATTTGCCATTGCATATTTTGTGCCGTTGTTGGGCTTAGGACATTTTTTAACGGTAAAAAAAGAAAGAGGTACTCAATTCAGTTGTATTTTGTTTTTGTTTCCTGAAAAATCCATCATATTTATTTATACCAAGTACTTTAATAAATTGTATCAAGTTCTGATTAGTGGTGTTTGAGTAATTTTTGACGTGACAACGTCTTATAAATTGGTTTGCCGGGTGACACTTCAAGAAACTGCGTTACGCTCCGCTCACGTTATGCGCTCACAATGAGAGCGAGTGAGAGGCACGCGTCCCTTCCACTCGGGCATGGTTAGCCCGCCTAAGAGCGAGAGAGACAGACAAAATTATTTTACCACTCAAAGTCGTTGTCACGTAAAACTTTCGCCCGTATACCGACTTTACAGGCAACCAATTTTTTTTCTCCCACTTAATTTATGTTGATGTTGTTATAGTAATTTCCTGTAACTTTTATTCACTTAGGAGTTTGTTCCACCACTTCTTCTTCCCAGCTAAAGCACTAGGAAGAGTCGAAGGGCGGGCGTTTTGGGGGACTGTCTTGTGTAACTTTGACGTTCAAAAAGTGCTGACTCTCAGCCTAGTTTGAATAAATGACTTTTGATTTTGATTTTTAGCAAGTTAAGAATTCGTGTAGATATCAAAACTGAAATCTTTTTTTAAAGTTTTCTTAAAGAAAACGTAGCTTATATATACAAAGACGAACATTATGTACAGATATATTTTCAAGATGACATGACCCCTAACTAATAATAACATGTAAGACAATAGTAGCTTGTTTGTTAGGAAACAGAAGACAGCTATGTCAGCAAAGGTCAGTCTGAAATAGCCGAGTAGGTAATTAGAACTGAGCTGAGGGTCGGTCTGGCTTGGCTCGGCTATCTCTTGTGGTAAAACCACAAAACTTAACATTTTAGTTATTAGTTACTCCTTAAGAACCGATTTTCATATATAAGCCCAGGGTATGAAAATTTATGAGGAGTAAAATCAAACTTTCTCCTTTACGTTACGTTTAAGCGTTATGTTATGTTTACTAATCTATATATTTTATAATTATTCAATATCTGGGTGACCGAACTTTGCTCGATATTTTGTGGTAAATTGTGTTTAAAATAATAAGTTTATGTTCAAGTTGATTATCGATAAAATTGGTCATTGAAAACACGAATAAAACGACATTTTATAAAAATGAATCCTAGCTAGATCGATTTATCGCCCCCGAAACCCTCTGTATACTAAAGGAGAATCGGCAAAGATGTATGGAAACTGGTACCAGCACCAATAACAACCACACATATGCCATTAGATAGGTATTTTAATGAATAACAATAACTAGTATGGCGGCTCATATCAATTCGCTGTGTGGAAAAAGTTGTGGCGATGTTTGGTAGAACGTAGGTATATAAGGGCGACGAAATAGAGCAGTCGAAGAGTAAATCACTTTTGGTGGTCTTGGTTTGTATATTTGCTAATGTACTAATTCCGATGATAAGACAATAATATAGTACTAGCGAGCGGGTCTGATTATGGACCTGGTAGTTACATAACGGAACCCTTGAATAGCTACTAGTAAATCTATCGAGTGTGGGCTCATCAGATGTGTCTCAACGAGTCCTGTTTATTTTACCTTATGACGATGACCTGGATGCTGGATGACCACACTCAATATGTTTTCTAGTAGCTATTCAAGTGTTCCGTTGTCCGACGTTTGGCTCCCAGACTGGAGCGGGCTAGGGCGGCCTTAATGCGGCTCCTGCCCAATCTGGGGTTCCAAACGCCTCCTGCCAGAGGCTCTACACGGGGGTCGTGCGGTCCATGGCCCTCTACGGGGCACCAGTGTGGGCGCCCTCATTGAGGCTGCGCCCAGCGCGCCGGTTGAGTGCGGCCCAGAGGGTCATGGCCATCCGGCTAATCCGGGGATACCGCACGGTCTCGTGCGAGGCGACCCTCCTTGCCGGAGTGCCGCCATGGGATCTGGAGGCAAAGGTCCTCGCGCACATGTGGGAGTGGCGCGAGGAGGCGAAACGCCGCCGGGGCGAAACTCCGCTGCCGCGACAAATCGCGGCACGGCGGACAGAGCTCCGGTGTGATCTCATGGCGACATGGCGGGTACGTTGTCACAACCCAGCGCTGAGCACGCCACAATTGCGTCGGTAAGTCCCCTCTTTGAGGAGTGGATAGAGAGGTGTCACAGCGTCCTCATCTTCCGACTGACGCAGGTTCTCACCGGGCATGTGTGCTTTGGTGGGTTCCTGTTCAGGATAAAGCGGGAAATTCCATTGCGAGGATCGTCTGGAGGACACGGTGGAGCATACGGTGGAGGTGTGCCCTGCCTGGGCGGAGCACCGCCGTGTCCTCGTGGAGGCAATCGGCGGCGGTGACCTCTCGCGTCCTCGCGGCCCTGGTGCGAGCCATGGTACGGAGCGAGAGGGCATGGGAAGCCGTCTCCTCCTTCTGCGAAACAGTAATGCTCACGAAGGAGGAGGCGGGGCGCGTGAAGGAGTGGCAGTCTCTGCGCCCTCACGTCCCTAGCCGCCCCAGGAGACGCCCCGGGCGTCGGGAGTCAATAGCGGACTCCCGGCCACCGTAGGCGCGAGCTTGGGTCGAGCAATGGGTAGCTCGCCGCCCGATAAGGACCAGGCTCGGGTCGACGGCGCGTAGTGTTCCACGCGAGAGAGATGTCAGTAGCACTGAAGGGGTCTGCTAGGACCGATGCCAGCCAGGGTCACGAGATTGTTCGAAAGAGATACCGTGACCCTGGCACATGGGCAACTGAAGGAACACGGGTGGGTTTTAGTCAGTAAAAGTCTGACACGCCCTCCTGCTCCGCCCAGAGCGGGAGAAGTCATTTGATGATTTCCCATCCTAAAAAAAGGGGTCCGTTGTATTCCGTTCAGGTCAGTTTTCAGGTCATCGTCATCAGGTCAAATGAACAGGATTAGTTGAGACACATCTAATGAGTCCAAACTCGATGGATTTACTAGTAGCTATTTAAGAGTTCCGTTATCTAGCATTGAGATCCATCATTCGACCAGCTGGAGAGTACCATATTATTTTATTATCATCAGAATGCTTACATTTTGGAGAATTCAAACAAAGACCACAAGCAGTGATTAACTATTGAATTCAAGTTTTCCTTTACCTAACGTCCAGTACGTCCTGCAAAATATCACCATAACTTTTTTCACACAACGATTTGAAACAAATCGCAATAGAAGTTATTGCTCTGTATGAAAATACCTATCGAATGACGTATATGCGCTTGTTATTGGTCGTGGGGACCATTTTGTCCGATCCTTCTTTCATGAAAATCGTTGGAGTCATTACCGAGATTCAGATTATATACAAGAATTGCTCGTGTAAGATAAGGCGTAAACTCCAATCGTGAGTCGGATCTAGCATACACATTTTTTTCAATTCATACTCATCTAGACAAAAATTATTAAGAGGTAAGTTTGTTGGAAGTAATTTCTGGAACTACAAGTCGGATTTGAAAAAAATATTTTAGTATTTGATAGTCCAATTTTTGAGAAAATCTACGGCTTTAACATTACAGTACGACCGGTAGGACCTAAACAAAATGAAAAAAAAAAATCGGAAAGAACGCTTAGTTTAAACGAAATAATAGCGTGTGCGGGCGATGGGATACGACGCGACGCTAATACAATAAACGTCAGAAGAATTGGATTTCGCTGGCTACCGATAAGCTTTCACCTGGCCTCGTTACGCTTTAATCCTAAGCTCAGGTCCAGTACAAATGTGAAATAGCTTCACCTGCTAATTTGAGTTGGCAGCTATACGTCTGGATTAACGAATGGTGTTTGTTAAACTTTGGTCTCCTGACAGCAGTGACCTACATTACGGCTGCAGTGACGACGTTAGGAAAATGGGATTTAATTTAAAATGTCAGAACTTGACGTCATGTGACGGTTAATTGTGGTCGCTTTGTGACGTTCACTGCAGTCCTACAAAGCTTTACTGTGGGTACTGAACATTACTGGTGAAATCATTTTGAAAACATTAGAACACCATTTTTCAAAAATGTTAATGTATATTGCAACGAGGCCAAAATTTTATACCTTTTTCAGGTTCCGTACCTCAAAAGGAAAAAAAACGGAACCCTTATAGAATCACTTTGTTGTCCATCCGTCCGTCCGTCTGTGTGTCTGTCAAGACCCTAATTTAGAATAAAGCTCATACGGTCAGGTTGAAGAATTTGAGAAATTATATGATTGATCAAACATATTAATGTGAAACCATTTTTTCCTAGTTGGAGAGAGCCCAAAAGAGATTTCTTCCTGGATATCGAACACCGTGGAGGCCAGCTACTTCAGCATGGCTGTGCATGGACAGACCTTCTTCAGGCTAAACTATCCTCTAAAGCTGAACGCGTAAGTATCAGAATCGCTTCAGAACGTGTAATGCAGAGGAAGATAGCTGCAATAATTCGGTGTTAGATACATATGAAACAGTAAAACCTGGATAAGTGGGATCTGAAGGGACCAATATTTTTTTAATCACTTAGAAAGGATTTTCATGTACCCATTTTCCCAAATAGGCAGTTTAACATTACAGTTGTCTTATTTTTAGGGGCCCAACTATGAGGTACTCCTTACATCGGGCCAACAAACAAAGCAATAATGGAAGGGATTAGACTGTTTGTAAACAAACGTGTGTCTAAATCTGATAAATTATCCCATCCCTTATACGGGCTATTGAGCTAGAAGGTCCCAATTATAGAGTAAACCATCGAAAAAAATCTCAAAAATCAGGTCTAAGTTACAAAGGTTCCAAAATTCCCAGTAACAAAGGTGTTTCAATGCAAAAGTGTCGGGACCACATTGTATTTATCAATAACAGAGGTTTCTCACATATCCAGGGCCTTCTTATCCAGGTTTCACGGTACATTTGTCAAATATTTACCAGTTTGAATTTCAGCTGACAGAATGCCCACTATCTTTTGCGTCATATCCAAAACTTATCAAATCATACGAAACAGGATGTTTAATACAAATTTAGAAAGTCCTACTTTCGGTACGAGGTAAGGTTACTGTCCAAATATTAAATTCACAGCACTGAGACAAGACAATAGCGCAATTAGAGGGACGCGTGATGTCTACGCATCCGTGTGTCGCCATGTTAACTCACACGTCAATCGCTACGCTCTGATTGGCTGCAACCTGCAACACACGCGAACTCATTAAGTACTTACATGCACCTATACATTGACGGCCGTGATTAGCACGTCAAAGTTATATGTGTGTTGAATGATTTCAAAACTAAGGTGTGCCACTCACTTTGCTTTATAACCGTAATTGTATATAAATAGCTTCTGTCCGCGACTTCGTGAGCGTGCAATTTCTAGTTCCAACCCGCCCCATTGCATCGCGTCGCCTGTCCGCGCTTTTACTTCGTTTTCGTTTAGCGATCTTGATACTTTTTCTTTTCTGCACTGCTCCTAGGGTTCTAGCATGATATTAAATAGCCTTCCTCATGAATTAGGCCATGATATTTAAATATATTTTTTTACAAATCGAACCGGTACTTCGCGCGTTCAAACAAACAGAACAACAAACAAACTCTTCTTGGGGCTGTCTCCACGAGCCAGAGAATCGCGGCGATAATATCGTCGTGCTACGTATTTCTATACACTCTCTATGAACGCGTCTCCACACGGCGATGTTATCGCGACGATGCGACGAGTGGCAATGTGCGCGCTTAACGTCGTCGTATCGCCGCGGTATCGTCGCTACTGGTGGCGCGCTCGCCGCAGAACGTGGCGCTCTCGCAGCGAGCGCGCTGTAATGTAATTTATTGACTGAGACACTACTTATTTCGCTCTCGTGTGGCACCTAACTGAACTCTTTCAACAAAACTATTGCACAACGCCTCGTCGCAGAAATACGGCGATTCCGTTACGAGTCGTCGCGGGCACGCGGCGATTCCGTTACCAGTCGCGACGATACGCTGGCGGAATAATCGCTCGTTCGTGGAGACGACCCGACGATAGAAGCGCGGATCCGTCGCGATTCTCTCGCTCGTGGAGAACATACTAGTGACCCACCACTACTCCGCCCGCACACAATGGGAGTACCTGCTGATGTGGTATCAATATACAGGGTCAAATTTAATTAGCTGCCAATACTCTACCCACTTGTTGGATATCGAAAACTAAAGAAACGAAAAATAATTGTTAAAACCTTTTGATGACACAGCGATAAGTACTTTATGTTATGACAAATAAACCGGTACACGATAATTTTTGAAAATTAATAAAAAAATATCTAAATTCCGCGAAAAATTCTAAAAACAGCTGTTCAATTACGGTCATTCACCTTCTTACCCACCGATTGATGAAAAAAAAATGTTTTTGATCCATTTGTTTGCGATATCGAAATACCCAACACATGGGTAAAGCATTGCCAGTTAATTTTATTTGTCCCTGTATATTGATACCACATGAGCACTCACATTGTGCCCGTGCGGAGCTGGGGCGGGTCGCTAGTATCTATACTATACTAGGACGTATACACTAAGCCGGTCCAGGCCCTCAATCGTGGATTTTTTACAGTCGTTACGGGTCGCCCGAAGCTCGAAAGTCCGCGAACCAGTCTTACCAAGGGATGTCATATTACCCAGTAACTGGGTTTTGGAGGTCAGATAGGCAGTCGCTCCATGTAAAGTACTTGTATTCAGCTGGACAGACAGGTAGCCGACCTCAAAATAGTTGGGAACAGGCTAGGCAGATGATGATGTTTTCTTTTAAACACGTTAGCAGAAAAAGAAATTGTGTGTGTCACGCACGACTGGAGTTTACTCCTTACGAACGATTTTAAAATATATAGATTAGTAAACATAATATAACGCATAACGTAACGGAGAAACTTTGATTTTACTCCCCATAATTTTTCATATACATAAGTATACGAAAATCCGTTCTCAAGGAGTAAACTCCAAAAATACCTAGACAATACAAGATAAAGCAATAAGCCCGTTGTTGTCCCTGTAGAGTATTATCATACGCCACAATAACAAAATATTGCTACTGAAGCATTCCATCTGTTTTATGATCAGCAGTGGATAAATTTGGCCGGATAAAATGGTGGACTAGTGCACTACATTTCAACTACACAAATAGGTCACAAGCTACTATGAGAATATTACACAATATTCTACGCTACACCATCTATAAAAGACCAACCCGCCCTTGGCCGGTATGGTGGAATAAACGTCAAGTTCATTTCACAGAAAGGATCTGGGTCCCAGCAGTGAATATAATAAGCCCTAAACAAAGCCTCTGTAAGGACTCAATACTAAAAAATTAAATAACCATCTTAGCTCGGAGCTGCCACGACGCGACGGCACGGAAATGTTTCCGTGCTAAGACTAGAGTAAATTTCTGTACGCGTAGCATGAGCACCGTGGGTTTTATCGACGGAAAAATAGACAAAATTACAGATTGTAGAAAGATTAAAGACAGAATTAAAGATTGTAGAAAGATTTGTACCGTTTTATGCTGGCGTAGCATGACAATTCTATCTCTGTTCTACCAAGAATAGACAAAGTTCTTTCTATGGTGGTCATGCTACGCGTGCTGGAGATCTTTGTGTCTGATGTAAACAAGAAATTGATATTCTCTAACATTTCTCTGAGAGGAGAAAGTTCGTTTGAGGGTTTTCTTGCTTCCTGACATATATAAAAAAAATAATGTTGTAATTTCTCGATTAATATTTAATTTAACTAACCAAATAAAGAAGGAAACACGCAAGATAACCACTGCATTTGAATTTTCATAGTTATTATTGCAATAAGTATTAAATAACAGGAGTTTACTTCTGAATTGTTGCGATAAATATCAGGCTTTACCTGTATAACTGACTTGACTTAACCATCGTTTGGTTTAATCACCGTAAACAAACATTTGAGGTGCGTTTTCAATCGGAAACGTTGTTGTTTATGTGGAGCATGAGTTGACATTGTAAAATTTCAATGAAGTATCATTTTTTTTTTGTAGAAGCTTCTTGCAATTTGCAGGTCAGTATCGGGCTTTATGTTGAACAAAATCTTCTATTATTAGCCCATACTAGTAATTTTCTTTAGTCTTGTAGATAAATTGTTTGTGATTGTTTGATATATTAGTGTAGTAGATGTAGTTTACGGTACACTATCATATTATTATTAATTAATTAGCCCGTGCCGTCGGAGCGGAGGCGACGGAAGTATTTTTTAACGATGTTAGACGTAGTTAGTTAGATACTTCTTATCTTGCATCAAGCGTAGGTGATATACTGAAATACCTATGATGCTAGGAAAATAATTATAGTCTAAAAACTAGCTTTACCGAAGGGTATCATATTACCCAGTAACTGGGTCGTGGAGGTCAGACAGGCAGTCGTTCCATGTAAAAAACTGGTACTCAGCTCCATCCGGTTAGACTGGAAGCCGACTTCAACATACTTTGGGAAAAGGCTAGACAGATGATGAATAGGAAAATTTTATTAAGTACTTAATAAACTATATAACATCAATTTTAACGAAATAAACTTACGTTAGGGTAATTTAACTAATTTGAACATAATTAAAACAAATAAAATAAAATAATTTAAATAAATTTATTGAAATCTTATATATTTTAATAGTGAATTATTCATTTACGTATTATCTTTGAAAGGAATTCAATCTATATGCATGAATGTTTGGCGTTACGATTTGATTATAAAGTTATAACATTTACAGCTATATAAAAAAACGGCATTTAAATAAAAAAATATTGTACATTTAATTTAATGACCGTGTCTTCCGATTAGTTTAATTATGGTAGACAACTTACTCCAGATAACGAAAGCGTCCAGTGAAGGCGATTCAAAATAAGGGCACGAACAGCTCGAGGTACAGCGAATATTTCTAAACAATTCACTATAACGTTCTAATTGGTTGCTATGCAGACTTTGCAAAACATTGTTTGTTTTCCAATCGAATTTCGGATTCAGTATTCGAAACGCCTGTTGCAATGCCAATTCTCATTGACATTACAAACCTGAAGACGGATATTTCAATTGCAGAAGCAATTTGTTGTTCTATTAACGGAGTTAAAATTCAAATGGTATTTTCAAAAGAGAATGACAGTGCGGGTCTCTTTAGGCTTATTAGTCCATTTGCACAATTATTAAAAATGTCGACTTACCCGAAACTAGCGAAAAGTAATGAAAATAATGTATTAGTTTCTGTAGGTGACTCGCATGAAGTAAATAAATTTGGGGACGAATGGACAATTCCGAAAATATGCATTTTCTAAATTAAATTTTGTATAAGTACCTTTTCCATAACTTTGAATTTAAGGTTGGTTAGTTTCTTTTTATGTTTCGTAATTCGTTTTTTCCTAATGTTTTATTCAAACCGCTCCAATAGCCCACTATGTATTTCTGTAATTGTCGATCAGCCCAAAAATGTATGAATAATTAGTTTCAGACGAGTATACTCGAGCAAATCGACTAATAGACCCACTTTATACCATAGGGCACTTAAATACATACATTCGACGAGAAACACCATTGGGATTGCCGTTTCCGCGTAACTAATAGAAACGAGTTCTAAAGTAGGTCATTTTTACTACATTTGAAGACAACGTAACTTATGTAACAGATAGTTATTGTTATTATTATTAGACAATATCGAAACGGTAAGTAATGAGTTTTGGCTTACTGTCATTTCATTGAATGGACGGCTTTGATTGAACTGACCTACAAAATTACTTCATGATGAAATAGTTGCCTACATTTCTTATCAAGACTCAAACTGTAGGGGAGACCTAGGGTGGTTGCCTGTAGAGTTAAGTAGACTGTCTGGCAAAAACTGGTCATGCGAGTTTTGTGTCATCTAATCACACTTGAGAATGCATCTCGACGGGCCACATATGTGCGAAGCACGGCATCGCAGTTGCAAGCCTTTTAGTTGCGGTGACATGTTTTTGATTTATCAAACCCAAATGTGAAACTTTCGAATACTTTATTGGTATAATGAATTACTTTAATATTAATACAAAAGTGTACTTAAGTGTGGTGGACCATGTAGGTAGCGCAGTCTTTTTTTATTTTAATTCAAGCCAGTCTTTAGGTTTATCAGGTAACTAAAGAAAAACATTGCGCTGGGGACTGGTTGACTAACTATTTACGGGGCAAATTGCTTTATATGAAATATTACAGAAAAGTTTTTATTCGTTATTTTTTTTTAAGAAGCTCCTTTCGTCATGCGGTAGCCAAAGCATTGGATGTTCATGATGAGACGGTAAAAAAAATACAAGTAGATGAAAAGGTGGAAATATCTATGAATTACATAAAATATTAATAAGTTTATTGTGAACGTTCTAACTTTAGAATCTGTATAAGTTGTGTGTGTGTGTTTAGGTTTTTGCGAATTACTGAATAGATTATTGTTTAAGTCATTCCTTCTCATGAATTTACACTTACATTATGACTGCTTACTTAAAGTGTTAGACAACCTACGATAAATCATGATGATGAGATGACATATTTTTCTTTTATTAGAGGAACATTGTCACTTTTATACCTGTAAATATACAAAAAGACACATACACAAGTAATATAGACCAATTAATTAAAAGTTAGTAGACTGCCTACTAAAGTAAGGTTAGGTTACTAAATAAAGGTTACTACTAAACTAAAGTTAGGTTTCTGCCTACCCCCATGGGAAAAAGGCGTGATTGTATGTATGTAGTAGACTAACTTGCCACTTAGATAGGTCTAAATTTCGACCCGATCTCCCCTATAAATTTTATTTTTAGGGTAGAAAAGGTCAGTTCTGAATAAGAACTGGCCATTTGGAACTATGCAAAACTGCAAGGTTTATAAATACTTGAATCTAGCGATGACGAAGCAGAATCGTTTATTTTTAAAACCTTGCGCTAGTTTCGTTCATGAGATATGGTTATACACACCATAAGTATTTTTTAATGTCTGTGTACTTCCTTTGCAACAGTCTCCTCCTATATTAGGATGCTAATGGCAGCTTCTCGATTCCAAGGACATATATATAAGTTAAATCAGTAACTAGCTAATGAATGTCCAACGTTTCGCTTAGTGAACTCAGCGCAAAACATAATTATTCAAATACCTACCTAGTCAACTAGCAGAGACTCCCATTATAAGGGGGCCTACTCTAGTCCGTCAACGAGGATATGATATGTCCGAAAGTAGTTTAATACTTCGGAATAAAATCTGCTCCCGATTATAAACTTTTTGCGTCGGGTAGAAACTGCATCAGGAGTAAGGATAACTGTCAAATTGTGTTGTCATTTATTCTTAGTTCAGGCCCCGAACTAAGAATAAATTCGAAGGTGATACCCATAACTCCCGAAAGGTCCGTAATTTTTGCCGAAACTATGGCTTTCGCACTTAGAGAATAGAACCCAAGTTCCAAATTCGAAATCTGTATAAAATTGAGCGAGAATCTGGTGATTCTGTGCTCTACAATTTCGAAAATTACCACCAATCTTGCCACTGCACTGGTTAGAGAAGTTTAGAACGCCCCATGTAAAAGGAAAGCTGCAAAGGCCTAATCGGCTAAAGGCTAGCTAAGCAGATGTTGAAATTCGAAAAACTAAGTACAAACCTGAGAATTGCACAAGGAGCCATGGAGCCATGGATCCATGCTAGGCATCAATCAGGCTAATAGATTGAGTTCCAAACGTCAAGATATGAACACTTACCCACGAAAGTCTTTGAGATATCAGAAATGGTAATCAAATGGGATTTGGCAAAACACTTGGCAAGGAACACTGATGACGGGTGCAGTAAGGCTTTGACAGAGTCGCGTACAAGGACTGAAAGACGAGATGTTGGTAATCCGGGCGGACGACATTGTTGTCATCGCGGGCGAAACTTGGATGAAGCTGGCACATGAACGCGAGGATTGGTAAAACAAAGGAGAGGTGAAGATGATGATGAAATACCAACCACTGGAACGACATATAATAACATAAGACCTCAAATCAGCTAAAGCAAGTTCTAAGATGATCAAAACTATGGTGACACCGACTATTAATATTTAGAGTAACCGCGGTTTATAGGCCGTTTAAAACCACATTCAAAGAAAGAGTCTTATTTATTCGTGTAAGACGACCTGCTGAATTATTCTGATTATTATGCACTGCATGCTCGCCAAACCGTTTACGACGTCTACTAGCAACTATTTAAAGTCTTCACTCATATTTTGCAAGCTAAATGTTTGCAGTTACGCTCTCTTTCACTTTTGGGTCAATAGACACGTTACCTACATAAGTTGAATGTCAAAATAATTCAATCTCCTTGAAATATCACAAAGCACTGAGTAACGGCCGGCAGGGAAATTTAATATTTCACAAATTAATGTCCAATCTAAACTATCTAGCTGCCCGTAGTATATTTACATTACAACAGACTGTCATTCTGACACTTCACAGACATGGCAAATTAACGTGCGGCACGATGTACTTATAACATCAAGCAGTTTGATGTGTAGGTATTCATCATCATCTTTCTGCCCTTATCCCAATTTATTTCGCAACATATCTTTTTCTTCCATACTTCTCTATTAGTCGGTAATCTCGGTAGTGACGCCTTTCTATTCACGTCATCATTAATACAGTCCATCTATCGTTTGTTTGGTCTGCCCCTACTCTTATAGCCAACCTTCTGTAATACCAACACGAGAGTATAGTACGAAAGTAAAATGATTCTCTTTAAAAGTTCAATAAAACTGACGGTAAACACAATCCATACCTTATGAATACATCCGACAACCCTTTTAGAAAAGGGACTATTTGCAGAGATTACGATTCCGATCCCCATGTTGATACAGGGTGGCGGGATATAGACGTGCAAACTGTAACCATAAATTCAGCACATGATTCTTGATTCATAACGCAGAAATTTTAGTCGGTAATAAAAAATGTGTTGCTTCATTGGAAAGTGCTATACTCACGCAGTTAAAATTTAACTGTTCAGTGTTCAGTATACTGAACAGTAAATTTAATTTTAGTATCCGGCGAAAACTTTCCTTGTTTTCGCCGGATACTCGCCGTTCAGAATCCACGATAACAATTATTATTCATATAGTTAAACGAAAAAGCAATATTTTTTTCTGAGGTGTTCCACGGAAAACAATATTGCTTTTTCGTTTATGAGTCACGATAATCGAATGTCTTAAAATAATTAATTAATTAGGTAGTTATCAATTAACAAAAAAAAAGACACTTTATAAGAACTTTTTTGTAGATATAATAGTTGTGGAGACTCGTTTAACAAAATTACAAGATCGATAGTACACATAGCAATACAAGATTTCTGAAGGGACGTTAATCGAATATTATCTCACGGCAATATAAATTCTAGTTAAGAAAAAACTTAGGATGTTTTTTTGATATTACTTGTGTGAAGCGGGGTGTGTTATGTTATATGTATGAATGAGTAAATTAACAGTTTATTTTGAATACTGATTTGTCGTTCGACATCTGTGGTCTAATCAAAAATATACTTACTCATGAGGTTGGATTTTACAGATGATCTAAAGGAAATACATAATCCCTCTGTTGCGTATCAAACGAACATTGCAAAACCGATAAGAAATGTTGCATCGTACTCTTGATTTATCGAATTTCTCTGTGTCCATTAAATTGACATCCATGTATTACATAAAGCGATTAACAATGGCGACCACGCACGACCATTTCTTTTTTTTCTTTCCTGTGTACAAACTCGCGGTAACGGCAATGAGCACGCAATAATTATGCGTAAGAGCACTTTCTAACAGTCATCGAACTCTCGATTTTTTTGTAAACGGTGTGAATATTGATTCATCCGTCATTGTTTGTTTCTACTGTATCAATTATGATGAATAACAAAAAAAAAAATTGTTCCATTTTATTCATTCAATAAGCGAGCTTACCGTAATTACGTAACACAGTTTTAATGAGAATTCCAGAATTGTGAAGAATATTTGTAAATCGTAGCTTCATATGTTTAATTAATTCGTCTGCTCTACAACGTAAATATCGCAATGAACGGGTCACTGCGTAATTTGCGTTGTTACTGAACTGTGAAAACGAGACAAATACGAACAATTGTCATTTTATATGTGATTTCCCTATTTTCCTCGCTGGTTGTACTGTTATCTGCCTTCCATCAATAGAAAAGTATTGATAGAGACTGGCAATGAAGGTAAGAAAGGTCAACACCCATCTAAAATCAAATTATAGTTATGGAATACATAATCTATTTATAGATTTGCAGTGATCAACATAATATGTTCTTTAGAAAAAATAGAGTATCTTTCAAATCTCATATCTTAATTGCAAATTCTGAGAAGGCTTAGTCAAAGTCATATTCTATGTACAATAATGATTATGGGAACGTCAAAAACACGTACTTTTATTAGAATCTAAAAAATATAAAAGGCAAACCTGACTGACTCATCTATCTACGCACAGCCGAAACTACTGAACAGATTTCGCTGAAATTTGGCATACAGATAGTAGTAATGACGTAGGCATCCGCTAAGAAAGAATTTATGAAAATTCGCCCCCTAAGGGGCTAAAAAGGGGTTTAAATTTTGTATGAAAGTCCGTCATTTTTAGAGCTAGAAACTTTGTTTTTAAGTTAACGATTAGAAATAAACAATTACGTGTCCTAAGATTTTTGAAAATTCAACCCCTAGGGGGTGAAAAAGGGCTTGAAAGTTTGTATGGGGAAACAAGACTAGTTAAACTATTTTATTCAAAACTTTACAGGAGTACTCCTATCAATAAATGCGTAAACAAGTGTTTCAGGCTCTTTCTGAATTCAACCCCTAAAAGGTGGAAAAGGGGTGACAAATTCTCAAAATCAACATGGTTATCGTTTTTATGGTTTATCGGGTCGCTGATTACGAAAACAACAACTATTTCACAAAAAATTGCACAAACACATAAAACAAAATAGACAAGAAGATTTGTACAAAAAAATTGCACAAAATTACACCTGAACAAAAAAATAATCAGTCAAAAATTAAAAAAAAACAATGAAAATAAACAAATAAACCAATATATATTTTTTTTAAATTAATAAAATGACAAAACCAAAAGTAATACTTAGGAAATACTTAAATATTTACACAGTAATAGATTAGCAAATAATGTGGTTTATAAAGAAGTTTTGTAGCTTTTGGCTGCGACTTCGTCCGTGCAATTCTACTTCCTTTCTTAGCGCTTGCCTACGCTACGTTACGCTACGATATAACCGAACTCCACGCGGACGAAGTCGCGGGCAAAAGCTAGTATAATATAATAATCTTATAATGTTCCCACTGCTGGGATACAGGCCTTCTCTCAGTGGGAGAGAGTAGGCCGAAATCCACCATGCGGGCCCAGTGTGGGTTGGACATGCTAGTTCCCATACACTGATTTCCTTTACCATTTTTAGAGTAGTAGTTATGAAATAATTTACCCAAGGTAAAGCGCCTGCCTGGGTTCATACCTACGACCAGTAGTTCGTAAGTCGCTGGGCCACCACTGCTTTCCACCAACATCACTGAAGCTACCAAAAGCTTTAGTAAATACGGAACGCTTCAAAAGCGACAGTGACAATGGAATGCTAACACATAACAGCCATGCAAGATGTTTGCCTATTGTGTCGCTGCTCTGGTGAGAATGTATATTCACTGACCTTAATTCTTGACTCAATACCTATCAGATAAATCCATCCAGTTGGAAACCAGCGTCAGGCACTAGTTGTGTGGCATTTATGCTGAACTGGGTCTTTTTAGCGCAGCCATGAGGTACACTATAATGCTAGTTACTGACATCGCACCATACACTTTTAATTATTTTTATTTTATACTGTACTGCTGTATATTACGTGCCTTTTAGTCTGTTATAAATATATTTATTTTCTTTCTCCTATACCTATAAACTCAGTCAGATACACGTAGGTCAAAGACTTTGTTCAAACATACCTCCCCGTGTGTGGTCATTGTCAATCGTAAGTAAAATCACACAATGGCGTGCATTTTCGCTTTGTCGAGTGAGTTCCGCGTAGTTATTTGGGCTTGTGACTCCTGTGTAATCCCGATCCGAATCCATAGCTTTATACCTCTGTTTGATAAATCCGTCTGTTGGACAGCGTAAATAACACAATGAATTCTGTTGAACTCTCAAAACAAATAGTATTGTCATTGTTTGTCTATCACGAAATTACCTCGCAGGTTTGGTGTTTGTTTATATATAAATACGATTAAAAACAACACTTTCTAGTATTTCGAGCAATTCAGCATCCGTTGATGGGAGTGGTTACCGCCTATTGGAAGACGTAGCATTGGAGGGCTTCCCACAACCGATGACCTGGTGAAGGCCACAGGAATCCACTGGATGCTAGAAGCACTGGTCGAAGGGCGGTGTTTGGGGGAGGCATATTTCCAGTAATAGACGTCTTTAGGTTGAAATTATGATAGTGATGACAACGCCGTGTGACCGCAGGTTTCGATTACAATAACACCCTAACCTCTACTACTGCCAAAATAATCTCGTATATGAAGCATAATATTTTCCAAAATGGCTGTATCCGGCTTACATTCTTAAACAGCAGTTACATTGCAAATTACATTTTAGCACGTCATTCAATGAGTTTCTTAAACCACCAACGTTATGCAAGACTTAGATGTTACCAAAACGGAACTGGACAAGTTGTTGTAATGTACCGGACATTGTGACAAGTATAGTAAAATAAGAATCTACTTTTGTGTCACAGCCGACTATAGTTAGACGTTCTTTCAGTTTGATAGAAATAAATATATAATATATTTTTTTTTATAATAGGTAAAATCCTTTATCATATAAAGGAGATGCTTTTAATCAGATACACTAAGGCGGCTAGAAAATATTCTCTAGCTGTATTCATTTTTGCTTGGAGCTTGGAGTTTCTAAGAAATTGTGTGACCATTCGGAATAGTAAATAAGCTTATCTTTCCGCCTGAAAATACTGCAAAGGAAACTCAGTCTCAGAACTAAGGATGTTTACAAACAGGCCGTGCAAACTCCAGCATTTAACGGGAATAAAATATGTAAGGCCATAAGAATGGCGATGGGGCCGAAAGGTTCTTGAGTGCGACCGCGTACCGGAAGACGTAGAGTTGGAAGGTCTCCCAAAAGGTGGACCAATGACCTTGTGAAGGCCGCAGGAATGCGGGAAGTACAAAACCGGTCGAAGTGGCGGGAGCTAGGGGAAGGCCTATGTCCAGCAGTGGACGTCTTTCGGTTGAAATGATGACCAGCTATAAGAATGATGCCTACAGGATACACATACATCGCAACAACAACAATTGGACTAAAGCAGTTACAACATGGTTAGGTAACCGAGACCAATACTAATAAATTTTAACTGTGATTAATACACTGCACGCTGCAAAACTGGATTATTAAGGTACATAAGTACGATACGGATTGAAACACTTCTTGCATAACTGTTATTATTTTTATTTGATAAGCTTAGATCATACTATTCTTTAAAACCTAATGTTAATACCCCGTTTGAAAAAAAAAACAATTAGTATTAACAATGTATAATTTGTTGATAAATTTTGTGAGAAATTATTAACTTGTGCAAGGGCAATTTAATTGGATTGGTTTGCTGGACAATTAAGGATGTACAACTGACCTGAATACTAATACAGTAACCATACGGTGACACAAGGGATTCAGGGGCGTAGTTGACCTAGTTAATTTACGTGAGAATTAATTTAACCACATAATTATACAACGTGTAACCAGACCGAACACATCCCAATTAGTCTTGAGTTACAGAACACAATGACCAAGACTTAATGTTGTCAAAACAATTACTTACTAATTATTAAGATGAACGCCTCGACATTATGCATTTTAAATTGATGCTTACTGCCTTAAAATAAGTTTTAATTCATTTAGCTCAATTGGAGGTAGGTATCGCAAAATGCATAATTTTTGAAAAACAAGTCCCATATGTAAATTTTCTGAAATCGATTCAGTAGTTAATTCTGAACATACTACTTTCAGGACTCGCGTTTATTCTGTTACGCCTTGTATATCTGCCCGATAAGGGTGTATCCGAACACAACACCAATTTAGAAAATCGAACTATATTCCTCAGATGGTATCACTCGTGCCAGTCATGGAACGGTAAAACGGGTGAATGGCAGATTTGGGTGAACGGAGAACGTGTTGGCAGAGGATTCAACAACAGGGTAAGCCATAAAAATATACCATTTTATTTTATCATGATTATGAATGATAAATTGAGGAATGATGTGAAAAGACAACGGTGCGGTTTAAAAAATGTAGTGAAATTTTAAAGAGTATGCTTAGATGATTTCGTTATGCTGAGAGGATGAATGAAAGGCGACTAACAACATTTATTAACAAGGCAAATGTAAGTAGAAACGCCAGGAGGGGACGCCGTCGTAGGACATAATATAGTGACTTTATTGGCGATGTTCTTCAGAAAGGTCGGTGCGTAGTACTCGCAACCGGCGTGCGTGTATGACCAGGTGTATGAACGTAAACGAGGCAAAAGGAGTTTCTGCTATCGCCATGTGAAAAGGCGTATTGTTTATGGATGTATGTATGTTATTTGAAAAGTAAATACAACAGTTGGTACTAATATTATTCATTCAATTTATTCCAGCTCGTCGGCCACATCATAAAAGGAGGAGGTTTAGCCATATCCGGCCAGGACCAGTCGCTGCTCTACAAGAAAGATAACATAGAACCAGTTGCAAGTGAGTGTTGGATCACCAACCGTGCCATTTCGCAAGTAGAACCTACTGCCATACTATGTAATAACTATTATGACGTAACCATGTTGCAGGACAATCCGGTTTGTTGGGAGAGATCACAATGCTCCAGTTGTACCACGTGGCCCTGACTGCAGGGAAAGCTCACAAAGACCACAAGCATCACCACGTACACCACTTCAGACACGATGGAACTCCCGTGGAGTCTTCCACCGAGGCAGTGACTGAGCCTCCTGCGCCACAGGCTACTCCTCTCGGAAACGGAAACTTCTTAATCGGTGGCCAGCTTCAAAGAGCGCCTAATCTAAACTTGGCCGGAGCCCAGCAAATGGTCCCAGTCCAGCTGCCAAATGGTCTTCAGCTTCAACAAGGTTACATCAACGGGCAACTTGCCAACAGACTTGTTTCCGAACAACTGTTGAACAGCGTACAACCTGACCATTTAGGTGGCGGGAACCCTGGGCAACAAATATCTCTGTCCTCATCTCTAGGACAGATTGGGCAGAGTCAAGGTTTTTCCAGGTCACACCTTGGGCCATCAAAGGGTACTACCGTAGTATTATCTGGGTCCCTGTTGAACCCAGCTAATGTCAAATACATTGACGATACAGTGTCTCATAATTTGTTTAAGAGGAATTCTAAACGTGACAAGAGAGATAACCCGGAGAAAGAGTTGACAGAAGAACTCGCAGCAACAGGTTTGTGAATACTACTATACTATTAATATTATAAATGTAATAGTTTGCATGTTTAGATGTTTGTTACTCAATCACGCAAAAACAGGCAAAATGAATTTGGAGCACACAGATAGTTTAAAACCTGTATTAAAACATAGGTAGCATTTATCCCGTTAGTACGTTCCCGTAGTATAATTTCCGAGTACTACACGGACGAACTCGTTGGCAAAAGATAGTATTAAATTAATTATGATAGCGTGTAGCTTCATCTATTCATTAAGCTTGTGGAAACAAAACATTTACTTATGTAGCCGTGATAGTATGATGTTAGTTCAAACGGGATGCTAAAAGTTGAGAGTAGGTAGATGAAAGCCCTTAGTCAACTTTGAAATATCCTACTTTGAGTTGAGCACATTAATTTTCGTAAAGATATCTTGCAGCGACTGCAGAGTAAGAGAGATAATATTTATGACGTTTCTTTTTCACCCCGCATTTGATTCTTTTTGGCCTCGGAAATTGTTTGTTTCATTAATTTATTCCACAGGTATATAAATTCTGTGGCTGTATTTAAATATTACTACGCCTGTAAAAACCGGTAGTTCCACTTTGTCAACAAACAAAGAAAGATTTTGGACCTAAGAATTTTAATTTAAATAAATCATCAACACTGATGATGAGTCATTGGGGCAATCCAACCTGAGGATATTCATTATGCAACTTTGTACCTAATAAAAATATTTAAATATTGTATCGAATACATAATTTCTCAGAAAAAAAAACTTATAGTCGTAGGCGGTGGAAGAAAAATTCGAATGTATTTATTGATATCGTAAAATTCGAATTATAAACATCAAAACGAATTTATATAGACATATTAGTTAAACATTTTAGTTTTTACCAATACGACAAAATGCAAATCCAAGAAGTCAAAATTACCAAGGAGTTTCAAACAATTATTATATTTTTCTAATGGAACGTGTAAACGGGGCGCGCCATATATTATATTATGTAGTATTACAAAACTATTTCTTATTCTTTGAACATTGATATTATATTTAGTAGGTCCAATCCCAATGTATCAGCGTAGATAAAGTAGTGTATGAAACTGCATATAGCTAGGATACGCAATAGTTTCATAAACTACCACAGTATTGTGTCAATATAATTTGTCATTTTGTGCATTAGAGCAGGTGACAGATATACGTGGTCGTGACGTGGAACGTATGTTGTCGTTACTATATACCGGCTTCACCCCCACTACCCCATAGATAAAGTGCAAGACAAGACGTATAGGTAAGATTCAAGATGTTTCTAAAACTTGCATTGTTTAGAACCCATGCTGATACTGTGTTATGGGTTTTCTTTCAGAAACTGATTTTGTTTTATAACTTGTATAATTTGTCTAAATCAGGTACAATGTGGAACATTTATCTAAAATTTAATCAGGTACCTACTAAATCATGATATTAAGTGAAAACCGAGTGGTACCTATTGTATACTATGGTCGGAGTAGGCGGCGTCGAAGTAGATTCTAACTAAATATCCTATAAGAAGTTTCTCGAATACCTATACCTATTAGTTATTCATAGTATGACATATTATTTCGTGATATTCATTTCTATCAAAATAAGAACCTTCTAAGGAACTATATTAAGACATCCGCCGGTATCAAATAACAACTATAAACAGTTTTACGTTCACGGGAAATCTGTACCTTAGGATGATATTACTCGTGTTACTATTTATTATTGCCTGAGGCACAATTCCCGTATTTTTAGAAACGTTTGAGTCTCATCTCTCTCGACAATCACTGTCAGACTAATCAGGTTTTTTGTCACACAAAAACCTGATTAATTGACAATGATTGTCGATAAAGATATTGCGTCTTAAATTCGAAAGTTTTTTAACTAAATGCATCCAAAAAACCGGATGAGTAATATCAAACATGCGTAATGATTGGTTTTAAATGGTTTACAGGAAAGAAAGACAAACGGGGCTTAGTTGCTCTGTCCGATGGAACCTTTGTCGACGAAGCTCTTTTGAGCCCCGATCTGATCGAGGACAACAAGGAGGACGAAGCCTTGTTCCAGCAGTCGTTGTTGAGTGGACTCGCCGGATTTGTCGGAAACTTGCCAGTACAGAATTTGCAAAAGGAAACAGTAAGTAGATCGCATTCCTACATAATGTTCTCTTAATAGTGATCGGTGATGCGACTGGAAATAGTTTCAAATTAGGACAAATATCAAAACTACTTTTGCCTGGTTAAAACTGTTAGAACGATTACTAACCTCTATCTATTCTTAAAAACGTCCGGTTAGGTAATACTTACACAGCGTAGCAGGGATGCAACCTGTTCTCATAGATTCAGTACCTGATTCTGAACAGTCTTGCATAAAATGTTTACGTAGTTTTTAAAAAAAAATATTGCTGTCTAATACATTTTGACCACATAGGTATTGCACTTTTGTCGGAAACAGCTTAGCTTAGCGCTGTTTCGTTACGTGCTGATTTCTACCAGTATCTCCTACCTCGATAAAAAACTTCGTTACAATAATAACACAAGGTGAGACTTGAAATAAAATAAAAAACTCAACGGTATTGTTTTCTCAAAAGATACCTACTTATCTCTGCATCCATAATACAAGAGACTTGCGCAATTTAATGCAATCCCCCTTTCAGTAACAATGTCGTTATTTCAGGACATAAGAATAAGAACAGGGACAGCCAGGTGACCTGGACATTTTGTATTTGTATATCAAAGAATTTGTGTAATAATTTCAGTCGCTTGCTTATCTAAAGCGACGCTTGTAAATTGATACACTGTTTTCATATAAAGAAGTAACTAATAAATATATCACTTTTTGGTATAGACGTGTTATTTTATTGCGACTTGTAGGTCATTATCATCACTTGCCTAGGTTTTCCTAACTATGTTAGAGTCGACTTCTTGTTTAAACGGATGCAGCTGATAAACAGTATTTCTTTCACCTTGAAGGTACCTACTAAATTCGGGGCCCGCACATTTCAAGTCCATTTTTATTGTATTCCTACAAAACCTACACCTTAATTTAAAACGTATTACAAGCTAGTCTATATGTTCAAGTTTGCAGTTTGATCGAGTGCTTGAATTATCAACAGTTAAAGAATATATAAAATAATATTAGTATTTTATTTTAAAAAATCAGTCAGATCGATTGATCTGAGTGAGAGCATAATAAAGCCAGTAAAAAAATATTTTGTAGATATATGAAACACCATGTGTAAAAGGGTCGGTGCAAATATTAACTTCGACTCTCCAATGATTCAACTCGCTGCTTTTACAATGAAAACGCTCTAAAGCCCTCGAGAGATTTTACGCGAAAAAACAAATACAATCACACACATTACTGAACACATTAAAGAACACATTTCACTGACCAGTGCATAAAACAATAAATTGTTTGTATCAGTGTAAAGAAATGGAAAATTCTCGTGTTTTCTCTTTTAGGAATATTGTAAAAACGTGCTAAGTATAGCTGTTTCCAATCAAACTGGAAAACAAACCAAACATAGTTGGAAAAAGGGTAGCCAGAATGATTGACATTAGAAAATGGAAAACGCTATTATCACATTAGAAACCCTATACTGGAAAGTGTTTAGAAGCTTTTTCTAAGAGTGAACATTCGTTTTGGAAAAGTAAGGACGTAAAATAAAGGTTTGATTAGACATTCCGACGCAATATGTTGTGTAAAGCAACGTGACATATGGGGACAAATGTTTGTCACCGTCTAAGGGGGATATTATACACTATCATATATACGGGATCTTTTTCATTGTTACGTTGTTTTTTCTTAGTTTGAAGTTGCAATTTGTTTACGTTAAAGTAAAAATATTTAATTTTTCATTAAACTTTTAATTTGAAATAGCCATCATTTAAAATTGCAGTTAAATTAGTCCTGACATATGGTAGGATAATACCACAGTAATAAATTGAATATACGCAAACAGTATCTAATAAGAAACATTTAAAATTTCAGGTGGACGAGAGGGAGCCAGCCGAAGCAGAAGTTAAGGCCGTGATGCAGGTCTGCAGCGGCTGCGCTCCTGAGCCGTTCAAGAAGGCTCTGGTAATATCCTGGAGGTCTACCCCTAAGAAACTGTATAGTGGTGCACATTACTACAAGGGCTTACCGATCTGCCGAGCTTTTTAATCTTGACCTGAATTCTAACTTTAATGTACAAAGACTAACCTACTTATTCATAAACGATTTATAGCCATTTTGTAACACCTCACATACGCTGAGGTATGTAACATGTACCTATTCTATAATTATGTTGGTCTACCCGTATCGTATATCGTGTAGATCTAAACGAATTGCAAAGACTAGTTCTATACTAGTTTACAAAACTTTGGCAGACATGTTAACAAATTCAAAAAGGTGAAAAAAGTAGTAGGTATATATTTTTGAAACAACTTTAGTATCATATATTTTGGACAAAACCATACTGTATCAAAACTTGTTTAAGAGTGTAAACTTGGTAAATAGTCGTAACGGAAACGGACTCAGGCGGAGCTCAATTCGACGTTTCGCCCGCGTATTAAACATAATATACCTTCCTCTTGAATCACTCTGTCTATTGATGAAAATCGCATTAAAATTCATTGCGTAGTTTAAAATATCTAAGCACACAGACGCGGGAAGCGGCTTTGTTTATACTATGTAAACAATATGGTGTTGAATCCATATATTCAATTGTGTTAAATGCTTATAAAACGTTTATAAATGTCAAGTTTGTATAAAGATAGGGTTATTATATTATAAATCATTTAAACGGCAAGGAGGCAAGCTTTATCTACGACTAAACATTGATTTTTAAATGTCTTTCTTATATAAACGCCATTTATTTTAAGTGTTAAAATAAAAATATTTAGTTTTATCAAAAGTACTACAATTAATTGATTAGAGGCTGCCAGATGATTTCGATCTGGGATGTGTAAATTAGTCATTGGGTGTCGAAACACATCGAGTGTTTATATTATTTATTGTAGTTATAAGAATACATTAAATGGTTGCTCGATTTTTCATTAGTTTTAAGTAAATCTTACCAATTTGTTACCATTTTTTAAAATAAATCTTTAAAGTGTAAAAATATTGTTTCATTTTCACACTTTGTACGTACGAGACACATTAGATGTTTTTCTGCTATTCGTTGATCTGGATGGTGATAACAGTATTATCTTTACGCCATTAAACTAAAAACACTATACAGGGCGTCCCACGGATATGCCACATGGAGGGAAAGTACCTTGAATATTGTAGATGGAACATTTTACTGAAAGAAGACATTATTTCAATTTAAAAAACCATTTTAACTGCATTCATAGATATTTAAATAATTGCATGGTTAACCCGGGAATCGAACCCGTTATACGAGAAAAATAATCACCCTGTAGTTTTATCATACCGATCGGAAGGCTTTATCTCAGGATTATTTTTTACAAAATAACACAGTGTCAAAAATAAAAGGAAGACCATGAATTTTAACATTTGATGTGAAATTTTGTTCAGAAAAATTAAAACCTGACATTGCCGTAAGGAGATACAACTGACATTAACATAAGTACCTATTACCAATAAATGTACCCACTTGAGAAGTACGCATCTTTTCCCTATTATAATTTAAGTGCATGATAAAACGATAAAGAGATACGTAATTAGTAGGTCCCTGTCCAGGTTGTATGCAACAAATTGAGCCGTATCCTGAGCCGAAAGACGCGTAAATTATTTTGTCCATCGCAATGCGGCTGGCTGATTATCCACACTTCCACACTATTATATATATTTATATATATATATTATATTTTTATTTATTTATATATTTATTATTTATATTTTATATTATATTATATATATAAATGCAAAAGTAACTGTCTGTCTGTCTGTCTGTTTGTCTGTCTGTCTGTCTCGCTTTCCTGCTAAAACTACTGAACCGATTTAAATGAAATTTGATACACAGATAGTTTAGAGCTTGTGAAAGGACATAGGCTACTTTTCACCCCGGTAGTACATTCCCGCGGGATATTTTCCGACATCCACGCTGGCGAAGCCGCTGGCAAAAGCTAGTAAAAAATAATATAAAAAATATCCACCAAGACAAGGTCAAAAAATTGACAGGGAGCGAAATAATGAAAAGAGTGCGACTTTGTGTTCATTTTGAGTTTTTGATAAATTGATTAATTTTTTATTACAAATGTTAAAATTCATGGTCTTCCTTTTATTTTTGACACTATGTTATTTTGCAAAAAATAATCCTTATGATGAAGCCTTTCGACCGGTATGATAAAACTACAGGGTGATTATTTTTCTCGTGTAACGGGTTCCATTCCCGGTTCAACCATGCAATTATTTAAATATCTATGAATGCAGTTCAAATTGTTTTTTTTTAAATTGAAATAATGTCTTCTTTCAGTAAAATGTTCCATCTACAATATTCAAGGTACTTTCCCTCCATGTGGCATATCCGTGGGACGCCCTGTATATTAGTATCGTAATATAGGTTACAGTATGAAATTGCCGTTTTATAGTAATAGATACTAAACATTGAATTGACATAAAACCTTCATGGTACGAGCTATTCGAGTGAAACTTTTTTACATTATACTTATGAGATCTTTATAAAAATGTGCAAGATTCGTTTTTCGAATTTCAATTTTTTTTATTTAGCTTAGACTGAAAAGATGGATATTTCGAATATCCGACTAACTTTTAAATACGAGAGTTCCGACGCGTAACTAACGCGGCAGAAACGGCTCGCAATATCTTTGCTGCGTTTGGAGAGGAGACTGCTAATGAACGCATTCCTGAATTTTTGGTTTAAACGCTTGTTTAGTGGAAACATCAACTTAAAGAACGAACCATGTGGAAGATCGCGCACACAGGTGAATAACACTGAATTGAAAGATATGATGGAAAGCCGATCCGAGTCAAACTACCCTGGAATTAGCAGCATGGTTTAACGTTACCTTACTTACAACATTGACTCATTTGCATCATCAATAAGATAAAAATTATAAAAAAAATGTGTGCCTCATGATTAGACTGAGCTACAGAAAGAAACGCATGTTGAAACTTTCACTGCCTTGTTGAATAGAGGTACAGAGTGCTTTTACACCATCTACCTGTATATCGATGTTTCCCACAGTTTGTCAATTCTAGATCCCCAGAGTTGTATCGCAAAGTCACAAATGAACTTCCGATTAGATGGCAGCAATGTATAGATAATGAAGGTTAGTATTTTGATTTATTAAATATGTTACATACATCTTGGAAAAAATCCGAGGTTTAATTTTGCAGTATAAATTGGCAATTTCATACTTTAACCCCTAATATTTCATTTACCTGTATAAATTATATGTAGTGATCAACTAAATGAAACTCCCAGAGTATATAATTTCTATAGAAACACCTGGCGTCGCTGTAATATTTTGAAGGAGGCAAAATAGACTTACTGATGGTCTCGCGAAGCACGAACGTCGACGTAAAACTCCAACTTACCTTGGTCTTATGCACATGCTGATGATGGTACTCCGAGTCAATCTCAGGCTCGCTGAAGTAGCTCTGATCCTATGAAAAAGAAAACAGTCGATATTAAGGAGACTGATGGTATTAATGTGGCTATCAGTGTAGTCAGAGTAGGGGAATAGTGTATACGATGGATAGACTGTGTGAAACATGTCATGGCTACAAAATGGGGTGAATATTTAGATGGCAACTAATCAGAAAGCCATAATGCACGGAAAATAAACCCCAAAATAAATTGAGATAAAGGCAAGCGAATAATTATGAAAAAACACCCTAATATATATTTTTTGTATAAGATATAAGTACGCGTACTCCAAGGGTTGGATCGAGGTGGCCCTAAAAAGGGATGCCTGAGGGATTTAGGGAAGGCCTTTGCTCAGCAGTGGGAACGAGCAGGATAATAAAAAAAATAGGTATAAGTTATAAGTATAAGGTGTAAGATACAAGGCAAACTAAAACTTGTTTTAACACTGGGGCGTCCCGTATCATGTACTGAATCATAGTACCAGGTCGCGGGTCGATTTCCCTGCAACACTGTATGATTAAAACAAACTTAAATGGCCTTACAGGAATAAAATAAACTTCTCATTGATTACTTAGTTACTAAGTGATATGTTAACTCTATGATCTGTACCGTTGCAGTAACTAAGCTTGTTTCCGCCAACCTAATGGGTAAAGTTAGAAAACTATGACCCTCAACGCTACATCCAAGTTGGATGTATTTATTAGCCTTGGGAACATCACAAGTCCGGTTCAGTGAGTCTACGAGCGTAACAAATTTTATCTCTGCTAAAATTAAAAATATTTTCTATTTTAGATCGATTTTACGTGATTTTAATAATGTTTTTTTATACTATCATAATTCTCCTAATATTCTTTTTATATAAAATAATATACAAATTTATATCCTTAAATGTACCTTGAATACAAGAACAGCCTTTGATATAAGTTTTCTTCAATAAACTATTCTGAATTATTACTCCATCCCTTAACCACAGAACTAAGCGAAAATTTGATAATGTCTATTAATAGTCGTGTCTTTCCATATTTGCTCTGAACCGTGCCTCCAGCCTGTCGGGGTGATATGATTTCATTGGACAAAACTTCAGGACCTACACGTGTCTGAGTCAGTTAGTACTGCTTAGTTGGAAGCTTTAATATATGCTCGCTGTACTGGATCGATTGCTTTGGTTCGCATCGTTTTGTGTCTCTTATTGGACAGAATAATATTATATGGCACGGCATTCATCCCCGTCTTGCTAAGGCTTGATCTAAAAACTTTAAAGCTAAACTTTACTTTCACGGCTTTAATGAAACTACGGATCAAAAAAGGTGAATAGTCAACCGCATCAAAAGTAAGAGCTTAAAAATCGTAATACGTACAATAAAACACAATACCTATTGTTGCTCAGGATACTTTTGAACTAGGTAACCTAAGCATCCATATCCAAAACATTTTTTTTATATTAGCCTGCACTGTCCCTCTGCTGAGCAGAAGCCTTCCTCAAATCCACCTCGATCCAACTCTGGCGCAGATATACGCGTCTAGGTCGTCACGCCATGTCTTCTTGGGCATCCAAACCATACGACATCTTAGAGTAATGTAGGTAGGTACAGTACTGCAAGATGATACGTACTTGATCCCAGCTCGGTGGTCCAGAGCATGGAGGTGCAGCAGCAGGAGGCATGGCAAGGGACCCCACGCCGACAGCACCGGGAAAGGCACCTCCTCCAATATCTGTAGCCTCGAAGAGACGCAGGACAGACCGGTCTCGGATATCCCGAAGATGGGCTCTACAGAAGAAAAAAAAACATTGACTTAAGTATCTCGAAGTTTCGATAGAGGTTTTTCTACAGCAGTTTGCTTAAAGGTTATTCCAAATACGGGGTAAAAATTTTCTTATTTTCAGCTATTGTCTATCATTGTGTTCTTCTAGGTAAGGCAAAAAATTGGCCTATGTAACTCTAAAACTGGGGCTAATCTTCTAAGAAAAATGATGTCAAGTCATCATTTGAAAGTCCTGTTGCTGCAGTTTCGATTGCCTTCTGGCGAAATTAAAATTCAGGAAAATCTTTCATTCCGTAATGATAACACATTGACCTAAAGCTGGACTAGCGTAGTACGGAGTTTCAATAGAATAAGAGGCTAGCTTATACTGGTTTCGTAGACATTGCTATGCGGCCAACCGTACATCTTACTGAAATATTTATACACAGCCGACGGGTACCTACTCATTGGGTTCTTCTAGAATCGTAATCTCATAAACCAAAATTTCGTTCTACAACCTAAATCAAAGCTTTTTATTTTATTGAGAGCACTTTTCAAAATAAATAAGATTGAATGAAACACTTTACTAAAGAAAATAATGTGCTTTAGATGGTGTCGGGAAGACGTAATTATACCTATATCTTGAAGTACGTAGAATATTTCATGTATTATCACAACAGAGTTACGGTCTTATTCATAAAAAAGCTTAACGAAGGTAAAGTTTCCTATAGGCTTATAAAATTTTTGATAAAATTTTGTATTCATAAACGTCTCGTAAACATTCTTTATATAATAATATATGTCGTTAATGAATCAAAATGTTGCCATTTAATGAAGTCATCTAACAAATTGACCAACACATCGAATCGTCAATATAATAATAGAATAATTGTGATAGACATTATTACGTACTGTGAACTATCTACAGTTTCTACACTTCCGACGAGGTTATTGTTATTGGAACTGTAATTGTCAACTGATTGCTTACAAATTGACTGCTGTAGAGAGTTGGCGAATTTGCATTAAACACTGGTATTGTAGGCTTCTGGCATCTATATCTTTAATCTGTTTTTGAATAACACATTTTGACAACCAGACTGTAACTAGGTTTTAGATGTTCAATAACTTTTTTTATGCATAAGTCCGTTAGTAGTAAAGCAAATGATTCATTAACTCAATTGCAATATTACCGTCATTACATTGGCTAATACTTAAATTAGCTGGGTACTTGTCTAACAATCGACATTATATCAATTCTGAGTCGTCATAGTAAGCGTTATTGAAAGGATGTCTTCTTATTTTACAGATCTATGTCGTATTCTAGGTAACCTACTATTTGTAACCGAGAATTTGGAGTCATATTTTGTCTTCAATTACTTTTTTGAGTACTATGAAAATGGCTTCTATTTTTGACGTTTAGATTGATATGATCGTAAAAAAAAAGATCATGCTCACACTGCAGGTTTCTCAGTAAGCCGTTTCGCAGTACTTAGAGAAGTTACTTTATGCTACTAGAAAAGCAATGAAATCGGGCCTGCCATCTTTAATCAAGTAAAGCATCCGATGCTTACTGGACTCCCAATTAATTAATTATCTCGAATGTAAAGAATGGTGTATTTCTCATTCGTCAACAACTTTCATTTGTTTTTTACAAGAGCATTTGATGCTGAATGAACTTTAACACAGTATTTTACGAAAAGTTTTTATTTCAATTGGGCAATAGCCGGTAAGTATCTGTGTCAGTGTATATCTATACTAATATTATAAAGCTGAAGAGTTTGTTTATTTGATTAAACGCGCTAATCTCAGGAACTACTGATCCGAATTGAAAAAATATTTTTGTTTTGGGTAGCCTATTTATCGAGGATGGCTATAACCTATAGGCTATCTAACATCACGCTACAACCAAGAGGAGCAGAGCAGTACTGAAAAATGTGGGAAAATCGCACGAGTAGGCGATTCGACGCGACGGGACGGGGTAACAAGAAATTTAACGCGGACCAAGTCGCGGGCAGAAGCTAGTAATTATATTATAAAATAAAAAATATTTTTGACATCAATTTCTTGTAATTTTCAGGTCAGTGTCAGGCTATATATTGGACAAACTAGATTTCCAACCGTAACAAGTGTGTATTTACAGAATTATAATAAATAAAATCATCAGTACAACCTTCTAATTTCATATAATAATTTTTCATGAAATAGTAAAAAAAGGAAATCCCATACTTTTGGGCGGAATTTTGGAGCATGGGTCTTGTAAAATATGACATTAAAAAACCGGTCAAGTGCGTGGTTGATAAGAACAATGAAGAGTTTCGTAGTTGGGATGTATTTATCCCAAGAACAAACTTAACATTGTAGTTGACAAAGATGCTCTCTCATACACTCCAACTGTAAATATAAGTTGGTCGATTATGACTCGTCAAATTGTTTACGTAGCTGTGATAGTGTTCCTTTTAATTCCGATACGTATAAGGGAATTAAGAAGTCCGTTAGATAAAGCTAACATAATACAATGGAGTTAAAAGGTAGGATACAAAATGGCTGTATACATGTATATGTATACAACCATTTTGTATCCTATCCTACACTAGTATAAGTATACTACTGTATATATAGAATACGACCATTTAGCTGGCACACTTGGCATTTCGGGGGCCACTCTAAGAAAAAATTGCATTTTAAAGCTCAATATTTCGCAAACGAATTACTGAATCAAAAAACTCACACGGTTTTCACACACACAATATTTTTTTAACAACACCCTTCGCCATGGGATAGGTAGACGAGAAAAAAAAAATCGGAGAAAGTGTGTTCCTGAATTCGAATCCAGATCATAGTCTACCGACGCGATGTGTCAAAGGACAATGCCAGAAAGTCTATAGAGCTTTGACCCATAAAATAAAAGTTTGTTTACAAGCATGCAAAATGTAGCATTCTATTGCTGCTTTATAAGAGATATCTAAATTATGTCTAAATGCCATTAGAACTTGCTGTGTCTGTTTAAATCTACGATGCTTATTATTTAGGATTTTTCACTACGGTAATCCGAGCAATAAATACCGTAGTATTTACATACCTTTTACAACAATTTCCATGTTGCAACAACATATCTTAGCATCCTGTCGACGCACAAATGACCATTTATGCACCTCGACATCGTTCAAAATGGAAGCAATAATCAGAATCCGTGGCAAATAGTAAAAAGTCGGCGAATAGGCGAGATCGAGTCCATGTACAAGAGCAAAAGTCGTCGGTATAATGTAACAGTAATAATATTAATCACGTTGAGATTAGGGAGCGTAAAATACAAACAGCAATGCAACGGCAAACAGAACAGAGCTAATGTCAAAAAGTCAAAGAATGACTTTTTGTAGTGGTGGGCGTTACGACAACGAACTGTTTCCGAAGACCGTTTTATGTTTTGCAACGATGAAACCGTTTTTACGTCATGGGTCCAAACAGTCTTCGTTGCTCAAACCAGTCTTTGAATTACTAGATGCGATTATTTATTTTACAGCTAAGAAAATACGGTCGAGAACCCCTTGATCCAAATATCAAAGACGGTTTCATGTTCTGCGACGACTACGACGATGAAACTGGTTTTACGTCTTGGATCCAAAACGACAACCGTTTTCTGCAACCGTTTTCGTCGTCAGAAAAACGGTTGCGTGCGTCCATCAAAAATTCGACAACGACCCACCACTAACTTTTTGACATTACCATTAGCTCGTCAATGACGTTTCATTACAACTTAACCTACTAGTGCTCAAATGCGAAACATTTATTAGAATATATATTATTTATAATAATATTATATAGGTATTCACAAAGATTATTTTCATTAACTGTGTGTAATTTAACCAAATACATATTAAAATCCGTATATATTAAATTAAAAGATATTATTTTTTAAATTAAATAACTGTTTTTGTTCCGCGTGTGTGCGTACTAAGTAACGCAGATGGTCGCGATTAAAACAGGAAATACGTCTTGGGTTTTTAAATTCCTTTTTATCGCTAACTTATTATCCTCAACTGTAACAGAATAATAGTTAAGCAACAAAGGGTCATAATTTCTTGTGATATTTTTGATTAAGTTACATTTCCGGTACGGTGCTGAAGGCCCCACCCTTCAGGATCTGGAATTGTCATTTTAGCGATTCTGCCGTTTTAGCGTGACAATCACACATATGTATTTTAAATCTTTTGCACTTGATAGCCCATTTCATGAGGAAACATATACGCTTTTAACATCACGCTACGACTCTTAGGCCCAGAGCCAAATGAAAAAAGTTGGAAGGAACGCTAAGTTAAACGAAGTATTAACGCGGCGGGCGATAGGATACGAGGCGAGACGGGTCGGAGACAGAATATCACGCAAACGACGACGCGGGCTGAAGCTAGTTTAATAAAAATCTAGGTTCTAGTTGTTTAAATTTCGAATTTTGCATCCCTTAATACGGTACCTAATACCCATAGCACTAAGTCAGTCCCAAATTCCACGTGAAAAATCATGTTCGCTATTATAAACCAGTCAAGTCATTTTGGATCCTATCTCCTGAACATTAATTACCATTTCAGCTTGGTAATTTTTCTTTCATTCAGGAAATCAGCGTAATGGAAAATTGACTGACATTAAGATTCTGCCGTTCGAATGTTCGGAAGTTAATAGGTACCTATTCATGCAACGCTTTTGGTAACTGAGTTTGTCAAGTGATTTTATTTTGTAAAGGGGATAAGTCGCCTCCGAATCCAAGTGTTCGATTTCCACCTGTAAGTCGAACTTCGTAAAGACCTCAATAGAACGGCAGCAGGGTGTGGATGTGGAGCTGTTTCACAAATTATGCTCCACCTCCTTTCTTGCCCTCAGTGCCCAAAAACATGCAGCCAAGGTGCCTCTGCGCTGCTAAGAATGCCGAGGAACTGGCAAAGTTTTGGGCCAACAAAGTGTAATAACTGTCGTGCCACCAACACTAAGAAAAAGAATAAAGACCTATTTAATGATACTCCACTTGACATAGTTCTTGGACTTTAATTTATTCTTTGGCGACGACCAGAAGATTTGATTGCTGTCATGTCTTTAGTGACACTCGCATGATTAAGACAAATCGATTGACGTAAGAATCATCCACATCAGCCCACGTTTTTGCTATCGAGAGTGCCACAAAGGAACAAACAAACATATATACTGACACCTACAATCGTGCAATACCTACGCGTGATGAAATGCAAATAATGTGGTGGCGAGCAAAAAATCAGGTTTCCAATCTACAAACAATTATTCAATCAAATATAAACGAACGGAAAATCTTAAATCGAGTCACCGGGCAGGTGAGCACCATTGCGCTCACTGCAAGAATAGTTCGATCTGAATGACGTAATTATCGCAATAGTGGAATGGCCAGCAGGAAGCCCGGATATGGATTCAACAGAGCACTCGAACACTTGACATGATTCGCGAAATCGCGACCCTAACACGTCAGTGTTTACAGAACTTTACTTTTTCAACAAATAGTCTTTTAATGGAATTAAATGAGCTTAGAGGGTTGTATTCTTGTATTCTAAATTTTAATTTCACCTACCCTGGAGCTTACACCTTATACTACATTTTTAAAGGCAAGTATCCCGGCTGACTCATCACCTAACTTAAACGTGCAAGCATCCATTAAAAGAGGATTTTGCGAAAATCTTTTCTAAGAATCACCTTTTCGCCCACGAAGAAGAAACTGTAGTTCTATCTCTGGAAAATTCCTAGGGTTCCTTAACTAGGGTTTATTTATAAACTTGAATCATGGCATTAATACCTACGTACACCGTCCTTACTGTTACCTACGAAATAGAGGAGCTATTAACGTAAAATTGTTACCACTAATGCAGTTACTGCAGTCAGTCAGAACAGTCAGCATAATAGATAAGTAACCCGTCTCGTCGGATATAGTTAACGTTTCGTAAGAAACCGATCAATGTTTTCGAATGAAATTTAATTTGATAAGTGAACTGTTTGTTTTGTGTTGAACAATTTAATTTTATGCAAAAATATCCATCGTTCTTTTACTAAACTTCAGCCATATCTGACGACCCAAATTACTTATCTCTTTTGAATACCGTCTTAAGTATGTAAAAAAAGAACGAACATAATCTGGGCTGATTATGAATGTGATTGCATGCAAGGGAGTGTCCAGTGCGGGTTGGTAGATGTCACCTGGCGATTTCCTCATGATTCATTTCCTCATGTTCTCCTTCACCGCTTAGATTGCAGTTGTGATGAGTAATATACACAACGTAAAGCGATTATCTGGGTTCGAGCCCACGACTTGACAACCCATAAGACGGAGCCGTTACTACTAGACCACCACTCCTCTTTACTGGAACACCACGCAAACTATAAGTATAATAGAAACATAAAGAGAGAGAGAGAAAGAGAGAGAGAGAGAGAGAGAGAGAGAGAGAGCGTGAGCGAGAGAGAGAGAGAGAGATAATAATTACGTGTTATGAATAGAGAGAGCCACTTAGTATAACTTTTAAGAAGCCGTCATACACTTGTTTTGAATATTCAATTTGACCTCGCTAACTTAAATCCTTGATTTTGATCCTTGAAAACCAAAAAAATGACGTCCATGATGAAACATATGAAAGTTTCACACGCGCCATCTTGGATTTTCATTTTTAAACTCATTACCGGCTTCAGCACCCTAGATGAAATAAATCTATTCCTCTCTCTCTTTCTTTTCAGTATACATACTGGAAAGAGACAGAGAGAGAAATAGTCGCTTGGGAATGTACTCTGTTTAGTTACGTGACGATTTTTCCTAGTCAATTCTTATCGCAAGTCCCGATAGAGAAGTTGTTTAAATAATAAAGTTGACAGTAATCGTTTTTCAAAACTATATCTCAAAAAAGGGGTTTAGGCGGGTTTTATGTTTGTATGGCAGATTCATAACGCGCAATTTAATTGAACGTGAAAGGCAAGTACGTCACTTGCAAAAAAAATTTTGGCACCTACATGTTTTTTCGAAAATCAACCCTTAACTGCTTAAAAAAGGAGAACTACCTAATCAGCTTAGTGTAAAAGAAATCTATTTTATTACATAATTATTGACTACCGTAAATAAAGTCGAATATCTAATAGAAATACTTCAAGTCATTTTCCCCATCACCCATCCCTATTACATATGAATAAGTACTAAAACCTCTGCTACTCCGTCGGGGATTACAGGTGTGATGTTATTTTATGAGAAAATAAGAGGGTCAAGTATAATACCCACAATTCCAGCCGCAACGTGTTCTTTTTTCTAAAATGTAGGGCACGCTCTCCATTCTTTATCTGTGCTTTGTTTACAAAATGGATTTCAGTATTGTATTGCCAACATGTAAAAATGTACTAATGGCAACTTCAATCCAAGATGGCGGACCGAAAAATAATTTAGGATCGAAGCATTGAAACTTTTCTTCTAAATTCAGAACTACGCGATCAAATTATAGAAAGGACTACAAAGGACAGCAAAGTAAGCTGTAAATAACATGAAATAAATAACCACTAAAGTCAAACGGTTTAAATATTAACATTAACGTCTAAAAATCATAACGGATATTTGACGACTGGCAACACTGAGTTGATATTTATACACTGTGGACCGTTCATCAGTAATATGATTCTCTATTGACAGCGGCTATAACTCGTAGCAGTAAGGGTCATTTTTGTTGTATAGTATAAACTCCGAATGTGCAATTCACTGTACTATCTTTGCACGAAACATCCAACAGACGAACGATAACATTATGAAGAACACAATCACTGCCGTCATGATGTCATTGCACAATTCCATAAAAAAACACCCGATCGACACATTATTTCCAATATTACACCACTTTTAAACAATCACAGTATAATACGTGTAGCTTAACGAAAACCCTTTCAGCAAAATAAACACAACAAATAAGGGGAAAGTTTTAAAAATAGAACAGGCTACCATATCGGAACGTGAATATTATAAAATCAAAACAATATGTAATAAAGACACTTACGGGCAACGGTAGTCGTGAACGTGGCTAAAACTTCGGCTAGGTTTCATCCTGAAGCGCGAAACAAGAACTTTTTCTTCGAGCGAATGTATGGATGGTCCAAAGTCGGGTGGAACACTGATTGCGACCCTCCCGCTTCTAGGGTGATCTCCCCGCGCAAACTCGGTCCGCTTCGCTCCCGCCAAAACACTTGTGAACACGCGTTCAAGTTATACTCGTGTTAAGGCTAATTTTTCAGCGGTCAAATATTGTTTATAAACAAAACATTACGCTTATAATGCCCGAAGGGATAGGCAGAGGTGTAGCTATAAGTTCATCCTCATTTCGCCGGTAGTTCTCATATAACAGGGTCTAATAAACATGCAGGGGCTATTGTCAAATCCAGTAACTTTGTGTGAAGAATAAATATGACGGTTTGACAGGTCTATCTATATCTGTGGTTGGACATATTTTCCTTACAAAAATTGACAAACCACTATATTTTTGCCTCCAATAAAAGCAATAAGGCGATTGAAAAATTGACCATTAATGTACAGACGCCCGCCAGCACATAAAGCTTCTACAATCTGACAAATTTCTTTAATTGATTTTCAATCGCTAAAGTATTAGGTTCAAGATTGATTGGGAAAATTTTACAGTCTCGGGTAGCTTGACGTGCTGGCGTCTGTACATAATAATAGTATTATTTCTGCCGTTACAGAGATGCCGATAGTAGAAATATGAAATAACGTAAGGGACAAACTTCAGTTTTCCAGGAGAAGCAAAATTAGATTTTTCTTTTTACCCACTTCGAAAAGGAGCTTTTCAACCCTGCACCTACTTTATTTACATGTATGTTCGGCGATATCTCCAGCATTTGAGGATCGAATTATTTTTTTAATTTTGTGGTTAATGGTGATTCCATATCTTGGACTAAGAGTAGACTGTCAGTTAAACTGGAAAATACAAATTGATCACATCAGATCGAAGCTTTCCTCACTTTTGGGCTCATTGCGCAATGTAGTTCATTGTCTTCCTCATCGAGTGTGCCAGACCATTTACAACTCATTAGTAAAGCCGCATCTGATGTATCTAATTGAAATATGGGGCAACGCGCCAAAAACGAACCTAACGGACCTACAGATCGCTCAAAATAAAATTATAAAATTACTATTCCATTACGATTACCTTACACCTACAATTAAAATTTACAGAGAAACGAAACTCATGAACATAAAACAACTCCATGCATATTGCACTAGCATACTTATAAGAAAAAAATTACACAAATCTATTCACACACAAATACACTTTACAAAAGTACATCAAGTACATAATCGTAGCAGTCGTAGAAAGGACCACATTTTGCTGCCAAGAGTGCGAACAGTCAATGGAGAGAGAACAATTATTTTTGCTGGAGTACAACAATATAATAAGCTACCTAAAGAGGTAAAGAATGCGAACTCGTTTAATATTTTCAAAACTAAATTAAAAAATCACATTTTAAATGATAAAACACTACTACCTTAAACATACTTGTCCTACTGCTGTGTTGCTTTGTAGTGGCACCGGGTTCGCATTCCTAATAAATACCTATCTGATAATTGCTTCTTTTGCGGGTGGATCAAAATATCAAAATATTTTAAGTTTTTATGTTTGTTAATGTAATTTGTGCACGACATTAAACATTTGTGTTATTTTAATTAATGTACTTTAACTGTCTGATATAATGAAAAAAGTATGTGCACAGTGTGATAGTGTAGTGACTGTCAAAGTTTGTTAATATTTTAAGTTATTTTCAAATTGTTCTCAAGTAAGTGAAATATTTGTAATTTCTTATTGAGAAAATAAATTTCTTTAACCATATATAGATTTTACTAACTTGGAATTTTTTCTTTTTTTTTTCTGGATGGGAAATCATCAAATGACTTCTCCCGCTCTGGGCGGAGCGGGAGGGCGTGTCAGACTTTTACTGACTAAAACCCACCCGTGTTCCTTCAGTTGCCCATGTGCCAGGGTCACGGTATCTCTTTCGAACAATCACGCGACCACGGAAGGCATCGGTCCTAGTAGACCCCTACACTGCTGCTGACATCTCTTTGAGGCGCGCGTGGAACACTATGCGCCGACGACCCAAGTTTGGTCCTTACCGGGCGGCGAGCTACCCATTGCTCGCCGCCCGCAAGCTCGCGCCTACGGTGGCCGAGAGTCCGCTATCGACTCCCGACGCCCGGGGCGTCTCCTCCTGCGGCGGCTAGGGACGTGAGTACTAACTTGGATTCGGTAGTTTTTGCGTTAATTCGATTTTTTTGATAATATTGTAGTACTTCCTGTCACTATTGTTTATGAACATAGCAAATAGTGGTTTATGAATTGATGTAGGATAGGTATGTACCATGATTAAAATGTGAAGAGAACGATTTTTATTACAAATCTGATCGTAACTATAATTCTTTAATCTAAACTTTAATTTATAATATCTGGATGACCGAGCTTTGCTCGGTATTTTTTGGTAAATTGTGTTTAAAATAATAAGTTTATGTTCAAGTTGATTATCGATAAAGTTGGTCATTGAAAACACGAATAAAACGACATTTTATAAAAATGAATCCTAGCTAGATCGATTTATCGCCCCCAAAACCCCCTGTATACCTACTAAATTTCATGAAAATCGTTGAAGCCGTTTCTGAGATGCAGATTATATAATAGGTCTTTACCTATGAAATTGCCGTTTTGTATGAAAAAAATTAAACGATTTTTTTTCATGTATTTTTTATTTCTATTAATCGAAGATCGAAATAATCACCCATGCAATCAATGCATCTTTGCCAACGCAGTGGCAGTTTATTGATGCCCTTCTTAAAAAAATCAGCTGGACGGGAGGCGTGTTTACAAAGGCTATACTATTTTAGTTACGAGCCAGACTCTAATCAATGAGCTTTTGTTTATGCATATTACTCAACAATACCTAGTCTATCTCAGTAAAAAAATTGACTGAAATAGACTAGCTTTCTGTTTTAATATTTTCAAAGAAAATGCACGGACAAAAAAAAAACTAGTTCTATATAATACATATCACTCGAATAGCTAAGCTTTTGGCGAGATATTTTTAAATTTATACTCGCAACAAGTGGGTAGTGTTCTTTTCTTTACCTAATAAAAGTACTTCTCATTTGTTAATTCGTTTTATTTTTGTTATCAAATACATAATAGAAACGAGCAATTAAAATGATAACAGTTGCCATGTAACTATCAACCTATAATTGAAGCTTATCTATTTGCTTAATATGTATTCAAAATTAATATGTATGTAACTGATTGCCACCTGCGCTAAGATAGGTTGACGGACCCCGCTTCGCGGGGCTCCTATTTCTGGGTGGTTTAAAAAAAAAATAACCACGAAGGCTAAGGCGGGAGCGAAGCGGAGCGGAGCTCCCGCCTTAGCCTTCTAACCTAACCGATCCGAGTCGGGGTACTCTGAGTCGGGGTATTAACCATGGATGGGATTTCGTCCACGCGTGACTGAAATGGTACTAGATTTTGTCCGTGCATTTTCTTTGAAAATATCAAAACAAAAAGCTAGTCTATTTGAGTCATTTTTTTTACTGAGATATACTAGGTATTGTCGAGTAATATTCAGAAACAAAAGCTCACTGATTAGAGTCTGACTCGTGACTAAAATAGTATAAACCTTTGTAATTTCGCGGACGGGAGGCAACAAATTCTTCAAAGGCATTTTGTACTGCCTCTCGGGTATTGAATTTTTTCCCGCCAAGAAGTTATCCAAATTCTGGAAAAAGTAGTAGTCTGTAGGCGCGAGGTCTGGTGAGTAGGGCGGATGACGGAGAGCTTCCAACCCCAGTTCTTGCAACTTGGAGACCGTCTGCTGTGCAGTATGAGGTCACGCGTTGTCGTGCAGGAGCAGCGGAGACGAGCGATTGACCAATGCTGGTTGGAGATGTGCCAGCTTCTCCATCATTGAGTTCAGTTCTTCACAGTACACATTTGCAGTAATGCTCACCCCGTTTGGTAAGAAGCTGTGATGAATCACACCGGCGCTAGACCACCAAACAGTGACCATCACTTTTCTAGGGGTAAGTTTTCGTTTAGGACATTGTTTAGGTGCTGAACCAGGATCCAACCAACTTGCTGAGCGCTTGCGGTTATCAAACAGAATCCATCTTTCATCGCAGGTAACAATGCGGTTCAAAATTCCTTCATTTGTGTGTCTGTTGAGCAGTGCAAGGCACGTCTCGACGCGTACTTCGCGCTGGGGATCATTGAGTTCGTGGGGCACCCATTTGTCAAGCTTTTTTACCTTGCCAATTTGACGCAAATGGCCCAATATTGTTTTGACGCTAACGTCGAAAGCTGCTGCTAATTCAGCTGTAGATTGTGTATCATCAGCTTCCACAATCGCCTTTAATTCGTCATTGTCGACCAAAGTCTTCGGACGACCGCGAGGTTCATTTTTGAGGTCGAAATTTCCAGAACGGAAGCGAGCAAACCAATAACAGGTGGTGCGTTGGTTTGTAGTGTTAGCTTCGTAAACGTCGTCGTTGATGTTGCGTGCCGCTTGTGCCGCGTTGCTGCCACGACGGTACTCATATTCCACAATTACTCGAATTTTTAACGTATCCATGATGACGAAAAAGATTGAAATGCGATGAAAATGTAACACTAATCAGTAGACAAATGACTACTTTTGGAAAAAGAATTCCCTGTTTTTAAAATAAAATTAATTTGAAATTAGAATTCTTAGACAAACAAAAATTATTTTGATTTGAAATGGCCAGTACTGCAGAACGGCAATTTCATAGGTAAAGACCTAATATATCCAAATATACAAGAATTGCTCGCTTAAAGATATAAGATATTTCAATACTGTCTTTGATACAATTTCTTAGATTTCTTTAGTCTTAAAAGCTAAAATAGCAAATATTAAATAAACCCTATAGTTTTAAAGATAGCATGTCCGTTTCATTAAAAAATAATGAATGAAATGAACCTACCTTACGGTACCTTAAGGTACCTTAAGTTCACGAAAGGAGATTGTTTTTAATGAGTCCCATGTATCGTAACATCTATTAATCGTTTTAAAATTCTGTAATGCCATATACGTTACAGTCGTGAATCATATTTTATTTAATGAACGTACAACCCGATACAGACCCGCAAACTGCAAAATGTTCCCCGAGCGCATCCACCTTAATATTAAAAAAACTTTTTAACAAAAAATTAAACCGCCGAAAAACTGAAAAGCATAAAATAATAAACCTTAAAATTTTGAGTCGGCGCTGAAAAATCAATGAACAAGGATCACTCAAAGCGCCGACTCATTCATTCGGCGGTTTAATTTTTTGTTAAAAAGTTTTTATTTTATATTTTTTATGGCTTTAATGTACTAGTAATACTTGGCAAGGTATACCCTATCCAACACAAAAAGAATTATCAAAATCGGACTACTCTGTATAAAGTTATGCGTGCTTATACATTACAATCAGTGAGAGAACAATCAATCATCCCCTGTTTTCCGACCCTTAGGGTTCGATTTTGTTTTCCAAATTTATATGGGAACACCTTGGGAGTATACCCTTTCCAATAGAATTGTCACAATCGGACCACTATGTAAAAAGTTATGCATGGTCATACATAAAAAAAAATAAAAAAAAAATTACGCGTCGAATTGAGAACCTCATCCGTTTTTTTTCGTCGGTTGATAAAATAGACTGGCTACCATCTCGAACTGTAATTAGCAGAGATGCGCCGAGTATATAAGTTATACTGAGTAGACGAGTGGTATGTTTACCGAACCGAGTATTCTGCCGAGTAATTTAGTTCCCTGCCGGGGTCGCGTGATTGTTCGAAAGAGATACCGTGACCCTGGCACATGGGCAACTGATGGAACACGGGTGGGTTTTAGTCAGTAAAATTCTGACACGCCCTCCCGCTCCGCCCAGAGCGGGAGAAGTCATTTGATGATTTCCCATCCTGAAAAAAAAAAAAAAAAAAAAAAGTAATTTAGTTCAGTTGAAGCAACTAGTGGAAACGTAAGAAACGCTTCAATTTTTCTAGAATACTGCAATGCAAGTGACTGATTAATTATAATTAGGTAAATACGGTCGTTTTTCATCTGATTTTTCTGGACTGATTAATATGGTAAAGTTATCGAGTACTTCGGCAGTCAGAGTTATTCGCCAGATAATGAATACTACTAAAATGGCCGAGTAGGTATGCCGAGTACCAACTCGGCGCATCTGTAGTTTTTTTAAATCTCTTTTATAATATTTTTGACATTGACGACCATTTCTGGAATTACAATTACAATTGAGTGCATTATCAAAAGATATTTTTTTGTAATGGATTTCGTGTAGTCGATTAGACTTTATTTAAAAAAAAAATGTATTAAATTGGTACCTAACACATACCTAACACGTACCTAACCTATTTTAGGTATTGTTTTTTTATTTGGTTACCTAGAACATCAATTTTTAAAGCCTGGTCTTGCTAGATACTGTTGCAACTGTTTGGTGACCGGGTTCCCTTGACTGTCGTTCGAGTAATAATGTTTAAAGATAATGGGCGTCCGCGCTGACGATGATTCGAGCCTATAGTTAATCGAGATTTTGATGCACTAAGGTAGTGTGTTAACTGTCGCGCGAATAATTTATCAGTTTCAAGTACTATCGAGGTAACGATTTCGAGCAAGTGTTATTCGATCTCACGTCAATTGATTTCAAGTAGGGAAACCTTTAGTGATCAGCTGTTGTGTACATGTAATGTTGAGCGTATTTATGTATATTTATCTTCAACACGATATCATGATGAGACCTGCATCTAATTTAAATGAAGTACATGACGTTGCAATCGATGTACATACTTAGGTACAGTTATAAAAATGCTTTCGCCATCAACAACATCATTTCAGCCGAATGATGTCCACTGCTGGATATATCCATCATTCGGCAAGCCAATAGGCCTCCCCTAAGCTCCGCAGTTCAACTGCTTGTGCTTCCTGCATGCAGCAGATTTCTGAGGCCTACACAATTTCATCGATCCACCTTGTGCGAGGCTTTCCATCTCTACGTATTCCGGTACCCGGTCGCCACTCCGGAATCTTTCGGCCCCATCGGCCATCTGTTCTGCGAGACATGTGTCCTGCCCACCACCACTTAAGTTTGGCTGTTCTTCGGGTTATGTCGGTTACTTTGGTTCTCCTACGTATGTACCTCCTTATTTCAGATTCAATCACGCAGGAATAGTCGCCATTACTATTTGGGTGAGTTTCAGCCTTCTTATGAGGCGTATTGTGAACGAACACATCTCAGTGCCATAGGCCATCACTACCAACACACGTACCTACTGGATTAAAAGAAAATATTTTTAAATTTGTTTGTTGCATTCCTAATATTTGATTAAAAGTATGCTTCCTAAAAAATAATTAATAGTGGTCAAAATGAGCTTAGATGAATTACACATAGGTTTCGAGCAACCCGTGCAAATTGGTAGCTTGCACTTAGCGCATCTTTGCTCTCTGTCAGGCAGGCATAGTGAGCATCTTTTTCTTTTATTCCTCTGCATTTTCAGGGTTATTTTGATGCTAGCGCTGGTGGTTCTTTTAGAACCGTGGCCATTCTTGACCCGAGGTGTAGGAAGCCTTTAGACAAATGTAGCATCTCTCTCATTCAAGCATTGCTCCAACAATTCCTTTTGGTTCCTAGAACCTATACTATCCATCTCTAATACCTGCAATAAAACCGAGATTCGAAATAATTCATAAATAATTAAAACGTGACGTATAACGGTTCACTGGACCCAGTCGGATGTCGATACTGACCTTCGGAGTAGCGAGCGACACACATCCTTCCCACTACACGTCCTTCGGCTTACTACAGAAAGGTACCTAGTTACCCAGAGGCGGGGAGCGCTGCGTTGTTCGCGGATATTTTTAAACACGTTGAAATATTGAACCTGGGTCCAATGGACCCAATGGACTACGGTTCAGGGTTAAAATTTATGCGTTCGCCCACCTTTTCTAAGTTGGTGGTGACGTCATGTTTTTGATTTATCAAACAGGAAAGTAAAATTTGACTGTCATACCCACACTTTTTGTTGGAAAACCTTCGTCAGCAGTACAAATGTATTTATTATAGACAACTTTCTAAGTAACGCAAAACTAAGCTTTATACTCAATTATATTAATGCTTATTATAACAAGGTTTTATGTTTATCAAGTGTAAGTCAGTGTTTTGGTTGCCAAAAAGAATAATGATTTTATTCATTTATTTACCTCTCACAACTACCTTTACAGATCTTAAACCTAATTCAATAGTGGCTATAAACTATTATTATAACCTTCCTATTTATTATCTATATATATATAAATGAATCCCTATTTCCCTTGGTCACGCCATCACGCGTGAACGGCTGGAACGATTTCACTTTTTTTTTGTTGTGTTTGTTATTGTCAGAAGGTTCTTATGAAAGAAAAAAATTAAAAAATTGCGCGGAAAATTAGAAAATCTAAGAACACTTATAATTATTTATGAATAAAAAATACAAAGGTTCGCAAACGCTTTATAACTTCGAAGTACCAGGTTGTCATAACTTGGTAGGAACTCACCTAACATGGGTGTGTGGTAGCTAGAAAACGCTTTATGTCTTGGAAGTACTAGGTTGGCATAATTTGGTAGGAGCTCACCTATCATGGGTGTGTGGTAGCTAGACAACGCTTTATGCCTTCAAAATACCAGTTTGTCATAACTTGGTCTAACATGGGTTTATGGTACTTGGTGCTCTTTGCTTTGTGTTGGTGGGATCTGATAAGTTAACACAACATTTATTGATTCTGCGGCGGTACGAAGTTCGCTGGGTCAGCTAGTTTATCATAGATATCTACTTATATTTGTGGAGGTCAGATAGGCAGTCGCTCCATGTAAAATACTGATAATCAGCTGCTTCCTGTTAGACTGGAAGCTGACCCCAAAATAGTTGGGAAAAGGCTAGGCAGATGATGACCTACTTATATTTGTCTTATGATGTTTGAGGTTACTTGTCTATAACTTTTTGCAAGGCAGGTTGGCTACACACCAGATGTTATAGAAAAAGCTAGCTCAAGGATTGAATGCTTAGGAAATGCCTACCGTCATCACCTAATTGGAAAAACGATATTTTTTAAGCAAATGCTTCAAAACAGGGTTTATTATAGGGGTATTGTATGCGCTTGGCTTTTATACAGCAAAAGTGGACGACAATGGGGGTGCGAAGCGCGATGCGATGAATTTGATGAGTTTATTTTCGCGCGCGCGTTTTCTTATTTTGCAATAGCTCGTCAGATATTTATTTAAATTATAATGGTGTAAGGGATTATCATTGGGCACGCCACAATTGCGACGGTAAGTCCTTTCTTTGAGGAGTGGATAGAGAGGCGTCACGGCGTCCTCACCTTCCGCCTGACGCATGTCCTCGCCGGGCACGGGTGCTTCGGTGGGTTCTTATTCAGAATAAAGCGGGTAGAAACGCCCGGGTGTTTCCATTGCGAGAATCGTCTGGAGGGCACGGTGGAGCATACGGTGGAGGTGTGCCCTGCCTGGGCGCAGCACCGCGGTGTCCTTGTAGAGGCGATCGGCAATGGCAACCTCTCACGTCCGGCCCTGGTGCGAGCCACGGTACGGAGCGAGAGGGCATGGGAAGCTGTCACCTCCTTCTGCGAAGCAGTGATGCTCGCGAAGAAGGCGGGGGGCGTGTGGGAGTGGCAGTCTCTGCGCCCTCACGTCCCTAGCCGCCGCAGGAGGAGAAGCCCCGGGTGTCGGGAGTCGATAGCGGACTCCCGGCCACGGTAGGCGCGAGCTTGCGGGCGGCGAGCAATGGGTAGCTCGCCGCCCGGTATGGACCAGGCTCGGATCGTCTGTGCGTAGGGTTCCACGCGCGCCTCAAAGTGATGTCAGCAATACTGAAGGGGTCTACTAGGACCGATGCCTGCCAGGGTCGCGAGATTCGTTCGAAAGAGTTACCATGGCCCTGGCATATGGGCAACTGAAGGAACACGGGTGGGTTTTAGTCTGTAAAAGTCGGACACGCCCTCCCGCTCCGCCCAGAGCGGGAGAAGTCATTTGATGATTTCCCATACAAAAAAAGGGGATTATCATCATGTAGATGATCTAACGTATTTAAGTCGATAAGGGTGATTAGATACTGTATCCGTCTGAATAGCTTTCTAATTTCCGCATTGTACGAAACATTTTTTTTTTTTAAAGTAACAATGCGTATTATTTCCTATCCTTAAAGACATAGAAAGATCATCGGAGACTTTTCTGTCGACCTTTAAAAGAGGAATATCCTACCATACATTGTTTTGTTATCCCTCAAAGGCATTCGGCAGCGTTTTCCATGAAAGCTCCTAGACGGCTTTACTTTTCCGATATTTTTAACTGTTGTCGTCGTATATACGTTTATTCTGTTATTATTAAGCCTCTACCACCACCCACGTATCCGTCCGTCTATCTGTCTGTCCCCCACGCAAATGTCTCAGTAGTCTGGAAATTATTAAGGAACTTGTGTATAGATCTCAAGGCGTATCATCATCATCATTTCAGCCGAAAGACATCCACTGCTGGACATAGGCCTCCCCGATTTGGGTGGTATGCCATAATCGCCACGCTTGGCAGGCGGGTTGGCGATCGTAGTATGGTGGTAAAATGCATAGAGAACGCTGCTGCCCATTGTCTAGTAAGTCCCTTGATCACATCTTACGACACCCATGGGATTAAATGGGTTCTTTACGTCCGGCACCACACGATACCAAGGCGTTGTTTTAGATAAATTACGGATCCCAACACTTCACATCCTACTAATATTTTAAATATGAATGCTTGTATGTTTGAATGATAATTACTCAATCATACAAAAACAGTTGAACAGTTGACCTGGATTAACATATAAGATACTTTTTCTCTCGGTAGTAGGTTCCCGTGGGATAATTTTTTTCGACGGGTTTGACGCATTTGGTGCACATCTCAACTTGTACACCATGCTCAAATGGTGAACTTAGCAACTGGTGCACTTCACAATTGGTGCACTTCGTAAAAGGAGCACTTTTTAAGATGAGTGGAGATTTGGAAAAAATGTCTAAAAATGAACGAATCTTTAGTTTTGCGTAGGTAATTTTCTTAAAAATACAAGCAACAAAATAATTTTAAATGAACTCTACATAATCACTATAACATTATTATTTTTTCAAAAATAAAAAAAAGTCGCTCGATAATAATAAAAATATAATTATGTAAGAAAAAATAGACTTACAGCAAAAAGTTATCATAATAAAGACATGATATAATTATCATATTATATCAATAACCTTTATAATATTATAATTTAAACTGAACTTCTTATAAGTGTGCTAAGCGCACATTTTATTTCACAATGTCAGAAAAAAACCGTAAACAGCGTGATGTGACGTTTGACCGAAAATATAAGAAACTATTACATAAATTGGAAGACGGAAATCTAGCGGTGGAAAATTTCATGAAAAAGATCATGTTTCTCAAATTATTCAAGTAATTTACTTTATAGCTATTTACTTAATTAATAGTAACAATTACCAAATAAGAAACAAAGGTTTATCTATATTATTTATAACCTGTTTTTGAGAAACAGGTTATGATTTAATTTAAAGCTTTTATTTTATTAATAATAATAACTATAACTAAAAGAAGTACAGTTAAATTATAATATTATAAAGGTTATTGATATAATATGATATTATATGCGACTGCCTCGTTGGTCTAGTGGTAGCAAGCGCTACTGCTGAGCTTGAGGTCCTGGGTTCGATTCCCAGGTCGGGCAAAGTGTTATTGGGTTTTTCCGTCTGGAATTTCTCAGTAGCAGCCCGGAGTCTGGATTAGTGCCCGGTTGATGGCAATAGGCTCGCCCCCTATTACGTGGGACTTAAACATAACAGGCGAAATGTGGGTGTACTATAGGTACCCCTCTGCTCAACCCTTCGGGGAAACAAGGCGTGATGTTATGTATGATATTATATCATGTTTTTATTATGAACTTTTTGCTGTAAATCTCATTTTTACTTTCATAATTTTATTTCTATTATTTCCGAGTGACTTTTTTATTTTTGGAAAAATAAAAATGTTATAGTGATTTATGTAGAGTTTAATTAAAATTATTTTTGTTTTGTTTGCAGTAGGTAAATCTTTCTTACATATTTTTTTTATTACTTTCGTGTGACTTTTTATATTATTATTGAAAATTGTTTAAGTTTAAGTATAGCTTGGCAAAAAAGAGTCTGTCGTGGTAACCATTGGAACTATAATATTTTTTTGGTGGCAGCACTGCTTTGTTTATCATCAACAAGTAGCTAATCTGTCATTGTGTTATGTTCCTAGTTGTATTTTACTTATTTCTAATTAACTATCAATTATTAATTATTTTGAACATATAAAAAATGAATAAAACAATAAGGAGTAGTGGTGTGAGCTGTGATATACTAAGTTTTCGTAAGAAATTTGGCGGAATCTGAAGCGGAACAAATTTTGTCTCCGATTGACAATGTTTACGAAAGAACTGCCGACACGAAAGGTATTTATCCAAGAAATGTATCTTTTATTCAATGCCAGTCATTGTTTTTCCTTTTTAATACTAAGTTTTATCGGTATTATAAGTTTCAAGCCATTTTATTGTTTTATTTACTAATAGATTATTGAGGTTATGTTTTCTAGTTTGAGAAATCGCGTGTACGTTAACTCTTGATGTTTGATACTTGAAATTGAATAATTTACCTACATGGAATTAATATGATTGTCTTTATGTTTTTTTCAAGGTAAATCTCACAGTACAATTAGAGAAATTGTTAATGAAGGTGAAAAAAATTAAGGATTTTTTCTACACCTGGAGGAACACCAAAACAGTTGGCGGAAGAAAGAATTAGAGGATTTTGATCTGTGTGCAATTAGACAAAAAGTTCAACACTATAACGAAACAGGCAAGTATTTTTTTTTTTTTGTTAATGCCATTATCGCATACCACAGTAAAAAAAGTATTTTTTATATTTACTATTTTTCAGGTGCCTATTCTACGTAATATATTACCTATAGTTTGAGGAGACAGGTCGTTATGGGAGCCGTAAACATGTAAGAAAGATTTTTACACTATTTAGATTTCATAAATAAGAAATGTAAAACTGACACATCAGTGTTAATGGAAAAAATCTATCATAGCACCGAAAAGGAATACAAGAATGATGTTATGTCACGTTTTTCTTTTTAAATAAAATGTATATTTTAAGCGTGTTATTTCATTTTCATTGTCATGTGAATAGTGATAATGTTATGTACCCCACTTAGACATACCTGACGCTTCCATTAACAGGATTCGTTCAGTATCATTCATGCCAAATTTGATACAGGCATACCAACCATCGAATGGTTGTGAATACCCTAGATGGTGGCCGCATATGCGATTGCTGAACATTATGTCTTGTGTATCGGGTTCAATCAGCAATCCCTGAGTGTAATTTAATTAATTTTTAAACTGAACAAGTTTGCATTATGTTATTATGATGGCACTCTTAGATAAAAGGTTATTCCAGCGAAATAATGCGCAATCTACTAAATACAATGAAAGTAAAAGACTGTGTGCCTATCAAGTCTTGAAATCTTGATTGATGAGAATTTCCGGGATCTCATGTTTATGGATTAAAACAATAAGTATCTTATCACTTTTAGCCCTAGTATACAGGGTGGCCATACCTGCTAAGCAGGCGCCCTCATTTTTTCCAGACTCTTTTTTGCCAAGCTGTAAGTTTGTACCTACTTGAAAAGTATTTGTTGATTGTATTTGTAAGAAAATTACCTACGCAAAACTAAAGATTCTTTCATTTTTAGAAAAAATTTCCAAATCTCCACTCATCTTAAAAAGTGCTCCTTTTGCGAAGTGCACCAATTGAGAAGTGCACCAGTTGCGAAGTGTGCCATATGAGAAGTGCACCAGTTGCTAAGTTCACCATTTGAGCATGGTGTACAAGTTGAGATATGCACCAAATGCGTCAAACCTTTTCCGACATCTACTCGAGCTAAGCCGCTGGCAAAAGTTATTTCATGTAAATCTGTCCGATTTGGTTAACGATTCAATATCTTTATTATTCAAGCAGGTATTTTTCTTTCGAACACTTGTAGGTGTATTTTGAGTCCTGCCAGGGTCGCGAGATTTGTTCGAAAGAGTTACCGTGGCCCTGGCATAAAGGCAACTGACGGAATACGGGTGGGTTTTTAGTCAGTAAAAGTCTGACACGCCCTCCCACTTCTCCCAGAGCGGGAGAAGTCATTTGATGATTTCTCACCCACAAAAAAGGTATTGTATTTTAGTACTTACATCAGACACACATAATATTCTCATACACTATGAAGCCGAAGTAATATAAATAAGGTAATGAAACAAACTTACCTGTAATACAAAATCGAGATAATATAGCTATTTTATTAATAAAGTCCAAATTTTAAAATATCTAGGTATTTTAAAATAAATATCTTATTTAAAAAACCGAAGTGTAGTATTGTCAAGGAAATTACTTGTTTATCTAAATGACATACTACGTCCAGATGCCGTTTTTAAGTCATTTCATACGACTGTCAAAGAATTCCAATTATAATTTGAATTAACGGAAAATTTAACTACTTAATCAATTCACTGGCTAACACGATAAATTGTATCGTGATAAATTGTAGCTTAGATAGATGTTTTAATTATTTTAAAAGGTTTCGAGTTGAATTAAACAAGGCTGAATGCGACGCGGTTGCGGTGCCCTATTTAAGTTCATTGTGATGTACAGGTAAATTGTTTTCAATGGTGGAAAATTTACGTCAGAGTCAATATGACTATGATAATTGGAGCGAAAAGGATCCAACCCACACCCAGTTACTTTTGACAAATTGACGTTTGAAGTTCAAGAGGTATTTTCCCATTACTATTTGTTTTAAAATTAACAAAAAGTATAATTTTGTCACTGCAATATTAACACGTTTTTTTTTTAATTAGTAATGTTATATTTACGTGTTCTGTTAGAAATACTACTTAAGAACCAGAAAGTTTGTAGAATTTAATCTAAAAAAAAATATATAAAAAGCGCCATACCATTGGTTCTAAAGTTTATGTATACGAAAAATAAAGGTATTTTTAGCTGGATCGGTTTTACTGACACGTAGGTAGTATCTGTCATTTGGCTCAGTCTGTTGCCCTTGCGTAACTAATTTTTGACCAAGTTGTGGCATGGATCCTTTTTGCTTAAGTAAGTCAAATATAAGTGACAATCCTTTTATATAAGGTACCGGACATGCTGCCACACATGCCACATGCTGGTGATATAAAACCAGCTCAGAGATCGCTAATATATGAGGCTACACTAAAAATATAATTCAATTAAAGTTACGTGTAAAAAAAGATTTGTTAAAAAGGTACTTGAACAACCAAGTATCTTTTTAACACTAGACGAGATATTACATTGGGGACTTTATGTAACATCTCTTGCGGGGCGGCTAAGCTCGGCCGCTTTTCTGTTATAAAAATAAGATAATTAACAGATTCAGAAACCGCGCGTTCCGTCTATTCCAGCTGCTTCCATTAAAACTATTTCTATTTTGCAAAAGAGAGCTGTCAGAGCCATTTACAATCTAAGTCGCCGCGAATCTTTCAGGGAACTATTTAAAAGGATTCATATTATGATGGTACCTTGCCAATTCATTTATGAAAATGTTATGTATGTAAGAAAAAATCTACATATTTATAATAAAATAAAATGAACTATAGACGTAATTATAATACTAGCAATAAAGACAACATAGATCAACTATTTTTCAGATTAGTAAAAGCACACAATTTTTTATGGGTTAGGTACTGGGTTAAATTTTACAACAAAATCCCTTGTTTGTATTTCAATTAAATGAAGTACACTTTATAAACAACCATATTAGAAATAAGAGGATTACATCCAATTTAAAACATTGTGGTTTAGTCGGAATATTAATGAAAAAATATCTTATTTATTTTCCCATTTATGTACACACATATATAAACAGTCAAGAACAAACGAACAGAAAAATTACACTACTACTACTATGCTATCTAGCAATTCATGATCTCGCCCGAGTTAGGAAACAAAATTGCCTATCATCAATTGGATTTTTCATCATAAAATTAATAAGACTTTGGTACGAATAAATAATAAATATCTGGTTGACCGAGCTTTGCTCGGTATTTTTTGGTAAATTGTGTTTAAAATAATAAGTTTATGTTCAAGTTGATTATCGATAAAGTTGGTCATTGAAAACACGAATAAAACGACATTTTATAAAAATGAATCCTAACTAAATCGATTTTTCACCCCCGAAACCCCATGTATACTAAATTTCATGAAAATCGTTGGAGCCGTTTCCGAGATTCAGATTATATATATATATACATATATACAAGAATTGCTCGTTTAAAGGTATAAGATTAAAGTAACTTCATGTTATTTCCAAACTTTTTGAAGAACACGTAAAATACTACTTTTCTTCCTAATTGGATAAGCGTGACTTTTTCACATAATTTTGGAGCCTCCTTATTTAATACGCATTTATTTTAAAATAGTTATTTGTAACTAATAACTGATAAACCCACCTTTGGTCGGAAGTTTCCTTTGACTGGCACTCTTCAACAACCACAATGCTCGTAATATTACAACTAACGAGTACAGCAAGCTTGTGCACAGTATGCAGGAGAGTGAGGAGAGTATAGAGGATTTTGTTGTTTTTACGTATTTATCTAAGTAGTTTGATATTATTATTAACTTAATTTTATTGGTAAATATTATTTTTATTCATTACTTTATTCATAAACATATTACTTTTGTAAACTATGATCGATTAGTTTGTGGAAAAAGTCATCTTCCATCGGACGTTGCGGATACTTCGAGCAAAGTTTTGTTTCACAAATCACCCGCTGGCTTTCTGTTCAGATGAGATATTGCGCTCAAATTTTCGGCTGCGCTGAGATATAATAATTTATTTGCGTACACATGGCTACATATCAAACTATACATTTCTCTTTTAAGCTGATCTCCAACTAAACGGAAATCCTACACAATGTGAGATCAGTTTATACTGGAGATGCATAGCTTAACGTGTAGCCGCACTGCGTACATAATATTTTCGAAAGAAACATTTAATACACTTAATTCAATGTACCATTTCTTGACTGGTAGGAATACTACAACAAGCGCCAATGCTCTACATTTCGGTCAATTTTATTGCAGAAAAAATTTAAAACATACTCAACTAACCAATTTCACGTTCATTTGAAAGTTCATAATGAAGATAATAGACCTTATAGGGATTAAATCAGTACCTAAATTTATTTACTCCCACTTTTGTTGACGAACTCGTGTAAGGTAACCATGAATACATGAATCATTTCGAGCGACTTATGACCGTCCCTTAAATCAGTTGAAACTTGAAAATCAGCGTAAAGGTATTTTATTATACAAAAGAAAAATCTCAGAAAATTTCAATAGATAATGGTTTTATTGTGGGCAAAAGTACGAAACGGTGTGCTGTGTGTCTGTTCTCATAGCCCCCTTTTAACGACAGGGATGAGTAAAGGTTCTGACGGATCACATTGTTTAGAAGTGCCGGCTTTGCCGATAAAAGAACTGAGTTCTAAATGGGTACCTATAGTTCTATAAAGAGAAAGTGAAGTTTACCATGAAATATGGCAAATTTTCAAAGCTAAAGTTTCAAGTGTTACAAACGACGAACTTAATAACTTTCAACTTATTTTAGCACCCATAAACTAACTAGTCAATAAAGTTTAGGGAACAAGCTAACTAAAACCAGATATATAAAAAAAAAACTCTTAAGAAGAAGTAATAGCTACAAAAAAAAGCCTACATTAAATGGAAAAGCATTCTCGCAAACAAACAATTCACCCCCTCAACTAAGGCAAACATTTTTGTTTACTGCGTTTACATAGAGATGGCGTTGTTACGAAGTTTTACGTTGAATAGTAGTTTGAGATTTGGCGGAAAGATGGCGTAAGAGTGTCAGCCTCCTGAGATGTTTGAAGCCATTTTTCATAAAGGAAATTATTCGAATTTTACCACAACATATCTTTTTAGGATCTTAGTGGGTTGTTTGAAGGTATTTTCCATAGCGAAAATGATTCGAATTTTCCCACAACATATCTATTTTAGGAACCTAGTGGGTGCGCGTCCTGTGGTATCTGCCTACCGTCATGGGACAAAGGCGAGGGTTTATGTGTCCCTATGTATATACTTACACTTACTTTTTTTTTCGTTTATTATCTGCTAAAAATACGAGCATGAAACAGACATTAAACTTTTTAAATTACCCTATAACCGTCCTTGCGAAACACACTTTTACCTGATGGCAATGACATTCATTCTGACAAATCAAAAATATTAACTCCGCAAGTTACGTTGTCGAGTAGATTAGTTTTAAGTATCGAATATATTGTATAAGTTAAGTTAGGGTAATTCATTATCCATTAGTTAGGTAGGTCTTAATGGTTTATGAATTTCCTTAAAAATCCTTCGAATTGTGATTGTTTTACGCATGTGAAAATGAACAATAACTGAATTTAATGACGGTTCCAATACAAGATTTTTTTTTAACGAGTGCGCAAATTTTTACAAATTAAACTTAAACGAATTATAATAACCATGCAATTCTTATTTTGATATACACTCAGGAGCACAATTAACCGTCCGCTCATATCGAATTCCATATCGTTTGTTTATGATAACTTAAGCTTTGACTACAAGGCGTAACTTCATAAATGGGTATATCTGGAATAAACAAAACAATCATAGCCGCGTTTTGTTTACTTTTGTGGTTTTTATTCAATAATGATCAGATAAGTCGAAATTTGACAGACTCGCCCCTGGTTTAGAGTGAAGGATACATTTGTTTTAAATCGTTGTGTTACCATTTTTTCGAATAAATCCAAGGTGTTGGAGTGCCGTGACCCCATTAACACCATAAAAATGCCACTGGACGCAGCTAGAGCAGCCAGGGCAGCACTCGCAGATGCTGGGTTCAGCCAGCGTCGGATTGGACGAATGCTTGGAAATCGACGAACCACTATTCAAGAAGCTATCCGGCGTTACAGAGAGACTGGTTTCCTACATAAGGAGGCCAGGGCAAGGTCGTAGAAGGTGTACATTAGAGAGAGATGATCGTTACATCGTCTCGAACGTTCTTCGAAATCGGTTCACAACCGCTTCTGAGGCTCGTAACCGTTTGTTTGAGGTACGAAATGTAAGTGTGAGCCTTAGAATAATAAGAAGAAAGTTAGCAGAGAGGGATCTGGGATCATTTCGACCAGCTCGAGTCCCAGAACTGACCGCAACTCACAGAAGAGCAAGACTTGCATTTGCTCGAGAACGTTTAAATTGGACTTCGAAACAATAGAAGGCAGTTCTCTTCTCTGATGAATCAAGAATCGCTTTACGAGATCCAGATGGACGTCAGCGCGTGTATAGACGCCTTGGTGAAAGGTATGCTGAACGTGCTGTGGTTGAAATAGTGGGCTACGAGGGAGGCTAGATAATGGTGTGAGGTGGCATTTGTTACGACGCCCGTACAGCGTTGGTCGTCTTCGATAGAGGTAGCGTTAATGCTCACAGATACGTGACAGAAGTTTTAGAACCACATGTGATTCCGTTTTTGCCATTCATTGGCGATAATTTTGTTTTAATGCACGACAACGCACACACACACTGCGAGTGTACACACTGCGTGAACACACTGCGAGAATTGTCACGGATTACTTGGATGCCATCAATATTCAGCGATTACCATGGCCAGCTCGGAGTCCAGACCTAAACCCGATAGAGCATGTATGGGATAACCTTAAAAGATGGATTGGGAGTCGTACACCAGCTCCTACGACCATCAGTGAGCTAAAAACTGCAGCTATTGAGAAGTGGGAGAACAGTTTAGTTTCAATTAAACCATTTCACAACTTACACGTTTCATTTGTTTTCGTAAAGTTTCACCCAATGTATCATATTAAGTCTTTACCTATGAAATTGCCGTTCTGCAGTACTGGCCATTTCAAATCAAAATAATTTTTATTTGTCTAAGAATTCTAATTTCAAATTAATTTTATTTTAAAAACATGGAATTATTTTTCCAAAAGTAGTCATTTGTTTATTGATTAGTGTTACATTTTCATCGCATTTCAATCTTTTTCGTCATCATGGATACGTTAAAAATTCGAGTAATTATGGAATATGAGTACCGTCGTGGCAGCAACGCGGCACAAGCGGCACGCAACATAAACGACGTTTACGGAGCTAACACTACAAACCCACGCACCACCTGTTATTGGTTTGCTCGCTTCCGTTCTGGAAATTTCGACCTGAAAAAAATTAAATTAAAAATTTAAAAAACCCCCGACACAAAAACCTAATTTCCCTTTAAAAAGTAAAAAATAACTCAATCTTAAAGTACCTAAGAATGTATTAATAATTCAAAAAAAAATACGCCGCGTTGGGGGACCGAAAATTTTTAATTTAATTTTTTATTTTGTAATTTTTATAGGTATATACTTAATATAATGTAGAATCAAACGAAGCTAAGAACACTTTCGATTAATTCATCAATATTCTCTTTCAGTGCGCTTTCATTTGAGACCCCACTCGAGTATATTTGCTGACATTCGGTTACTCTTCCCCACTTTCCCCCCCACAACTTTTAAACGGCTCAACCGATTTTCATCAAACATGTCTAAGAACACTCGCAGATAAGTCACCTTTAATACATATTTTTTTTTATTGAAATTGCATCATCCGTTCGGGAGCTATGATGCCACAGACAGACAGACACACAGACAGACAGACAGACAGACAGACAAACAGACACGTCAAACTTATAACACCCCTCTTTTTGCGTCGGGGGTTAAAAATGAACCTCGCGGTCGTCCGAAGACTTTGGTCGACAATGACGAATTAAAGGCGATTGTGGAAGCTGATGATACACAATCTACGGCTGAATTAGCAGGAGCTTTCGACGTTAGCGTCAAAACAATATTGGTCCATTTGCGTCAAATTGGCAAGGTAAAAAAGCTTGACAAATGGGTGCCCCACGAACTCAATGATCGCCAGCGCGAAGTACGCGTCGAGACGTGCCTTGCACTACTCAACAGACACACAAATGAAAGAATTTTGAACCGCATTGTTACCTGCGATGAAAAATGGATTCTGTTTGATAACCGCAAGCGCTCAGCAAGTTGGTTGGATTCTGGTTCAGCACCTAAACAAGGCCCTAAACGAAAACTTACCCCTAGAAAAGTGATGGTCACTGTTTGGTGGTCTAGCGCCGGTGTGATTCATCACAGCTTCTTACCAAACGGGGGAGCATTACTGTAGATGTGTACTGTGAAGAACTGAACTCAATGATGGAGAAGCTGGCACATCTCCAACCAGCATTGGTCAATCGCTCGTCTCCGCTGCTCCTGCACGACAACGCGCGACCTCATACTGCACAGCAGACGGTCTCCAAGTTGCAAGAACTGGGGTTGGAAGCTCTCCGTCATCCGCTCTACTCACCAGACCTTGCGCCTACAGACTACTACTTTTTCCAGAATTTGGATAACTTCTTGGCGGGAAAAAATTCAATACCCGAGAGGCAGTACAAAATGCCTTTGAAGAATTTGTTGCCTCCCGTCCAGCTGATTTTTTTAAGAAGGGCATCAATAAACTGCCACTGCGTTGGCAAAGATGCATTGATTGCATGGGTGATTATTTCGATTAATACAAATAAAAAATACATGAAAAAACATCGTTTAATTTTTTTCATACAAAACGGCATTTTCATAGGTAAAGACCTATTATAACAAAACTAATTAAATTACGATAGAATTTTGAAGAAATCGACAAAATGTAGTCTCGCATACATCCTGCGCCCTGCTCGCAAATTTTCACCACTTAATAAGTTACCTCCTGTACGACAAAGAATTTCTGCCTCTCCCTTCAACTTTTTATATTTATATTTTACAGCTTATCATGCTCTTTTATCAGATAGTTATGACCTGGATGAAACCTTATTGTAAATTGAAAATGTGACTTACCCACCGTAATCTTGTTACCTTGACCTGCCATGTAAATCATTTAAATGCTGCAGGTATATTCGTTAAAATAAGTCAGAGTGCATTACTCTGACTTATTTCAAGGTTTTGAATACACCTGTTACGCTATGTTCAGCGTTATAACAGATGTCAAATAACTTGACCGCCTAATTACTCCAGAATTTAAAAAAAATCACCTATTTCACAGTAGTTGCTTTCCCATGGTTATATGACAGGAACCTAGTATTATAAACTGCTAATCAATTGCTTTGAAGCCGATTTATTCAAATTAAAGACGAGTCTTAAATAATTAAAAAAGAAACGACGTTTTCCGAATACCTAAGTTATCATTATGATCATTTCAGCTGAAAGGCATCCACTGCTAGACATACTGCCTTCCCCAATTTGAGGGGCGGGAGGGCGTTGCCATAAACACTTGGCAGGCGGGTTGGCGATCGTAGCATGGTAGTAAAGTGCATAGAGCACGCTGCTGCCATTCTCAAGTTAGTCCCTTAGTCGCCTTTTACGACAACCCACGGGAAGAAATGGGATGGTGCTATTGTTTACTTTCGGGACCACACGGAATACCTAAGTATAATTAGAAAATGTTTAACATTCTTAATATAAAGTACCTACTTAAGTACTTAAATAAGTGAAACGAATAGAAATGGTGGGTATCATTTCTATTCGTTTCACTTATTTTTGTTTAATTATTGTATTCAATAATTTTGTAAGCATGCTAGTTTTAGCTAATTGTTTTAAATACTGGAAAAAAACTAAATAATCTATATTTTTTTTTATATTCGTCTTGCAAATAAATTCATTTGAAAATTGAAACATAAACCAGGAGGTTCGTGTGTACTGTACCAGTTGATAGGAACTGTACGGCGAAGGCCGACAGTTGATGTACAAGTCTGTACTACTCTGTTGATGTCTTGTTGTTGTATGTTGTGCTCAATAGTACGGTACCGAAAGTTTCAATACAATTCAGTTGTACCTAACTGTGCATGGTTTCTATTACTTAGACGAAGGAATGATTTCATTGAAGTAATCATTATTTCTGTAAATTGGGTTAAAGTACACTTTTACACGTCAAAATCTGATTATATTTAAAACTTCAAATTTAGTAATTAGACGAGTTCGGTGTTTGTTAGCCAACTACTCTGAGAAGAAACACTTACCTTGATCAGACCATAATGAGGCCCCGGATACATAGTCAAACTGCCAGACAATCGTTAGTAAATAAATGAGAAATAACATAAAAGAAAATGACACTCATAGTCCTCACATTATCTGCCTAGCCTTTTTCCAACTATGTTGGGGTCGGCTTCTAATGACAGCAGGGACCAATGGCTTAACGTGCTTTCCGAGGCACGGAGGTATGTAAATATCACCCATCCACGGACCAACCGCGGCAAGCGTAGTAAAACCTAATCGATCGATTCATGCGGCTGGTATTACTTTGCCACAAGACCCGACGCATAATCCTCACATTCACATTATTTCAAACAATCAAATGTACCCTGTTAAAATCCTTCAAAAATTCAATATTTGCCTTGTGAATACTAAAGTAGATAAACGGTTATTACCGGGAAACAGGAAATCGGAATTCACCACCGCGTAAACAGCTCGCTACAATATTCCCGGCGAAAATTCAATCTAGCACGCGGTACAACGGAGTAATAACATTATTCTGTAGATATTTACCACATTATGGTTAACTGCGCACTGAGTTGTTGGAACACAAGGCTCAAGTATGCATTAAATTTTCCTATACTAAACGTAGTTAATATTATACTTTTTCAGGTCGATTGTTTATTTGTTTTTTTGGGGACTGACTTGGGAATGGCAGCGGCGTTCTCTATAATGCATTTTACCACCATGCTGCGATGCCTGCCAAAACTGGCGAATATTGACTGGTGAATAACCTCCCCACATTGGGAGACAGTAGACCCAGTAGCAACAGTGGACGTCATTTGGTTGAAATGTTGATGATGATGTTTTACATAGGTTGTAAATACCTATACGCCAATCAGTTCTTGTAGTTAAGACTTAGGATAATAATATCAGGTTTAGATTTCGTAGAATAATGTACTAATTGCTAATTGCTCAGTGGAGTTCTATTGTCCTGATTCACGTACGCTCTTTGAAGACAAGAAGTTAATTAGTTTGATTGATTATATTGTAAACACACTTATGTTGCATGTGTGTTGAATCGGTGGCTTGACTCTGGTTTTAACTTCTCCATTTGAGAAATTCCTCCTTTTTTAGAAATCGTTCTAGAAAAGGAGGAGTTTCTCAATTCGCTTGTATTTGTATCTGTCTAATTCTTATATATCTGTTTTTTTATGTGTGTTACCTCAGAACTCCATCATTTATAAACCGATAAAAAAGCTTTACTTTGAAAGGGTACACTTACAGAGTGCTCCCATATTAAGGTCAAATACTGATAAGCGGATATTGAGTTAGCTTCTTTCCACTTATATTATGGTGAGCTTTATGCATACTATCATTGCTTTTATAGATACGGCGATAGTCTGACTAAAACAGACTATGAACTAGAATCAGGAATATCACTTTGACTTTACAAGTAAGAGTTCCATATGAATATGAACCTTATGTTCAACTTTGTATAGGTAACTTGCTTTCATACAACTAACGTTTCGTTTAGTCGGCTCTAATAAGCAAAGTATGATCTCTGAATCTTGTCCTCAGTTTGAGCATAATCGTACAAAATAAATGTTCAGTTCAGACTTTGACAAAATATTTATGGAACTGTGACCCTATTGTGTGATTTTTAAACCATCTGAACTGGCCGAATGGGCCCTGGATTGGCGAAGGGCCAATCGGAGAGCCGAACGTGGTCGATGCATAAAGTCCAGAAGATTCAAAGAATCTCACAATAGGGCTAAAAAGTCACTTTTTAAATCTATGTTGCCGACTGCGATGGTCAAGGTAAACTCTTTACCGGTGCTCAATCTGTCTGATAAGACTTATGCAGCGGTTTTTATTGGCCGGCAAACTTTATTTATAACTGAGAGCTTCTAGATCTTATATTCTCATCTTTCCTTATAAAAGTAAATACTAAGCACAGGTAGTTCTTGTAAATCGTTTAGTTTTCTTGTTAGAATATTCTTTATATAATTTTTTCTAACATTATAACTAAGTACACCCTAGTTACAATATTAGGAATTGTAACCACTCCTTAGAGAGCGGGTTTGTGGCTAAAAAAGAACAGCCGCACGGGTCGATCGATCAGGTTAAGCTACGCTTGCCGACCTTGGTCCGTAGATGGGTGACCATCTTGCCATACCAAGACCACTCCGTGCCTCGGAAAGGACGTTAAGCCGTTGGTCCTGGCTGTCATTTGTAAATTTTTGACAGTCGTTGCGGGCCTCACCAAGAAATTTCTTATTACCATGTAAAATACTCAACCATGTGATGTATTCAGCTGCATCCGGTTAGACTGAAAGCCGACTCCAACATATTTGGGAAAACGCAATACAAAATTCAGTAACAGTGCTACTAAATATCATACCTACTAAATGTATTCGTGTTCATTTGCCCGATGTTCAGAAACTTATAGTACAAATATCAAAGGTCATCCCGCTCGCTTTATTGGTGTTGTCACATGGATATATTGCAGTCTGTGCACAAGGGTCTTTGGCGACAAACCAGATTACACGCTCCCTGTCATCGCTACACGGAATAGCGTGAAACGCGACAGTTATTGAAATAGTCATAAGAAATTCTTAGTATCTTGGGTCTCGAGAATTTCATTCCCCGAGTAGGTAGGTGTGTATGTAACATGTGAGCTTGCGTGATTCCGGAAACTGTTTCTAACATATTTCACGCAAAAGTCGAATCTCATTTCGACCTGTATCGTTATGTAGGTCAACCTAGACTTGAACATCGTTTTGTCCGATTTCTAGCCACTCCACAAAATCGAAGCTTCGGTATTCTATTGAAAGGCCGTATTTTGCCCGGCCAGCTGAGGGTCAAGCGTCACCACTGACGTTTGATCGGCTGTACCGGAATATTGGACAATTCGCTTTCCCTATTTATCGAACGTGCTAATAGTGTGGATAAATGGCGTTTAAAGCGATTTAGTTAGCGACCAACTAAGCGGCAAAATAGACGAATGAAATTCCCTTGTTACATTTATGAGCCCTTAGGATTTATAAATCAGGAATAAAGTAAGTATTTTATGGGTCAAGTACTGAAAATAATTGGTGGTTATGAGAAGATAGCAACATAACATAACATCACGTGGTTGGGCACCTTAAGTGACCCAAATTGACTTGTTAATACTTATTTTTGTTATGCCTAAGTATTAGGTCATTTCTTTAGCAATAATTAATTCGTTTCAAATAGTTTCGATATGTTAGTATCTGTGGCTATGTTGGTTCGCGCGTCTTCGGATCGTGTTTTGATTCGCTGAACCTGGCGTCGCCAGCGCTATAGTTTTGGCCACGTCCCACCGAGCGCGGACTAATGTAAAACCCCCCAGTCTGTTTTGTTTGAGAGTCACAAGCGGTGTCTTCCCTGTAATTTTGAGGAAAAGTTGGTTTTTCACCGTGATGGACAGCTGAAGTTCGAAGATACTCGTTATAAATACCCAACAGTGACTTGACAATCTGTTTCGTGAAAGTGCTTCACGGTGTGCAGAGCTGCTGACAGTAGCTGGTGAAAGCATTCCTGAGCTCGTCTACAGGTTAGTGTGGGCCAATAGTTTTCAGTGCTAACGTCGAAACCATTTATCATTCTTCAGTTCACAGGGTGGGTTCCATAGGAATTAATATAATTACTATCAAACCATAATTTAACATAATTGAGTTCACGCACGTGGTCGACTATTTACACGTCGCCACACCATCACGCCTCGTTGCCCGGAAGGTTGGTGCAGAGGTGTACATATAGTAGGTAGACAACTCATCTCGCAGTTACGTCTAAGAAGATAGAAGGATGGAGAAATGGATCGATGGATCGGTGGATGGTGCTTTGAGGAGATAGTTTGAGTCGCATATCGATAAGCGGGTCTGTAAATATTTCACAGTAAGTAATAGAAAAAGACACCGTGTTTATCTACTACAAATTCCAGCAATTAATTCACTCCACCTAGATTCGTCTACACTTACAAAAATATAAAGTTTCATGCATTGCGTTTCCACAACCCTACATAATAATTTCGAGCGAGTAACAACATCTCTTTACAATGGTAGTGTTTTATCTGGCGTAAATTAATCTGAAATTTGCAAGAAATTATTAATACAAGTGATCGCCCATTGGTCGAAATTCGACCGTACTTCATTTGAATAGAAATACATTATTATTAAATGAAAAAAAAAAAACATATAATAATAAATATAAAAAAAATATTATTATTATGGTTATATTTGACATTCAGTAACACTATAGACAAATTGTTGACGCTGTACTACTGTGGAGAGGGCTCGCTGGCGGGATGGTGAAGGCCAGGACCAGGACGTAGGTGTAACGAGTAAAGAATACTTCTACAGGAGTCTCTTCTTTATTTTCTTAATACTTCTTTACTGCTGAATATGGAATGAATTATCACAGAAATTTGCTTTGTTTTTTTGCTGTTTTTATAGAATTTTCCCTATTATTTTTAATCTAGCCTGTACAATCTATGCCTGTACAATCGTGACGCATACAACCTCTACAGTTTGCACACGACACTAAGTTTTGTAAGGGAAACTTACTAAACTTACTTACTTGACACTCCCCATAAAACCACAAAAATATTTCTTATAAATCTAAACTAAATTCCTATCGTCGCTAATACAAATAATATTAAAGACAAATATTCTTGATTATGATCATAGATTTAAAAAATGAAATAGGTTATATATCTATAAAATTAATTTATTACCTATGGTTATAATTGACATTCAGTAAGACTATAGACAATAGACACGAAATATTAAAGACAGATGTTCTCGATTGGACCACAGATTTGGACCATAAACAAAAGAATATCTATGCATGTGTGTATTAAATACACGGTAATGAATAGTAGTGTGTGTAACGTGTTATTTATTGAAAGTAATGTATATTTACGCATAATTTTAAAAAATATTAGCTTTCGTCACTTCTTCTCTGTATAAAATATAAGTGTGCGAAATTTCATACGCCTCCGTCTGCCCAATTTTCGTAAAAAGGGATCCAAAGTTTTCGCTTCACGTATTAATATATAGACTAGTGATCGCCCATTGGTCGAAATTCGACCGTCATCATCATCATTTCAGCCGTAATACGTCAACTGCTGGACATAGGCCTCCCCCAATTTGGGGGCTATGCCATAATCGCCATGCTTGGCAGGCGGATTGGCGATCGCAGTATGGTGGTAAAATGCATAGAGAACGCTGCTGCTCATTCTCTAGTAGTTTCTCTAGTAAAATCGACCGTACTTCAATTGAATAGAAATACATTATTAAATGTTACAATGGTACATTATATTTGAGATTCAGTAACACTATAGACAAATTGTTGACGCTGTACTACTGTGGAGAGGGTTCGCTGGCGGAATGGTGATGGCCAGGACCAGGACGTAGGTGTAATTAGTAAAGAATACTTTTTCAGGACTCTCTTCTTTATTTTCTTAATATATGAAATGAATTATCACAGAAATTTGCTCTGTTTTTATAGAATTCTCCCTATAATTTTTAATTAATTATGACAGTTCAAAATGTCATAATTATAACCAGCCTGTAAAGTCGTGAGGCATACAACCTCTACAGTTTGCACACGACACTAAGTTTTGTATGGGAAACTTACTAAAGCCATACACAAAATAATAATGACAGATGTTCTCGATTGGACCACAGATTTGCACCATAAACAAAAGAATATCTATGCATGTGTGTATTAAATACACGGTAATGAATAGTAGTGTGTGTAACGTGTTATTTATTGAAAATAATGTATTTTTACGAATAATTCAAAAAAAATATTAGCATTCGTCACTTCTTCCTTGTATAAACTACAAATGTGCGAAATTTTATACTTCTCCGTCCGCCCAATTTTCGTAAAAAGGGATCCAAAGTTTTTGCTTCACGTATTAATATATAGATACCAACTACTAGCGGCTAGGTGGTTTAGTACCTAATTGCAATTTCACTCTAAGGTTAAATGTCGCTTGCACGTGTTTAGACGCCAATATGTCAAACACCAAACCGCCAATATGTCATATGACACATTGATATACAAAATATGACAAAGGGAAAATTCGAATCTTCTTTTCCTTGCAACTGTTGTCAAAAGTGGCAAGTAAATAAATTGCGAGGTCGACTGTACAGGTACACCCAGAAAATTATTGAATGTAAATTAAGTTTACTAACCTGTCATCTTCTAATTCATAGAACATATCCTTCGAAGAGTCGTGAATGTAGATCTTGACGAGCGGGCTGTCCATGTACTGCATCGTCAGCTGTTTCGGAAAACTTCTTACAAATAGCGCTTTCACAGTATCTATGGAAGTTATTTCGTTCGGCAGCAAGGCGCGTTTGGTTTCATTCCGGTACTGAAGGAACACCAAGCCTGCGAACAAAATATTTAGTTATAGCTCATGCTGGACAAAAAGACACTTGTGTAGTTCTTAAGTTCATAAATAAGACGATAAATAGCATCAAATTATTAAGTGAAAAAAAAGAGGGACTTGTTGCTAAGTAATAGCAGCCGCACGGTTCGATCGATCAGGTTAAGCTCCACTTGCCGGTTGTTCAACGGATGGGTGACCAACTTTACATACCTACCATCACTAGTCTTACTAAGGGTTATCGTATTACCCAGTAACTGGGATGTGGAACTCAGATAGGCAGTCTCTTCAATGTACAAACTGGTATTCAGCTACATCCGGTTAGACTGTAAGCGGAAATATAGAGAGGTGTTGCGAGACTCTCGCTTTGAACGAAGTTACTTTCGCTGCATATTATACGTTAAACAACAAGCATAACAGAACAAGTAAATAACGTATGAAAGTAACTTAACAAAAAAGGCGAGAACAGAGGAGCTTGGAACGAAGCTCCCTTCGCTGTTTTTTTATGCTACTTTTTTTTTGTCATCCTCTGTACATTTGAAAACTGGATTTAACTTCCAACGAGTATAAACTAATACAATAAGCTTCCCTTGCACATTTTAGAATGCTGTAAATTGTGTAAATTTTTCAAAATTAATATTTCTAAACACAACGTTTCTCTCTCTCAGTCAGTATTGGTCAGTATTATCCGTAAATGCGCTTTCAATTCGTAAAACAATTGGTCTTACGATTCCATCGATATATTAGTGATTGATAGATTAGGTAAAACTGTGTGGCTAAGTTCAGTAAGAACCATAACAGTTCCCACAAACAGGCGCGACGCGACTCTCGTAGAACAATTTCTATGTTAACTTTAAGGACATTATTCTACAAGAGTCGAGTCGCGCTGACGCATTGCGCCTGTCTAACGAAGCTTTAAAATACGGGAAAATAAATAACCAGTGCGCAAACTGTAACCATGAATACCTATGTTTGTGTTCGAAAGGGGATCCATATGGGCGAGGGTTCCACGTGCGGTTTTTTTTTCATAATTATTTCTTTATCATTAAAAAAGAATGAATCCCAAAAACAGCATAGAACCTTTTTTGTTTTATAACGTTCTGTTTACGATTTTGTTTTATTATTTATTTCAGCTTGAGTTTAGTTTTCAATGTTTCGTTCGTATATTGGCGTGTGCTAGCTGAAATATGGCGAATAATGTATGTTTTGTTTTATAATATTAATTACTTACACAATATTGTATAGAATCAAGTTCTTCTAACTTAACAGACAGCTGTGCTGCTGGGGAGTTTGTTCCGCCACTTCTTCTTCCCAGCTAAAGCACTAGGAAGTGTCGAAGGGCGGGCGTTTTGGGAGACTGTCTTATGTAACTTTGACGTTCAAAAAGTGCTGACTCTCAGCCTAGTTTGAATAAATGACCTTTGATTTTGATTTTGAACGGACAAAATATGTAAGTCTTTCCTGAAATAGGTACGAGCCAGCTGATCGTACAAAAGCTGTTTAGCTATTGTCTGCTTTGGGATAAGATTAGGTACGCGTTGTTTTCGAACAGCACTAATGAGCCATAACCTGAGGGGTACCTAGTTGTCTAACTTGTAGGAATCGCTTCCATATTGGCTATTGAACAACATTCGTTGCGTTATTTACGTTGTTGTGCGGACAATTTTTTCTAACATAAGACGCAATAGATTAGAAATAGTGTTCAAAATGATTCAGATTCTGATTAATAGTGCGTTACGAGATTTACCGGTGAGACAAAAATACCGCGACAAATCTTTACCGTGGACGAGGGCCTTAACATCGATGACGTAAAGGCAGGCCATTATTTTTTAAAGCAAAAAGTCAACGTGTTTAAACAAACATCATTTCAATCGAAAGACGTCCACTGATGGACATAGGCCTCCCCCAAACACCGCCACCTCGACCGGTTCTGGGGTTCAACCATCCAACGGCTTCCTGCGGCCTTCACCAGGGGCAACTCTCGTAATTTTAAGAACGTTCACAGGCTGATCTCAATCCCAGTCTGTCAAAAACACGTCAACTTTCCATACATTTTTGACAAATATAAGATATTTGATTATTTTTTATTTTAGCCTAAACTGCGCCTAGATTTTGAACGTGTCTAAATAAGGCCTTTACGTAATCGGTCAATCTTGTGGGAGGCCTTCCAACGCTACGCCTTCCAGTTTAAGGAATGTCTAGATGTTATACATAATTAAAATAGGTACAAGGAACGGTCGTTTTTCCTACTAATGGCGAACAAATATCAAATAGGTAAGATATTAATTTACAATGAATAACATAAGTTTTCTTGGTATTTTTAACCTAAGTATATATGTATAAGCTTTCAACAAAGCCTTTTCCTGAAGTTAATATTTGAGAATGCTTTTACATGGAACGCAATATTATGTATATGGACAAGAACCGCAGGCCATATCCTGCGGTCCTTTTCCATCGTCAGTTTAATGTACTTGTGGCTTCCGAAGCACAATAGAGATCTGAACCCTACTATTCTCTCTGTTTTTTTTTTGAAGTGGAAACTTCTTTAGCGGCGTTGTGCACTTTTTTTGTAATGGGTAAAAAATGTTAAACTCGCGTCAGGACACGTGACCTGATCGAAAATTCGTAAGACGGACGGAGAGTGATTTGTCTGAGAGATAAACTTTTTAATGTAATATAAACTGTCATGTTTGTGTACGATAACGCAATAAATAAATATCGTATTCTACCACATAAATGATAATACTTTGATACTGATAATTAAAGCAATTCGTGCAAAATGATTCCCTAACCATTCCAAAATACAAGTTTTCACTTCTGCCGGCACTCCCGGAGTGCAACCCGTCGTTTTTTTTTTATATCGGTATTACTGATATTTCAAGCTACTTTACATTCATTTAAAATTGATAAAGATTGTTTTAGTAAATTATTGTCCTGTGTTATCCAAATAATGTAGGTATATTTATAGAATACCTAACTAAACACGATAAATACTTAGTTGGTTTCGGCTGTGTCGTTACGGGTCGTCAGGAGCCCGAAATTCTGACAACTAATCTTACGAAGAGGTATCCTATTACCCAGTAACTAGGTTCTTAGAGAGGCAGTCGCTCGATGTAACCATTCTGGTATTCAGCTACATGAGGTTAGATGGGAAGCCGACTCCAAGATAGTTGGGAGAAGGCTAGACAGATGATGATGAGGTCAGAAGATCTTGTTTACCTTCCTTTGACTCTGTAAAGATGGTCACCCATCCACGAACCAACCGCGGCAAGCGTAGCTTAACCTGATCGATCGATCCGTGCGGCTGTTATTACTTAGCCACAAGCCCCTCACAAAAGCCTCTGATCTATACCTCCAATAATAGTAAAAAAATCAAAGTTCAAACTTCTCAATATCCGTGACATTTACTGAATTCCCGGGGAACCCAACACCAAGAAACAAAAGTCGTTCAGCTGAAAGATGTTTTTTCAGAAATATCTTCATTTGCCCTTCGATATCGTATAACACCGATCATCCATCAAACGAACTGCGGTTTAGTTCGTTTGATGGATGAGTTCCGTAAGTAGGTCACCCGGGTAGTGAATGTAGTGACCGAGCCGAGAAGCTACACGCAAGGAAGCTTTTTGTAATACCATGAACTTAGAAAATGCAACAAAATTTTATACTGCCAGACTTCGGACAGGAAGGTTTTAATAGGAAAGGAGACGGCGAATCAACAAAGTGTCCTTAAATCAGTTATTTGGAGCAATCTTATACCCAAGATGAATTATCCAGCCTATTAATTTGCATTGTTACAGGTATCTACTTATTCCATTCTTTTATTTTCGAAGTTTATGGTTTCGCGTCAGCGATGGACGTGACGGACGTGTTACTGTGACCGCGTCACCGATGGACGTGCTAGTGTGACCGCGTCCCGCATCACCGACATGCAAACGACACGTGTTGCTTTTTTATGTTTAGTTATGTATGAAGATTGACGGATGCTGTGGCTTCACTATAATCATGTTAGACACACTTATAATACTCAGTTATGTATAAAAAAAAGCGCGTTGCGTTGACGTTATCGTCAGGGTTGCTAGAGACGCATGAAACCGAGATGAATGACGGAAAAAGGTCCTCCATCTTTTTCCGCCATACATCTCGGCTCCTTTACCCAGCAGTGGGTGATTCCAGACTGAGATGACGATGAAGATGATTTATAAGAACATAAATAAACTTACCTAAGCCTTCTTCCCAAGGGGGTAGGCAAAACTACAGATCGACCTGCCACGATACGAAGATATTATACCATTGCATATTGAAATAAACAGTTCCTTTGACGTTTATAAACGCGGCTTGTTTCAATAAACAAGGGCGGTGGCAGCCGATGGCCCCGGGGAGGCTAGTTGATATGAAAGATGAGAAAATTATTAATTGTAGGTACTTACATTGAAAGTACATACAGTACCTATCATAAGTTCGAAAAATATTTAACCGAATTTCATTTCCCCTAAAACTTTTCAACTATTATCGTTTCGTTTTTATTTACTTCATCGAAGTCACGTCTGCCACTGTATCAGATGACCTATTCATCAATTCGACTTTTTTCATTACTCCGACGTTTCATTTGGTCGATAAACTCTTTACCGAAGTTACACTTAGCCGAAATAACATTTGTTCGAAGTATTATGTTTCCAGACATTCATTATACCTATGTTAAGATTAACCTACTCTTTTGTTTAATTAATTATTTATTTAAATGTAAGTGCACTTAATGAAACAGTTTATTATGAACAAAAGTGTTTTTAAAAGGTCCCAGTAAGAAGCATGCAAACAATGCTGCTTGCTACAAGCATGCAACATGCAACCATGCATGCAGCGTGCAAGCAGGCATGCAGCAGGCAAGCAGGCAAGCAAGCATGCAGCATGCAAGCAAGCATGCAGCGTGCAAAGAAGCATGCAACATTCAAGCAGGCATGCAACATGCAGCAAGCATTGTTTCTGTCACGGCTCCGGCGCTGCGGGGTTTGGGCGGACCCCAAGCGAGCTCCGCGCCTGTGCGGGCTTAAATTACACTCTAGGGGTAGGGCAGACAAGACTACGTCAAGTCAGTTTTACAGCGATTCGTTTCTCACTAAATTTTGTAGCACAATATATTGAATTTTTATGACACTACATATATTTAATTTACTATTGAAAACGCTACCAAGTAACCGGCTATATATTTGTGACCAAATAATATTCCCAAAAATTTGTTTCACTGTGGTGAAAATATGCCAAACAAACCATTTGGCAACTGAAAAAAGTTCAAAAGAGGCTTCGGCCAATAGCAAAAGGTTATTTCGTAACTTGGCGAAACATAATTCGGTAAAATAATACCTATGACACATGATACTTCGATGATTTAAAAATATGTCAAATGATGCATTTTGCAAAAAAGACGTCGGCCAATAGTTTTCGGTAAAATGAAATTCTAACAAAAAAAATTCGGAAAAGTAATCGGTTCCCGCTTTAAACTTGTAGTGCCAGTCTTACGCTACGGCGATTATATAAGAAGATTATAAGCCTGCATTAAACTCCACGAGATCCTCACTGTTCAATGAATAAATAATGGTCTGGCTTTGGTGAATAAGTGAACAGTTTTTTTTTTTATTACCTTCTGTTTCGGGAAGCATGTTTCTGCCTCGTTGATTCAACAACGATGAGATTTGTTGGGCAAGGTTAATAAATCTCTAAGGGCTCACCATTTGCCCCCACCCCGTGGCGATGCTCATGTCAATAAATGAACGTTATAAACTAGCTAATACTGATGTGCACATTAATTATACGCTTCATCGAAATATAGCTGAATTTATCCAAATTGTTAAATTACTACGAATTTTATCGAATTCGTAGTAAAAATTAATTGGCTATCAACTAATCCTCGCAAAAATTAATTCCATTCATTGACGGACACATGTTCTTTTCTAATACTATCAAACAAACAAAAATGATGGCATGGGTGATAATTAACTGTACGAACACTTATTAGTCTACGACTGAATAACCAGAATTCTCTGATGCGAACATTCTTGTATTAAAGACACTATTTTAATAGACATGTAAAGTCTACCAAGCAATCAAATTATTCTCATTTTCTTAAATCTCGCTCTTATAAGTATTTCTCGGTATATTAATTGGTGATATCAATAATATTATAAACTAGCTTCTGCCCGCGACTTCGTCCGCGTTAAATTTCTTGTTCCCCTGACCCTTCCCATTGCGTTGAATCGCCTACCTGAGCGATTTTCCCCGTTTTTGCAACATTTTTCATTACTGCTCCGCTCCTTAGTTGTAGCATAGATACTGCATTCGGTATTCAAGGCCAAAGGTCCTCCACCTGTTTTGATATGATTGAGGTTAACCCCCATGCCTCACCCCGCACTCCAACCTATACGCTTCAGACAGAACATTCCCCCAACGAACTTGGTTTAACTGGTTAGAGTACCAGTACTGTATATAGCGTCATTTAAAATCCCATCAAAAACATAAATGTGAAATGAGAGCCAAGTTCAATATTATGATATTATGCCTTGGTTGTTGACTTTGATGACAAAAGAAGTGAGATCTAAATGGGTGCCAAGTTCAATGGTCAGTCCTGTAATTTATTTATAACTACATAAAATATAATTTCTTCTTATATTTTAGGATAATATATTGTAGGTCTGACTTGTCTAGTTCTCATATATGAATTATTATGTTCGATGGCTATTTTCTACCAGCAAACCAAATTTTCGGAATAATAAAATAAGAACCGACAAGTAACAGGCTTAGAACTTGCGAAGGCTATAAAATAATTCGTATATGAAAACTAGCCAAGTCAGACTTTTGGCTACAATACATATATTATCCTAAGTTATAAGACGAAATGATATTTTATAAAAATAAAAACAAACAAATACGACACATTAGCCTGTCGGTGACCCGGTGACATTAGCATGTCGATGACGTGAACGCATTATGTTTTACTCCTACCAAAACCCGCTCAACACGGTAAAAAAGTAGGTATTCACTGCAATAGAATAAAGTTAAAAAGTAAAGGCACTCAAAATTAACAAGAACCAAACTAAGATAACGAACTCAACGGAAAGTATTATAATTAACTTTTGACATACTCACATGTCAAAAGTTAATTATAATACTTTCCAACAAAATAAAAAAAGTGGTGTAACTATAATTATGAACTGCAATCTTTTAGACGTATATTTTATTTTGACGTATTTTCAGATGGTCATATATAGACGTTTTAATTGACTATGTTTTATAAAGTTAGCGGGGCGAGCACGGGCGTACCGGGGACGTTTGTAACAAGACGCAATAAATAATGTGATAAATCATGTTTTTACTATTTGTCTTAAATCTTCGCACGGGTCAACTGTGTGATATACCTAGTCTTGCCATAAATATAGTCACGAAGAAAAACATTTTTTTTTATTGCATATAATATTTATTACTTTTACAGTGTATTAGTTTAATACATAAATATAAAACAATTTAAAATATAAAAAGCTTATTCAAAGTGGTCTCCATTGGCTGCAATACAGTCCTTTAAACGTTGAGGCCAGTTATCAATAGAAGCACGCACTCTTTCCATGGGAAAATTCTTCACTGCCAATTGTATGGATTGTTTTAGGGACTCCAAATTATCATGGCGTTTAGAGCAAGCCACACTCTCTAAAGCTGACCATAAATCATAATCCAGCGGATTAAGATCGGGACTAGACGACGGTCAGTCTTCAGCTCTGATGAAGTCCGAAACGTTCACTTCCAACCAAGACTGCGTGGGTCGAGCTTTATGAACCGGCGGCGCCGAGTCTTGTTGGAAGGACCATACTTGGTTATTGACCATGGTGTTGTTAAGGGGCTTAACTACCTTCTCAAGAATGGTATCTTGATACACTTGTGCCGATGTTTTGATACCTTTTTCACAAAAATATGGCTCAGTCACTCCTTCATAGCTAACAACCCACCAAACCATCACTGAAGTCTGATAATGCCCACGTTGCACTCTGTCGACTAATTGGGAAGCTTCCTTAGAGCTTTGAGCATAAATACGGTCATTTTGTTTGTTAAAATGTTGCTCAATTGTAAAGATTTTCTCATCCGTAAACAAAGTTTTTCTATGACCTCCCTTTGCGTACCGCTTCAGTAGTTGTTTCGATTTTACCACCCTATTCTTTTTTAAATTATCAGTTAAAAAATGACCACTGCGTCTCTTATAGGCTGCAAGTCCTAAGTCATCTTTTAAAATACGCGACATGGTTCTGGGTGCTATCTTCATCTCCCGAGATAAAATCTTTTGCTTTCGGACAGGATTTCTTCGAATTCTTTCCCTTACTGCTTTGACCACCTTTTTCGTACGAACACTACGTGGACGGCCAGATTTTTTTCTGTCACAAACAGAGGAGGTCTCATTGTACCTATTAATAGCCCGGTACACAAACATTTGACTAATACCAAGCGTATGGAGAGTTTTAAAAATTGCATTTGGCCCCATATCAACTTTGTGTAATGCAATCACAACGATTCGGTTCTCTTTATCACCCCACTCCATTTTAATATCGCAAAATATTGTACAATGTATTGGCGCCAAAATTAGAAAACTCAATAAACAATCGTATAAAAATGACAGATTCCAAATTCAAATGTAATTTCTTTCTTATTTTTAACTGTAACAGTATTTATGGCCAGACTAAGTAATTTAGAAGCGTCAAATGGCCTTCTTATTGCTGACTAAGTGACTTGCTACTAGAATGAGCGACCATATAATATAATACGTCTTTGATTTTGCAGTTCATAAAACTTAACAACTTTATACTGTTACGAGCTGGGTTTCGGGATAAATTAATTTAAACCAATTTACCAAAACACACAAACTGTTTAATTAAATAAACACAAATATCGCAACTACAAGAAACGTCACTTGGAATCGCGTGTACTGTATCACTCGAATCGTATTCGCTCGCTTCCGAAATCGAACTGCTTGTCGGCCCGACATCGACAATCCGCTATTTATATCCCGAGCAGAACATTCTCGAACATTCGACACCGCCACAGCGTAGAAGCTTCTAGAAACTTCCATTGAACCGTTTAATCCCACTATTCGACAATAGATGGCAGTAGCGTCTACGTACAATTTCGTGTAGTACTTGCTACTCAATAACAGATGGCGTTAGCGTGTCATTTCCAGTAGTTTCTAACACTGCCCCGTCCTTAGATGGAATTAGCGTGATGTTTCTAGACTTTTCGATTTACGTCACACTGCCCCTTTCCGAGACGGAGTTAGCGTGATGTTTCTAGACTTTACGATCTACGTAACACTGCCCCCTCCTTAGACATGCTCGTCCCGAGCATCATTATTCCCGTAATATCGTGCCAATCGATCTACATGGACAATTTTAGGTGCAGTTCGCATACCCTTTTGTATTCGGTAAGTGACGTCGTTGATCTTGGTCACAATTCGGTACGGCCCGTCCCATTTTGCCTGCAGTTTAGGGGACTTTCCTTTGCTGCGCACTGGGTTATGCAACCACACTAGCGAACCTTCGTCGAAGCCAGTATTGTTCATCTTCCGATCATAACGAGTTTTCATTCTCTCGGACATCTGTTGGCCTGATTCTCTGACATGCTCATATACGTCATTCATCTTGTTGCGCAGATCATTTGCATAATCTGTTATACTCCGTGGTGAATCAGGGGGAATGCCGGTTATTAGATCAGCTGGTAACCTTAACTCCCTTCCAAAGTTCGCGAAGGCTGGAGTCACAGTTGTACTCTCGTGAACTGCACTTCGGTATGACAGAAGAAACGGTTGTATGTGCTTGTCCCAATCCTTTTGTCTGCTTGCTACAACTTTTGCCAGATATCTTTCCAACGTCTGATTAAATCTCTCTACCATTCCGTCAGATTGTGGGTGGTATGACGTGGTTCTGGTTTTGTGAGTACCCATAACCCGACATGTTTCCTGAAACACTTGAGACTCGAAATTCCTTCCTTGATCGCTGTGGATTTCCAAGGGTACCCCAAACCGACAGAAGACTTCGTGGACTAATTTATCAGCGACTGTTGAAGCTTCTTGATTAGGGATGGCGAAGACTTCCGGCCACTTGGTGAAGTAATCCATGACAACCATGAAATATTTATTTCCACTTTCACTTTCGGGGAATGGCCCAGCGACATCTAGTGCTATTCGTTCCCAGGGGGCTCCTACGTTGTACACTTTCAATGCACCCCTGCTGCGTGTGTGTGGCCCTTTGACCGCTGCACAACTGGTGCATCTGCGACACCAGTCCTCCACATCCTCTCGACAATGGATCCAGTAAAATCTTTCTCGGATCTTTAACAAAGTCCTTCTTACTCCCATATGACCTCCTGAAGAACCATTGTGGTAGAGCTGTAGAACTTCTGGTACCTTCGTTTTTGGGACTACCATTTGCAGGTGACAGCTATTCCCTCGAGCATTTTCCCATTTTCGGCACAACACACCATCCTGGATCACCAAGCTCTCCCATTGTGCCCAATAACTTTTGGTGGTGGTACTCATCGCTGCAATATCACACCATTTCGGTTTGGGAGCATTAGCTTTAATCCACTCGAGAATTGGCCGGATATCTGTGTCACTTTGCTGAGCATGCTGTAGGGTTTCCTTCCATTCGTCACTAAGGTCCGTTCTTAGCATCCTGACAGGTACTGTTTCCTTAGCTTCTTGCCTGACACAATGCTTACAGTCTTCAGGACAAGGTCTTCTTGATAAAGCGTCCGCGTTACCGTGAGACTTCCCACTACGATGTTCAATTGTGAAGTCATACTCTTGTAGCAATTCAATCCATCTCGCCACTTGTCCTTCTGGATTCTTAAATTGCAACAACCACTTTAATGCAGCATGGTCAATCCGCAGGTGGAATTTACGTCCAAGCAAGTATTTGCTGAAATGCTGCAATGTCTTTACGACGGCAAGAAGTTCGCGTCTCGTGACACAATAATTTCTTTCTGGCTTTGATAAAGATTTGCTGAAGTAAGCTATCACAACTTCATAATCTCCTTTCCGTTGAGATAACACACCGCCAACCCCAGTGTTACTTGCGTCCGTGTCGACTATAAATTCATTTTCTGTGTCAGGGTAGCCCAAAATTGGGGTATTACACAAACGTTCCTTTAAATCTCGAAATGCGATGTCACAGTTCTCATCCCAACAGAACGGTCTCTTCTCCTCCGTAAGCTTGTGAAGAGGTTTGGCAATGTCAGCAAAATTCTTGACAAACCGTCGATAGTACGAGCACAAACCCAAAAATGCCCTGACCTGCGTCTTGTCTTTCGGGACTGGCCATTCCTTGACGGCGACGATTTTCTCAGGATCTGTTTGTACTCCTTCCTTCGAAACCACGTGCCCCAAAAAGCTTACTTGCTGTCTGAAGAATGAGCACTTCTTTGGACTTAGCTTGAGATTGGCTCCTCGGATTTTTGATAGAACACGTTCCAAATTCTGAAGGTGGTCTTCGAATGTGCGGCCCACGATGATGATGTCATCTAAATAGACAAGGCAGGCGTCTCCAATTAGTCCCATGAGAACTAGCTCCATTAGCCTTTCAAATGTTGCAGGAGCATTGCACAATCCGAATGGCATGACGTTAAACTGCCATAGTCCCTTTCCCGTAGAAAATGCAGTTTTCTCCTTGTCCTCAGGGTCTATTTCCACTTGCCAGTAGCCACTTTTTAGGTCTAACGTGGTAAACCACTTCATTCCTGACAGCGTGTCCAGCGTGTCGTCGATCCGGGGTAGTGGATAGCTGTCTTTCTTAGTAACGTCATTCAATCTACGATAGTCTACACAAAACCGCATGCTGCCATCTTTCTTTTTTACCAGGACCACAGGAGAACACCATGGACTAGACGAAGGCTCTATAACTCCATCCTTTACCATTCCTTTAATCATGGTATCTACCTCCTTTTCTCTTGCCACTGGTAGTCTTCTTGGTCGCTGTCGTATCGGTAACTCATTTCCGGTATTAATTCTGTGTTGAACCAATCCAGTCTTCCCTATGTCAGCATCATTTGTAGAGAATATGTCTGCATATTGAAGTAGCATCTTCCTAGCCTTCTCTCTTTCTTCTTCTGATAGATCTTTACGACAGTCTTCCAAAAGATTTAACACGTTAAATCTTGCACTTTGGGCGTTATTTTGAGGAGGCCCATGTTGGCATTCACGCATCCAAGCTACTTCCTCACAGGAACCCATCAATGTACCCTTCTTGATTACTTGCTCCTTTTCACTTGGGTTCAGTATGCGTACGGCTGCAACGTCGATTGCCTTTACCAAGGTCCGCGCAATCTTCCATGGAAGGTTATCATCCAATCCTTCAATGAGAATACATTGGTTCTTCTGCCCAGAATTATGTGGGAGACTTACTGGAACTATTGTTTCCGATCGGGGAGGAAGAACAATCTTCTTCAAGCAGTACACTTTCCCTGATGGTGCACCTTCCATGAAGACTTCTTCTGATCCACATTTTAGGACTCCTTGATTAACGTCGATCTCGCAACAGTGCTGTCGCATGAAGTCCAAACCTAGGATGCAGTCATCTACTATGTCAGCCATGATGACCTTATGCCGGTAGATTGTGTTACCTAGTTTTAACTCCACCTCCTTCTCACCACGGACGGTTATGTGCTGACCGGTGGCTGTTACTAATTTTACGCCGTCATGCTTACCGAAGAAGTCCCCAAGAAAACGATTCGCTAGTTGGGAACTGACAACCGTGCGAGAAGCTCCAGTATCCAATGTCAGCTTACATGGTCTTCCGTTCACTTCACCTTTTATGACTAGGGTGTTCCCATCATGGGCTTGTGAGACCGAAATTCTTGGGGCTATTTTAACACCAGCCAGCACCCGCCCCGCAGTCCTGGCGTTTATTAGTTTCCCTGCTGCTGGGCGGTCACATCAGCCGCCCTTCTTTCCTGAGTCTGGTCTTCGTTAGCTGTGCTTCGCTTCGGGCAACTTGAGCGAAGGTGGCCTTTTTTTCCGCAAGTGTAGCATCTAGGGCTGTACCTAACACGGTCACGAACAGGTGACGCCGCAACCTCCCTGATGCGATGGGCTCGATGATCATGCCTCACTGCCTCCACCTCCAACGCATGGGCCAAGGCATCCTTGAGGGTTTCATGGTGCCCAAGTCTCACAGCAGCCCTTACTTCCAGGTCCCGTATGCCATCTATGAAGGTTTGAATTAGTATACCCTCGATGAGCGCGGGTGCAGACTGGTACGCCTTTCGAACCAGCTTTTCGATTTCCAGGGCCCACTGCTGCAGGTTTTCACCACTGCGCTGCACACGATCCTTCAACTGGGCACGAAAAACGTGTTCCAGGTGCGCGTCACCGTATCTGGCCTCTAACGCCTCCACGAGCTGCTCGTAGGTAACATTTTTGCCGAGAGCCTCTAACACAGTTAAAGCCTGGTCACGAAGGGCCAAAGTAAGCGCGGTCATGGCCTGGCCCGTTGTCCACCCATTTGCTTCCGTGACAGCTTCAAATTGAATTTTGTATGCTGACCAGGAAGATGTTCCGTCGAAGGGTGGCACTTTAAACCCGCGCACGGAAGGTGCAGCAACTATCGAAGCCGTAGTCCGGTCTCCAGCTTTCAGAACTCCAACCGCTTTTCTTATATCAGCGATCTGGACTTCGGCCTCGGAGATACGGTTTTCATGTACCTGAACAGTCTCCTTCATGGCTTTGATGTCTTTGCCAAATGTCGTGTGTAGATCTTTCAAAAGGAGAACCTGCTCCTCTTTATCACGCTGAAGCTGTTCTTGCAGGCGGCGGGTCTGTTCTTCCTGTCGGCGGGCCTGTTCTTCCTGTTGGCGGGCCTGTTCTTCCTGTCGGCGAGCTTGCTCCTCTTTGTCCAGCTGCAGCTGTTCCTGTAGGCGGCGGGCCTGTTCTTCCTGTCGACGGGCCTGTTCTTCCTGCCGGCGAGCTTGCTCCTCTTTGTCCTGCTGCAGCTGTTCCTGTAGGCGGCGGGCCTGTTCTTCCTGTCGGCGGGCCTGTTCTTCCTGTCGGCGGGCCTGCTCCTGCAGCATCGCCATTAGCGCAGAAAGATCCATGGCTGGTGATGCTGTAGGAACACCAGACGCTTGGGAGACTGGCTCCGTCGTCGGCTGATTACCCCCAGGTGTCTGTCTAGAAGTTCCTTCAAACCGCCTCTGATCCACCTCCTGCTGGCGCTGACTCCTGGTACGGATACCTTCCGTATCCTCCTTCGGTAAAACTGGCATAATTTATCCCACTTCTGACACCAAATTTTACGAGCTGGGGTTCGGGATAAATTAATTTAAACCAATTTACCAAAACACACAAACTGTTTAATTAAATAAACACAAATATCGCAACTACAAGAAACGTCACTTGGAATCGCGTGTACTGTATCACTCGAATCGTATTCGCTCGCTTCCGAAATCGAACTGCTTGTCGGCCCGACAATCCGCTATTTATATCCCGAGCAGAACATTCTCGAACATTCGACACCGCCACAGCGTAGAAGCTTCTAGAAACTTCCATTGAACCGTTTAATCCCACTATTCGACAATAGATGGCAGTAGCGTCTACGTACAATTTCGTGTAGTACTTGCTACTCAATAACAGATGGCGTTAGCGTGTCATTTCCAGTAGTTTCTAACACTGCCCCGTCCTTAGATGGAATTAGCGTGATGTTTCTAGACTTTTCGATTTACGTCACACTGCCCCTTTCCGAGACGGAGTTAGCGTGATGTTTCTAGACTTTACGATCTACGTAACAATACCTAACTTTGCTGGGAATTTATTCACTTTTAAGACACTTTCGGTTTTAGTTTAGTTTCTTTGATTTATTAATTTTGTACAAATGTTGTATTTTTGAGGTGGTTAAAGGGAAAAAGGAGAACAGGTCAAGTGTGCGAGTCTGACTCGCACACGAAGGGTTCCGTACCCCTGCCAGGGTTGCGAGATTGTTCAAATGAGATACCGTGGTCCTGGCATATGGGTAACTGAAGGAACACGGGTGGGTTTTAGTCAGTAAAAGTCTAACACGCCCTCCAGTGATGGTAGTACTAAAGTGACAGAAATACGTTAAAGAGGTACTTATTTCTCTAAAAACGTAATGCAGCGTAAGCGTAAGCCTGAATATGTTCTAGGTAACGTTTATATCCTGAGTAGCGTTGCCAGACGTCCCGTATTTCCCGGGACGTCCCTTATTTCAGACATAGTTTTAAATGTCCCGGCGGGACTCACTCTGTCCCGTATTTGCACCGTACCTACTTTGTTTTTCATAATGAAATCGATCCAAGTATTCACACACGCAACTTTCTTAAAAAGTACTGTCTTAATTGTCTTCGTTTTTAGTATTCCTAGCTCAAACTGTTTCGTAGAAAGGGTTTTTTACAGATGGTACTTAAGTGGACTGATGTAAGAAATAAGTATACCCCTAATTTAATAAAAAACGAGTTGATGATCGTTTTTAATTACGGTTATAATTGTGTTGATTTTTACATACATATATGTTAAAACTAATAAAATAATTTTGTTTTTTTTTGTCCCGGGTATTAAACTGAAATCCCGTATTTTTTTTCCCGTTTAACCATTTGTCCCTTATAGGCTGAAAAAAAATCTGGCAACACTAATCCTGAGTCACTTTACTCGTACAGTTGCTATTTTACAAATCCGTAGCGGTTGGGTATATCAAGATCTTCATATGTCTGAACTTTTAAATGAGGAAAATCTAACTTTTAACTTTATTTTTAACTAACTATCCACCCCGGCTTCGCACAGATGCGAAGGTACTAATGTGGGGTAGTGGAAAGTGATTAATAATATTATGATAATGATCAGTCTATACTACAGAATAACTTTATGTACAATATTTACAGTAGTTTTTCATGAGACAGTACAAACATATTTTCTTTAAAGGTTACTAAAGAAAATATGTTTGTACTGTGTCGAAACCGCGAAGGCCGAATAAGAAGAATGTTTGATCCTGCCGACTGCTGCCAACCGGGACGGAAGTACGGCCTGCCAGCCGCTCTGCCCCCGCTTTTTAAATCCCTGATATCTTCTAAGATAATCATTATTATGATATGCTATTACGGGCAATATTGATCTACATGAAATGCAAAACATAATTATCTAATGTATTTAATTGGGTAAGGGATAATACTGTATTGTTTTAAATTGCTAGGTAAAGAACCCATATTTTTATGTAATATGTTAATGATAAAAATAAAAAATGGTTTTGTGGGTTATCCTTAGGAGATAAACGTAAACCATCCAGGACTTTTTTATGGAACTTTTTAAGATATTATTATACAATTCAATAGTACATTAATTTGATCTATCTGGTAAGATTTAGCTAACGTCTGCAATGTTACGCACAAAAACATGTTTGTACGACATCACATTACAAATCTTTGAATTTATCGGTATTTCACTACTGTAATATGCATGTATACTACATATTTCAAACCTTCGTCATCAATCACTCTATCTATTGCTGAAAATTGCATTAAAAACTGGTTGCCTAGTTTAGAAAATCTAAGAGTACAAACACAAAATGCGACTTTGTTTTTATACTATGTAAAGATAATAATTTGTCAGCGACCATAGTGGTACACACACTACACAATCTGTGAAAATGTCAAGTGTCCTAACAACTCCTAAGCCCTGACTATTACGGTTGAAGGGATACATCCTTGTGTCATAACGACGGACGAACAGCAGATCCCTAGCAATGGACCGTTGACCCTTTGGGTGCGGAACCCTAAACATTGCCTGTATATCAAATTGCCCCCACAGCTTGTTTGACTGAACATACTTACGATTGTGTCATCATCATCATAATTTCAGCCGTAAGACGTCCACTGCTGGACTTAGGCCTCCCCCAATTTGGGGGGCTTTGCCATAATCGCCACGCTTGGCAGGCGGGTTGGCGATCGCAGTATGGTGGTAAAATGCATAGAGAACGCTGCTGCCCATTCTCTAGTAAGTCCCTTAGTCGCCTTTTACGACACCCACAGGAAGAAATGGGGTGGTGTTATTCTTTACGTCCAGCACCACACGGTACGATTGTGTAAGGTTAGCATAATCCAGCAGGGTTTGTTAACGGAGTCAGTGCGTCCAAGAATATCGCCAAGTCCATATTAAACTGCAATTGTAGTGCCAAATACATACTTCCAGCAATTCCTGAGAGTATTGTGTTTGACTAACATAGCAAATAATAAACTACCGTTTGTTTTCCACAAACAGTTATATTTTATTTTAGTCTTGCGAAATAAAATAAAAGTAGCCTTTGGGGATGTTTAGGTTGGTTAGATTCAGTCAGGCTTAAGGTCAGCTGGGTTACTGCGTTACACACTAATTTCTAGAAATGGATTTAATTTTGACATTTCAACAACATTAATTGCCTTATTTACGTTGTTTAGCAGATATTTTTTGGAATATATGAAGCAACATGATGATTCAGATTCTGATCGATAGTGTGTTACGCAATTCAGATGCTGGACATTATGATTGCATCTGACGTCATGCGTAGGTACTGAGTGGGTTTGATTTCATGACTACTGATTGTGTTAACATAATTAAGTACGCACGGCAGATCAAGCTACACATTTCCAGTAAAAGCTGACCTCTCACTGTACGAAAAGCCTATACAATGCGAGGTCAGCTAAAACTGGAAAGGTATAGCTTGATATGTAGCCGTGTGTACCTTCACGACTTGTAGTCGCTTCGGACGAATTTACTCCCCCTAATCGCGAGATTCGACACTTTTTAATAATATATTATTTTCTATAGGCGAGTTGCACGAAGTTAATTAATTTGTGGGCGAATCGACTTCTCCAGAAACGTTTTAGGCAATTGGTACCTTTTGAATTTTATGCACTTAACTCATGTAGCGGCAGTGAAGTGACCTTTTTGCATTATTTTGTCACATAAAGTTGTAGAGAAACTATTCCTTATGGTACCGGACGTCACATTTTGTTCGTGTGGGTGTCGTAATATGCAACTAAGGAACTTACTAGAGAATGGGCAGTGTTCTCTATGCATTTTACAGCCATACTTTTATTGCCAAGCGTGGCGATTATGGAAAAATGGAAAACCCCCACAAGATCGGGAGGAGGCTTATGTCCAGCAGAGGACGTCTTTCTGCCGAAATGATGATATAATAGCTATTAAAAAACAATATTTTATTTTAAAGTATCAATTCATCCATTTCGGGTGAGAAAAGTCGTGCGAATTGACAAATAAGTCACCTTTCATTTTTATTATGACTTCATTGCAAGCTTTGTGTACACATACCATTGCACATAAGTACTGGGCTTATAAAATCAAATGTTAAGTTATCCAAAACGTTTTTCTCCAACATTACAACGGCTAGAAGTATATTTAATTAAGTGTTTAGACATGACTAATTCAAACATATTTTGTGTAATCAATATTGAAAAGGCACATTTTCATGTTTCAGGGGCAGATATCAGTGTTTTTGTTTGTCAAGATATGTACCGTCTACTTCTCTAATTATTTTGTTGTTATTGTATTTATAGATAGGTAAGGTAGGTACCTATCTCACAAACCTGACATATCAGAGATTGTGGAGTAACTTGGTCAAGTGTGAACAGTAACTTTTATGACGGTTCCTAGAACGAGTACTTCACAACAACATTATTAAAACGATGGTTTGGTGAAGCCGAAACTTCGTTTTTATTTTATTTTTTTACTACAGACCATCTACATGATTCTCTACAATTATAATGGAATATAACACTAGAGTATGTAAGTACATATCTATATATATAAAAGAAAGTCGTGTTAGTTACTTCACTTATAACTCAAGAACGGCTGAACCGATTTAGCTGAAAATTGGCAGGGAGGTAGTTTAGAGCCAGGAGAAGGACATAGGATACTTTTTATCCCGTTTTTTTTTTTTTTTTTTTTTTCCCCTTTTTACGACCGCGTTCCCGTGAGACGTCACATAAAACGTCAAAGAGAATACAAGTCACTATAAAACGTGGTACTATGACAAAAACGTTGCCTTCGAAGTACCAGGTTATCATAACTTGACAGGAGCTTACCAAACAAAGGAGTGTCAGCTAGAAAACGCTTTATGCCTTCGAAGTACCAGGTCATCATAACTGGGTAGGAGCTAACCTAACATATGAGTGTCAGCTAGAAAACGCTTACCAGATCACCACCGCGTACCAGGTTGTCAAACTTGGTACGTTTATAACAACATTTATTGAATCTACGAAGTTCGCTGGGTCAACTAATTATCTATACTAATATTATAAAGCTGAAGAGTTTGTTTGTTTGATTGAACGCGCTAATCTCCGAATCGAATCCGGTCCGAATTGAAAAATTCTTTTTGTGTTAGGTAGCCTATTTATCGAGGGAGGCTATAGGCTATATAACATCACGCTACACCTCAGAGGAGCGGAACAGTAATGAAAAATGTTGCAAAAACGGGGAAAATTTATTCCTTCTGAGAGTTTCCGTTGCGTGCGCTGCGTAAACGGTTAAAGTAACGCAAAAATCATGTATGACGGGATTGTTATTTTTAAAAAGTTCAAAAAAAAAGTCCCAAGAGCATATGTCTATCTTTTAAGGTTGACTCACTATAACTCAAGGAGCGAAAATGGACGAAAACTAGCAGGCAAATCGATGCGACGGGAAGGGTAAGGGGAGCAAAAATTTGACGCGGACGAAGTCGCGGGCAGAAGTCATGTATGACGGGATTGTTATTTTTAAAAAGTTCAAAAAAAAAGTCCCAAGAGCATATGTCTATCTTTTAAGGTTGACTCACTATAACTCAAGGAGCGAAAATGGACGAAAACTAGCAGGCAAATCGATGCGACGGGAAGGGTAAGGGGAGCAAAAATTTGACGCGGACGAAGTCGCGGGCAGAAGCTAGTACATTAATAAGATGAAATTCTATGACATTGTCTACAACAATTATGAGCAATAATATGTAATAAATATTCACATCTATCAATAATAATGAAATCAAATGAGATCGACATAATATTTTTTGATAATTTAGATGATCAAAAAAATAAAAGATAAAGAGATGAAGACAGTGAAATTAGGTCTGATAGCCAGTTGCACGTCGCTGACTGTGGCTGTCAAAAGTGTGTTCAGACTCGGTAATAGTTGAGAACGATGGAATAGACTCGTAATCAGCAATACCGATGAACAGCCCCTCAGGGGTCTGTGTTGCAGCGTCCTTTCCAGGCACTATTAACAAAAAACAGATCATTAGTAAACACACGTAGTAAACATAAATTAGCATAAGAAGAAAGAAGTTTCTAATAGAAACTACTACCCATTTTCACTAACGCGCTTACACGCATATACTACATACATACTACATATATACTATATATTGCCTAATAAAAGCGCACTGTTCGACGGAGTGAAAACGGGCAAGTATGTTGTAGTCGTGTCGAATGCAAACAAGTATTTAAACAGTTCCTAATTGTTTAGACGAGCGGAGCGTAGCTACCCTGCTATTGTAAGTTTTTCGATAGCTTCGTGTTCCTTTTTCACGCATCCGACCAGGATGCTTACTCCTGATTTTAATTCCGATCGATTGACATTGGAATTTTGACGCTTCGTATTCTTGAGTTCAATGCTAGCGCCAAAATGTGTTTAAATTGGGTGTCCATTTTGGAGAACTAAGTGGAATCGAGATCGGGCGTTGTTGTTGTTTCAATGCTGACACTATTGTTGTTGTTCCAATGCTGACACTATTGTTGGAGTACCGAATCACGTGTATGCAAAATTAACATTGGAATCGTATTGGCTTTAGATTGTAATCAGGTTGAAGAGTAAGACCCCAGATAAGTCCATCCAGATTAAGCTATCCGGTCTCATCACCAAACGAATTCCAACTCTCAGCCAGTTTTTGTATTTTGAACCTTATGCCGTCACAAGTGGCCGATGGTTTTCACCTGGGTCTGAAGTCAAAAGTTTGTTTTGTGATAAGAACATCCGCATGACGACATATTATACAGCTATACATTTCCAGTTTACGCTTACTTCTCAGTGCAGGAAAAGCCTACATTTAAAATGCGAAATTAGCTTAAAAATGGAAGTGCATAGCTTTATAAGTAGCCGGTGGTTAGCCATATACTTCCATTAATTTTCAATTCTTATCGTTTACAACTTCATATCAATGAACAAAAAGCTGAAAATAAACAAGACGAAAAATAGTTACGTAGTTGGGGTTCGCGCGTGACCAATATTGAGCGCGAATCGTTCAATGTACGGTGTGTGTATCTACTTCGGCTGCTGCCTACAGTTTTCGTATTGGTTACGTAGATAGTAGTACAAACTTGTATACAGATAGGATGGTGTGTGAAATTAGGGCAACATTCACAGACCGCACTTTGAATTTGCGAAGTAAAGTGAACGAATCATCATCATTCTCCTGCCCTTTCCTTTTTTTTTTTTTTGGATGGGAAATCTTCAAATGACTTCTCCCGCTCTGGGCGGAGCGGGAGGGCATGTCAGACTTTTACTGACTAAAACCCACCCGAGTTCCTTCAGTTGCCCATGTGCCAGAGTCACGGTATCTCTTTCGAACAATCACGCGACCCCGGCAGGCATCGGTCCTAGCAGACCCCTTCAGCGCTGCTGACATCTCTTTGAGGCACGCGTGGAACACTGCGCGCCGTCGTCGACCCGAGCTTGGTCCTTGCCGGGCGGCGAGCTACCCATTGCTCGCCACCCGCAAGCTCGCGCCTACGGTGGCCGGGAGTCCGCTATCGAATTCTCTTGCCCTTACCAATTTATTTGCGATCGACGCCACAGTCTTTTCTTTTTCATAATTCTAAATTAGTCGTCATCTTAGTAGTCAATCCCTTTCTAGCCATATTATCCTTCAGGCAATCCATACATTCACGAATTTAATTGAAAAAATAGAAAACAAAAGTCCAGCGTAGCTTCGTTTTTAGTCTAAATACATATGAAAAAATAGCACTATCACAAAACGCTAAACTTTATGAGTAACCTCGAAAATAACAAACAATTTTCTTTAGATATCTACGTATATACTTAGAGGTAAATAATTATAATAAATATAATGATAGTAGACCGTCCGATAGTTTATACCGACAGAAACGTTATTAAAAGTCTATTTGAAACTAAAAAAAAATATACACTTTCGACCGTATTATTTATTACGACTCTGCACCACAAATCTTCTCATCTATACTAATATTATAAAGCTGAAGAGTTTGTTTGTTTGTATGTTTGTTTGATTGAACGCGCTAATCTCAGGAACTACTGGTCCGAATTGAAAAATTGTTTTTGTGTTGGGTAGCCTATTTATCGAGGAAGGCTATAGGCTATATAACATCACGCTACAACGAAGAGGAGCGGAGCAGTAATGAAAAATGTTGCAAAAACGGGGAAAATCGCACAGGTAGGCGATTCGACGTGACGGGAAGGATCGGGGGAACAAGAAATTTAACGCGGACGAAGTCGCGGGCAGAAGCTACTACTTACATATAAGTGTTCCCTTGATATCGTCTGCGTATTTAAATTTACCAATACTATATTGTTTTTCAGCTACTGATACTACACTACGCTCGCATGAAACGGCAGCATTTTACATTTCAAACATAAGTCTTCGTAATCACTAGGTACTTATACAACTCCAGGGATATGCACCTTCCTGCCAGGGTCGCGGAATTGTTCGAAAGAGTTACTGTGACCCTGGCATAGGCAACTGAAGGAACACGGGTGGGTTTTAGTCAGTAAAAGTCTGACACGCCCTTTCATTCCACCCTGAGCGGGAGACACCATTCGACGATCTCTTACCCACAAAAAAATTAATAACACAATATAGGTATTTATTTGTTATAGTATATATTATAGTAAATATGTATGTGTGTATGTGTATTATTAGTTTTGGTCTATTTATATACTGCTATTCCCTTATTATTTATAATTCAAAATATTGTAGTTTTTATAGTATTTCACTGTTCCTCTCAACCAAAGCACCTGCCATTTAATTTCTTCACCACCCTTGGTTGACTGGTAGAGAATGCCTAAGGCATTAAGTCCGCCTTTGTACCTTTTTGTGTGCGAGAAGTTTAAATAAATAAAAAAAGTCATATGCACCTTGCAATAATGTAATACGTAACCTTTTACCAATCATGTTGGGGCATCCAGTCTGACCGGTTGCAGCTCAATACCAGTATTTTTCATAGAACGACTGCCTACAGCAACGCAGTAAAGGACGGTTGTCACACTTTTGCTCGTAACGACTAGCGACTGTCAAAGATCTACGAAGGGCACTTTCCGAGGCACGGAGGGGCGGAACGATGGCCACCCATCCACGTACTAGTCGCGGCAAGAGTAGCTTAACCTTTGATCGATCAGTGCGGTTGTTATGTTTTTTTTAAGATAAAATAATTTATTTATTGACACTATTGAGCTAGGAGCCTCTCTATGTGGCTTATTTTTATGCAAATGTGAATGTCATTGTTTTTGGTTTCACCGAATCCTAGTAATCCATGTATGTTATGCTAATCATGACAAATCATTTGGGCTAAAATACAACTGCTGTAAACAGCGAGGTAAACAAACCATTTGCAGAGGATTTAAGCCATAGCGTTGTAAATGCCAAGTAAAAACAGCATTTTATTATTTCAGAAACTGATCTAGACGCCGTATTAAACGCCGCAAAAGTGGAATAATTATGTAGAAGTCATACTAGCGACCTCTACTAAGTGACGTATTTATTCCATATTGAGAGAATCTTTAAAATTTGAGAGTATTGATTGAATCCGAAGACCAATTCCTGTATCAAAACACCTTTCAAATCTAAAAAGTTCGACAGTCAATATCAAAAACTTGCACAAAAATGTAGGGAAATGAGTGAGTATTTGAAAATATTTTAACAACTGGTTTCAGTCCGCAAACTGCAATAATTAAATATCCATCCGCGTGTGTAATAATCTGCTAATATCTGGATGATCGAGCTTTGCTCGGTATTTTTTTGTAAATTGTGTTTAAAATAATACGTTTATGTTCAAGTTGATTATCGATAAAGTTGGTCATTGAAAACACGAAGAAAACGACATTTTCTTAAAATGATTCCTAGCTAGATCAATTTATCGCCCCCGAAACCCCCTGTATACAAAATTTCATGAAAATCGTTGGAGCCGTTTCCGAGATTCAGATTATATATATATATACAAGAATTGCTCGTTTAAAGGTATAAGATTAATAAACTAAATTCAGTTATTTGAAAAGCCTATTACAAGCTATGGTATGTATGGCTTTTAGGAGAAAACTAAATTCAAATGACGATTAGAATTTTAGAATGCGGTGCAGGATAGAGCCACAAAAAGAATACCCCCCGCCCACTTCACCCGCAACGTAGGCTCCACGATGTATTCCGTGGCATGAATTACACTAGACTGGCAAATATGGAACACTTTCCCAATATTTGTGTTAGTTTTATGAACTTTTTTTATGAAACGGACGTACTTAAAACTACTTGTTGCCCCACTGTGCTAATGAAAATGAACAATATCATTTTCATAAGCAGCGTGGGCCGCACGTCGGTATTGACACTTTGATTTTGAGCTGGCCTAGTAGTACGAGTTTTAATGGAATAAGGTTTAAGTCTACTGTACCATGATCCCCCACACATAATTCCCTCGTTTTACTTAACTTACCTTACCTAATCTAACTTACTGTATACGATCCATGAATTAATCATCTAAATTAACGTCAATTTCCCTGATTTAAATTGTATTTGTTGTTATTACTGGCATGAAGTAAGTTGCGGGTTGTCCGTAGGTATCATATTTCCCGCATTACATTTATGAGCAGCAGTCTAAGCGAACATTTATTTCAAGTATTTTAAAACTCTAAATGCAAAAATATCAAAATTCCACGAAGCAGACTGCCTTCCGAGGAAACTCTGTCTGCTTCATTACGTTCTATTCCATGAAATTCTCCAAGCCTTTATTAGCGTCCCTATCTCATTATTTAGGTATAGACTGCAGGCACTGGAAAATTAATTTTACTATTTTCGACGACGGCGCCGTTCAGAATTTCTTTGGACAACATACAATAAAAATACTAAGAAAATAGATTTATGGTCGGCTTTTGTTCGTCATAATGGTTTCCAAGCTGTCTAGTACGATTCGGACTCTCATAAACGTGTCATTAGTGTCTGAACCAGGGTTGTTGCGAACATCAGCATCAGCATCAGCATCCGCGGAACTTCAGCATCATTTTCAACATCAGCATCGGCATCAGCATCCGCATTGATCGATGCTGAAGTTCGAGCCGTGACATGACCGCAGAGGGGGCAGGGCTTATAGCACGTGTTGTTTTCGGTTGCGAGTTTTGACCAATCCAGAGGTCGACCGCGGTGTTTGCGAATATTGCGATTGTAAACAAACGCAAAGTTGTCTCATTATAATACGTCATTGCGCGTGAAAGTTATTGTAAATAATGCCGCCCCCGTTGAAATGTGGAATATGGCCGTATTTTAAATTAGTGAATCAAGAAACCGCAAACTGCAACTTATGTAACAAAGATTATTCACGCAAAGGCCATACCAATAGCCCCTTAAAAATCACATGAAGAGCAAACATCTTGATGAGTTTTAAATGTTTTTAACTGTTGAAAATGATAAACAACAAGCTTCGAGTTCGGATTTGACTGCAAAAAGTAAGTAAGTACTTAAATCGTAACTTCAAAAATATGTAGGGATTTTTAGGTAATATATATTTATATATATATACTAGCTGACCCAGCAAACGTTGTTTTGCCGGGTGAAAAAAAGTGAAAATTTATAAATGTATGTATTTTTGTATGTTGTATCATAAAAAAATAGAAATTAAAAATTTTGTCTAAAAAATAAAAAAATAAATTTAGGGGTGGACTACCCCTAACATTTAGGGGGATGAAAAATAGATGTTGGCCGATTCTCATAGATACCGGATAAGCACAAAAAATTTCATCAAAATCGGCTAAGCCGTTTCGGAGGAGTATGGCAACGAAAACTGTGACACGAGAATTTTATATATTAGATATATATCCAATATTAATTATACGAAATATAGATATCTTTCGTATAATTAATATTGTAAATACCTAGACTATGGTACTACATAATTATTATGTACTACCACTAGGTATTTAATTACTAACTTATTATTACTAAACTAGGTACTTAGTTTGATTAATTTTTTTATTAAAAGTCACAAAATTATTGAACCAACCTTTTATTTCAATAGGTACCAAGGAAAACTGCAACTTTTAGGTAAAATATAAACTATAAATTCATAATGGTCCCTGCTTTTTTAAGAAAATAATTAAAATCAGCATCAGCATCAGCATCCGCTGATGTAAAAAAAAATATGCATCAGCAACAACCCTGGTCTGAACTGTCGTCAATCAAGTGCATTCAAAAAACTTGAAGTTTATTAAATTAAATAGTTCGGAAAATCGGTTGACCATTTGAAAATGTAGTCTAGAGGTGTCGCTCATTTATGAAAAAATATTTTTTTGTCTAATAAGAATCTGACATATCTATTTTATTAGTTGTAGGTCGCATTTACATATACTACGCGCATGTCACATTTTTATTTTTGCGTTTCATAGAGCTAGAATCTGCACTCCTTACGTAACGCCTTGAGCAGCATAATTAAAAGTTTGAATGTACTTACTTCGCGTACCTATCTGTTACTGATTGAATACCTACTTTTCCATTTTTTCTTCAAGTTGGTTCGCAATAATTTTATTAGAGAGTGCTGTCAAAGTCACCACAGATTTCAATAAATATTTTGCTTCGTGGGATTTTATTGTTATTTCGTAGGACTAAGTATAGTTGGAGCGTTTCTTTTAAATACTAATTTAGTGATTAGGTAGAAGAAGAGAATGGCAATTTCTAAACACAAGCTATTTTGGTCAGTTTTCATGACAGCCTTTGATTATATTATCAAAGAACTGAGTGACCGGTTTAAATAGTTACCACGAAAATATAATTAGCTTACTTACTGACAGGTTACACCAGTTAAGACATTTTGTTATTTTTTTTTTAGTACTGAATTGTCAGTTTATTTTTATTTTATTTCTCGATTAATTACTTATTTTAATAATGTTTCAGTAATAAGTTATATTGTAATATGTGGTTAGCTACTGAACCCGACAACTGATCATATTATTCTTGCCTGAGCAACCGGCAGCAAGTTCGTCATGCTCCCCTGCTTGCGGTAGCATTGGCGGTCGTGTTCCCTCAAATAAGGCGAGGCGGGGTAATCTTAGCGTTATGCTCATATTCATATTCATATATTTGCGTTCCACAAAGTAAAACAGATGTTAACAAAAAGCTTAAAGCTAAGAGCCGTTGTAGACCCTGTTAGGGCACAGCAAAAGGTATTGTTAGATGCTGGTGAATGGGTGCCGCTCGTGGTGGCAAGTCGTCTTGACTGACCATGGTTTTGTTATTGTTGTATATTAATTGAACTGTATTTATAATTTTTAGGTACCGGGCATATCTTCCACTTCCTTATATCTATGGTAGTTATATATTTAGGTGTATGACTGTATGAGAGAGTGTGTTTGGTAGTCTTTTTGCTTAACAATTAATTTTCCTAACTTTACATAAGTTCTGAGGACAATCAGGCGTGCAAAACTTTGTTGTGGAGTGCACGGCGACAAAAACGTTGGAAACTCTAGTGATAAGGATTTTATCTGCTGTGTATAAGTTCAAGTTTATATTGAATGTTTAGCACAACAATAGTGCAAATCTGAAAAGTACAACGCATGAGTTTCCACAAGTTATCAGTAGGTGAGCTGCTCCTGGATTCCCGCTAGTGGTCCATGTTCTGGGTGCCTTGGAGGTACCTATATTGATATACAGTAATGTTCAGCTGTTGATACGAACCTAATGGGCGTTCCAAGGTTTTGCTTGGGGTGCGTACCACAGGGAGCGAGGATCGTTGTTTCCCTCCTCGTCGAAATCCAGTTGAGGCGGTTTCAACTTCCGACATGATGCCAGGGTCGTCATCGAAGAGCAGGTTGTTAGTTGGTGGCCCATAGCGACCGATGGGGGGCTGTAAGAAAAACAAATATTCAATAAAATATGCATAGGTGTTCTTTAGGCACGGAAGTTCTGGAAGATAATAAAACAAACAAAAAGTAAAACAATATCTAATTTCTTGCCCGATCCAGCTCAGGAGCAAAATATCAGTTACATAGGTATTTTGTATTTTATCAAACTAGCACCCTGGTAGGTAATAATCTGAAAAATTTTCTTTTGGAACCATTTTGAAGATAATTTTAACGTAATGGAATTATGACTTTCTTTTATAGCTGTCGATGGTAAAATGTTATTTATTGTTCTACTGTGGACATAAGATGAAAAATAATAACTGATTTTATTTAGCTGCTGTTTTCCTAGTTGTCGGTTAATAAATACTATAAATATCTGGATGACCGAGCTTTGCTCGGTATTTTTTTTTGGTAAATGAATCTTAGCTAGATCGATTTATCGCCCCCGAAACCCCCTGTATACTAAATTTTATGAAAATCATTGGAGCCGTTTCCGAGATTCAGATTATATATATATACAAGAGTATAAGATATACAAGCCGTGCGCGCGATGGGATTTCATAAATGACCAATTTCCACAAAACTTTCATCCCCTATTTATTGAGGGAATGATGATTTTTTCAAAAATCGTTCCTGCTTGTAGCCTATCTAACATTGATGCTGAGTGCAGCTATCAACTAAATCTGAACTGAAATTACGAACTCGAAAGTATTCTGCCGTTATTCTTTAAAAGGCAACCTTCTGACAACACTGATTTTTGAAAACACCACGAAAGCAGTCTTAATTTTTTTTTTTACTTTTATGTGTAAAAATTGATCCAGTATCACTACATACGATACAACGGGCACCCCTTTATGAAAAACCTACCATATACATATGTCATATTTCTTACGCAGATTAATTCAAGTAAAAAAAAAAACAAAATGAAGACTGCTTGTCAGAAGGTTGCCTTTTAAAGAATCACGTCATTAATCTCCTGGTTGGAGTTCATACAGAGTGGTAAGTTGAAGCGAGCGCTGCAGGGGAATTAAGTACCCATTTGGTATCAGTCGGTATCTGTATGTTTTTTTATTATTAGGTGCCAATACTTTACCCACGTATCTATATCGAAAACGAATGAAATAATTAAAACCACTTTTTTTAGCTTTAAAGCTAATTTAATATTGCGTTGACATGTACATTAAAGCAACGACTTCTATTTTTGTTTCTGGAAATATGTAACAAATATCTATGTTCCACGAAAAACTACAAAACCAGCTGATCGTTAGCGTCCATTGACCTTCGCCCATCGAAAGATGTTTTTTTTCCTTATGTTTTCTATATCAATATCCAACACGTGGATAAAGTACAGCCATTTTTTTTTAAATTAAACTGTAAAAACATCTTTGAAAAGTCGCTTATCCTTATCTTATGTTCGGATTTGAATGAACTTTTCTGTTACGTCATGTACGGGTTAGTATAGTTTTGTGTCAGTGTAATTTGATCAATAGCTTTTTAAATTCCCTACATGGTCACAGGCACTATAATAATATTTTTGTATAATCTGGTCACAAGTGCGATAAATACATACCCAAAAACAGTAGCAAACCCGTTTGATAGGTACTTAAAACAATGCTTGTAGTGTTCCAAAATTACGATTTGAAAATGGTATATTATGTTTGGTTATTTTTTTAGTTTTTAAAGACTATAGTCTTAACTGTTTCATGATCTATCCTCCTAGGATTTTTGTCATTCTGTTCAAAATCATTGGTCTGCCCAGAACTGTAGTAAAAAAATTACAAAGAATCTTATATTTCCGTGTAAATCAATTACACCCAGGTAGGAAAAACTGAACTGTAGCTGAACTTTCATACGAAGTTTTATAGTCTTCACATCAAATTAAATAAATACTTCGTAACGGGCTACCTTTTTGTTGGCTGTACTTTTCAAGGATTATAAACACGAATAGGCTGTGAGCAATTTACGATATAAACCTATGTTTACCTATTTACTAAAAAGCCTGTGACCCAATCATATTTTTAAGATTTTGATGACGAGATTTTCGTTTTTCGTAAGTACTTACTTAGTGGTTATCATTCTATTCATTATTACAAAATAAAATATTTTTTTACTAAGCGCATGTGAAGTAAGTTAAATTATTAAATAAAAAGCAAGCTAAAGTTAATTTCATTTATATGAGTTAGTGAAAGAAAATGAAAGCCTAAAACCACACTTAATTTTAGAAGGTTAGAATAAGAAAAATACAACATAAAAAGCCAAATTGAATGTTAGTTTGTTGTGACCGTATTAGCCCTATCATACCTAAAGCCGAGGAGGGATACAGCGAAAAAGCAATTAAATAATTTTATTTTGGCAGCAACGTGAAAAGGCTTGATAACACATATTATTTTGCGCTATGCACACCATTTCATTACCATAACTTTTGGGTTTAGTAGAAACATCGAAATTATTAGTGAGATGGCAACACACAAATTGTGTAAATTCCCAAATTATACCTTCTTGTGCATGATCTTGCCTGGTGTGTGGTCTCCACACTTAATTTTAGAAGGTTAGAATAAGAAAAATACAACATAAAAAGCCAAATTGAATGTTAGTTTGTTGTGACCGTATTAGCCCTATCATACCTAAAGCCGAGGAGGGATACAGCGAAAAAGCAATTAAATAATTTTATTTTGCCAGGAACGTGAAAAGGCTTGATAACACATATTATTTTGCGCTATGCACACCATTTCATTACCATAACTTTTGGGTTTAGTAGAAACATCGAAATTATTAGTGAGATGGCAACACACAAATTGTGTAAATTCCCAAATTATACCTTCTTGTGCATGATCTTGCCTGGTGTGTGGTCTCGGAGCTTGCAGATGGTGGCATACTCTGGTGGATTCATCGGGAGAAGAGGACTGGGCTAATAAAAAATGGAAAAGAAAAAAGTAAAACAAAAATAAAGGATAACCTGGCCAATTTCAGGGTAAAATAGAATACGACTTTTATATATAATTGAGGAAACTGAATGACCTAAGTCAATGCTTTTCCACGACGTTGCGAGCCGACCTCTTTGTTAACGTCGAAATTAAGCTGATCTTTATTTTGCAAAAAAAAGGTAAGTATTAACATGGTTAAGTTTCTAATCTGAAACTTTCCTGAACTGTTAACTTGTTACTAAATGTTGAGTAGTTTTCTCTTTATGTATCTTTTTACGGCGTATGCTAGATCTAAGCTCGTATTTTGATGTCATTCCTCCATTCAAAAACATCGGACGAACCATTTGAGACATAGTTTTTAGTGCATTATTCAATAAGCTAGAAGAATGTAACGAAGGATTCGTATAGGTCGCCAATTACGGAGCAAAACGAGGGAGTTTAAAACACCAGGATCCCGAGTACACCAAGGGATACAAGCTCGCCCAGAGACAACACACTTTTATCCCCGAGGACAATACTCTACTCTCCGTGACGTTATAAAAACCATTACCTATTTTCGAATTAAGAATAGCTGATGTAACTTAAACAACCGGGGAATACCTAGTTATGTGCATTTCTATTACATTTTGTTGTTTATATACATAGTTTTTTCGTCGATGGCTGCCAAAACCTATGAATGAAAATTCTGGTCGAGCTGTACTGTCACAACACACTGTACAATTGTTTGTTTTTTTTTTTGTAACCTTTTCCATACGATTTTTTGTTGAGGTTCCAAATTCAAATCAGTACACTATTGCCCTGGGGCTTTTAATTAATTGCTTTAGGTTAGGTTTTCGTGACATTTATGTAGGTAATGTGACATTATTACGAGTAAGAGGTGAAAAAGAGTTCAGAGTAGACATGTAATTAGCTAGTGTTCAACTTTTCACAGAATTAGAAATATCAACAGCGAACAGCCTAATTACTTAAGAAATCAGCGTTATTATTTCTGGCATGGTACAATCCCTCATTTATTACAGTGAGGAAGTAATGTATCGTAATTTTCATGATGAAATGCCTTTTCAGATATAATAATATAAGCGATATCGCTGTCGCGCTACATTGGTATCGCTAATGAGCGCTGACGGAGTGATATTATAAAAATTTGGCTGTTATTTTTATTATATCGTGTACTTCCCCCGTTCCGCGTGAACGAAGTCGCGGGCAGAAGTCTGATATCATTGTTGTTGGCCTTCAGGGTAGGTTATTTTGCCACTGCTACAATAATGCCTATTTTCACCAACAAAAAAAGAGATAAAAAACATTAGCCTTGCCATACCACTGTTAAACATGCGATGGTTTGTGTGGTATGATTAATTGTAAAATTAATTAAATTTGTTATTTTTTTATAATAAAAAAAAAACATATATATATTTCTTTCCAAATTGAAGGGCACCGAGCTGACTTGAAAAAAAAAACACAGACATAAAGAAAGAACATGTAATTCAACCTCATGGCGATGATGAAACAGGAGTGATTGCTTAAGAGTCTGCTTACTTTGGATATTCCCTAACTAGATATTGCTATACTTGGCGTTACTGGTAATGGGCAGTATGTTCTTATATGAGAGCACCTATTAGGTAATCATTAAGATATTTCATTTCGTATGGGGTGGCCACCAATTCCGTGACACAACCCACTGTGTCCTCTTCTCTTTTGCAAGAGTAACTGACTTACTTCGATTGCCACATGATCGGGTGTGTGGTGGGAATACAAGAGGAGCTGGTTGCCGGCGAGGGTGTGTCGCCGGGGATCGTCGCGTCGTGAGCTGCGCCCACGGACCGGCCCACGACCTGCCTCGCCGTCAGAAGCGCCACCTGTGAACCAAAACAACTTGTCAGCACACTCAGCACATACGGAATAACCAACGGAAAAACACTTTAACACGTTTATGGGACACTATCACACAGTACAAGCGTTCTCAAGTCTATTTGCGTTTAGTGTCCCACTGCTTGTTAATGATTAGGTACGATTTTGGCAGTCCTATATTACACTAGTCTTGTAGGCCAGGAACGAACGCGCGAATTAAACCGTGGCGTAAATGTAAACTTTTTTTTTAAACCTGTTTGTTTCGCACATGTATCTTATACCTTTAAACGAGCAATTCTTGTATATATATATAATCTGAATCTCGGAAACGGCTCCAACGATTTTCATGAAATTTAGTACCTATACAAAGGGCTTCGGGGGCTATAAATCGATCTAGCTAGGATTCAGTTTTATAAAATGTCGTTTTATTCGTGTTTTCAATGACCAACTTTATCGATAATCAACTTGAACATAAACTTATTATTTAAAACACAATTTACCAAAAAATACCGAGCAAAGCTCGGTCATCCAGATATTTAATAGTTATGTAGATACGAAAAAAAAATGTTAAGGCTACCATCTTCGATATTCATTACTGGCTTCAACACCCACAAAAAATCATGAAAACGACACCCATGAAGAAAATCTTCGCGGAATGGCTTAGATTTTCATTTTAACCTAACTATCAGTTTTAGCACCCTAGCAAACCTTGAAAGCGACACCCATGGTCAAAAATTAAAATTTTCACCCTCGAAAATTGTGAAAAGTACCTATCTATTTCCCACCTCTCTCTGTTTCTGAATAAAAGTAGCTGATGGTGATTCCGGTTGTATGATTTATGCAAAAGGAAAAACTGCCTGACTATATGTAGGTCACATATCAACGCACGGCCAACATTTCTGGCCCTAGGATCGTGACGTCATGCTCTAAGCTTAATTTTATAATGTAGGCGACAATCAGAAATACCTTTTGGAGATTCAACCTTTACGGGGAAGGATTTTGTTTTATGAAAAACCTTTTTCTTTTGGTTTTATAATGGCATGTAATTATTTAAACCGTTTATAATTCCCATTTTGAGTTCCTAAAAATATGAATGTACCTACCTAGACTGCAACTTTACCTTTATTTGCGACTGTTTATGTGAAAGTCAAGAAAAAAAATGTATAATTGTCATATTATACAAGGCTGGAAAGTTGCAACGGGCTCTGGAGAGAAATACGTGTACTATTTTTCTCAAAGGATTATGGACGATACTTAGTACCGTCGAACCTGGCAACTCTACCAATAGAAGTTAACTTTGCCATCAGCGACGTACAGGTACAAAATTACGACTATCACAGACAACTTAACCTTTTTGAGGATAAAACATTTTTTGGGAGAAAATTTAATAATTTCTTAACAACATTGCTTTCGAAATGTTATTATCGGAGCTAATTTTGACATTTAATTTTACCACCGAATTTTGCCGGTGACTTAACCGCCTCGATCAGTGCCCCAGAACTTTTGGTGATATCTGGTGAAATAGTGAATGCACATTTTTGTCATTACATGATATTAATGATTAGGATTGTATCGAATATTTCGTTTTAAACATTGAGGTCTGAATATTTACCCATAAAACTGACTTGGCAAAGTTACCACACTAGTAATGCTAACATAGGTTGGTTACTTTACCATGTTTCAGTACAACCTAGGGTTGTCACTTATGAGTAATGATTTAGTATTTTTACGCGACTACGGTAAAGCAAACGTAGGGTAATTCCATACTTGACAGTATGTATGTTTTTATAAATGTTCCATCGTAAAGTCGGTCTCATTTGACAAATTGTGTAAATGAAATGTCAATTGATTCTTTATCGCAACAGTTTCATAGGCTATATTTTGTTTTACTCTGATATCGGTTATTTGAATAGGTTTTAATTTTCACTTTATGAACAATAATTTGTATTTATCTTCTTATAATTATTATTTATCTCTGGGTTTTAGAAAAAAAATTATTATTATGTTGGCACCTTATCGTAATAAAATTGTCTCTTTTAGAAAATGGAGCGCCGCCGGTGTAGACCAAAATTAGGAAGAATGACATAAGAGCTACTCAGAAGAAATTTTAAATGTCACCGTTTTTTTCTGTTTTTTTTTTTACCAGTTTTGTAACTAATTAAATTAAGTAGTTTTTACAGACCAGTGCTATAAAAATGTTAAATGTGAGCTTTAAATATTTCAGTTACTAGTTCGTGAAAAATATGAAATAAAATAAATTCAATCAGAGTAATCAAGGTTTTTTTATTTTTGTCAACCTTGACACACATTTCTTTGTATGAAAAATTAAATAATGGGTGTGCAACTTTACCACTAGTGAAAACATTATTTCTTGCAACATTATAAAAGGCGCAATTTATACTCTGGGTGTTGTATATGAAATGAAGGGCAAACGTACCTTCTTCTTTAATGATAAACTGTTTTTATTTTCACATAAAACCTGATGGTAAAGTTACCACGCAGTAAGGTTAACTTTGCCATTTTCTATTTTTGATTATTGTGTCCATTTATGTTGGCATTTTCTTAAATCAGTTATATTTACCGAATTTGAAGAGTATGATGTCAAAACTTAACATTGCTGTCTAGCCTTGGATGGTACTTTTTTGTTGGAAAATTGGCTTTGAATTTGTGATACCTTAAAAAAATGGTAAAGTCGCCAGGTTCTACGGTAGGTATCTTAAAATTAATAAACATCGTGCAATCTTACACGTGACTTCAACTGGCCAATGAGCGCCCATGTTCTTCAATTTATGATGAAATGTTAATGAAAGGGCTTTTATCCTTATGACTGACCCAATTGATTGACGTTATAATAAAAGCATGTGTGTTTCGCATTTGAGGTGGTCCGACACCCGGAGCTCCCAGATCAGGAGACTTAAAATATATTGGAATGCCGAAAAAATCCTATTAGTAAAAAAAAAAAAATGGTAGCATAAATATTTAAACAATACCAGGGGACGAACCAACTTTTCACCCTGTATACTTAGTTACCAATTTTAGAAAAGTTACCATGAATAAAACTTAGGTACCTAGGTACTAGCTTTTACATCTAAGTATAAACAATTAATTTATAAGAAAAATCTCTTTTGGACAACAAAAAAAAAACCGGTGTATAGGTAATACAAAAACAAAACCCTAAGGCACTAGGTAAATAAAATCGTTCATGTCGCTGTCGACAGAGCAACAGGTTAGCGTGTCGTTATGTAGGAAAAAATATTCATTATTTGTGAGACTACTGTGAACTAATGAGACCACTCTTGGCCACGTGCAGAGTAGACTAACCGAACCTTACAACCTTATAGCCATATATGGGCCATTAATGGCCCAACCTTATTTATGGCAGACATGCAAAATAATTTTAAAATGAGGTAGTAACACCACTGACCACGTCGGTAATATACATATTTTATTAATCACTAGCTGACCCAGCGAACTTCGTACCGCCTCAGAATCAATAAATGTTGTGTTAACTTATCAGATCCCACCAACACAAAGCAAAGAGCACCAAGTACCATATACTGGTTGGTTGGTGGTTTTAGTAGTACTTGTTGACAGTCCTACACTGTTCTCGCATACCTATTAACACTGTTGTTTGAAAATATTGTAAAAACCAATTATTTTTAAAAGAGTAACCGTGGAGTTTCTTGCCGGCTCTTCTCCATAGGAATCAACAATTTGGAACCGTGCACCTAGCTTCTAACGTTTCATAAGTGCCCTTGCAGGCTTATGTGAAATAAAAATATTTTGATTTGATTTGATTTGATTTGATACCCATGTTAGACCAAGTTATGACAAACTGGTACTTTGAAGGCATAAAGCGTTTTCTAGCTAGTTAGCTACCACACACCCATGATAGGTGAGCTCCTACCAAGTTATGCCAACCTAGTACTTCGAAGACATAAAGCGTTTTCTAGCTATCAAACACCCACGTTAGGTGACTTTGTATTCTTAAATAAGTGTTCTTAAATTTTCTAATTATCTGCGCAATTTTTTAAATTTTTTCTTTCATAAGAACCTTCTCCTGAAAATAACAAACACAACAAAAAAAAAAGTGAAATCGGTCCAGCCGTTCACGCGTGATGGCGTGACCAAGGGAAATAGGGATTCATTTTTATATACAGGGCTTCCCACGGATATGCCACATGGAGGGAAAGTACCTTGAATATTGTAGATGGACAATTTTACTGAAAGAAGACATTATTTCAATTTAAAAAACAATTTGAACTGCATTCATAGATATTTAAATAATTGTATGGTTAAACCGGGAATCGAACCCGTTACACGAGAAAAATAATCACCCTGTAGTTTTATCATACCGATCGAAAGGCTTCATCATAATGATTATTTGTTGCTACATAACATACTGTCAAAAATAAAAGGAATACCATGAACATTTGATGTGAAATTTTGTTCAGAAAAATGAAAAGCTGACATTGCCGTAAGGACATACAACTGACATTATCATAAGTACCTATTACTAATAAATGTACCCACTTGAGGAGTACGCATCTTTTCCCTACTATAATTTAAGTGCATGATAAAACGATAAAGAGATACGTAATTAGTAGGTCCCTGTCCAGGTTGTATGCAACAAATTGAGCCGTATCCTGAGCCGAAAGACGCGTAAATTATTTTGTCCATCGCAATGCGGCTGGCTGATTATAAAAAAATAATATAAAAAATATCCACCACAACAAGATCAAAAAATCGACATGGAGCGAAATAATCAAAAGAGTGCGACTTTGTATTCAACAGGAAGGGACTCATTTTGAGCCTTGATAAATTGATTAATTTTGTATTAAAAATGCTAAAATTCATGGTCTTCCTTTTATTTTTGACACTATGTTATTTAGCAAAAAATATCCTTATGATGAAACCTTTCGATCGGTATTATAAAACTACAGGATGATTATTTTTCTCGGGTAACGGGTTCGATTCCCGGTTCAACCATGCAATTATTTCAATATCTATGAATGCAGTTTAAATTGTTTTTAAAATTCAAATAATGTCTTCATTCAGTAAAATGTTCCATCTACATTATTCAAGGTACTTTCCCTCCATGTTACATATCCGTGGGACGCCCTGTATATAGATTTAAGTTTCATTTGGTTTTAATAATTATTGACAACAAATGCTTCAGGTCGCTTTATGTCTCTAAATATTGCTTTAAATCCTTAATGTCATCAATGTGACTGCCCGCATACTCGACACTCCGATGAGCGTGCGTGTTCTCAACGTCATCGTAACGTAGGGTGACTACGCTAGTTCGCCGACCACCGCTGGTTCTCGACCATTAAGCGTAAATCACGTAAAAATAGTCAAATCGAAGCGCGACAAATGTTCGAATTGTATGCAAACGTACGGTCATCCTGTCTCCTTCCCCTGTGCCATCGTTTGTCCCCATAAGACAGTTTGATGCCGCTCAGTGAGGTAATAAACATGAGCTACAGTACTCGGGTCACCAAATTATAGCGAAAAGTAGTGAGCGGACAGTTTTTCAAACGTAAGAAAAACATGTTATTATTTAGTTTTGAAAGTAGATATTATGCTTTGTGAGTCAAAATATCTTTGTATTTACTTATTAACAAATAATAAATTGGAAATTAAGAGTGTTTTATTAAAATAATGGGTGGTCGGTCAACTGACTTACAAAATTACGCATCCGTTAGCTTACGACCACCTGGTCGGGAACTAGCTTTATTAGACTAGTTATTTTTTAAAGATTGTGCACTTACTGCGTTATATGACGTGAAAAACTTCGATTATTTGTATTCATTTCGGCATGGCTAATTTGCTCGTCAGATTGCGACCGGCTAATTGTACAATATAATCGAAATTTTAAGCATTTAAAATTATCAAATCATGATGGTCGACAACTGATCCTTTTTCGACCATTGAGTTTACTCTGAACAAAATCTACCCGTTTTGGGAAACAAGTAATAAGAGGAGAGGAAAATGAATGAAAAAATAAGGGGCGAGATAAAGAAAATATTAAGAAAGAAGAAAACAGTACGGAAAACCACAAAGAAGTCGTTTTTTAAATGCAACTAATGTTCCGATAATTTGAAAAGCGATGTCAAAGATGACTCAGAAAAGAACATTGGTTGTGATGAATGTATGCGCTGGTTTCATCTAAGATGTACTAATATAAAAATATTCTTTACATAGAAGCAGCTCAATTAGATTATACCTGCCAGTTTTGAACCCTAATATTAAATAAACATGATTATTCAAAACATTTGTTTAATGATTTTATTTTCGACTTTAATCCGATAATCCTAGAGTTGTTTTTACAGTGGCTTTCTAGTGGTCGAGAACTAACGAAAAAAATGGACGTAAACTAACTGTAGGTGTCCGGGAACTGAAAAAATCGCACTTTTCGAAATATCTTTAAATTGTAAAATAATACGTAAATATAATGCAATAAAATATATACCATCGTGTAGTTTAAACACTCTTCTTTCGAATGTAGGCCCAATATTAAAATATTAACCCTTACTACAATAATAATGTGATTTTAAAGATTGCACGTCGACTAAGTGGTCGTAAACCGGCCTAATCACCCTATTAAACTCCTTGATGGAAATCGGACACTCCGCGATCTTTAGATCGGCCTGAAGCACCAGCATTCAATAAACCTAGCCTAGGAATAGTATAGAGCCTAGTTCCTACTAGCCTAGTGCATAGTAGCTTCTAATTGATCCACAAAAAAAATCCGGAGTTACAGGTAGTTCGCTATCTCCGGCAAAATTGTGAAAAGATTTCGAAAGTAATAAATTGTGGATTTATGTTTCGACATACATACAAAGTTTGACGCATCGAGAACCTTCTCCTGTTTGAAGGAGCTTAAAAATTGGAATTATTTGAGGTTCACAAAAGAGGCACTTTTTTACCCATAAAATGTGTTCATCATATGCATTTTTAGAAGAAATTTTTGGGAAACCCGGACATTATTATCGCAACATATGGCGTGCTTATTTTTGTCAATAAATCAAATGTTTTTACGCGCACACCGCTCTCCGATATCTAATGGGGCCTAATTTGTCAACGAAATTATTCCTAAAAAAATCCTTCTTAACAATTATAGAGAAACCCCAACTTAGACCGTGGTCCCACACGCATTAGGCCCGTTTCTGTAGTTCCGCGTTCCTGATAAAAAGGGACTCGCGCACAGAAAGACACGCACGGAGAGAAAGCGAAGTGATCCTATAAGGGTTCCGTTTTTGCCTTTTTAGGAACAAAACCATAAAACCACACTTCATTACTTAGTAGCACACATTATTATGTACGTACGGAGAACGTTTTTTTTTGCAGGACAACATTTTCTTTTACCTCCAAATAATTCGCTCTATTTATACTATAACCTCCCTTCAAACTTAAAAGCGAAGTGAATAAGCTGAATAGCTAGTCTGTTACGTAAAAGCACGAATATTGTAATAAAATAAAGGTAAAACATGTGGTTGAAGATACAATATTGAAAACATGTAGGGCTTTTCATCTTTAAAATAAATTTATAGTTTAAAAAATCACTAGAAATACACGCTTTTATAACACGTAAAAACCAAAAACCTTATCGTGGTCAAAGTTCATTACAAGACCTTTCTAACAAGTCCAAACACGGCTATGATACGATATTCCATCATGGAATGCCAGTGCTATCTTCCGACTTCATCATCAGACCTTGAAACCTAATCGTGGTCAAAGTTCATTACAAAACTTTTCTAACATGTTCAAACACAGCTATTATACGATGTTCCATCATGAAGTTCCTGTTCATATCTTCTGGCTCCATCATCAGATCAGTTCGACAGTACCATATCATTGTATTGTCATCAGAACTACATACAGCTGCCAATTTTCATGACGCTACGATCCTTGGAAGATGGTTAAATTAGTTACCTTAGATTCCATTACATAGTTACATACAGGTCGACCTAATAAAAGCGTTTTAAAAAATACGAATCTTGTATGGCGACCCCCTTGAATTTTTACTTGATTTAAAAATTCATATTTTTGTAAAAGCGATTGTATAGGAAGAATAGCTATGCAATGTGTGGTCAGGGCCGTCTTAAACTAGGCTGGGGCCCTTGGACACACAAGAATTTGGGGCCCTATTGGAAATTAAAAAAAAGCGAATTATAATAACATTTTTTACTAAGTATGACCATTTATTATAGGTAATCAAATACAGTATGATATAATATGTCATTAACTCATTAATGATATTAGAATGCTACTGGTTTTTTGGTTACGATTACGATAACGGTGCCGCACATGGAACGTAAATCGCAAATTCGCAAACTTCTTTTATTCTTGACTGAACACCAGATTACTTTCCAGACATATTTGATACATTGTCGTAGCTCTGCCCGCGACAATCTTTTTATAGGAAAATCAAGGCTTTCAAAAAAGTTAAAAATGGTTTCTGCTATATATTGCGCGTTATATTCATCCATAGGCAAAAAATGCAAAAATCTCTCAATAGGCTATCCGTCTTTTTAACCGACTTCAAAAAAAGGAGGAGGTTATCAATTCAACAGTATTTTTTATGTTGTTACCTCATTACTTTTGACTGGGTGAACCGATTTTAACGTTGCCAAATGGCAAAAAACGGAACCCTTATAGATTCGTCATGTCTGTCTGTCCGTCCGTATGTCACAGCCACTTTTCTCCGAAACTATAAGAGCTACGCTGTTGAAACTTGGTAAGTAGATGTATTCTGTGAACCGCATCAAGATTTTGACACTAAAATAGAAAAAACCGGCCAAGTGCGAGTCGGACTCGCGCACCGAGGGTTCCGTACAAACTTTTTTTTTTAATTTTTATATTTCAGTTGATTGAATGTAAGGTAAATTGTGGTTTACGATTTATGACGTTTTAAAAAAAAACTACTCACTCGATCTCGTTCAAACCGATTTTCGGTGGTAGTTTACATGGTAATGTACATCTTATATTTTTTTTTAGTTTTATCATTCTCTTATTTTAGAAGTTACGGGGGGGGACACACATTTTACTACTTTGGAAGTGTCTCTCGCGCAAACTATTCAGTTTAGAAAAAACTGATATTAGGAACCTCATTACCATTTTTGAAGACCTATTCATAGATACCCCACACGTATGGGTTTGATGAAAAAAAACATTTTTGAGTTTCAGTTCTATGTATGGGGAACCCCAAAATTTATTGTTTTTTTTTCTATTTTAGTGTAAAAATCTTAATGCGGTTCACAGAATACATCTACTTACCAAGTTTCAACAGCATAGCTATTATAGTTTCGGAGAAAAGTGGCTGTGACATACGGACGGACAGACAGACAGACGGACAGACAGACATGACGAATCTATAAGGGTTCCGTTTTTTGCCATTTGGCAACGGAACCCTAAAAAAAAGCAATAAATTTTGGGGTTCCCCATACATAGAACTGAAACTCAATTTTTTTTTTCATCATACCCATTCGTGTGGGGTATCTATGAATAGGTCTTCAAAAATGGTATTGAAGTTTCTAATATCATTTTTTTCTAAACTGAATAGTTTGCGCGAGAGACGCTTCCAAAGTGGTAAAATGTGTGTCCCCCCCTCCGTAACTTCTAAAATAAGAGAATGATAAAACTTAAAAAAATATATGATGTAAATTACCATATAAACTACCACCGAAAATTGGTTTGAACGAGATCGAGCAAGTGGTTTTTTTTTAAAACGTCATAAATTGTAAACCGCAATTTACCGTTCATTCAATCAGCTGAAATATAAAAATAAAACATTTATTTTCATAACCATAAACCTTATGCATAAACCGAGAATACCTACAGGTTTGTACGGAACCCTCGGTGCGCGAGTCCGACTCGCACTTGGCCGGTTTTTGAAAGCTGGTGCTTTCCGAATGGTCCCATTTTAATTTGGTTCCATTCGGACAATGGGGTCCATGTGAAAACAATATAAGTCTTAAATTTGCATTAAGAATTTGCATAACAAATGAACGAATAACGCGATTAGATTAGGGCGGGGTATCTACCATAACAAAAAAGTTAAAAATAAAAACTTTTTACAAAAAAATTACAACCGACTTCCTTCGAAAGTCTTTACGTATCTAACTATGAAAGTCAGTTGGTCAACGTGGGACAGATCTGGCGTAGAATCTACGCTAATAGAGTAGTACTTTGCTGATATAAGTTCTTTGACAATTGTTTTCCCATTAAATTAATAAATTCATTACAAATATTTGTCGATAAATATGATGTAGGTAGGTACCTACATCATATTTATCGACAAATATTAAAAAAAAAAAAACTAAACTGCGGAAATCGTGAAAAAGGAGGTCCTTTTTCACGATTTCCGCAGTTTTGTACACATACACTGATGAGTGAATTTGATCTTTTTCACAATCAGCAAGAAAAGAATCAAATTCACTAATCAGTTCTAAGCATCCCAAATAATTCCCATTATTTTGCGATCCTAATATCTCATTATCACCACAAAAAGCAAGACCTCTTGAAGCCAAAAATTTCACTACTGCAACAATCCCCCTACGCACATTCTTCCACTAGATGAATTTATGTATTATATTGGGGCAGTAACTCAGTATCAATTTGTCCAGTAGTTTTCATTCCTGCAACATAATTCATCATAAATTCCCCGTGCTGTAAACTGTTCTCATGCTCTATCAATAAGTTACTTATATGCTTCCGATCTTTATATCCAATAATCTAGATGGTGTACTTAGTAAATTAAATCAAATCAAATCAAAAGTCATTTATTCAAACTAGGCTGAGAGTCAGCACTTTTTATTGAACGTCAAAGTTACATAAGACAGTCCCTCCAAAAACGCCCTCCCTTCGACACTTCCTAGTGCTTTAGCTGGGAAGAAGAAGTGGCGCAACAAACTCCCCAGCAGCACAGCTGTCTGTTAAGTTAGAAGAACTTGATTCTATACAGTATTATGTAAGTAATTAATATTATAAAACAAAACATGCATCAAATTATTCGCCATATGTCAGCTAGCACACGCCAATATACCAACAAAACATTGAAAACCAAACTCAAGATGAAATAATAAAATCGTAAATAGAACTTAAAACCTAAATAAGAGCCTCCAGGCATTAATTAGGTAGGATGCGTTCGGAAATATTATTAATTAGTAGAGTAGAAATAGGCGCAGTCATCGCTATAATGGCGTAGTAAATACCTTCTGATAAGATTACTGATTTGTGAAAAAAGTGTAATGTGCCCGACAAAAATGTTTTGAAAATAAATGTGTGACAGAAATTGTCAGTCCTTCGGGGCCCCCTGAGAATGGGGGCCCTGGGCACAGGCCCCGTGTGCCCTTATGGTAAAGACGGTACTGTGTGTGGTCGCATATTTAATGCTATACCTGACAGCATTAAAATACAGTTGTATTACCAGTTAATACATTTGCAAGGTGTCAGTAAGCGATTTGTTTAATAAGAGATTGAACATGAATAATAATGACAATATTTGACATTGCTCTGACATTTTTTTTTCCTTTTAATGTGTTTATTAAGTATAATAATAGTGTGATTTTAATTGAATTTTGACTATGAATATAATTTACTATGACTTTGTATAAACCCAAATGTTTGCATGTCACGTGTTTTGGATCTGTATAATTATTTATGTTAAGACCGAAATTGTACCAACACTTATCGCAAATAAATTGATTTGATTTGATTTGATTTGAGCGGCAATTGAAATATACACTGTAAGTTTCAACTGTGTAAGTATCTATTACGGTTCATGGGATCCAGCCCGCTGAGTCCGCAGTCTTGTCCATCGGAAATTATAAATTACATTTTGGAAATTCATCATTGGTAATGGTAATGCCACACCACTATCCAACTTTAAAACAATTTATTAAGGTGGAAGCATCAGGGAACCTCTTAAATAACCGCATAATAGATCTTATTATCGTAAAAAATAATTATATGAACGATAAAGTGTAGTAGGTATAAAAGAACTCAATTTAAAAATCAACTGCATATACAGACGGACGCATTTTCTTAAATCTTATACCTTTAAATGAGCAATTCTTGTATATATATATATATAATCTGAATCTCGGAAACGGCTCCAACGATTTTCATGAAATTTAGTATACAAGGGGTTTCGGGGGCGATAAATCGATCTAGCTAGGATTCATTTTTATACAATGTCGTTTTATTCATGTTTTCAATGACCAACTTTATCGATAGTCAACTTGAACATAAACTTATTATTTTAAACACAATTTACCATAAATACCGAGCAAAGCTCGGTCAACCAGATATTTTATTATTAAAGGACTAGATAACCTCCGACTGTATGAGATTCTTTATAGTATTAAATCAACATACAACCCAACACTGACCACCAAATTGCAAAAAAAAGTAAGAAATTTGAATTTCGCGGGCTACCTTACGTATCCACCTTAACCCGCCTCACCCTGCCGGGGTCGCGTGATTGTTCGAAAGAGATACCGTGGCCCCGGCACATGGGCAACTGAAGGAACACGGGTGGGTTTTAGTCAGTAAAAGTCTGACACGCCCTCCCGCTCCGCCCAGAGCGGGAGAAGTCATTTGATGATTTCCCATCCAGAAAAAAAAAACCCGTCTCACCCAGTTATGGGCTTGATTTCGAAAATGCGAAAAGGAATCAGTAATACGAAGAAGCTTTTTATGACTAATTATACACCACGTAAATGAGTTATTGCAGAGCGCACAGACAAACAGCTCTGCTTAAAAAAAAACTATTAAAACAATATCTAAGTTCCACGAAAACTTACAAAAACAGCTTACCAGTTACGGGCTTTAACCTTCGGGACCACCGAATGGTTCTTTAATTTTAAATTTCACTATCGATATCGAAATCCAACACATGGGGTAAAATTTTGACAGTCAATCTATTTTTATTTAATTTCCCTGACTTCCTCTAACCTCCGCATAATATATTCGCGCTGAAATAACTACACATATACGAATTAGGGCACAAAAGCCAATATTTCCGTATTAATTTAAATAATAAAATACCTATCTCCAAAAATGTTAAGGATAGGATAGATAATTGGTAGCAGTGATAAAAGGCAAATACAAGTAATTAATTAATACAATAATTACTTGTAAACAAAACTCTTCCATTACATTTTTTTTTTCATCTGTTGTTTCTGTACAGATTTTTTTTGGAGAATAGAGTTAAATTTGTTATAAAGCCAGTGCAGCCAAATAGTTTTCAATTTAAATACTGCTAATAAAATATTATGAAGAACACAAATACTAATAAATAACATTTTTCACTCTGCTACTTTGCGTAATGTTAGAAAACTTTAATTGCTGACTTATACCACTTATCTATTTAAATTGGCGCTGCAAAACAAAATATCATTCCCATTAATTACTTACGACAATAATCCGTATAAAAAGCATTATTTAAACAGCATAGATCCTGCGCGCACTTGCACCTACAGCAACAGATTTTAGACAACATAAAAAAAAAATCTAATTAGGTTTCCAAAATTACAGCACGTAAGGTTACTGCGCAACAGAACTAGGTTTACCGAGTCACACTCTGTTCCGCGTCCTGCTATCGTCTGATAACAACAGGCGAGCGGACGAAAAACCTGTCGCTCTACTCTAGTAGTAAACGTTGTCTCCGGTCCCACTATTTGTATTTCAAACCAGCGCAACTTTGCGGAGAGCATTACTGAACTATTTTTTTCCATAATCCTCACTAGATAGCATATCATACTAGCAAAAATGATTAGCATAATATACTTGTGTTTAGTTTTATTTACGACAATTTCAAATCATCATAAAATAAAAATCCACGTTTGAGAAAAGAAACCAAAAAAATACAAACGTCACTGATGTTCAGTGTTGCTATTTTTCTATCTGGCCCTTTTCGCTCTTGATAAAAAATAATTTTATCTATCTTTTCATATTCAAATACTGATGTGGAAAGTGTCTTCAGTTCCATGAACTTGTTAAAAATCAGAAAACCCAATAAAATAGAACTAAAAACAATGACGTCGATTTTACGAATTAGATGGAGCTTAAACGTTTAAAAAAAACCTGTTAATCTCACCAATATTGTCTCATGAGATAAAGTAAAGAATGGATGCAATATTAAATACTCCGTCAATTTAGGAACTAACACATCCGCGATCAACCGAATCCCTGAATTTTCACAGCTGCAACTATAAGTATTGTAGAAACAGATTCGTATGAGCAAGAACCTATTATTAAACTATTCCCTTAAACTGAACGTCGCCCTTAAAACGTCGCACTGATATAAAAAAAGTGGTCAGCACGGTAAAGCACTTTCAGCTTCGTACTTACGAAACTGAAAGTGAAGTGACCAAGCTTTGCTACTTTTCAAAAAATAAGGTGGCAACACTGGGATGTCAAAGTCAACGCTTATTGTAGAGATGTGCCAACTCGAAAAAAACTCAATTCGAGTTGAAATTCAGCTAACTCGGGTTGAATTCGAGTTACACCACTCGAGTTAGTTGGAAGAAGTTTAGTGTATGATTTGTAACAAAAAATTGCGGAAAATGAGGCTATGAAGACGTTAGGACAATTATAATCATTGCTAAACTTCGTAGTTTGTCGGTAGGATTGAAATAAAAAGGTTTTTATAGTTTGCATATATAATCTAAACCTTTTTTATTAAAGTTATTAAGTACTCATTTATTTTTGGTTCTTGTCTTAAATTTCATATAATTGGTTAACTTCATGTCATCGACGGTGTCATTCGCTCGCTGCAATGGCGGAAGTATTAAAGCGCACTCCCAACGAAATAATCGCGCTATATGACTCCCAGGTAAGCCGCAACCAGGTTACACGCGGCTTACCTAGACACATAGCACTCCACACTCATAACACACACTCGCTGCGTGGCGTGTTCTAAGTTAATATAGGCATGTCACGTAACGTAAATCAGACATTCACCTCTAAGCAGGCACCTAGATTCACACGCGCACGCGGACGGGCCCGCGTGTCGCGCTAACATGGGCGGTGTTACACAGTACATTACCGCCCACACGCACATACTGCCCCTTAGCTTAGACCGCTACCGGCTCGCTCTGGAAAACGGGATAAGCGGGGGCGCGCACCTTACTCTGTAGGAGCGTCGAGTCGGCATCTTGTCGCTGGTCGTCTCTCGCCGGGCCTCCCCCGGGCAACCGGGGGTCTCACCTGGCGGGGACAGACCGCCAAGATGTCGTGAAGAAAGCGGCGTTGATTATAACTCAACGCCGCGGCGCGCCTACAGAGACACATATAGCAACTATTCACATGGACGCGTTATTATTGACGCGTCCAATAATATCTGCAGGCCCATCATAGGGTAACACATTGAGGGGCCCGTATTAGCGGGCCACCGTGTACCTTCCGCGGTCCGGGAGCAAGGCTCCGACACCGCCCGCCGCGCCCCCTGACGGGGACGCCGCGAAATCCAAACGATAATCGCGCATTCGCTTGTTTCGTTCAGTTACCGCCAGCTCAAACTCGAATTAGAGAGAATTCAACTCGAGTGAACTCGAATTTAGCACAACTCGAGTTAACTCGAGTTAGAAAATCGAGTTGACCATCTCTAGCTTATTCATTATTGACATTGCTGCCTGACTCGCCTAATTAACCCTGCTTTCCGAATTGCGATAAAAGCGATAATATCGCGAGTCCGACCAACGCGGAACGTCATAATTTTAACTCAATAGCCCTTATATTTTGCGACTATTAAATTTGGTAGGATTCGCGAAATAATCACTTTTATCGCAATTCGGAACCGGGCCAAATAATATGTCAGTGTGTACTTATGTCAAAGTTACTACTACTACGTTACGAATTTTGTTTGTTATCGTTTTGTGGTGTGGTGTTTTTCTATTAAATAAATGATTATGTGTAGCAGAAAACGCGTGAACGTAGTCATAATTTCACGAAGCATAATGAAGTCTTAGAAAAATAAATGTAGTTTTGTCACAACGGCAGTGAAAAATTGTGGGTTTTAGCCAAGGAATTGAATCCTCCAGCAACATGCTAGGAAAATATTTAAAAAACATACCCGTTGGTCCGTGGCCCGTGGACCATCTTTACATACCAAGACCCTTCCGTGCCTCGGAAAGCACGTTAAGCCGGTTGGTCCCGGCTGTCTTTCGTAGATCTAAGACAGGTCGTCTAAAGCCCGAAAGTCTGACAACCAGTCTTACCAAGGGGTATCGTATTACTCAGTAACTGGGTTGTGGAGGTCAGATAGGCAGTCGCTCCATGTAAAATACTGGTACTCAGCTGCATCCGGTTAGACTGGTAGCCGACCCCAAGATAGTTGGGAAAAGGCTAGCAGATGATGAGATCATGATACTCGGGAAACAATGCTAATACTAAGAACATTTTCTTATGGGTAAGTTTCGAAAGCAATTTAAAAACCCAAATATCAACGGGACATCTCAAATGTCGTAAGGGATAGGGACTTAAACGTATCTTACGTCATTTCCACTGTTGATGTGTTATTAGACTCCACTTTACTTGTGCATATAATACATTATGTGGAGCCTTCTAACTTCTAATCTTTCTTCAAATCGATAAATGTTAAAGTAGTAAGGACTTCAATAGATTCAATAGTTCTTTATAAGGATATACATTTGCAATTGGTGGAAATGTATTAGTGATTGACCCCAAGTCTGTCTATGAGAATGCAAGAGTCATAAGAAAATGAATGACTCGCAATCCAATATTCTAACACTGCGAGCAAGTCTTATCATCTGCAAAATACAGTTCCATTTTCATTGTCATCATTATCAATTTATGCATTATTCAACTGTTCCTAGATACATTATCACCACACCTACTAATGGGTTAAAACTAATGTTGCTCTTAAATGTCAATCTTTTCTGGCATATCAGCTGGTCCCGCACATATTCACATCAACAAACTGAAACCATAAGAGCCACCAAAACACAACTTATTTTTTTTTCTTTTTTAATTATTTATTATAATGATCAAATTTTGACCAGTGGGTGACCACTAGTTTTAATAAATATATTAATTTTTATTTCAGGTCTCACTCATCTTTGACTACAAGATGTAGGTAACATAATATAATAAACACATAAAGGAAACTGTCTTTTCGGATCAGAGATGTGAAAAAGTGTTACAACCAGCTGTTCTTTTACAAATCAGCCTGCTGCATCAAGATTTGAGCCCCTGCCCTATCAACGTCGAAAGGTACCTATTAGATTATTATTTTTCGTTGCATAAAGCTCATTGACTTAACAATTTTCTGAAATGGAAATAATAACATTCTACAAAAATTTGCAATTGATGGTATTTTTTGATATTACAGTGTTGGTTCCATACTAACAGTTCCTATCAGTAATATGTAATGAGAAAGACTCATTACTATTGAGTAATTAATGACCCTACATTTTATTTTACTATACGCGTTCTACATTCTGGCCTTGTCTGCCTGCTTATAATGGGTGTAAGGGACAGCCCTCCACAAACTGATGGGGTGGATTCAGTATATCATACTAAGATGACCAGTAAAAGAAATTATTTCAGGACCGTTATGGGAATCCAATAAACCTGATTTGTTTTATTTTCTCACACGCAATGTATCTCGGATCAATTCGGAAAGCCGCCTTTGTGCAATCGCCGACGAAGAGTTCGATGAACTCTGTAGTTAGACGGGAAGTGAACAGCTGATTTTACGCGTCGTTCGTTAGATTATTTCAACATCCATTGCTGCTTTTTTTATTTTAGCCGTATTGTTTACAAAAATGGAGTGCTGCTTTCAGAGAATGTAATTTTACATTGAAATAAAACTGAAAAAGCAGAAAAAAAAGTAAAAAAAAATAAATAAAAATTCGGAGAAAAATGATTCAAAATAAGGAGCTGAATGCACTCTGTCAGTTTGTGTAGGGCTGTCCCTTACACCCAGTATAAGTAGAAATAAAATCATTCATCATGTTACTTGAATTGCACTTCTATTACCTTTAATATTAATTTTCACTTTAATCTACTATTATTTATCATCATCATCATCATTTCAGCCGAAAGATGTCCACTGCTGGACATAGGCCTCTCCCAACTCCGCCACTTCGACCGGTTTTGTGCTTCCCGCATCCATCGGATTCCTGCGGCCTTCACAAGGTCATCAGTCCAGCTTGTTGGAGGGCTTCCAACTCTACGTCTATTATTTATACTTTAATAATACTAGTTATAAACACCAAAGGTATGCTACCTTAGGTAGCTAGTTAATAATTAAGGTATAATTTGTACATGCGGGCAAACAAACAAGATTCAAGATTCTCAAGATGTCAAGACTCTTCAAGAGAAAATTATGTTCTTAACCTTGCATAAGCAGGGATCTTCTTTGCAAATACCTGCTGAGGATATCCCACATAGGCACAAGTTTTCTTAGCCAACGTCGAATTCTTTAAACAGACTGGACCCAGCATGTCCTATCGCTGCACATTACAGGAATTTATGGACGATAGTGATGGCGCCAAACACGTATCGGAATTCTGGCCAGAGTCTTGTTAGATTGACATGCTAAGAAAAAGAAGCTGGGACCTAGTCTTCAGGTGATTAAGAACATTTTTGAACTGCCTTACCTGCTAACACTTCCAACAGTGATATCACAAAAACTATTTAATCAGCAGAAGAGTTATGCAAATACTTTGACTTTAAAAAAAGGATTGATTATGCAAAAGGTTTTTTAAATGGCACTACAACAAAAATTTCATAGCACGCCCTGGTGTTTATGGTTTTTAAGTTCTTACACATCAAGAAAAAAAAAACAGTAAAACAGCTGTTAAGCGCGGGCAGCTGATGAGATGCGACGAGTTGGGTTGGGGAGTTAGGTAGGGGTTAGTCTAATAATTAATGATAACAAATGGATTTATTACGTTGATGATAATGAATTTATCTTTCTTATCTAGGTATGGAAATTATGCCAAAGGAAAGCTAAGAAATGGCAGGATTTGCTTTATTTTCCGAGGATTTATTCGAGTCCTTTATCAGAAGCACTCTGTACCAGTAAGTCTACATTAAACTCAGGAAACAGTATTTAAGTAACAGTAAAATTGTAAGGTCAATGAGATTTTGCAGAAATGTAAATCCTTGGGGTTATTGCGTAGCTCACTAATAGTTAGAATGGATTTTTGACCGACTTCAAAAAAAGGAGGACGTTATCATTTCGACTTTATTTTTTTAATGTTTTAATTTGACAGTTCAACAACATTAGTTACTGATGCTGTTGAGCAGACTAGTTTTTCGAATTCAAACACACGGGGAGATCCTCTCCAGAATCTGATATCCTACAAAATATAGATTCAGATTCTGGTTGACAGTGTGTTACGCAATTATACCTATTCACTTAGTCTGCTTGGATTTTTAATCCCACAAAAAACTCTTTTTTAAGAAAAAATGGTACAAAGAGTTAAACTGTTGAAGTTTTTGTTGATGATGTTAACAGTGACAATATTTTGTTCTAGATGTTGAAACAAAGATACTAAACAATGCACCAATTATAGTGTGTGATAAGACATGTATTGTGGAAATTTAAAGTAAAAAGATTCCAAAATTGCAAGAATTCATTTATAAATAAAGAAGCATAGAGGGTGAGCAAACAATCCCTCTTGTAATTTTCTAAAGTACAGGCGTCACCAAAATGGCTAAAATTGGGTCAAGTGAGTATCTTGTACTTAAGACAGTATTATAATTTTAATTTCTGTTGGTCGTGTATCAAGGTCTGCTCTGGTAAACAACCAGCATGAAGCACCAGCCTCTTTAAGCTGATATACCAATGCCACAAATGAAACTTGTGAACACATGACGTATATGTCACTGTAAATTGTGATGTGTGTGTGTTGTGATGTTTGTTATAATTCTCTTTACATTCTAGTAAAGAGAATTATAACTGTGATAATTATGAAGTTGACTTGCCGAAGACACTGCAGTATTCTGCAACAATTTTTAACAAACATACTGCAGGAAAAAAATAGAATTAACCACCATAATTTCAAGCTAAATGATATTGAGCTATAATTGTCTGATGTAGTCGAACAGGTGACTTCGGACATATAAGAGACTCCTGTCATAATGATTGTCTAGGTTGCCAGAAAACATTTATGTCAGACTCAATTGAAAACCACACAATATATTCACAAACTTTAAAGATTATGACGGAAAGAACAGACTGAACTATGGCAACAAAGCCATGATACAATGTGCGGAAACAATTGGCAATTTAATTTAGTAGCATGTTCGTAAAAGATAATGCCTGTAGAGAAAATATTACCTTGTATTGGCCTACTGTGTTAGGCTTCAGTCATGTGTGACTCAAGTCTATCACAGTAGGCAGTGTTCACCCCGTTTTGCCGTTGGACTAGATATTGTAGACTGTCTTTTTCAAGGGATTGTAAGTACTGAAATGTATGAAGAGGAGAAATAGAAGGCTCTAGAAAGAAAAATGAGAATCCTAACAAATAAATTATTATAGGTAAGTACTAATTTATTCATTGTTTTATTTTATTAATAATACCATTGTTAATTAGATAAAGACGGTACATAATTATTTGAAGTTTCAAATCATATGTTCCTTCTTTCTCCATTTAAAACTTAATTTATTAATACTATTTTGACATTGAAGATTTAAGCATGATTTCATGTTTAATTTTCCTGCTAACGCCTTCCGGAACGGTGCTAGTGCAAACGTGTGTAACTTTATGGTTGCTTTTTCATAATAGAATAGAACCGTTCTTCTCTCGGTAGAGAATGTTTACATATTCTTTGACTGAAAGATTAAATCATCATCACTATTATCCAGCTCATATGCCAATTTATTTGAGGTCTGCGCAACATGTCTTTTTCTTCCACTTCCTCTATTAGTCATCTCAGTAGTCACCCCCTTTCTATCCATATCATAATTCACACAGTTCATCCATCGTTTCTTTGGTCACCCTCTACTCTTATAGCCATCGACATTCATACTGAAACTTTACAACACTTTTCCCCATTTCTAGGTATCACGTCTCAATGCAGACTGCACGTCTCAATGAAGCTCAATGGATCTAGGTCGAAAATGGCACACAGATAGTATTTATTACCTATACAACATTATTTTTAGTATATGCGAAACCTGAATATAGTTTGTTCAGAATCAGTAACTGAATCGATTCCAATAATTTTTACACCATGTTATATTTTGTCCCAAAAATATTTAATTACGCTTAAAAGTTAGTATCCGCAATCATCTGTTTGCACACGGGTCACGAGTTCACGACAGGTCATAGCGCGGGCTAGGCGGCGTGTACGCACTGCTCCGGGGCGGCGACGGCGCTCCCCTCAGTCGCCCGAATGCCATCGATCGATGCATACGTATCGCGAGCGCGCGCCCGCCGTGAGCCCTGGCTAAAGTGTTTTGTTTAGATTTTAAAATTATCATGTCTCTCTCGTACTCAAACGTCCGTACACTCGCTGTTTGTGGTGGTGTGGCAGTGCGTCAGTGCTTATGAGAAAGACGGGCCCTTTTTTAACAGTTGCTTCAGTTTGTTTGAGTGAATAGTGATTACGCCAATTATTGTAGATAGTGATGATTAACATTTTTAAACACGCAAAAATAGTCAAGGGTACAAATTTATTATTTGTTTACAGCCTGCTGTGGTTCAGTAATGCGATGTTTAACTATTTTCATCCATTTTGAACTTTAAGTTGTTGACATAAGGTGCAACAAATGGCATTGATTACATTTTACCACTTACTACTGCATTTACGAATAAATTACATAATAATATCTACCTACACTTGACCATTACGACAGTCCAAAGCCTGCAAGCGTGATGGAAAATGTTTATCACCAACTAATACATAAACAATCACTGTGGCAAATTATTATCAATGAGTGAGAGTGAGAGCCGCGCGCGCGGCTGGCGTGGTGCCCTCTGGTAGGCTGCATATGTTTTGCGAGGACAATCAGGTACCGTAACAAGCTTATAACTTTGTGATTATTAATGATACAGTTTTGAAATTTTTTTCATAGATTCTTTACATAAAAATACTAGACCCGTGTTTCGGGTTTCGCATAAACAAAAACTAATGTTGTATATAATTAGCCTATATAATTACCACTGCTGAGACACAGGCCTCCTCTCGGTTAGAGGGAGTGGGCCGTAATCTACCACGCGGGTCTAGTGCAGGTTGGTAGATGTCACATATTTTCGAAATTTTGGTTCTAAGACATGCCGGTTTCCTCACGATGTTATCCTTCACCGTTTTGAGAGCAGTGTTGATGAACATATTTACACAAAGTAAAGCGCCTGCCGGGGTTCGAACCCACGACCTACAATTCGTAAGTCGGGGCTGATACCACTGAGCCACCACTGCTCTCACTCAACTGCTCTCTTATTACCTATATAACCTGGATTAATGTATTCTTAATACATTAACCGCGGTAGTACGTACTCTTGCGATAATTTCCGACATCCACGCGGGGAAGCCGCGGGCAAAAGCTAGTGTGATATGAAGAAAGTGATTAGGGTGGTTAAATTAAGGCTGATTTAAAATAAAAACATAAAAAAAACTTTTTGACTAGGTATTTTTTTATCAATACAACGATTGTTCCTCCTTATTTATTATAGGTATTATTTTGTCGATTTGTAGCCGCGCGCTAGGGGCACGCCAATTGATATTTAGCCAAGCGCTTAAAGGGTTAATATATAGTGCTAGAATTAAAGGTTTTCAATTAGTGAGGTCATCCTAGAGTTGGTTTTTAATTTGATGAGGTTATTCGTCGCCAATACCTATCGTACGCCTCCAGAATACCAATAACCTGATTCAGCATAGTTCAATCTTCATAAAAAATGAACTTCTGACTAACAAACACAAGATAAGCAATGATCTTAGGCGCTGATCACTGTACATGAGTGACGTCACACACAGTTGAACAAGCTTTGTAAACAAGATATTAACGTGGACAGTGCAATATATACAGTGTATAATGAGTTCTAGCCCTACGTTCTAGCACAACACCCCACTGTTACTTTTTTAATGTTTTCTGTTATATAGTTTTCTGTAGTCTTGTAATGTCTATTGTCTTGTCAAACATTAAGTTATTTAGGTACTTAACTTGTTATACTGGCATTACTGTTGATTGCAGATTGAAAAAGACACAATTACCTAGGTAGGTACATGAAGTACAAAATGGGGTTCAGTGAGAAGATACTTTTGGCAGATGAGGCTGTGCCATCTAACTTTGATAGTCAAGAGCATCGCAAAAGACCGCTCTCTAATTTGCTCAAAATATGTTCCTGAAAAGGCAAAGAACTGATCTTGTCACAAAATGTTTGCAAAGTCAAAGTGTTATTGAAACCAATGGGAAGCTTTCAAGCTTCCTAAAAGATAATGATATGATGCAAGAATGATTAAGCCTGAAAGTATGTTATCTAAGAATTACAAATGTCATAATATAATTCACTTTATGTTATTCACATTTTAATTTTCAATGTTTGTCTTTTCAGAATTAACAAAAACTCAAGACAATGTAACTATCACCAACCCTACTATAACTGAAGACAATTCTGTTGGAGTAACAACAAACATGGATATGCATTGTAGGAGAAATACAAACAACAATATAAATATAGTTAAATACTTTTATTTTGGCTGTGCAAACAAAATGCCAATATGAAAGTATTACTACCTCACCATTGAATGTTTCTAGAATATCTAATTTCCTTTCACCTTTTAAGATACTTATAATTATGCCGTTTTTAAGCAACACAGTCTGGACTTGTTAAAGTAATTTTGGGAAATGTAGCAAAAATGAAAATTAGATAGTGTCAATTCTTGTTTTCAAAGCTGTCATTTATCATCTTCTAGCTACATCATCATCAGGGGTTACTGACTGACAGCAATCTTACTGTGTGTGTGATATCAATGAGAATATTAAACAATTGCAGTAGGTAATTCAAGAATACTATGCATGCAAGTGTCAAAAAACCTTTCATGTATGTTGGTATTTCCAGAGAATGTAATTTTTTTGATTCACTTGTTACATGTAGACAGAAAACATACATACATAGATAAACTTACGCCATTTTCTCATGGGTGTAGGCAGAAACTATGGAACGCCACCTGCTACGATCCTTAATTACTCTTTTAGCCTTTTTTAGGTTCATACAATTGGTCATACACACACGCCGGTTGCAAGTATTACCCACCTATCCTTTCGTTCCAAGACCTTACATTCTTCACTTAGTAAACATCCATCTTCTGATCTTATAACATTCATACTCGATGTTCCTGTCATTCCGCATCCAGCCAATCTTACCTGTTTATAGAACAGCTTAACAAGGGCCCTGAAGTTATCAGAGAACTTCCTATTATAATTTTCTTCCCTTTCATCCTTTTTCATTTTTACCATCTCTTTCACTTTCATTTGGAGTATTTCCTTTTAACTCTTTCCAAACCTTCTGTTACATTCATTGCCTGATTCATCCTATTTTGGGCCTTATAGGCTAACACATAAAGCCAGGCCTCTTTCTTCTTCCTTTGCAACCTCTTTTACTTCACCATCTACCCAAGAATTACTCATTCTACTACCATTTTTCCACTGTGCATAGAAAAGTTGAACACACAGAGCATTTTGCTCTGCGTGAAAAAATTTGATTGAACAGCACATTTACTACACTAGAGAATGTTTGTTGATGCCCAGTGGGCGTTTTTCAATGTTTTCCTATATATAATTAATTTTAGTGTATATTTTAGGGTACCTATAATGTATTTAAGATTTCTTATTAATCATGTAAATACGCAAACAAATGCAATAAAAAATTACTGAAGTATAACATTGAATTATTATTACCATATTATCCTTTTGAACGCCACAGTTGTGTATAGCCGACAAATGAAAACGTGCCCAACACGCCACCGTCGTCTATAGACGACAAGAAAACGTAATTTTTTGAGTACAAAATAAATATAGTAATTTAAGTTTTCTGTGTTTCTTTATTCTATTATTTAAAACTAAATTAATTAAATATTGTAAAATGGCACAAATATATATCCATTAGTTACATTTCACTAGAAAAATCAATGATTAAAAATTGCTAATCGAAATCCGTAAAAAAGTGTTCTTCCCCACGCAACAGTCGTCAAGACACGACAGCTAGTGATGGGTAAGTAAGGTATACAAATTATGAAATATTCTATTAAAAGTAGCTTACTATTCGACAATTATTTTTAATGACAACTATTCCAATCTGAATATTCCTAATGCATAATATTTATTATAATAATTTCATCATAGTAAAGTAATGTAACGGGTAGTTTTCATAATTAAAATTTCCGTTATACTAGTGATCATTATGTCTTCTCCTGAGGATATAGTTGGACCTTCCTCACCAAATTTGTAACTTATGTCCATTTACTAAACGTTATTAGAAATGTGCGACAGCAAAAGGACTTGGATGTCATAAGTTTGCCAAGTTACGAAGAATCAGAGTAATAATTATAAGTAAATTGATTAAATTGTCTTAAATATTAGGTCTTTACCTATGAAATTGCCGTTCTGCAGTACTGGCCATTTCAAATCAAAATAATTTTTGTTTGTCTAAGAATTCTAATTTCAAATTAATTTTATTTTAAAAACATGGAATTCTTTTTCCAAAAGTAGTCATTTGTTTATTGATTAGTGTTACATTTTCATCCCATTTCAATATTTTTCGTCATCATGGATACGTTAAAAAGTCGAGTAATTATGGAATATGAGTACCGTTGTGGCAGCAACGCGGCACAAGCGGCACGCAACATCAACGACGTTTACGGAGCTAACACTACAAACCAACGCACCACCTGTTATTGGTTTGCTCGCTTCCGTTCTATAAATTTCGACCTGAAAAATGAACCTCGCGGTCGTCCGAAGACTTTGGTCGACAATGACGAATTAAAGGCGATTGTGGAAGCTGATGATACACAATCTACGGCTGAATTAGCAGCAGCTTTCGACGTTAGCGTCAAAACAATATTGGTCCATTTGCGTCAAATTGGCAAAGTAAAAAAGCTTGACAAATGGGTGCCCCACGAACTCAATGATCGCCAGCGAGAAGTACGCGTCGAGACGTGCCTTGCACTGCTCAACAGACACACAAATGAAGGAATTTTGAACCGCATTGTTACCTGCGATGAAAAATGGATTCTGTTTGATAACCGCAAGCGCTCAGCAAGTTGGTTGGATCCTGGTTCAGCACCTAAACAATGCCCTAAACGAAAACTTACCCCTAGAAAAGTGATGGTCACTGTTTGGTGGTCTAGCGCCGGTGTGATTCATCACAGCTTCTTACCAAACGGGGTGAGCATTACTGCAGATGTGTACTGTGAAGAACTGAACTCAATGATGGAGAAGCTGGCACATCTCCAATCAGCATTGGTCAATCGCTCGTCTCCACTGCTCCTGCACGACAACGCACGACCTCAACGTGCAGTATGCACAGCAGACGGTCTCCAAGTTGCAAGAACTGGGGTTGGAAGCTCTCCTTCATCCGCCCTACTCACCAGACCTTGCGCCTACAGACTACTACTTTTTCCAGAATTTGGATAACTTCTTGGCGGGAAAAAAATTCAATACCCGAGAGGCAGTACAAAATGCTTTTGAAGAATTTGTTGCCTCCCGTCCAGCTGATTTTTTTTAAGAAGGGCATCAAGTAACTGCCAGTTCGTTGGCAAAGATGCATTGATTGCATGGGTGATTATTTCGATTAATACAAATAAAAAATACATGAAAAAAATTCGTTTAATTTTTTTCATACAAAACGGCATTTTCATAGGTAAAGACCTATTACCTACTATATGATAATTATTTATATTATGTCCTACAATGTCACATCCCTACTCGCAAGCGAGGAAGTTGTCAAAAGTCGTGCCAGCCACGCCAGAGTCGGGTCTTCCCGACAACAGATGACGTCACGAACGAGATTAGTGATGCACATTATTGTTATTTGATTTATTCGTTTGTAGTTCTAATGTCTGCTTTTAGGTTGTTTAGAACTTTGTAACTGGTCTTTAATGATAGTATGATACTAAATAGGGTCAAATTAAATAAAATAATAATGCAACGAGTTAGATTTTATTTAAAAAATATGGAACGAAATGCAATGATTAATTGGTTATCGATAACTTCTCGATAAATTGTTGGAATTCTTATTTTTTTGTAGGTATTTGCACTGAATTTGTGACTTGGCGTGAAAGTGGCGCCGCCCGATGCGTTTTCGCTCTGGCGTTCAAATTTAAGAGTTCATGTTAAGAAAAAGGTTCAATATTGGTTGGGAAAAACGTGACAGTTTCGGGTAGCTTGATGTGCAAAACTACTTTTAGAAATAAAATCATTTATCAGTAATGTCAAAATGATTGCATGTTCTCTAAAAAAAAAAATGCTGTATTCTTATTGACTATTATACAATTAGAAAGTGCGCGTTATGATAATATTTCTTTCAGTGAATTCGTGCTTATTAGTCCAAATAAACGTTATATTATATGTTATATTATATTATTGAAAACGAAGAGCGTGGTCCAACGAAGCTTGACGTGAGGGTATTTTCAAATCGTTAAAGTGTAATATGGCGATCGTTATGTTAAAATTGAGAAAATCTCTAGTTAACCAGCGTACTTACAAATACGCTCATGACCGCGTTCGAAAAATACCCGAGGGCCAAGTGCCAATTGAGATTGTAAACGAAATACTTAGATGATGTGTAGGCTTAAAACATCACGTTTGTATTTAAACGCGCTGTGGGTGTGAGCAGATGTCACGTGACTTAACTAGTAGCGTGCTTATGTTTCGTTTGGTGCTCGTACCAATGACCGGATGTCACTCGGCCATTCTGCGATGCACGCATCCTCGTGTGATGCTAAAATCCGGCAGTTTCTGCTTGTCCCATCCTTACTTCTATCAACGCTAATGATATTGGTAATTAAAAGAGAGCTGAATCTTTTAAACCTTTTTTATTTCACTAACATTTTGCAAACTGCATTCAAATTAGCGCAGTGGAACAGTAGGAGCAGTGGTGGCCTAGTGGTATCCCCGGCCCCGATTTCCGAGTTGTAGGTCGTGGGTTCGAACCCAGGCAGGCGCTTCTTTTGATCGTCTGGAGGACACGGTTTAGCATACGGTGGAGGTGTGCCCTGCCTGGGCGGAGAACCGCCGTGTTCTCGTGGAGGTGATCGGCGGCGGCGACCTCTTGCGTCCGGCCCTGGTGCGAGCCACGGTACGGAACGAGAGGGCATGGGAAGCCTCCTTCTGCGAAGCAGTAATGCTTGCGAAGGAGGAGGCGGGGCGCGTGAGCGAGTGGCAGTCTCTGCGCCTTCACGTCCCTAGCCGCCGCAGAAGGAGACGCCCCGGGCGTCGGGTAGCGATCGCGGACTCCCGGCCGCGTATTTACAAAGGCTATACTGTTTTAGTCACGAGTCAGACTCTAATCAGTGAGCTTTTGTTTGTGCATATTACTCAACAATACCTAGTCTATCTCAGTAAAAAAAATGACTCAAATAGACTAGCTTTTTGTTTTAATATTTTCAAAGAAAATGCACGGACAAAATCTAGTTCTATATAATACATATCACTCGAATAGCTAAGCTTTTGGCGAGATATTTTTAATTTTATACTCGCAACAAGTGGGTAGTGTTCTTTACCTAATAAAAGTACTTCTCGTTTGTTAATTCATTTTATTTTTGTTTATCAAATACATAATAGAAACGAGCAATTAAAATGATAACAGTTGCCATGTAACTATCAACCTATAATTGAAGCTAAATAAGCTTCAATTATAGGTTGATAGGTTGATAGTTGTTTGATTAATATGTATTCAAAATTAATATGTATGTAACTGATTGCCACCTGCGCTAAGATAGGTCGACGGAGCCCCGCTTCGCGGGGCTCCTATTTCTGGGTGGTTTAAAAAAAAATAACCACGAAGGCTAAGGCGGGAGCTCCGCTCCGCTTCGCTCCCGCCTTAGCCTTCTAACCTAACCTATCCGAGTCGGGGTACTCTGAGTCGGGGTATTAACCATGGATGGGATTTCGTCCACGCGTGACTGAAATGGTACTAGATTTTGTCCGTGCATTTTCTTTGAAAATATCAAAACAAAAAGCTAGTCTATTTGAGTCAATTTTTTTACTGAGATAGACTAGGTACTGTCGAGTAATATTCAGAAACAAAAGCTCACTGAGTAGAGTCTGACTCGTGACTAAAATAGTATAGCCTTTGTAAATTCGCCTCCCGGCCACCGTAGGCGCGGGCTTGCGGGCGGCGAGCAATGGGTAGCTCGCTGCCCGGTAAGGACCAGGCCCGTGTCGACGGCGCGTAGTGTTCCACGCGTGCCGCAAAGAGATGTCAGCAACAACTGAAGGGGTCCGCTAGGACCGATGCCTGCCAGGGTCGCGAGATTTGTTCGAAAGAGATACCGTGGCCCTGGCATATGGGCAACTGAAGGATCACGGGTGGGTTTTAGTCAGTAAAAGAGTGACACGCCCTTCCGGTCCACCCTAAAGCGGGAGAAGTCATTTGATGATTTCCCACCCACAAAAAAAGGCAGGCGCTTTACTTTGTGTAAATAATTTCATCACCACTGCTCCCAAAATCGTGCAGTAAAACATCGGGAGGAAACCGGCATGTCCTAGAACCAAAAGTTCGAAGTCGTGACATCTACCAACCCGCACTGGGCGCGCCTGAAGGCTGGTATATTTTAACACTCGCAACCTAAGCGACAAGTATCGTGACCAGCCACTAGACCGAGTCATGTTGACAACTTAAAAGCCAAACCGCTACTTGTAATTTGGTCACGCCCACCTGCATTGGTGGAAGGATAGAAAGTAGTGGGGATAGGATAAACCAGTTAAATCGATTATCACACAATTTTTGAACATTGTAATAAATTGCAAATTCGACTTTTGCCAGTGTTGTCGACTGTTTCATCGACATTGTAGATATTTTTTCAACTTTTGTACCTCGTTAGGTAGATAGCTGATTAAATTGAAATGTCTCAACGTAATTTTTATGCATATTGTCCACGTAAAATTGTGAGATAACTGATGTCAAAGTTCAGGTACAAAGATAATTTTGAAAATGGTTAACTCTCATCCTTGTAACTTTTAACTGGTCGACGTTTTCGAATTTTTCATTACATCGAGACGTTTGCCAAAGTATTACTTAGTTACCCAAGGAATTAGCAATGAGGAACATTCCATTTGAGAATAGAGGTAGATAAAAAGATGATTCAATTCGAAAAGAGATTCAGTATTATTTTCTTAAATACATAAAAACTAGTCTTTCTCGAATCCCATGATCTTAAAATTTGGTCTACGCTTTATGGGGTAGATACTGAAATTGCAAATGTGTCACACTATTTGTTTCAACATTCTCGAGACCAAGTTTCTCGCATTTTCCCACCTATGTTGGAGTCAGTTTACAGTGTAATCGACTGCAACTGAATACCTGTATTATACACTAGCTGACCCAGCGAACTTCGTACCGCCTCAGAATCAATAAAACCCATGATAGGTGAACTCCTACCAAGTTATGCCAACATGGTACTTCGAAGACATTAAAGCGTTTTCTAGCTATCACACACCCATGTTAGGTGAGTTCCTACCAAGTTATGACAACCTGGTACTTCGAAGACATATTAATAAGGAACTTTTTTGGATGATTTTTTACACCTTGGGTCCGAAAACCCCAAATATCTTACGGACCCCTATTAAAAAAAAAAAATATATAGCCTATGTTACTCGCAGATAATGTAGCTTTCTAATGGTGAAAGAATTTTTAAAATCCGTCCTGTGGTTTTTGAGTTTATCCATTACAAGCAAACAAACAAAAATACAAACTTTTCCTCTTTATAATATTAGTACCTATAGATGAAGCTTAACCTGATCGTTTGTCTCGGCGGGTGTTATTACTTAGCCGCAAGGAAACAAAACCGCATGTATCTTGTGCATGGTCATCAAAACACACTATTCCCCACGAGAATACAGCGTCAACCCTCGACACTATGGTCTTTGCTTCTAGGCAAAAATTCGGCCATACCCCAAGAGCTACCGCATATAATACCGCGAGCCCACGGCCTACTTATTGACTAGATACCGATTAGCAACGGGCTACGGCTACGATTCTTACGATATAGTCTCCGACCCACTGAACTGAGAACCTATTTAAACAAACTATTATAAAATGATGTCAACACATCATCTCAATTGGCACTTGGCTCTCGGGTATTTTACGAACTCGCCCATCAGCGTATTTGTAAGTACGCTTGTTAACTAGAGATTTTATTAAAACATACCTACCGATCGCCATATTACACTTTAACAATTTGAAAATACCCTTTATACTTCATGTCATGATAAGTTTGGTTACGCTCCTCGTTCTCAATAAGCACGAGTTCACTGAAAGATAACGCCTTTTATAACAGCGCGCATACTTTTCAATGTCTTCAGATGCTTATAATCACCTAGTGTTATCAAAGTCTATAATATCGACATTTTCGTTCCTCAATAAAGGAAACGGACGGGTAAGATAGCAATCTTACCTATCATAAGTTCTAATGAAATAGGTTTGGAAACTCATAATGAGTCTTGCCACGAGTCTTGAAAAATTGAAAAGTATGTAGTGAGTACATTCATACGATTTATTGCCAGCACAGCTGCAGTTTTTGCAGTTGTTATGAATAGACTAACAGCAAAAACTGCAGCTGTGTTGGCAATTAATCGTAATTAATATAGAGTTTATAAACTACTAGCTTTTACCCGCGATTTCGCCGCGTAAATGTCGGTTATTATAACGGACGGAGACGAAGTCGCGGAATAAAAAGTAGCCTATGTTCTTTCTTGGGGTTCAAACTTACCCCGTACCAAATTTCATCAAAATTCGTTCAGTGGTTTAGTCATGAAAGCGTAACAGACAGACAGAAGTACTTTCGCATTTATAATATTAAAGTATAAGTATAGATTGCTTCACTCAATTGACTAAGATAGTTTGTGGAAGAAGTTTTCAGCTGTAATATCGGAATTACAGTATATTAGAGTATTATCGTTCCATTAGTTTACGATACCGAGACCCAACACGATGGTAAAGTATTGCTAGCTAATTTAATTTGACCCTGCATACATAAACCGTATTAGACATTTCACAAAAACTCAAATTACAATCACGCGATATCGTATAGGCGTATTCGTAAAAGTAGTAGTAGAAAAAGTTGTGTAAAATAAAAACGACAATAATTCTCTTGCTAATTAACTCGTAGCCAAGTTCTTGGACAGACTTGATGTAGAATGCTGTCGACATTCGAAGAAGAAGAAGAAGAATGCTAATTATATACGTAGATACCGCTGAAACCTTTTATTCATTCATGAAGTTGAAGATGAACCAGTTTCAAGCAGAGAAATTCGAAAAAACACTCAAAATTCGATTTATCGAGCAATTAATCTTAAAATCGAATTGGCACAGAAGATAGCAGTTATTAAGAACTGATTTAATATTTTACCTGCAACAGATTTATCAACATTTAGTGTTGTTTTCTAAAACCCTCGTACAATTTAAGAAACACTTTACACTCTGTTTACACGATATTCACTTGTAAAAAATATTTATGTCAGTCGTTATGAATGAATGACATCACAGTTATTTTCTCACAAATGATTCACTTGAACGCGTTTAACTAGACACATACACTGAAATTGCTATTGTAGTTTAAACCGGAATTTCATGTAGGTTCACGTGTCAACGGCGACGACGTAGCACGCGCAGCGTTTGTCGAAAACTACGAATCGTCATGTTAAGATCAACCAACGGCTGAAGGAAACGCGCTGATTGTACCGCCCGTAAAACAAACCCAGATGTGCGTAGCTAGAAATCAACACGAGTAGCTAAAAATAAAGCATCCACATAAACGCAACGGTGTCAAGAGTCGGGCGTCCCTACTAACTGATAAAAGTCCGTTCCTTGGACCGTCCATCACGAAAATTGAGAATTAAAATGGTTTAGCCACTAACGTTTGACTATATTTCTAAGATTGTTATGAGAATTACTTCCTGGGTAAGGTTCCTGCTCTACATATAAGCGATGTTTTCTTATTCGTCACGTTCAGATGGCTGGTTTTACATTGAGCGTCTATGAGAGAAAATAGAATAATACTTCTCTAATTTCTAAACAGCAGTGCATTTACATAATTTTTCACGCTATATGCAAGAACTTTAAAGTCTACTGTTGCGTGGTAATGGTAACGTATTTAGCAAAAGTGCTGAACCCTTGAGTTCGTTTCAAATTATTATCGGGATTTATTTTCACTTAATTTACCGCAATTTTAGTCATTGCGAGTGTGATTGTATTCGTGCTCTGTTAGATTCGTTTGTTACGCTCTGTGTCTTTCTACTAAGAAAAGTATGTAGTATTTTTTAAAAGAAGTACTTTGCCTTCATCGTAACTCACAACTGATTCTTTTAAAAAATTACGTCAAGCACTAGTTATTTGGCATTCACGTTAGGTTCTACGGCTATGTTAGGCACACAAAAATGGTTTATTTTTTTTTTCCCCGACAGTTAATTGTTTTGTATCTCTTTGTGGTGTCGTCATGGTTACATTGACCTTGTTTATCTTTTTGAATGTCTTAAGTTACACAGTTCGACATAAGCAATTGTCTTTCTACTGTGTCTTTAATTACGGCATTCGATGAGTTAAGTTCGGATTGCAATAGAGGGGATAGATAATAATATACTTTCGTTGGACCATAATTTCCGATGAGCCTCGACTTTTGATCTCGATAAGGTATTCCGTAGCTGTTTGTTTCGTGTGGTGCCGGACGTAAAAAGAATAGCACCATCGCATTTCTACCCTTGAGTGTCGTTAGTGGCGACCAAGGGACTTATTAGAGAATGGGCAGCAGCGTTCTCTATGCATTTTACCACCATACTGCGATCGCCAACCCGCCTGCCAAGCGGGGCAATTATGTCAAAACCCCTAAAATTGGGGGGTTAGACATACAGGTACATTGACATACACGTATAATGTTCTTATCACGATTACACGCACGATAAAAATCAGCAAATACACCGTGCACTTGATCTATTTAAGATGAAGCATGAAAAGACGAAGCTAAGTGCACTTACCCATTGTATTTGACTTTCTTGAAGCATGTGAACGTCACTGCATATCAGATTGAACAACAAGAGATTTGTTACATTTTGATCAGAAGACCGAGCTAAGACGTTAAAAGCAATGAAAAATATTAGTACCTACCCAATTATCTTTGCAAATGTAACAGTCAGACTGCATGAGTGCTTTCATGGAATTACATCCCGAAATATATAAATGTAGAACTAAATATATTCTTTTCTGATTCTAGTAAAGGCAGATTAATATCAGTCTATATTATGGCGCTTAAAAATATTAGGAAATGAGTTTTATGTAATAAATTTGTACCTATCGGGTACCACTTATCACGTTGTGTTAAATTAGAATAGGTAATTATTTTATTAGTTGCTATGACTTACCATCCATTCGTCCGTCGCCATGCCAGTCTTCTGCTGGAACAAATTTACGTTGTTTTAGTGCATAATATTATTTTTTCTTTACAATGTGTTTAAACATAATCGTTACGTTTCTTCCCAAAACAATTAAGTATATTATTATCATCATCGGTAGCCGTTTTCGTCTCATTACAATTCATTTATGTTTTGACGTTCAAAAGGGATTATTATAAATTGCATATCAAATAAATAATCGCCTATCAATACATACTCATCATTTATATTCTTTTTCACATCAAATAACTTACTTCACTACAAATAGTCCGTAGTTAGTGTGTTTAGTGATATTTTGAGTTGAATATTTTGCTGTGCAATCAGTAATTTTGATGGGAATTCGGAATCTTATTGCATAGAAAAAGAAAATTTTTTGATTTGCGTTTAAATACTACCCGTTCAAAACTGCCTACTACGTGCCTTACATACTTTGACTTGATTTTGACCTTAAAATAAACTAAAAAAGATTTTTTAAAAGCATCCTGAAAATGCGAGTTTTATACTGAGACAGGAAATCTATAATGTATATAAAAATGAATCCCTATTTCCCTTGGTCACGCCATCACGCGTAAACGGCTGGACCGATTTCACTTTTACTTTTTTTGTTGTGTTTGTTATTGTCAGGAGAAGGTTCGTATGAAAGAAAAAAAAATAAAAAATTGCGCGTAAAATTAGAAAATTTAAGAACACTTATTTAAGAACACAAAGTCACCTAACATGGGTGTTTGATAGCTAGAAAACGCTTTGTCTTCGAAGTACCAGGTTGGCAAAACTTGGTAGGAGCTCAACTAACATGAGTGTGTGGTAGCTAGAAAACGCTTTATGTCTTCGAAGTACCAGGTTGGCATAATTTGGTAGGAGCTCACCTAACATGGTGTGTGGTAGGTAGAAAACGCTTTATGCCTTCAAAGTATGGGCACGCCACAATTGCGGCGGTAAGTCCCCTCTTTGAGGAGTGGATAGTGAAGCGTCACGGCGTCCTCACCTTCCGCCTGACGCAGGTTCTCACATGGGTGGGTTCCTGTTCAGGATAAAGCGGGAGGATACGTGCGGGTGTTTCCATTGCGAGGATCGTCTGGAGGACACGGTGGAGCATATGGTGGAGGTGTGCCCTGCCTGGGTGGAGCACCGCCGTGTCCTCGTGGAGGCGATCGGCGGCGTAATGCTCGCGAAGGAGGAGGCGGGGCGCGTGAGGGAGTGGCAGTCTCTGCGCCCTCACGTCCCTAGCCGCCGCAGGAGGAGACGCCCCGGGCGTTGGGAGTCCATAGCGGACTTCCGGCCACCGTAGGCGCGAGCTTGCGGGTGGCGAGCAATGGGTAGCTCGCCGCCCGGTAAGGACCAAGCTCGGGTCGACGGCGCGTAGTGTTCCACGCGCGCCTCAAAGAGATGTCAGCAGCGCTGAAGGGGTCTGCTAGGACCGATGCCTGCCGGGGTCGCGTGATTGTTCGAAAGAGATACCGTGACCCTGGCACATGGGCAACTGAGGGAACACGGGTGGGTTTTAGTCAGTAAAAGTCTGACATGCCCTCCCGCTCCGCCCAGAGCGGGAGAAGTCATTACATGATTTCCCATCCAAAAAAAAAAAAAAATTATGCCTTCAAAGTACCAGTTTGTCATAACTTGGTCTAACATGGGTATATGGTACTTGGTGCTCTTTGCTTTGTGTTGGTGGGATCTTATAAGTTAACACAACATTTATTGATTCTGAGGCGGTACGAAGTTCGCTGGGTCAGCTAGTCAAACATAAATGTAAGTTAATATTTTATCTGGCTTTCATTCAAATGGTAAAATTGATTGTTTTGGTGATTAAAGAAAGAAATAAAATTATCATTTCATTAAGTATTTATAAATCATAATCTGTAGAATAGGCTCCTTGTGTATTTTATATTTGGGTATGTTAATAATGCATCTGCAACGATTTCTCATACTGAAAATGAGGTAGATCAAAGAAGATGTCTACATGAAAAGATACACAATATTTTCGGGATAAAAATGTAAGCTTTTAAATCTGCGGATCAATCGGGTCAGTTCGGGGTTAATGTTGCTCTAGCAATTGTGGTACCACTCGAGTCGTTTGGAGGCGGGCATAATCATGCATAGCATAAAGTCTTGACACCATTACCAACCAGTGTGGTATGACTAAAGGTGCTAAACACGGTATTTTAGACTCGTTAAGTTTCCATGTACCCAAACAAGGACAGTTCTCCCGCCTATGCGTGTATTTGTATGAAAGTCGAACCGAAATTCAACTGAAAATCAAAACATAGATCCTTGGCGATCATTCATTGCCCATTCTATTAGAAGAGCATATTCTTGCTGCTTATAACTGTCAGATAATATGTGTCAGCGTACTTGTAAGAAGGCTTCAAATCCTGATGCTGTTCAGGCTGAGGTAGCGGAAAACCCGTGTCTGACTAACAATAAGAGTTTTATCTCTAGACGTATTCAAATCATAATAATATATTTATTTTGATATAAAGTACACAGATACAGGTTGACACTTAATATAAACAAATAGCCTGATGAAAAAGAAATGCTAGGAAAAACCTGTGTTACAGGGGTCATCCATTCATCCATTACGGATGTTATAAACGCTACTTACAATTTAGCAGTATGTATGTACATTGAAAAATAAACTAGAGTAATACAATATTTTTTAGGAAATTTATATTTATACATCTTGGTTGAATATACAGTCACGGATATGGTACAAGATCTGTCTCACGTAGTACAGCTTGAGATAGGTAGTTGTCCATCTTTCAGTAGTTATGACACAGTCTCCTTCAGTTATGTTCTCAGATAGTATATGCTGAGGTTTAGGTTAAGTAACAACCTGAGTTATAATATCCAAAATTATTTTATTTTATGCCAGGGTACAAACAAATAATGGCATCAGTAACCGGAAATGTATATAATCCAAAAACCATCATCATGTGTTTGTAGGTAAATTATTTTGTTTGCTTTGGAGAGCTAATTAAATAATAATCTTATCCAGTTCTTCGTAAGCACGGAATAAAGAAAACTAGTTCGTAAGTCACTCCAGTGACAAACTTTTATTTTTGACACTTACGGTTTTGTTTATAAATTGGGATTGACAAAGATGCAGTGAATCTGCCCATTAGGTTTAGACATAATATAGCGAGGCTATTAACCTTAATAAACTCACACATAAGAAGTATGTCGACGACTTGAAGTATAGTTAACACCAAAAATATGCCAAATTGCTTCATTACCAATTAATGGAGCAATTTTTATGCATTTTTTCTTTTCCCGTTCATGAAAGACACCCCACTGTTATTCACTTTTAGCCACGAACTTAGAAAATGGTCAAAGAGTAGGTATAGTAGTAATTCACGGCAGACAACGCACTATAACGAGCTGCTTAACCACCATCTACAACGTTGACCAGTTTTTTTTTAAATGTATCAGAATGATGATTTTGTCTAACCACTACTATGCTCTGAAATGTTATGATATCATACTTGGAAATTTCAACCACAACCAGGAAAACCAGTTCCGGGTTGCCCAAATGTATATTCCACCAATGCAATAGGTCGGGTTTATTCAGTCCATCCAATCAACGGCAAGTGTTTTATTTGCGATTGCTATTAGTCAATGTTCGTCGCCCAACGATAACGCACATTGAGATCAACTCTCAATGATGCTATAATTTCATCACAAGCTCGTCATAAACTAACATTAATTTCTATCATTATATAAAGATAAATGATAATGATACCTATGTACATGATTTTATTTCTGTAAGTAGGTTTGTACAAACACTTTTACACGTCAATTATATTTTTTTTTTAACTAGATGAGGTCGGCGTTTCTTCTGACTACTCTGAAAAGAAAGGCCGAAACAAACTTAGAGGTCTTTCTTCAAAAGGTCTTTTTTAAAGTCCAGACATAATCTTGGTCACATCATGTGAAGAGTGAAATGGTATTTTGAAAAAAGAACCACACAAATTGAGTGGAACTGTCCAGTCAGTGCAAGCAATTGTCACTAATCGTGCAGCTCAACTCAGCTTCAAGAAGATGCTTCCTATCAATAACAATAGATTTATGGGTCAAATACAAAGAAGATTTATGAATGATGATGTCTCACATCAATTGCGCATTAGAACAGGAAATTCAAAGGTCACGTTTCATACAAAATATGGAGTAGACCGAACTGCCCCAGCCAGCGAAACTAAATTTGTTACCCTGGTCGGGAAAGTCCTCCTAATCATTTTTATTATGCGCACCCGCATTTGTGAATCATGACGACATCGTCGGCGAGAGTCATGCAGTGACTCAACGTCCCTCTTCCAGTCCCTTTAGCAGAGAGTCCAGAAGTAAATTCCAGTGGATCGGATTTCGTCTTTACCTGCATCATCCCATCACCCGACCCCACCAGTCGCGCCTTTATGTATTATGTGTTAATAAATATGATTTTCTTTGTTTTAGTTCCCAGGGTTGTTATATTAATATTTGTCCAAGGTCACCTTTACTACAAGTTTATTCCATTTATTTATCATAAAAAATTAAATTAAAAATTTAAAAAACCCCCGAGACAAAAACCTAATTTCCCTTTAAAAAGTAAAAAATAATAAAAATAACTCAATCTTAAAGTACCTAAGAATGTATTAATAATTCAAAAAAAATACGCCGCGTTGGGGGACCGCTTCAAACCTAACAATTTAATTACCAATAGTCTTATTACCTAACTAAGCAGTCAACGACGTCTGCAATCGCGGAGCGGTCCCCCAACGCGGCGTATTTTTTTTGAATTATTAATACATTCTTAGGTACTTTAAGATTGAGTTATTTTTATTATTTTTTACTTTTTAAAGGGAAATTAGGTTTTTGTGTCGGGGGTTTTTTAAATTTTTAATTTAATTTTTATTTTGTACTTTTTATAGGTATATACTTAACTAGCTTCTGCCCGCGACTTCGTCCGCGTCATATTTTTGCTCCCCTGACCCTTCCCGTCGCATCGATTTGCCTGCTAGTTTTCGTCCATTTCTCGTTGCTGCTCGCTCCTTTTGAGTTATAGTGAGTCAACCTTAAAAGATAGACATATGCTCTCGCGGACTTTTTTTTAAGAACTTTTTAAAATGAACAATTCCGTCATACATAATTTTTGCGTTACTTTAACCGTTTACGCAGCGCACGCAACAGAAACTCTCAAAAGGAATAAATTTTCCCCGTTTTTGCAACATTTTTCATTACTGCTCCGCTCCTCTTTGTTGTAGCGTGATGTTATATAGCCTATAGCCTCCCTCAATAAATAGACTACCCAACACAAAAACAATTTTTCAATTCGGACCAGTAGTTTCTGAGATTAGCGCGTTCAATCAAACAAACAAACAAACAAACAAACTCTTCAGCTTTATAATATTAGTATAGAAGTATAGATATAATGTAGAATCAAACGAAGCTAAGAACACTTTCGATTAATTCATCAATATTCTCTTTCAGTGCGCTTTCATTTGAGACCCCACTCGAGTATATTTGCTGACATTCAGTTACTCTTCCCCACTTTCCCCCCCACAACTTTTAAACGGCTCAACCGATTTTCATCAAACATGTCTAAGAACACTCGCAGATAAGTCACCTTTAACACATATTTTTTTTTATTGAAATCGCATCATCCGTTCGGGAGCTATGATGCCACAGACAGACAGACAGACAGACACGTCAAACTTATAACACCCCTCTTTTTGCGTCGGGGGTTAAAAATAGCTGATTTTTATATTTTAATAAAATGCACTGTACGTTTAAAGAACACAGCTGTAGAAACGGTTGTATAGATTTAGAGATGTAGTGAAAAATGCTTGGGTGGACTTGCCTGCTTAGGTGACATAATTTTTTCGTTGTCCGGTATTTGAATGTTGGGTCCAATATAGATCATCTCCTTTTCAAGTCAGTAAAGACATTTAAACAAGGCGTTAATATCAATTGAGGACATGAGCTTGTTGATGTCAAAAAATATTATGCCAATTAGGCATGGCCACGCCCAATCCCCACTTGCACGACGCTTGTAATCAAGAGTTGCAATGTGAAATACAGTACGATCTAATTGCTTGAAGAGTCAACGCCAGCTGATGAACTAAATGCATGTTAAAATCCTCCGTTTTTTAGAGAAACGTGAAGATACTAAATATAAGGGGGATAAGTGCCAGAGCAACTCGCGAAATTCAAATTTTGTTTTGTTGTTTCTAATTTGCAGGTCAGTGACAGACTGTGTGTTCAACAAAATATGAATCATGACCGTATGTATTTACAATTGGCCATGCGAGAAACATGGCTTTTCAAGGCCATTCCGCAAAGACTCAATGAGGATCCCTTTTTTTTCGTGGGAAATCATCAAATAACGTCTCTCGCCCTGGGGGGCGCGGAAGGCCTTTGCCGGACTTTTACTGACGAAAACCCACCCGAGTTCCTTCAGTTGCCTATATGCCAGGGCCGCGGTAACTCTTTCGAACAAATCTCGCGACCCTGGCAGACAATGAATTATTTATGGTTATAATAAAGAAAGCAAGGCGCACTGAAAACTGCAGTCATTTAAATTCAAATGGTATGTCAGTCGGATAATTGGGTGTGTGATGCGTGGCATCAAAACGTCTACTCCTTTATACTTTCCCTTTAGGATGTTTGATTCGCTCAAACTGTTAAGCTTTTTTTAACTGGCAGCTATGAGCTCTTAAAAGACGTGGTTTTTTTTTGTGGGTGGGAGATCATCATATGACTTGTGTGGAGCTGAAGGGCGTGTCAGACTTTTACTGACTAAAACCCACCCGTGTACTTTCAGTTGCCCATATTATGCCAGGGCCACGGTATCTCTTTCGAACAAATCTCGCGACCCTGGCAGAAAAGACGCGGTTGGTTGATATTTCGTAACACTATGATCACTTGATCACTGATTAGACTTTTAATTGAAGATTGAGAGGCGGCAATCCTGGCCAATCCGTGGGGATAATTGACGACTTAATCTGTTACTTGTGGAAACAACTTATTTTTTGTCCTCAGTTCACCAGCATATGGAATCTTGATTTTTATATCCTTGATTTTGGCAGTCAATATAGGTCATTTACTTAAAAAAATTGTCTCTCGGCTAAATGTGATGATCTCTGTAATTTTGAGCAACGATTTTTCGAAATACATTTTCAATGAGTTCGGCTTTTGATTCAGTTAACTGAAAAAAATTGCCAGGACAGGTAACACAGCCAGTTAAAACGACTAAAGATAGTTTGCCATTTACTTAAATCGATGAATGAGTTGAATTGGAAATATTTTTTTACATCAATCATTTAGCCAATCCAATCGACACGCATATTCGTGCTGAAGGAAGGATTTTTTTTTTTTAGCATCCTATCAGGTAGGCACATCGAAAGAATATTCAAAATACAGAATCACAATAGGGCTTCGACTGGTAGCCCTAATAGGAATTAAGATCCATCTAATTTTAACTGCCACGAGCGAGGACACAATTAAAACAATTGTCCCAAGTCAATCATTCGGCGCTAAGCAGTGCATTGAAGGTCCACTGCGCGAAAAAGTCCTGCTGCGATTTTATAACGTCCACGTGTGTCGTTTAAAAGTCAAAACGTACGAGTAGTTGATAAAGAAGTTTTTGAAAGACAATTGAAGGGTTAAGTGGACAAAGGTGTTATCTGACAAAATAAAAAAAAAAACGACTTTTTTGCATGAACATTTTATCGTTTAACTGATGATAAATCGGTTCATGGATTTAAAACACACCAATTATAATTCGTTACATAGTTACAGACGCTAGCAAAGGTGTTAAATATCAATCAAGTATATATTTCAAATTTGCAAATGTGTTAACATAAAAAAGTCGAAAAAATTTTGCGCTGGGGGGTCTAGAATGATATGCTGAATTCATGGTTACAGTTTGCGCACTGAATAAAAACTGATCCTGTATATATTGTTATGGTTCAGTACGTGAGTAATTACCCAAAAGGAATTCACGCAACGCTCAATAGGTTCAGAGTTGCTTCTACCGAGCAACTAAGAGGCACACCTAGTGTAACGGCCTAAAAAAGGTGATTTTTGGGATTAAAAAAAAAAAAAACTACTTTATTGTTTCAAAAATTTAAGAGTATATTTATACATATTTTAAGAATATAAAGCAAAATTTTTGAAATATTTTTCAACCCTTTATAAGACAGAAAAAACTAAACATGTTAAAGTAATAAATTCTTAGAATGCTAATAATGAAATTTTTTAGTATATTTTTCAAATTGGGAATTCGATGAGATATTTGCGGAAATGTAGGGTAGAGCGGGGCTAAAAGGCCCAATTTACACATATCCTCCTGTAACTCTTTATCTCTTGGTTCCAAAAGTAAACTCTCATTTGTATTGAATAGCGTAATCCTTCATGTTTAAGTAGTACCAGTTGAATTTGGCCAGTATTATATGTAAAAGCCAGATAATAATGATTTTAAACATCGTGTCCAATGGTCCTTTATGCCCCCTGGGCGGGGTAAAAAGGACCAGTGCTGGGGAACAAAGGACCAGTATAATTGAACGCTATTATAGTGTTAATTGAGGAAAACTAAAGAAACGTAAATCATACAATATTAACAAATCTTTATATTTATTTATGAAAAGGAACATATTTAACAAATAATCACATTGGTTACTCAGCTTAAAGTTATGGCACAGCATTTGAGTCTTAATAATTAGTCTTCAATTCGTTTTTAAACTTAAATTTATAATATACCTACCTTTAAATTAGCTTTTTGTAACATAATTATATATTATACCTGTATTAACATAAGAAAAAAAATGTGACTGGTATTAAACATCATCAGATTCACAATTATTACAAACTAGCTTCTGCCCGCGACTTCGTCCGCGTCAAATTTTTGCTCCCCTTACCCTTCCCGTCGCATCGATTTGCCTGCTAGTTTTCGTCCATTTTCGCTCCTTGAGTTATAGTGAGTCAACCTTAAAAGATAGACATATGCTCTTGGGACTTTTTTTTTGAACTTTTTAAAAATAACAATCCCGTCATACATGATTTTTGCGTTACTTTAACCGTTTACGCAGCGCACGCAACGGAAACTCTCAGAAGGAATAAATTTTCCCCGTTTTTGCAACATTTTTCATTACTGTTCCGCTCCTCTGAGGTGTAGCGTGATGTTATATAGCCTATAGCCTCCCTCGATAAATAGGCTACCTAACACAAAAAGAATTTTTCAATTCGGACCGGATTCGATTCGGAGATTAGCGCGTTCAATCAAACAAACAAACTCTTCAGCTTTATAATATTAGTATAGATAATTAGTTGACCCAGCGAACTTCGTATCGCCTCAGATTCAATAAATGTTGTTATAAACGTACCAAGTTTGACAACCTGGTACGCGGTGGTGATCTGGTAAGCGTTTTCTAGCTGACACTCATATGTTAGGTTAGCTCCTACCCAGTTATGATGACCTGGTACTTCGAAGGCATAAAGCGTTTTCTAGCTGACACTCCTTTGTTTGGTAAGCTCCTGTCAAGTTATGATAACCTGGTACTTCGAAGGCAACGTTTTTGTCATAGTACCACGTTTTATAGTGACTTGTATTCTCTTTGACGTTTTATGTGACGTCTCACGGGAACGCGGTCGTAAAAAGGGGAAAAAAAAAAAAAAAAAAAAAACGGGATAAAAAGTATCCTATGTCCTTCTCCTGGCTCTAAACTACCTCCCTGCCAATTTTCAGCTAAATCGGTTCAGCCGTTCTTGAGTTATAAGTGAAGTAACTAACACGACTTTCTTTTATATATATAGATATAAGTCAAAGACGATAAAGATGGATTAACACACTTATCGTGGGCCCAACTTTTACAATTATAACATTGCATCCAGCCTTCGCCGGGGAAGCTGTCCAGAAAATATTCACAGCACACTAAGTAAAAATATTCTTCTTCAGAACTGGAACTGTCTCCATTTATATCTGCTAAAATTGTCTTCCTAACTTGCTTATTTTTCTGTTTAACCGCTTGTTTGCGAGAAATCACTTTCTTCTGTTTCTTATTCTCTTGTTCTAAAGACAATGCTTCCTTTTCGGGTGTGTCAGTTAAAATGGCTGCCTTGCGTCGCTTTCTTCCCCTTGTAACTTTGCGAGCTCCAGCCATAGGAAAAGGTCTTATAAATTTGGGAGAAACACATTACTTGAAGATGTTGACGGCTGTGGCTGAGTATCTAAAAATGGAACCTCATAGGACGTTGACGGCGGTGGTTCTATTTCGACAACATCTGCTGCAGATAAAAATGGATCACTCGATGTGAGCAAAAGTGGCACGGTAGACAAATGAGGTGCTTCTAGATCTGGCGTCAACAAACTTGGTGAACCAGGTGAGATAGGCTGATGAGATTGAATAAATAGAGGCAGTTGGGAACTAGTGGTTGCAGATGGCTCAATGGATGGTGAAGATGATGGCAATGGGTTATCAGGGTTTGGTCGATCTGTCACACAGGTCAAGCGGGGCACAAAGGTCCAAACATGGACCTTTATGCCCCCATGGTAGGTGCACTTTTATTTAAGGTTATAGAAAAAAAAACGAAAGTGTTTATTAAAATTACTATGGCTTGACGTGAAATATGAAACTACATACCATACTATATCAAAAGTTTAGCTTTGTAACATTACAAATACAAATCTCAGACGAAAAATAAGAAACGTGAAAAATATTACTTACGTAATTTTTTTGCTTGGGAAACAAGTACACTCTCACCGGCGCGCGGCGGCGCTCGCAAATTCACTGCTCGTGGCGGCATGTGTACCCCTCCCGTGACCCCTTCATATGCCTGTCATTCAATTCTATAAAGTTCGTTTAATTTCGGAGATATGCATAGTGGACCTTTTTACCCGCGGACCTTTTAGCCCCGTCCTACCCTACCTATAATACCTATATGTTATCAAATAAAATAAAAATAAAATCTTTTCAACAATACAGTTGAATAAAACAAATAATTTTATTGGTGGCATATATGTATACTGCATCTACCTTAAAAAGGGTTAAGTTATACACGATCTCCGATGGCGCGAAAAAAAGGTTCTCCACTACTGCAGTAATTCCGGCCTTCTCCGTGGATGAAATATAAAAAAGTCGTTAAACTACAAGATATTGTCCGTACAATGACCTACGACCAAAAAAAAAAATAAATTGACAAAATGGCGGCGTTTTAAAAAAAAGTCGAATTAGCTGCAATGATTAACTACTCAAATACAAATGATCCGATCACTACCGAATTTTTTCTACGTTTTTTTTATATAGTTCTCTATAAAATGACTTATCGATTTCTTGATCTGATCAAAAATCGAATTTTGGCAGGTCAAAAACGACCAAAATTTTGGGTGCAATTCGACTTTTTTTTTAAATGCCATTTTGTCACTTTTTGATTTTCTTTTTAATCGTAGGTACGGACATTATCTTCTAGTATACCGAGTTTTTTTTTAGATTTCATCCACGAAGAAGGCCGGAATTACTCCAGCAGTTGAGGACCTTTTTTTCGTGCCGTCGGAGATCATGTATAACTAAAAAAAGTTTCAAAATTTTTGCTGTATATTCTTAAAACATGTGTAATTATGAGAGATCGGAATTGGGTGTGTGAAAATACCTAAAGTTTGCAGCGAGACATAACATAGAGCTGTTACAACCACATAAGTTAACCAGTTTTGAATTTTACCGGTTTAGTTTCGGTTTTTTGTTTTACATGTTCTACCTTTGAAAAACCGGACTATAAACATTAGCAAGCTGCTAATACAGTTTTAAATAAAAAAAAATTGAACTTTTCCGGTTCAAATTCGGTTTTTTAGTTCTACTTGTTCTGTACGTCTGAAACACCGAATTTTACATATCTGCAAGCTGTAATACAGTTTTAGATATTTTTGTTATTGTTGTGTGTAGTTTTCGAGGGTCCTCAATTCGACTTTATGTTTTTTATGTATGTGTGTATGTTACTCGATTACTCCGTCAATCAATAATAAACTTTATTGATTCTTTTTTTTCCTCGATATTTTGGACGGTCGCAGTTTTGAATCCAGCTTATTTTTGAACCTGCGCCTATTTTTAAGTGTGCATATGTGATTTTGAAGATTACGGATTATCTGTATTACCTCACCACACACAAGTGTACCAATAATACTGGTAAGTATAATTGAAATACTTCATTTTTAACTTAGTATGTAATGATCAAATATACAATGTTATGATGAAACGAAACTTGATCAAACGAAATGTGCCGATACTAAACAAAAAAATATCGATAAAAAAAGGATTTTTCTTGGTAAAATGATTGTAAAATCAATGTTTTACACAAAAATCTTGCCAAGTTCATGGAGAAATCATATTTTTAAGAAAAATATAGTTCAAGTTCTAGAGTCCTGTTAGGCTTGGCCTATTTATATTGATCTTATTATTACTTTTATAGGTCGAAGTTTCGGGGATAGGAAAGTGGCCTTATTTCACATTTGTTTATTTGGGAATTGTATTTATGATGGATGAATTTTCAATTTCTCATACTGCTGGGCCATTAAAATTCGTGGGTACGGGTAAAACCTAATATAATGATTGAAGGCATTAATGAAGCTATGTCGTTGTCTAAAATATTGATATGTTAGTATATGTTTGAAAATATTATATCTTTTCTTTACAGGTACTTCAAGTTTGACTACGTTTTCGTAGTAGTGCTTTTGAATGTCTAGAGTGAGGCCAGAATTAATCCAGAGCTGGATTGTGAACAATCCTGAACTTGTTTACGAGCATGCGAGTGGCCTCATATTCTGCACGAAATGTGAAACACAAATAACAGCCACGCATAAGAGCAGCGTGGATTGTCATATCAAAGGAGCTTTACATCAAGGCCGACGACAAAAGAGATCTGAAGAATTTAAATTGTAAATAGTTACTAAATAAATAGTGTAAATATGTAGTTAATATAGTATGTAAACAGCCAGTTTGATTTAAAAATTGCTCTAAAGAAATTGTGTATCGTATTTATCGTTACTCGTATATTTGTAACAGTTTTACTTAGATTCGTTCAAGTAAGAACAAAGAAGTGATTGAAATAAATATTTCCTAATAAATTTTCTGCTTATATTTCATAGTAAACCCCTGCATACAGATCGATGCACGAAGGACGAACACTGTCACAGAATACCTAATAGTAACAAGTCTGAATTTAACTCCGTTGAGGTCAAGTAAGCAGGGCAAGTAAAAACGGAGCGACGCCATTAAAGTGAACGCCACGCTTACATGCGCAAAAATGTTCGTTTTCCTTGAATCAATCTGTAGCAAAATTTTTTAACTTAAGATACAGATCAAAAAAAGAAATTAAAACCGCATTAGCATTTTGCAGATATGTAAAATTCTGTGTTTGACCGACAAAGAACAATTAGGACTAAAAACCGAATTTTAACCGGAAAAGTACAAAACAAAAATTAATTTAGAACTGTATTAGCAGCTTGTTAATGTTTATAGTTCGGTATTTCAAAGGTAAGGAACATGTACAACAAAAAAACCGAAACTAAACCAGTAAAATCCAAAACCGGTTTAACTGAAGTGGTTGTAACAGCTCCATATTATGTCCCGCTGCAAACTTTAGTTATTTTCACACACCCAATTCCGAATAATACTCTTAAAATTTTGAAACAATTAATAAAGTAGTTTTTTTTTAATAAAAAAATCCAAAAATCACCTTTTTTTAGGCCGTTACACTAGGTGTGCCTCATAAGTTGCTCGGTAGAAGCAACTCTGAAACTATTGAGCGTTGCGTGAATTCCTTTTGGGTAATTACTCACTTACTGAAACATAACAACATATATAAAAAACATTTTACAAAAAATAAAAACAACCGACTTCCTTAAAAAGAAATCTACAAAGTCAAAAATAACTTTAATTTCGAAAGTCGGTGTCTTAGGATCTGTATTTAAGGTTTTTTGCCACCAACTTCTGAAATTAAAGTTATTTTTGACTTTGTAGTGTTTTTGTTAAGGAAGTCGGTTGTTTTTGTTTTTTGTAAAAGTTTATATTTTCAACTTTTTAGTTATGGTACATACGGTTAAAGATATTTATTTTCTCAAAAGAATATACATACATTCACTTATAGAGAAAACGTAAATATGAGTTTAAAATAATGTTATCCGCCAGTAAGCGTAGACATTAACAAAACACAAACACGAAAACTTAATACTCCGCACTAATCTAATCGCGTTATTCGTTCATTTGTCGCACAAATACCTACTTAATGCAAATTTAAGACTTATATGGTTTTCACATGGACCCCATTGTCCGAATGGAACCAAATTAAAATGGGACCATTCGGGAAGCACTAGCTTTCAAATAAAAAAAGAATCATCAAAATCGGTTCACCCAGTCAAAAGTTATGAGGTAACAAACATAAAATAATAACAATTAAAAAAAATACATTCGAATTGATAACCTCCTCCTTTTTTTGAAGTCGGTTAAAATCATTGAAATCGGAGGCAGATAATCTTGGCGCTCTCCTTGTAAGTTCATGACAATGAAACCGAATTATTTGTCTTAACAGTTGGTGACGAGCTTATACCTGTCATCTGTGTTAATAGGTAGGAAGGATAATGAGAAATAGGATTTATCATACCTTTCAAATAAAGTAACGCAACTACGTACATATGTTGAGGAAGACATGACCATAATTAGGGGAGGTTTGGTAGGTGTCTATAACAAAGATGTTCGGGCGATATCTATCTTAACGGAAGTACACGTATGAATCCAAATAAAGAACATCACTTACATCAAGGTTGTTATAATTAATTGTAAAGCAGCTGTATTCGTTACTTTTTGAACAGTACCTTTAATAGCGAGGTTCAATCCTGTAACTGAAACTAAAACCCAATATTCAAAAACGAATAGCTCTCAACTAATCTGATATTCGAAACGGACAAGATATTGATCATTAGAAAAACTTTGTAAACTTTTTGTAAAAGCATTGGAAATATCATGCTCAAAGTTCGAGTGAGATTGGTTTAGCAAATCAAAGTGCAATGTCAAAGTTCTTATTTTACATAAGTACTTTGGTGTAAAATAGGTATAATAAATAAAATGGGTAAAGTCGAAATTAGAATTAAATTGGACCTATGTTAAAATTAAATGATAGGAGAATAAAAGCTTAGCGATACTTTATGTAGGTTTCAAAACCTTCAAAACTGCCTAGAAACTGCCTTTTCCGACCAGAGGCAAAAACTGCCTAGACCACTTATTATTAAAATCCACATGTACATCCGTCTCACTTATCTTTAATACGACTGTAACTGATCATTGTTCTTCATTACTATGCATTTCGACCAAAAAAACACCTCTTAACATTGTTAGATCCGTCACCAAAATTGACTATGATGCCTTGGATAAGACTATGGCGACAATAGACTTTACACCCATCTACTCTATGTCGGACTCCAATGATGCTACTAATACACTGGTTGGTCTCATCGTTGACGCAATATCCGAAAACTCTAACACCAAAAAGTTACCATCTAACAAGAAGATCCTCAAAACTTGGATCACTCCGGGCTTGCTGCAGTGTATGAGACACAGAGACCGACTACATAAAAGATTTAAACAATCGCCTAGTAATTGTATGCTTGAAATTACATATAAGCGATACAGAAACTTCTGCAATAAAATATTAAAAAAGGTCAAGAGACAATTCGACACCCAAGAGCTCGATAAAGCTGGAAATAACTCTAAGGTTCTCTGGGAACTATAAAACGAATCACAAACACACAAAAACAACAATATTCATCTACACAACTACTTTCACACTCTGACACTCCTTTTCAGTCCTGCAGTAATCTTAATAAATTCTTTGCTGACATAGGTAAAAAACTTGCTGATAATATTATCAACGACCACACATCTTCCACTTCACCTTGCTCTCACACTACTTTTTCTTCGTCATCATTTGTATTGGATCACACGGATATTGAAGAGGTTAAACCTGTTATTGAGTCCCTTAGATCCACTGCAGCCACTGGATGGGATGGTATCTCTCCTGCGGTACTTAAGAGATACTCTGGCATTCTAGCGCCAGTTTTAAGCTATAGAGTTAACCTCTGTTTTAGTTCTGCTGTATTGCCGTCAGCGTTAAAAAAGGCTATTATACACGAAAGTCTTTTAGTAATTATCGTCCTATAGCGGTACTACCCGCCCTTTCAAAAGTTCTTCAAAACTTTTCCTTCACACCTCTCCGCTCCCTCCCCCTACCACCTCTTAAATCGAAGCCCTACCAAATTCCTATGGTGGCATTATGGCCTTGTATAAATTGGAAAGATGCACGTGCGAGTCTACGTTACAAACTATATACCTACAAGTAGTACGCAAAAGTCGTGTATACATTGTAATCCCAAATTTAAAAATTGCATTACAAAGTATACGCGAGCAGATTCCTATAGTTGCGTTTTGGCCATGTACAGAATGGAATTACGCGGCGACAAGAGGTAGTTACTATCAAGACAGCGTAGTTCAACCAAGCCAACCAGCTCTTGTTGCGCTACACTGAGAAAAATGTCATTTTGGCATAATCTTAAAATATCGTGACGTTGGTTTAAAATAGATGCGTTGTCTTATAATATGTTGATAATAAGTAAATATTACGCTAGAACTGAAATGTGTTAAGATGGAATCGAATTTTTTGGGTAAATAATGCAATATTATGATACTTGTCATCGTAAAAATTTGTAATTATGAAATAACATTGTCTTCTTCAAATAATAACACAATGTAATAGAAAATGGTCCACTGTCCCATAAATTAGTATGATAATTATAAATAAGATTCTAATTAAAAAACACAATGACAGTCACCGTAATATAAATAGATTTCATAGTTTAATATGAAGAAGTATCTCTAAAAATACGATGACCTCCCCCTAATGTACTATATTAAATTATAATGCTTTAAACTTATATTTTTAAAGTAAGCATCATTTTTTAATATTACAGTCATATTATTTTATGTGAATCCTATGATAATACGATTAAATAATCTCATATTTTTAGAGTAAGCATCAAAGTTCAATAATATAGTCATATTATTTTATGTGTATCCTACTAAATTATTATTACAGAGACCCATTTATGAGTAGCATTTGAATGATGTCCTACAAATTTAAGGTGACGGCATTATATAATGAGGTCTCCCTCTTTTTTTTTTTTTTTTTTTTTTTTCACGATGGGAAATCATCAAATGACTTCTCCCGCTCTGGGCGGAGCGGGAGGGCGTGTCAGACTTTTACTGACTAAAACCCACCCGTGTTCCATCAGTTGCCCATGTGCCAGGGTCACGGTATCTCTCTCGAACAATCACGCGACCCCGGCAGGCATCGGTCCTAGTAGACCCCTACACTGCTGCTGACATCTCTTTGAGGCGCGCGTGGAACACTGCGCGCCGTCGACCCGAGCTTGGTCCTTACCGGGCGGCGAGCTACCCACTGCTCGCCACCCGCAAGCTCGCGCCTACGGTGGGAGGTCTCCCTCTCTCACTTCATTCCGCCGCCGCGCCATTTCGGTCGGCCATTTGTATTTCACCGCTACAGCCGGCAAGTCACGACTCACGACTCGTTTAATTAATAGCAATAACAATTCCATTAGTGCCAGTGAACGTGTTTGATCAGTGCAAAAATGGATATGGCTACGCGTGATCTTTTGAAGAAGTGGAATTTGGAACGCTACATCGATCGTTTTGAAAGTAAGTTGACAAACCTACCTAGTAAGTTGCTAGCATGAGCTCACACATTACATTCACACATTCTAATTTCTAGCAAGAATAGGGTCAGAGTGTCGTCTTAGAGGCACTATGAAAATATACTTAAAAAAATTTCGCGACCAATTTCAAGGTCACAGTTCTAACATAACCTTACCTATGGATCCCTTCGACATCGTTTTTACGACAAACGGTTGGTCGGAGACAAAAAACACCCAGACACTTTTAGCCTTTCTAGGTGTTACATACTATAGAATCGAGAAAATAAACGATTTGCGAAAATAACACTTTTTTGGCCGCTGTACACTCCAACCAAGAATAGTCTTGTCGTATGGTACCTACCCACCTACCTAGATATACGTTCATATTTATATTATACACTAGATTCGATGTGCAACTGCAACCCAAAAAAAAACAAATAGGTAGAGTGCGTCTAAACTAAAATGACGCGCCCCACTACCGCATTTACCGTAGTGTACGTATACAAATTTAAGTAGTGGGGCGCGTCATTTCAGCTTAGACGAGCTCTACCAACCTACATTTTATAAAGTCGATGCGACGTAGTGCATTTCACAGCTGCAATCAGGGCGCTGTTAAATTTACCTTTTTTTTCAGCTGAAAGAATTGATATCGCAACAATGCAGATGCTTAGTAAACAAGACATACATAGTATGTTCCCTCAAATAGGGGACAGACTCCGGTTTGAAGCAGCTCTGGCCATGTTAAAAAGCGACCAACCAAAAGATATGGTTTGTTTTCATGTTAAATTGTATTTCAAAAAAGTAAATTTTGTTTTAAACTTTTTGCTTACACATGCCCTGCGTCGCTTAAATGCACATTCTCCTACTTGCATGTAGGTAGGTAGGTACCTACTTATTAACTTTTATTATTTTAAAGTCTTCTTAAGATACCTAACAATTTAACCGGTGCAGTATTTATTTAAAAAGTGGAATAAAATCATAACTTTTCATCAGTCTTGTTAGTTTACCAACTAAGTACATTATTATTACCTTTTTAAATTTCTTGTTAAATTTCAGGATAACTCCTACAATTCATCACTCTTTGAAGAGGTCCTGAGGAATGACTTGTTAACTAGTCTACCTTGTAACTTAGAGCCTCTGCCACCGTGTGAAGGACTGCAAAGCTCAATCCTCAACCAAGACTGCGAAGCAGGACTTAACCAGGAAAATTTGGTAAGTTCTGCAAAATTGTAGAAAAGTACTCGTACTTACTGTTTTTTGGTTCAAGAGCAATATGTATTAATTTGTAATTACATCCATACTAATATTATAAATGCGAAAGTAAGTTTGTCTGTCTATCTGTCGGCTGGGGCAGGACCTTTTCACATTTTCATACCTAAGACACTGAACCGATGCAAAATTTGGTATAGACATTCTTTGAGACCAGGATCAGTCCTGATCTTGATCGATTAGTTTTTATCAGGGCCGGATCAAGGGACGAGGGCAGGACCGTTCACACCTGCAATGCTGAACCGATTACTAGTAAAAAAATATAACACTTCCCTTGAGTTATCTCCGGCTAGGGCTAGCTATAGCCTGTTAGTTAACGGTCGCACTCGGACACATTTAGTGATTATTTCAACGATTATTGAGGTTAATTGACCGTACATACTCATATTATCACACCTTTTTGTTACATGTACTATTATAACATTGTCTCAAAGTAAATATTATTTTAGGATGGTGACATACTGGTGATACCACTGGACTCGTCGTCGTCAGTGGGTGAAGCAGTTAGACAAGAGTCCACCGGGAGCAATTTAGTAAGTTATTGCCTATTATCCTGTACTTTTGATAAGGAATTTAAATTGACATTCAATATTGTTAACCCCCGGCGTAAACAGATAAGTTTAACGTCTGTACCTGTCCTGTCCTGTATGTGTGTACGGACGGCCGTTTAGGAGCTATACTATATGTCACAAAGATCAGTAATATATTTGGAGTTGGTGACAGCTATAACTAACAACTAAATGCATGATGCCTAGACTGGCACCGACTCCAACTGATCATTATACTGAATGGAAGGTAGGTATTGAACCTGTATTTTCAACATTTTAGTGACATTTTTTTTTAACTTTTACCTTGCATATTTAGTTTGTAATGCCATACTTATACTATTTGTGTTTCAGGTGAATACCATACTGAATTCATCAGTCGAGGGAAAACAAATAATAGCAATTGGGCAGAAAACGGGCACCTTACCCTCAAACGTGCGTGGGCGTTTATGCAAGCTGCTTATGGAGAAGCTCATTACGGCCGAAAACCCGGTACTTCTGACAGATTCGCAGCTGCTTGCTCTATCCTACGACATTGGCAGATTATTTAAAGAGGAGTCACCACCCCTATACTACGCGCCGTACCTGCCGGCTGATGCTTACCAGGCTAAGCGCAATATCTCTGGCTGGTTAGTCACCGCCAGAAGGGCTCGACGGCAGCATTTAGTTTCGTTGGGCCTTATTGAAAAGCCCAAGTCACGTTCTCGCTCCAAGTCCAGTCCTAGGCTAGACACCCCTCCACTCGCTGGAATCGACCTGACCGGACTTAAAGAAGGTAACTCCTTTTCAAGAAATTTTATGTTTTCAGATTGAATTAAATTATCAAGAACAAAATTATTGAGAAAAATATCTGAATTAGTATAAATTTTCGTTACAAATTACAAAATATCTGAATCTAAGAACCGTTATTGTCATTGTACTAATTATTAATCGTTTTAATTTTTGTGTGCAGGTGAAGTGGAGGACGTAGCGTCAGCATTAGAGCAGCTGTCAAGTCCTTCAGCTGGTCCGTGGCAGGAGGTCAGTGCCCTGTGGCGGGAGACGGTGCGAGCTCGCCTCCGGTACTTGTACTACGAGGAAGGGACATTACAGGAGTACTTCAATAAGTATCCTATCCTGAAGTCAAGTGATGGATGGCGACTCCTGACTCATGACTACGAAGCACTGTTCCCTGATAAATCCGGGGGCCTCGACGCCTTGGATGCTTCATCGGAAAACATACTAAAAGCTGCTCAGCAGAAGCTTAACACCACAAAGGACTCGTTTCTTCGTCGAAAAATAGCTGATACATTGGCAATTTGTGACGGTAAGGAAATGATTCTGTTATATAGTTCTAGGTGCTCGACCTCCCTGGGTCGGTGAACCCGTTATAAAATATATAGACAAAAAAGAATTTAAAAATTATCTAACATGGTGCAGTCGTTCAGAAGTAACGGGCGGGCGGACACACATTTCGGCAATTCATTTTTACTTATATAGATAGATTTTATTTTGTTCTGATACTTTTCCCTATTTGCTCAGTTAATGATGATGTGTTGTGTCAAATATACTATTATTATTTTCTTTCCAGATGAACAACCGGAGACAAAATTAATAGCAGCGATATTGCTACTCGGCTGTCTCTTTAATATTCCTCCTGCCCGTCGATCTAGAAAAGACTGGCAAGCTTCACGAGCGGAGATATTGGATGGATTTGTGACCATCGTGGATGATGACGCAGACGTGCAAGTGGTAATTGAGGAGCGTCGCCAAAAGCTTCAAAACCTAGGTATTAGCCTCCAACCATTTATAATTTGGTGCCGCCAGTCAGGTGTCTCCTTCACAGTATGTGACAATACGTTTTACAAGTTCACAACACTAACTGAGGCTGTTGATGTGACTTTTAAAATATTTCATGCTACTGCGGCTAAATATCCTACTGAAAGCTATAACATTTGGCTTATTATCCAAATTGGTTTTTACAAAGTCAAAACATCGTACGATCGTATGTCACAATCTGTGAAGGAGATATTAGTTACTCTCGGAGTCACAATTTAAATTAAGATGAAGTGTCACAGTTGTAAAAGGACTTTTCCCACGTTTTCTTCACTTATTACCCACATAAGGAAAGAATGTGAAAAAATTGATATTACTGGAGTTTATAAATGTGGTGAAGACGCATGCTACCGGTATTTCACGGACGTTAGACAATTTAGAAAACATGTTAACTTAAAACATTTGAATAAAGTAAACACTCGTTATTTGCCATCCACCTCAAACGAGGCTTGCGTAGTTCCTATGTGTGAAACAGAGACTACCAAAGTAGCAACTGAGCACATATACATTGAAGCTGATAGTGAACCGGAAGTCCTTGATAATGCTGATAGTATTATTCATAAAGAAGTTTTGAAATTTATTTCAACGCTCTATGTAAATCCCTCTGTATCTCGATCGTCTGTACAAGCTATGGTTAGTCATTTGCAAACCCTTCTTGACAATATCGCACCGTCTTTATTGTCCGTATTCGGCCCTGTGCTAGCTGATGAGGAAAGCATGTCTGGAAGCGAAATTAATAAACGACTTCATAAGTTCAACACAGCTTTGAAGGGCATCTTTTTTCCGTTTCGTTCAGAATATTTGAGATTCCGAGAATTGAATTTATTAGGTTCTTTTATACCACCACATGAAGTAATCGTTGGTTATTGTCCTGACATTTCACAAAGGAGTAACACTTTAACATTACACACCAAGCCACGTACAATGCAAGTAATTCAACTTCGCCAGGTTTTGAAGAATTTTTTTTCCATTGACACTATTTGGAAAGATGTAACGGATTATTTGAACCACCTAAGGGGTAATTTAATAATCCGTGAAGAAAATCCGATGAGGCCAATGTGTCTAGAAAATGTAATGCAGGGATCTGTATGGCTGGCAATGTGTACACCGCAGGCGTCGGACATTATTCTTCCTTTAGTAGTATACTATGATGATTTTGAAATTGGAAATCCTTTGGGGAGCCACGCTGGGGTGCATAAGCTTGGTGGTGTATACGTTTCCTTGCCAGCACTCCCACCACATTTATTTTCATTGTTGAATAACATTTTGCTGTTAGCTATTTGCCATTCTGCTGACAAAACTAAATATGGAAACAAAGCTATTTTTGACCCTGTTATTGAGGAATTGAATTACTTGCAAAACAAAGGAATTTTTATAGAAAATAAGTTTTTTAAAGGAACCGTAAAATTGAAGGTTGTTGCTATAACTGGCGATCATTTAGGCCTGAATTCAATTCTCGGGTTTACTGAAAGTTTTTCAGCTAACAAGTGTTGCAGAATCTGTAACATTGACAAGAAAGGTTTGCAAACTGCTCTATATGAAAACAGTAACTTGCTTAGAAATATGACTTCATACCACGCTCAATTGCAAGAAAACGATACACCTAACACGGGCATTAAAGAATCATGCTGTTGGCTTAAGGTGACAGGATTTGATTTATTTCAAAATGTAGCAGTAGACCCAATGCATGATATATTAGAAGGTGTAGCTCGTTATGTAATGACCTTTGTCATAAACCACTTCCTTGCCGAAGGTCTTTTAAAGATCTCAGTATTGCAACAAAGAATAATTTCATTTGATTATGGACCAGATAGGAATTCAAAACCAAGTAATTGTTTAGTTGTCCAAGGTTCGAAAGTAAAATTGAAAACTTCAGCATCAGAAATGCTTACCCTTATTAGATACTTCAGCCTAATAGCCGGGTTTTACATTCCTTTAGAAAATAAAGTATGGAAATTATACATTATGTTGCGGCAAATCACCGACAGGTTATTAAGTCATAGGGTCTTCAGTGACACCAATATTCAACTCCGGGTTATAATAGCAGAATTTAATCAATTGTACACGGAGCTAACAAAATCACCCCTGCAGCCAAAGTTTCATTTTCTGACTCATTATCCTACCATGCTAATGAAGTTCGGCCCCGTACGTAACATGTGGGCTATGCGTTTTGAAGCCAAGCACAGGGTATCTAAGTTAGTGGCTAGATCATCTTTTAATCGAGTCAATGTTTGCAAGACTCTAGCAATAAAATGTCAACTTATGCTCAATGACTTGTTTGTGAAAAATACAATACCTACAACAAAAATACTAGGAAAAAAATCTGCATTAAATTCAGGAGACACTGTCAAGTTTTCTCTCGGCACTGGCGTTGTCCTCAAATATTCGGTTACTTCCGCTACAATAGCTGGTGTTATATGGCAGCGGAACTCTATTGTTACTGTAGATATAGATGATGAACAATTCTTACCCACTTTTGGCCAAATTGATGCAATTTTGGTGACAGATACTGAAGAGGTTTTTTTCCGTTGCTGTATGTTTGAAACTATTGAATTTAATTCTCATTACAATTCTTATGAAGTTAAACGTGGTAATGATTATCTGTGCTTTCCTTGCCAAAATGCCGTTTCTCCGTGTCCTAACACGCTCACTCTAATGCGAGGTAACACGTCATATATTACAAGTAGATGGTACCTAGAGTAAAAATTTCAAAATTCTGTAGGTATTCTAACGGCTTACGGTCGCTGCTATAATACCTTGAAAATGCGCAAACGAGTTAACTCGTTTGCTCATTTTTAAGGTGTTTTTATTTTGAATCCAGTAATATCAATTTTTTTTGGAAACGTTTACATAATTATTAATTATGTACTTATACCGTACGCGGCGTTGCTAGTTTGAGGCACTGCAGAGTCCAAGGGCAGTTATTTTTTTATAGCAGAGTGCGCTCAACTAGTAATCTACCCTTAGTTACGGTATTTATCGGATATCCCTTTAGGATATCCTATAAAGACGGCCCGATAACGGTGTCCGCATAAAGTAATGGTATGAGCCAGTACCAATAGCTGGTTTAAGGTGAACGCACACTTATCAGAGCCGAAGGAGGCGAAGGAATCAAATTTTAGAATTACTTAAATGAAGTCCAATGTAACTTCGCACACTTATCCGCACCGAATCGTACGACCTTATTCGTCCGATTCGGTAAGTGTGCGAGGTTCCATAGGATTTCATACAAGTAATTCTAAAATTCGATTCTTTCGCCTCCTTCGGCTCTGAAAAGTGTGCGTTCACCTTTAGTAATAGATTTTAAAGTAAAGTATTTGTATGAGGGATAGATTAGTCTCATCGGAGTGTTTATAGTAGCACTTTACTTGAAAATAGATATTTACTATAATAATATAACCAATTTATTGTATGCAGCTTTAAGGTGAAAGCGTCAGGGTAGCCCGCGAAATTCAAATTTTCTTACGTTTTTTGCAATTTGCAGGCCAGTGCTAGGTTTTGATTGAAATGTTAGACGCGGGTGTAAGACGTATGTAGTACAACTTATGTACTTACACCCGCGTGCAACATTTAATTAACATACAACCTAGCACTGGCCTGCAAATTGCAAAAAACGGCTACCCTGAAGCAATCACCTTAAGGGCAAAAATGTTTTAGTTATAGGTACATTAATGTAAAGTTTGTTATTTTTTGTAAATTAAATTTCTACTCGTCTCAACCTTTATTTTAATTTGTAAAAACTAGAATTATTGAACATAATGTATATAATGATTCTTTATAATGACCGACAAATAGATACTGTAATCATTAAGGCGAGGATGTTTCTAAACAAAACAGTCTTCTTTTATACTGAATATAAATGTTTAGAGTATATAATAATTATTCATTCATACTATGGAAATAAAAATACCATTCAATTTTCTGTTTAATTTATACATACATCCCTTTTCACCTTCTTACCATTCTTGCCAAGGCACTTTTTTCTATTTTTTTTACTTACTCTCCATTTTTTTAAGGTTCAAGTTTAGGGTTCTTCAGTTTTTTTTAATGTTGAGCTCACACCTAATAATATTTAAAAGGAAAGAACCAATATTGGATACTTAAAAATAAGGGGATCATGTAAGTCCAGTGGCGCCCTCAATTATAGGAGGATTGTGATTTCTAATAATCCAAACAATTTCTGTGTAATCCACCAGTATTTAGTTGTAGTCCTACTGATGGAGAATGAGTAGAACTACAACTAATCACTGGTGTATTATAGAGATATTAATTGGTTTATTAAAAAACACAATCCTCCTATTGAGGGCGACCTCCGTAAGATAATAGGCTATAACCAGAGATATGAGGAAATAGTAGGAAAAGTAAGAGGACCTAACCTAAAATACGAGGAGGTTACCGAAAAATAGTAGGAAAAATAATAGGATATAACTGGATATATGAGGAAGGCACCGAAAAATAGTAGGAAAAATTGTATGACATAACTGAATATGTGAGGAAGTCACCGAAAAATAGTAGGAAAAATAATAGGATATAACTGGATATATGAGGAAGGCACCGAAAAATAGTAGGAAAAATTGTATGATATAACTGAATATGTGAGGAAGTCACCGAAAAATAGTAGGAAAAATAATAGGATATAACTGGATATATAAGGAAGGCACCGAAAAATAGTTGGAAAAATTGTATGACATAACTGAATATGTGAGGAAGTCACCGAAAAATTGTAGGAAAACTAATAGGATATAACTGGATATATGAGGAAGGCATCGAAAAATAGTAGGTAACTAAAACTAAATCCATGGTGACACATCATCTTAAATACTGTTATCATCAACATCAGTATTATCATCGTTCTTTTTGGTGAATCACTATGCTCCGTCCTTTGAGTGAATTCATCATACTTTAAGCTGAATTCACCTCTTTTATGATTGTCAGTTTTCTCAGTGTACTGGTCAAGAAGAGCGAATAATGAAAAGCCTCAAAAATATATGGCCCGTTGTAGAGGTCCTATCAAGATCCAATAGATGATGTTCAGCTGTCTAGCACAGTTCAATTAAAGCAGTCCACTGCAGTTATTTCTAAGCAGAGTAGCTAGACCCCTAAATGTTTTAACTGTAGGCGATCATGAGGTTGAAGATTTACTTTTTACGTAGAGGAAATTAGAGAACAAGCTAATAGTTTAATGAAATATTCATACCATTGTCGACACGCTACTACGCACGTAGTAGCGTGTCGACAAATAATAATTATGGTAGTCTACGAAGGCGATGTGGCCATTTGAACAATAACCGATAGTTCAGATTTCCTGAGTAAAGAATCGTTTGCCGTTTGTGGTTTGGTTCTACCTTACCTTTGGTTCTAACATATTTTGGATAAAGTTATTGAGCAGAACAGTTAACATACATGTATTTTACGTTGTCAGGAGTGGCAGAAACATTACTCATGATCAAATTTTTAATTTTTGTTGTTTTCTTTTGTTAATACAGATAACCATGCTGCTCGTACCTCAACATCACAAGAGGACTTGCCGGAGGATGTATCTGGAACAGAATTTATTTTTGGTTTCTATACACTTAGATATCCAATGAAATATTTGTTAGTTACAGTTTAATTTAATTTAATTTTATACATTTGGCTCTTGTGTAAAATCGTTAAATTTGGTTCAAGAGTCGCTTTTTTGCATTAAGTTTTACGCAGCTGCAGTGGTACGCCCCGAGCGGGGTCGAGGCGCCATTTTGCCTGATCGCGCGCATGCGCGGGCCATGTTGGCACAGCGGGAATATTTGACGTTTTGGTACATCGAGTTGGATGACCTATAATTTTTAAGGCGTATTGTTTTTGGGTGGCAAAGAAAAATTGGTCTCGCTAACCTGCTGCTCGGACTAAACGGTTTTAATAGCGTTTTAATTTATAATTGCAAAGTTCTTTGACTCTAGATATCGTTAAACTTTTAATTAAATTGTATGCAGCAGTAAATATTTTGTTTACCTTACCTAGATGACACTCACTAAACCCGTGACTATTAATGACGATGTCGAGATGAGTAGTGCCTCTCCAACATATACTATTATAAGATAAAAAAGCGGATGTATAATTTAAGACCTGTGTATTCATGCCGGAATGCCTTAAATTGTAAACAAATCGAAGCATCTATGAGTATACATTCAGATGCTAAGAAGACGTGTCTTCAACCGACGACATAAGGTGGAGACATATCGCTCGGCAGTGCTGCTTATCTTAGAAAGCGTGAGGTATTCCATGAAGCCCACCCAAACGAAGCACACCCAGACGAAGCACACCTAAAGTATTCCACTTAGCACACCCGTAGGTGGGCTCCAAATAAAAATTTAAAATAATAAATTTCTTATTCCACGAAGCACACCTACGAATATCACTCGCATAGTGCGGGGACTAAGATATAAAAATGTCGATAGAAGAAAATATTTATTATTTAAAACACTAACTTAAATTTCTAACATCATTCAGTTTCATTATAATAATGTGACACAATATTTGTCATTTTTGTAATCTTACTATTTTAAATCACAGATTGTTTCATAATTATCTTTCCAAAAAAATAATTATTTTTAATTTTTTAACAATTTTTCTATTATTTTACTTTTTTGTGCTCTTAATGAAATCACAGATTGTTTCATAATTATGCAATAAAACCTTGGACAAATATCAAAAACATTGTAAATATACTTTTCCATGTTTAGTGAATAATAAAAATTACTCAACTCAAATACTAAACAGGTAGCTATAAGAAAACTTCAACATAGATCTCTATGGGAAACTATATTAACAATAATTTTGATATTTGTCCAAGTTTCTATTGCATAATTATGAAACAATCTGTGATTTTTATGTTAAAGTAGAGTATTTTTATTATTCACTAAACAGGTAGCCATAAGAAAACTTCAACATAGATCTCTATGGAAAACTATGTTTGCAATGTTTTTGATATTTGTCCAAGTTTTTATTGCATGATTATGAAACAATCTGTGATTTTATTCAGAGCACAAAAAAGGAAAACAATGGAAAAATTGTTAAAAAAAAAAAAAAAAATTTGGAAAGATAATTATGAAACAATCTGTGATTTAAAATAGTAAGATTACAAAAATGACAAATATTGTTTCACATTATTATAATGAAACTGAATGATGTTAGTTTAAGTTAGTCTTTTAAATAAAAAATATTTTCTTCTATCGACATTATTATTTCTTAGTCCCCCCGCACTATGCGAGTGATATTCGTAGGTGTGCTTCGTGGAATAGGAAATTAATTATTTTATTTTTTTATTTAAAGCCCACCTACGAGTGTGCTAAGTGGAATACTTTAGGTGTGCTTCGTATGGGTGTGCTTCGTTTGGGTGTGCTTCATGGAATACCTCGAAAGCGTGCATGGAACGAAATGAGCGTTATCATAATTATCTTCCAGTTTTTTTATTTACTTATGACGAATACTTTGAGAAGAAAAAACCAAAAATACAAATGGGAAACAATACAACAAGTAATTTATTAAGAAACGAGGGATATACTGTGTGAATTAAGATATGGATAGAAATGGGGTGACTATTGAGATGACGATTAATAGTGAAGTGTGGTAGAAAAAGACATGTTGGGTCGATCCCAAATAAAATGGAATAAGGGCCGGAGAATGATGATGAAGACGTAATTTATTGACCGCGTGGGGTACCGGAAGGCGCAGCAAGAGCTGCCCCTACAAAATGGATCGATAGCGCGGAGAAGGGCGCGGGTAAGGGCTGGATGCGAATTATAACACGGACAGGGCCGATCGATGTAGCGACGCCTAGAGGGCGCTACCCTGCAGAAGATGTTTACCGGCTGAATGACGACGATGAATTAAATTCAATCAAAAGAGCATAGGATACAAGCGATTTGTAAGTCTACCCAACAAGTAAAATGCTGGCCAGAAATATATCTCATAATCTATTCGGACGCTTCGGGTTCGTTTTAAATAATGAAGAATCTAGGAATAAAAGAATAAGTTTCAGGCCTGACTATTAATATCTACAAAATAGAAAAGCTGAGAATAAACTTTTGGGTGCTATTTAACAATGGTAATGTTCGTCAATCACTAACACCAGGCCACCTTTATAATTTACTAGCTTTTTCAAGCGGCTTTCCCCGCGTATTATACATATTATAAACTTTCATCTTGAATCACTCTGCCTATTGATAAAAACCGCATTGAAATCCGGTCCGTAATTTGAAAGATCTAAGGGTACAAACAGGAAATGCGACTTTGTTTTATACAATACTAGCTTTTGCCCGCGGCTTGGCTCGCGTTAAATTCGGGGTAACACGGTCCCCCTATCCTGATTTCGAACACAGAAGAGAACTCGTAACAGAATGTTATTTTAATACGCTACTGTAGACGTTAATATGTCTTTCCATTTTGGGATAGAATGTAAAGATTCTGGGCATTGGACACACGCAAACATGCTACATACAATTGTCCATGTTCAAATTCACCCCAGCAAACTAAAAAAAAAGTAGTCTATGCGTAAAATCACGTCAATTCTTCGCTCCGTTTTGCCATGAAAGACGGACAAACAGACACACACACACACTTTCCCATTTATAATATTAGTATGGATAAGTTGAAGTCCTTAACTACTTTTTATTGAAATTAAAACTTATTTAATGTGAACATTAAAATGATACTGATCTTTTCGTTTTCGATCGATTCATGGTAACAAACTTTATATCTACTTTAGCTAACGACTGACCTTCATTAAGACTGTCCAATTTGCCCAACTCTGGCGCTAGTTTATTTGCATCTCAGAAAATGCTTGTTATAAGAGCAGTTATAAAAAAAAATATAGATATCATAATAATTATACTAACACCCAAGCTCAATAAAGCAGAAATAGGTGAACTGTAACAGCTTTTTTGCCCACCATTATATTGCTAGTTTATGGAATGATTTCAGTCGCAATTTTTTTGTGCAATTGCAAAATTATTTGTAAGTTGAACATCTTAAAGGCACAGGCTTCACCTATACGAACCGTTCCGAAAAAAATATATTTTGTTTGCTTTGTGTGAACTGCGTTTACATAAATGGATTTGAGAAAAAATGAAGTAGTAAGTAGGAAAGTAAGTGGGGATATGACTACAAACTTGTCCGTAGCATCAAAAGGGGAGTCATTTTTATTTTTTGGTTTTTTTAAACCAAATTCTATGTGTTATTTATGCTCATTAACTCAAGGGGTTGCGTTTTTTTTGTGGTTTCCATACAAAAATAAAACAAAATGTTTTTAAAAACCGGCATCATGCCTTTTTTTCATAAATCTCGAAGATACAGGTTTAGATACAGGTATAAGAGCCAGCCGTCCGCAAACTATCAGGGTGCATTCAGGTCTTATTATTATTATTTTGAATCATATTCCACAGAAACAATTTTAATCTTACTAGTGATCGCTAGTGATTACCATTGGTCGAAATTCGACCGTACTTCATTTGAATAGAAATACATGATTAAATGAAAAAAATATATATAATAATAAATATAAAAAAATAATATGGTTATATTTGACATTCAGTAATACTATAGACAAATAACATTAAAGACAAATATTCTCGATACGCTCATAGATTTTAAAAATGAAATAGGTTATAATATCTATAAAATTAATTTATTACCTATAGTTATACTTGACATTCAGTAAGACTATAGACACAAAATATTAAGGACAGATGTTCTCGATTGGACCACAGATTTGGACCATAAACAAAAGAATAGATACCTATGCATGTGTGTAAATACACGGTAATGAATAGTAGTGCGTGTAACGTGTTATTTATTGAAAATAATGTATTTCTATTTTTACGCATAATTAAAAAAAAAATATTAGCATTCTTCACTTCTTCTCTGTATAAACTATAAGTATGCGAAATTTCATACTCCTCCGTACGCCCAGTTTTCGTAAAAAGGGATCCAAAGTTTTCGCTTCACGTATTAATATATAGATTTTGGTTAAGTATCGTTTTCCAGTTACTATTCCTTTATTTAAATTTCAAAAATATGTTTTCTGTTCGCAGCCCACCACTTATTCAAATAAAAGAGCTGCAATAAAAAAAAAAACAGGAATTTATGTTGAAATACTTAAACGAACGACACAAAAACGCGCGCTGCCGTTCGATACGTGTTTTTACCACGCGTTACCGTGGTAAAAACACGTATCGAACGTATTTACATTGTTTATAAGATAACTAGCTTTTGCCCGCGGCTTCGCCCGCGTAGATGTCGGAAATTATCGCAAGAGGACGTATTACCGCGGTAAGAATGTATTAATCCATGTTATACATACATAAAATTACGCCTTTTTCCCATGGGGGTCGGCAGAAACTACGGAACGCCACCTGCTACGATCCTTACATATCGTGTGTGTTTGATGTAGGTACTTAAAATAAAACTAATAGTATTCAGAGTAAGAAGACTGCGACATAGGGCTGGATTGAATTGAATATAAGTCTCAGGTTTTTCTTAACGCTTCTATTCTACCTATAAAGACACTCAATTATTTACCAGACACCAAATTAAACATAGTTATAAGAATAGTACTTTGGCCAGTGGCTTCGCCCGTATAGCTGTCGGAAAATATCACCCGGGAACGTACTACCGGGATAAAGTATCCTATATCGTAAGTATCCAGGATAACCAAAAATCCAGATCCATCCAAAAATCTAAACATCTAAGCCATATTTCACGGTCTCTTACTTGGAATAATACAATTAGGTTTATTTTGAGTACTTCGAACACACATGATATTCGCATTTACTATGAAGCCAAAGTAATATGAATTACAATCCTACTAATCCTGCAATACCCGACCGCTACCAAGCGAGATGGCCGGACGTGGAACGGCCCGCTAGCCGCTCTGCGGCTATTTTATTATAATCTCTGATATCTTCTAAAATATTAATTTTAATGATATGCTGTAAAGGGCAATTTTGATCTACATGAAATGCACAATTTATTTAAGGTACTTAATTGGATAAGGATTAATGCTGTATTGTTTAAAATCGCATTCATAAATAAGCCATTATTTATCGTAAAAAGTAAAGGATAAAAATGGTTATTATGGGTTATCCCTAAGAGTTAGACATATACCATCGCGGACTTTTTTGTAGAACTTTTTAAGGTGTACAATACTGTAGTACATTATTTTGAGCTATTTCGAAGGGTTCAGCCAGCGCTCGCAATGTAAGCGCAAAAAAATGTGGTTATTTATGACATCACATTAGAAACCTCTAAAATTATCAGTGTTTCTTTACTATATTATGGATGTTATATACATATAAACCTTCCTGTTGAATCACTCTATCTATTAAAAAAACCCGCATCAAAATCCGTTGCGTAGTTTTAAAGATATAAGCATACATAGGGACAGACAGACAGCGAAGTGACTTTATTTTATAATATGTAAAGAAGATAAAACAAATCACGTTTATTGGATTCCCATAACGTTGCTACAATACTTAAATGTACCGGTCGTTTTAATACGTATTATCTGAATTAAACCCGTTCTGCTGGGGGCTGTCCCTTACAACCAGTATATGTAAAAAAAACACTATACATTATTTATAGCATGTGTCTACTGAAGAAATAGACTGTGTTGTACATACATGATGCCAGTTCTTAAAAACGATTCTTTCTATGTTTAGTAAATTTGTAAATAACATTAACCAATTGTGTGCAACTAACATAGTATTTGCCCATCACGGCCCATGTCATCGGTGTCGCGGCGAAATAATAAACAAGTGCTTACCATTATCCCGTCCTTTTCTTTTCTTCTTTCCACTAGAACTAGATGACTTTGATGTCTTTTCAGACTTATCTTTACTTTTCCAACGACTTAACATGGTTACTTGTTCACAATATGGAGCACATCACATCTTACACAACACATTTTTCTATTTTTATACTATGCACTATAACCCGAAACACTTTTTTAGTTTATGGAAAACTTTCTCACTCACTACCCCACATTGATGAATATGTCCGCACATCTTTATAAAATGCTTCAAAATTCACTAAGCTTAGTACACTTTTTATAAATGGGATGCTAAGGTAATTTTAATAAGATATGTATGTATTCGTTTCTTCAATTCCAGTTTTGTTGTCGTACTTCTTCTGTTGTCTACTTCGTCTTACTGAATTGTATAAATTACTTGTTATTTTTAAACTGATCACTGTTTTAAAGCTGTTTAGGTATTTGAAAATCATTATATGTTTTTTCTCACTATGCCTGGATAATAGAAAATCAGGAACGTGTAGTTATTCTTGAGTGGATTCTGAGGCCTCTTAGTCGTAGTTTAACGATTCAATATAACACAAAAAAATGGAAAAGTATTTACTAAGTGGAAACAAAATTTACATTCCCCTAGTGCCTATTCGTTACGGTTATCATTACTGCCATGGAATATATATATATTTATCCAGATTATTGTATTCTTATTTCATATTCGAAGTTTAAATTCACTAGTACCTCGCCATGATTATGATCCAAAATAACTAATATGTATTAGTAAATAGTCTAAAATGAGCTGCGCTGGCCAAATGGTAAAGATTTACGATTAGTATGATTAAATGCACTTGTAGCGTGGCACTTAACTTTGTGTTTTTCATCATCAATGCTTTTAAAAAATCGCAAGGAACCGGTATGTCCTAGAACCAAATAATTCGGAGACATGTGACATCTACTGAACATACAGTCAAATGATACAAATCCAATATAATATTTTTAAGGACTATCCTGAAAGTTCTCAAAGCTGACGTAGAAACCTAATTCGTCATATTGATTACTATCTCTGTAGTTTATAAATCTTAACAAGCGCATTTTACCTACTCATTATTTAACTTCAAATAACGCTAAGGGTGCCTTAATGAAATGTCAAAAGTTCAAGATTTATGTGCTTATTAAGTGCGCGTTAATTATTATTTCTGTGCTTAGTTAAATATTAATCCATTATTCTCATAAACCTTCCGGAATCTACCTACTTTTTTGCTCAAAAAGTATCGTAAACCGCATCAAAATCTAGTGCAAAGTTTAGAAAATCTAAGCGGTTAAATAGACAGATATAAAAAGTGGCTTTGTTTTATACTATGCACAAATATAGATAAGTACGTATCGATGGAAAATAATGAAACTGGAGTTCCCAATCTTTTTCACGTGTGGCCTCTCAGTGACCTGCGTGAAGGGAGAATACATTGGTTCAAAGGGTCAAATCGATGAAAATAGAATCTATTGCAGTAGCACAAAACTGACCACGGACAGTTCTGTAGTAAGACTGAATAATTGCAGAATATTGATTTTATCGCAGCAATATTATGCCAGTACATGTACATATTCCATGTTTCTCAAAGAAACGGCTAAAATCAAAGTTATTTCTGTGGTTGCTTAACTAAAACAGCTATTATTTATCATAGGTATCCCATACCGGTCTGAAAACTGCATTACATAATTCTATTAACTCACCCGACTATTGTTTCTTTTTTTTAAATTTTATTATATCTACTTTGTCAACTTTAATCTCTACCTACAAGTTTAGAAATATCAAGTTCACTATTTTATGTTTATTTTTGACGTTTATCTACCGCTGTGCTTAGTTTTGTTATTAATAACTAAAATATTTTTTGCAAGTTTCCATCTAGGACCTATAATAAGTAGGTACCTAATGATATCTACAAAATAACCTATCTTTACTGTTTATTTAAAACTTACTTGATTAGTTTAAGGCTGTTATATTGGTTTGGATAAGCCAAATATGTTTTTTTTTTTGGTTTGAAATAATAAAAGCGCCCAATTTTGGGCTATGACTGTCTATCTAAGCACCGACATCACCTATACCCGAGCGCGGTCAGTTCACAAGCCAATTTCAGTACCTGAAAAAAAAGAAAAAGAAATTAAGTTTAAAGAACCTTGGAAATAATATTTTGTAAACAAAATAAACCCAATTAGTAAACCATTCATTTATTGAGTAACATAATTTCGCTCAAATATTTATTTATTCATAATGGTAAGATATTCATAAGAGTTCCAAATACATGTTTTCTTTTATAAGACAAATGTAAGCTTACGAATCTAATAGAGAACCGCACGAGGCACATTAAACATACAACACATTTCAGGCAGAAATATCATCATTTCAGCTCAGTTTAAAACAAAGTACGATAACAACGAAAATAAACCATGGATCTACCCTCGTTGGTCCCACAGACCAAAATCCCGCCCTAAAATAAATGTATCAATGAATCTGGTAGCTTTAATAGGAAATAGAAAATGCCAGTTTTTAAGAAAAAAGAAAAATCACGAAAGAGTATTTTGTCGGTCTTACAGACCAATGCGCGGGTTAAGGAACGTTAAAGTTTTTAACTATAAGATACAGCGAAACATATACATATACGAAACATATTTCGATTTAGCATATATCTATTAAATTTTGTAAAAAGACATTCCCGAAATCTGTAAAGCCAGCTTTCTCTGTCCGTGATTTTATTTGTGTATCATTAATAATACCGGATATGCAATTACACGAAAGTAATATTAGCATAATATTCGTTGGTAGTGGGTGCGTTGTGATAGCGCCATCTAGCCGATCCTAGGGTAATTAACATGTAGTTTCAGCCTTCGTCGCGTGAATGTTCTTGCACCCTGAATAAACCGCCCCGTGGCGAGGGCGTTTCTATTATTGTGTAGTTTTAAAAAAAAATTGCAGTTTTATTTCATTTCCAAAAAATAGAGGTTTTTTTTTGAATCGTTGAACATGAAGTTTATTATTAAAGTTCAAAAAGAATATTCAAAATGATTAGGGCCGAACGCCCTCTGTATTCCGCTGCGTTTTAACTTTGTAAGGGAATCAGGGCTCTAGTTTATGAATATAGATTTTGTTTGGCAGCTTCGTGTTCCTGGTTGTGCGTCGCACTGAACTAAGGGTGATTTAATATAATTCATGAATATGAAACAGTGTAGTGCGAGTATTGAAAACGACATCAACCTTTCGGACAATTCTGTGTTTGTACGGAATGCAATGGCGACCCTTCGATGGCCCATAACGAGTGATATTCGCGAAAACCTTTGAAATGCCTTCCATGGACGTTGGGGAGTCGGTCGATAACGCCGCGCGTCGTTTGCAAAATGGTATCAGGAACTTGTGAATGATAGCAACAAGTGAAGTGATTGTGAAAAATAGTTACCAGGTAAATTCAGTGAAATAAATAGTTCTGTAAGATAAACCTTATAAGAATGTGTTCCACTAAAGACGGTATAGACAAAGTCCTGCCAGGATTGTGACAAAAACGGTCAATTCATGCTGTTTCTAAGCTTAATGTATGGTTATTGTTTACTGAAAATTTAATTTACTGTAGGCTAGTTTAGTCGCTTAATACTGCATGTTAGCGTTCATTTCAAGATGTCTAGGTATTGTTTTTAGGTTTCATACTATTATTTTGAAAATCAAATTACTTGACCCAACGCTACATTAGTAGCTCTAAAGACAATTTTATAAACGGATTAGGTTAGCTATTCATCTAGTTAAATTGTTGTTTTCATTTTATTCGTTGAATATTCCGCCATTTAAGCTACTTAGGTACTTACATAATCTAACTTCTTAGGAAGGGACATGGTTCTTTAATTTCAATTAAATTATTTCGTTTAAACGAGGTTAAGATTGCATTTTGTTTAATTAAAAATGGTTGACTAAAGGTCTTAGCTTAATTCCATACTTGAAATGTTCGGTACATCCGCCATTTTGAATGACAAAACGTGACATGGCTCTTTGGAATAGTTACTACGCATTCAGCTATGTCGCTTTCTGTACCTTTTAAAGTGAATTTAATGATTTATGGGTAGGCCCGTATTAGGTAAGTAGGACCTGATTACTTTTTGATCAATGCTAAGAAGTCTTTAAATAATATTTTTTCTTATTTATGTACCTAATCAAGTCATTTATTTTTTATTCTCTATGGGCAATTAATCAAATAAGTATGTTTATTTTAGTAAATCTTTCAAATTGGCTTCGTGTAATTAGACAACAGAAACTGTACTCAAAACTGAAGGTGGACTAGGAAAATACCGTCGTAAAATTGTTTTAGTCGAGCAAAGTAAATAGCTAACCTAATTCTTTGATAAATGATATTTATTAATTTGATTAAGTAATAATTTTCAAACAAGATCAGAAACAAAGAAGAAAACATGTTATAGTTTTCTGAACACCCTTAATTTGTTTAAGTATTAAGATTACTTATAGTATAAGTAATATCAATTTATGAGTTAGTCGACCCGTAATTGTTTTAACCGCTTGACAAATAAACCAGTTAACTGAAACTTCACTAAGGCTGAAACTACCACATTGGTCTTTAAGCAAAAACTTTTTACAAAAAAATAACAACCAACTTCCTTAAAAAAAAAAACACTACAAAGTCAAAAATAACTTTAATTTCGGAATTCGGTATCTTAGGATCTGTATTTAAGGTTTTTTGCCACTGACTTCCGAAATTAAAGTATTTTTGACGTTGTAGTGTTTTTTTAAAGGAAGTCTGTTGTTATTTTTTTTTGAGTTTTTATTTTTAACTTTTTAGTTATGGTAGATACCCTGCACTAATCTAATCGCGTTATTCGTTCATTTGTCGCGAAAATACTTAATACAATGTTAAGACTTATATGGTTTTCACATGGATCCCATTGTCCGAATGAAACCAAATTAAAATGGGACCATTCGGGGAGCACCAGCTTTCAAATAAAAAAGAATCATCAAAATCGAGTCAACCAGTCAAAAGTTATGAGGTAACAAACATTTAAAAAAATACAGTCGAATTGATAACCTCCTCCTTTTTTTGAAGTCGGTTAAAAATAGAGCTCTATTTTTGCTTAAAGACCAATTTGCGGTTTTATTTCCTTCAAGTGCCTGAAACCTTAGGTAAAACCATTATGAGGTCGACTATACCAACAATCAATGTTAATACATAGAGTGGCAGGTATATTGATGCACAACTAGTTACCATGGGTTTCGAACAGGGTTCTAAACCGCTTGCTATATAACTTTTCGTCAGTTATTGATCACGTAACTAGGTTTGCACTTTTCTATGAAACATTACACGTATACAGTTAGATAACCGAACAATCGTTTCTCTGCTAGGGGGTAGAGTCTTGACTCTACACCTGAACACATGAATTCAGTACATGACTCTGGAGAAATGTACTGAATTCATTGTTAAAGTGGGTGCATCGATATGCCTGCGAGCCTGTATTATGTAGGTATTATTTTGTAGTTATGTTTGCAAAATTTGCATGTATGTGTGAAAACATTGGAACGATTGTTAAGTAAATGTTACAATATTTATGTTAAAACACGTAAAAGTAGCGATTACTTTTTTAATTCGGCTGTTAAGGTATGGTCGACCTCGGTATATAAATCTTGTCAACAATTTCTAGTTAGTAAAATGAACCTTGAAAAACTATCTGTTGAAACTACCTAACCGCCACCTAGATATAATCGTTGTCGACTATACAACGGAATATCTTCAATTAAATGTCAAATTCTATGTATTCTTCATCCCCTAAGTCTATTTTCCCATATACCATAAAACGTACATTTTAACTATAACTGGTATCTACGACATAATACCAAATTAATTATTTAAAACCTACAGCTCAAAGAAAAGCATTCATAGCTGTAGGTAAAAGTAGTTCATGGGTAAACTTTTCCAACACTGGTAATATGAAAGCAAACATCTATGACTGTCATAGGCTTTTATACTGCAATTAGAATCTAAGAATTCCAATATTCTGTTTACCTATTCTGTGGTCCCTATGTTTTTATTTAATTTCCCTTAATATCACACAATACTTGTGGTCTTATTCATAAATAATTACGAACATTTAAAAACGTGCTAAAGTCAGGTTGTCAAAAACGTTGTTTTTGAATAACACGAGTTAATCAAAAACGTTTTACTTTGTGTAAATTATTTCATCGCCACTGCTCTCAAAACGGTGAAGGAAAACATCGTGAAGAAACCGGCATGTCTTAGAACCAAACATTCGAAGACATGTGACATCTACCAACCCGCACTGGGCCCGCGTGGTGGATTATGGCCCACTCCCTCTCACCGAGAGGAGGCCTGTGTCCCAGCAGTGGGAACATTATAGGCTGATGATGAATCAAAAACGCATTTTAGCACTTATATGTTGAAGGGAAATTGCAATTTAAATATGTAGATAGATAAAGGATCCCGCTGTTAGATAAAAGCTGTTCGGTGAATTTAACTGAAATTTTGGTACAATACGGCCTTTATCATGCTGATTAGAAGTCTGTTTGAGCGCAAAGATATTAATAACCAGTTTTAGAGATACAGATATTTTTATTATGTTGAAGTCAGTAATATGGTTTTATACTAAGGAAAAGCATTCACATCATAAAACATGTTTCAATTCATAATTTGTGCTTTAAGAACATATTCCTACTCCCGTATAAAGCCAGATGATGGTGAAGATTGATGGTGTAGGCAGAAATGTTTTACATTCATTATCATTATTAGTAGACAAGTGGTCCGGCCGATTAAGGCAAAAGTTTGGGATCTTGTATTTAAATCTTTTATTTCAATATGTAGGTAGGTATATAAAAACAAAGCATTACACTAAAAAAACTCGTCGTTTTTGTGTTCTCCATCATTTTATAGAATTAATCTCGGAAGGTAATCTACCTACATGTAATATACATTCATATTTAAATTAGGTACAGGATGAAAAATGCCCTATCCATTAGCCGATATCTGTACATCAAACTGAGTGAGATGATATATGGTACAATGTACATGATTGCTGGAAAACGTCTTTTGGTGTGAAAATCCGCTATTTACTTTGTGCTTTTGGGTACAGGTAACGTACAGTATAAATTTAACATTTAAATCTTGTTATCGTTTTAATAAGCGTTGCAGTTTTAACCTTAACTAGTGATCGCCCATTTGTCGAAATTCGACCGTACTTCATTTGAATAGAAATACATTATTAAATGAAAAAATATACATAATAATAAATATAAAAAATAACATGGTTATATTTGACATTCAGTAACACTATAGACAAATAATATTAAAGACCAATATTCATGATATGATCATAGATTTAAAAAAATGAAATAGGTTATATGTATATCTATAAAATTAATGTATTACCTATTGTTATACTTGACATTCAGTAAGACTATAGACACAAAATATTAAAGACAGATATTCTCGATTGGACCACAGATTTGGACCATAAACAAAAGAATATCTATGCATGTGTGTATTAAATACACGGTAATGAATAGTAGTGTGTGTAACGTTTTATTTATTGAAAATAATGTATTTTTACGCATATTTAAAAAAAAATATTAGCATTCGTCACTTTTTCTCGTTATAAACTATAAGTGTGCTAAATTTAATACTCCTCCGTCCGCCCAATTTTCGTAAAAAGGCATCCAAAGTTTTCGCTTCACGTATTAATATATAGATAACCTCCAAAGAACAGTTTAAAACAAAACAATGATCACAATGGCGAGTAGTACTTTTTACATCCGTTATGTCTCATATATTTTGACATTTCGCCACTTTAATAATGCTCCCGTCTGTCGCTAGTCTATTTTAAAACTAAAGTAAAACATCTGAAAATCCCTCCTATCGCTGTCTACTGTTATCCGAATGTTTTGTCACGTTGAATGATAATGCTTAGCTTCTGACAAAGGTAAAAATCAGCTCTTGTGCCACGGTGTCCAGGCTCGACAAGGTCAAAATAAGCCCTAGACGTGGTTGTTATATTTACATCACTTGAGGCTTTCCGCTGCAGCAGCAGCAACGGCAGCTTAGCGCGCCGAGCTACATTAGGCACTAGCATCATGTACACTTTGCAGTACTCAGCAAGGTATATAAAGTTTTCAATGTGAAGGGTGGACCCCAATATTCCATAATATTGACGTTACATGGGCGCATGCGCCAAGAGTTACAACTCCAGCTTTTTAAGCGCAGTCGTATTATACTATCGATCGACTGGCCGATTGGTTTAGTGGTGAACTGGCGCAACCGACCCTGCGTACCATTTGTGAATGCGTCATTATTTACACGAGTAGAAAAGTGCGGTCCCTGATGTAGCCACCGGGGGCAACTAAGAACTAACGAGACGTGTTTCTTTTTTAATGAAATCATATGACTTTCACAAGGCCTTGAAACAAAGGGTCTTTCCGATATCTAAATAATTGCAGTTGTTGTACACTATTCCTTTTGGTTCCTGAGGTGGTGGATTATATATAAGCAAAATCATATTACATGGACGCCTTTATAATCCTGTCGCTTAACCGCTTTGAAACCTATATTTTCGCAGAAAAAACGTCCTTTCCAAGATTGTCTTATCGTAGTAAATGTAAAACATGCAGCTTGTCTTGATATGTAATTAAAAAAACACCTTAACAATTCGTCACTAAGCCCTTGTCGCAACATGCACAGAAAACACAAAGTCTTTCTTTTTTACTAACTCAATTCACTTTGTACTGGATTAGGATCACAGTGATTGTTAAAATCCACAACAACTAGGCAGCGCAGTGTTGTCTTACTACAATTGTGAGAGAAATATTCAAGAGGCCTATAGAAATTATCGCGTAAATACGTGATCGTCACGACGTTTCTCGGACGATCCTGAACAATAATCACGACGATAATGACGTCACTCAAATGTCACTGCTGTTGGTCAAAGTAAACAGTTACAGACTGTAACTGACTGACTGACAAAGAGTTAATATGAATTGGAACTTCTTGTGATTGAAGTATCACTTTTCTGACTTCAACACAAAAATAACGTGTATTAAACCTATTAAAAATCCTGGAATTTTACGGTACCGAGTTAGAATTTGTGTACAGCAGAAAGGGAGACACGACAACCTTTTTAAAATAGAATTGCAGTCTTCAGACAGTAAAATTTTCTATGTACAACATTAAAGTTACTTTCCCTCCATGAATCTAGGTCGTGGGACGCCTTATATATCTATAAAAGTTGGCTTATCAACCCACGGTAAATAATATGGTTCTGGACCTCTAGTATTTACAGAGGGCTGACTATTAAGAAAATTACATTTGACCTACAAATGTCGTATGCCAACAAATGTCAATTTGGAAATAATCGGTTGACAGTTACTATTTCAAATTCAGTGTCAAATTTAAATAACATTGACGTCACCACGAGAGGTGTCGTAACTGTAGACAGTTAAATAGTTTACACTATATAATATTGTCTATAGTCACAATTATTCGGTGTGTAGACACATTCTAGTTTGACGATTCGATGTGTCGGTCATTTTGATGGATAAGTTCATTGTAATTAGTCATGGCAAGCGTCACATTATGATTTTTAAATGACATATTTGTTAAAAAAAGGTTCACTTCAATACGTTTATGAACAAAAAATGATATCGAAGGTTTCATAGGCATATAGAGCACGTTTACTAATGAATGTAATGAAAAAAAAAAAACTTTTGAAAGGAAATAACTTAGTACCTTCTACTTTGAAATTTTATTTTGGCGAAATATTTGAACAGAAAGTTTTACCTTTTTCCAAGAATTCCCAATTTGTTTTGTTTTTTGGTGGAGTAGCATTGTTATCCATAGAAAAACCCCATAACTTATTCTCTTCTTTATATCTAAGAATTGTGACGTGAAGCTTTATTGTTAGCATAAATTGTGACGATGTTGTGCTTTTAAATGTTTCTGCCAAATGAACTAAATGTTATTTTAACTAAATGTTGTTGTAGTTAGAAAATAAAGTTCCGACAATTCAACAGGATGGTTTTTTTTGTGCGCCATCTAACGGAATAGTAGTGCACTCTGCAGATGCATGTTGCAGGAAAAGTTTGCACGAACGACAGCAAGTTCCAGCTTTTCCAGCAAGGGGGCGCTTTTCAGTGCTATTTCAAGCAAGCTTGCACTAATTTATTGAAGTAAAATCCATTATATTCGACTTGATTTTGCAAGTACCTTTTACTATTTATGTACAGCTCCATCTATTCTAAGGCTAAAGGGTGAGTGCATCGCATTTGCAGTTTCAGCTAGTTGTAAGCTTAATAGTTAGCTGAATGTAGGCCAGATGGCGTGACTATCGGTTTCCTGAAAACGGAGCTTTACCAAAATTGTTGCGTTTATTTATTATATATATTACTAGCATTTGCACGCGGCTTCGCTCGCGTTAAATTCGGGGTAACACGGTTCCCTTTTCCTGATTGAGAACACAGAAGAGAACTCGGGACAGAATGTTATTTTAATACGCTAATGTAGGCGATATTTGAACAACCCGCACTGGGCCCTCGTGGTGGATTATGGCCTACTCCCTCTCACCGAGAGGAGGCCTGTGTCCCAGCAGTGGGAAAATTATAGGCTGATGATGATGATGATGATGTAGACGATATTATATGTATTTCCATTTGGGAATAAAATGTAAAGATTCAGGGCAGGCAAGACGGATAAACAGACACACACACTTTCCCATTTATAATATTAGTATGGACTTCCTTTTTATGATTTCCTATTCTTGTTTTATTTACAAACCACATTGTTGATTTCTGTGTAAGCGAAACAGTATATAGATAATTCAATCCATGAAAACGCGTCCCACTCTTTGACAATTGTACTGAGAGCGGTTAAAAACAAAGGAAAGGGACGCTGAGGGGCGCGTCATCGCGAAATTGTGGAAGTGAGTGGAGTGCGAAAAGCGGGTTACGACCGTCGAAGTCAGTCTGAATAAATGGCCACAAAGAAAGTTTTTCTAGACATTTAGAAGACATTAGGGGATGATGCTATTCGGTTCCCATCTCGGTTTCAGATTGGGTGGCTGAATGTAAAAGATTAAGCTATCAAACTGACCTACGTTCTGGCTGCCCTCCAACCTCCTCTACGGAAGAGAAAAAAAATTAAAACAAATAAAAACTCGCCTCAATAGAAAAACAAAGTATATTTTATAGAAAGTAGAAAATAATTTTCATTAAATTTAAATTCAGAATAGTGTGATGAACCAAAAAAAAGTTCAAATAAATCCGATATTTTGAAGGAAGTGTAAATCACGTTCAAAGATTGTACATACGTACACAGCAAGCTTATAAAAGCGTGTTAGAGGTTGAAAATATGTTTTTGAAAGTCCGTGTCTAAAGATCTGTATTTAAGGTTTTTGCCACTGACTTCCGAAATTAAAGTTATTTTTGACTTTGTAGTGTTTTTTTTTTTAAGGAAGTCGGTTGTTTTTTTTTTTTTTTTTGTAAAAAGTTTTTATTTTTAACCCCCGACGCAAAAAGAGGGGTGTTATAAGTTTGACGTGTCTGTCTGTCTGTCTGTCTGTCTGTCTGTCTGTCTGTCTGTCTGTGGCATCATAGCTCCCGAACGGATGATGCGATTTCAATAAAAAAAAAATGTATTAAAGGTGATTTATCTGCGAGTGTTCTTAGACATGTTTGATGAAAATCGGTTGAGCCGTTTAAAAGTTGTGGGGGGGAAAGTGGGGAAGAGTAACCGAATGTCAGCAAATATACTCGAGTGGGGTCTCAAATGAAAGCGCACTGAAAGAGAATATTGATGAATTAATCGAGAGTGTTCTTAGCTTCGTTTGATTCTACATTATATTAAGTATAGGTATAGGTACCTATAAAAAGTACAAAATAAAAAATTAAATTTAAAATTTAAAAAACCCCCGATACAAAAACCTAATTTCCCTTTAAAAAGTAAAAAATAACTCAATCTTAAAATACCTAAGAATGTATTAATAATTCAAAAAAAAAACGTCGCGTTGGGGGACCGCTCCGCTAGTGCAGACGTCGTCGTTGACTGCTTAGTTAGGTAATAAGACTATTAGTAATTAAATTGTTAGGTTTGAAGCGGTCCCCCAACGCGGCGTATTTTTTTTGAATTATTAATACATTCTTAGGTATTTTAAGATTGAGTTATTTTTTACTTTTTAAAGGGAAATTAGGTTTTTGTGTCGGGGGTTTTTTAAATTTTAAATTTAATTTTTTATTTTCTGGCTCTGACTTTTCTTTCAGGCTCTGACTTTTGTAGTATTCAATTTTTTAATTTATTTTTATGATTTAAAAAACTGTATATAAAGTGCACACTTGGCAGATTTGAATTGTTCGATTAAAAACAATGAGAAGAACCACGGAAAAATAGTCTGCCAATATTTGCCTCTGCGTTGTCTATTGACAGTGCTCCAAAAATTTAAAAGAAAGAAGGTATGCTATATTATGCGCACACGTCTGCCTCTTGGACAGATGTTTGAATTACTTATGAAAACCAAGAAAACCGATGAGGCTGACGTTCAGGCCTCTGATATTTCAAAGGCAGACCATTTGATGTACTTTTTCAACCCGAAGGTCGCGCCATACCAAGCAGGTATAAAATATCCCCATAGATCCTTTCGTGGTGTCTCTCTTTTCTTCCGACCTTTTCCGTATTGTGAAACTAAATTTAAAGACGAGAACGAAAAGTTAAAGACTGTTCCTATCCTGATCCTAATCCTATTGAGATTACATTCAAGCATGCAATTAAAAAAAATACTTTCTAATTAGAGTTCCAAACGCATTTCGTTTCTGCTTGGCATTGAGAAAAAATATGATTGCAAAGATTTCAGCTCCAGAAGTTTAATAGTTACCGTGAGTTTAGAGGATAATATTAAACAAAATTATAAGAATAAAACTATAAACAATAACAATAATCCCATGCAATACTCGCTGTCCCTTGATTCCGTGAATTTCAAACAGTTATACAGCTGAAAATCAGTGAGCCAAGTGTCTGCCACATGTTTTTTTCGAATCCACAGAGTCATAGTGAATCGAATGGGCGCAATGAGAACAGCGTGCAAATGACTTAGTAGAGCTTTTTTTTTTTGACTTTTTTACAACTCCGTCGCATGATAATGCAGAGTCCTGAATGTCTGCCTCTTCGATTTTCTTCGTTTCCAAGATGATTGTGACCATGTACTCCAGAGGCATACATGTGCAAATGATTTAATACCCCGATTTTTTTAAGCAACTTCAATCCGCTGTAACGCGAAAACGCAGCGACATAGAACCTTAATAGATTAGACCAAATCGATTCGTAATGATTTAAACTGCAATCCACCTCGACGTCAAACGTGTGCAAATCATATACCGAAATGCTCGCCACCTCCCTAACTATAATATTTAAATCTTTACATCGTTTTAAAAAGCATTTAAAAACATTCTATCTTTAAACTTACCTAGTAACCTGGGTTATCTCCGTAACCCAGGTGCCCAAGTACAGTCTAGAACAAAACAATGATCACAATGGCGGGGAGTACTTTTTATATCCGTTATTTCTCATATATTTTGACATTTCGCCACATAAGTATTAATTGCACCTGTCTGTCGCTAGAAATGCTACTCCACAATGAAAATTAGACAATGCATGATTTTAGTTGTAAGTACAGCACCCTAATTGTGTCACACACTATAAATCAGAACCTGAATCATTTGGAGAATAATTACTTGTCCATTGTTTTATATGTTCGAAAAATGTGTCTACACATGTGTGTGTGTGTGTGTGTTCTGTGTAGCAACGTAAATGAGGCAATTAATGATGTTGAAATGTCAAAATGAAATCAATTTCTTATTGGAAGTGTGTTACGCAATAACCCCGCAGGCATTTTCAAAGAGATGTACTAAACTCCGGCAAAAAATACTGTTATTGTTTACATGAACAATCTTTGTTCCTAAATGTTGTATCAGTGTGTAGCCACAATACATATTCCACATTGGGTACACTCTGATAGAGTATAATGGAAAATCAAATTAATTGTTGTCATCTTTTTGAGGCTGACTGTAATATCTAAGTACACTCGGCTACATATCACTTATCAACCAGTTTTAACAGACGTCGACCTATATTATTATAGGCTTTTTGTACAATGAGAAGTCAGCTTATACTGGAAATGTATAGCTTGATTTGTTGCCGTGCGTACTTTCTACTTACTTCGAAATTTTATTTTGGCGAAATATTGAACAGACAGTATTATCATTATTCCACGAATTCCCAATTTGTTTTGTGTTTTGGTGGAGTAGCTTTGTTATCCATTGAAAAACCTCATCCCTCAATTCCCTTCTTTATCTAAGAATTGTGATGCGAAGCTTTATTGTTAGCATGAATTGTGACGATGTTGTGCTTTTAAATGTTTCTGCCAAATAAACGAAATGTTATTATGTAATATCTGGTTGACCGAGCTTTGCTCGGTATTTTTTGGTAAATTGCGTTTAAAATAATAAGTTTATGTTCAAGTTGATTATCGATAAAGTTGGTCATTGAAAACACGAATAAAACGACATTTAATAAAAATGAGTCCTAGCTAGATCGATTTATCGCCCCCGAAACCCCTTGTATACTAAATTTCATGAAAATCGTTGGAGCCATTTCCGAGATTCAGATTATATATATATGTACAAGAATTGCTCGTTTAAAGATATAAGATAAGTAAATGTTGTTGTAGTTGGAAAATAAAGTTCCAACAACTCAACAGGATGGTTTTATTTGTGCGCCATCTAACGGAATAGTACTGCACTCTGCAGATGCATGTTGCAGGAAAAGTTTGTACCAGCTACATTAAGTTCGAGCTTTTCCTGCAAGAGGGCGCTTTTGAGTCCTCTTTCAGGCAAGATTGCACCAATTTTAAAGCTTTTTATTTATTTGTAACAATATTGTGGGTTACTTGAAGTATAACACTTATATTCGACTTGATTTTCTGTACTTTGCAGATCGTTGTCAGTATGTATATATAGAATTATAGGATTGATGATGATTTTATCATCATAATATTAATTACCCTCTCAGTTAATATAATCTCAATGAATGGCCATTTTATAAAAACGTAATTTGATACCCATGTGTACAATGACAACAATTCATTACGTTGTGAACAAACTCATAATCCATCGCTTCATATGTTCCAATAATCCTTTTGCTTGACAACGTAAATCAGGCATTAAAAAATACTGAACTGTCAATATGACAGGCATTGGCATCGTATGTAAAGCAATTGCTCTTGCAGGTCGAAACATAATCAATTTTTTAAAATATTTTATTACACTTACTTATTTATATCATGAAATTATATTATCATTACGTTATTATATAGTTTATACTGAATATACTAATCACGTGGAAGTACAGACGCCAGCACATGCAGCTACTACAATCTGTCAAATTTCTCTAATAGGTTTTCAACTTTATCGCAAAAGCATTAGGTTCAAGATTGATTGGGAAAATTTGACAGTTTCGGGTAGCTTGATGTTTTAGGATCTGTCTGCGATTACGATATTTGATATCCAAAAGCATAGGTATATTACATTAGGAATGATCGTACAGAATTAATGAATGTTCATTCATATTTGTGTACAGAAATTTTCTTTCGATAATAATTTCGTAAAACGAAAAACAGACAAACTTAAAGTCAATCAGAGCCAACCAAAGGTGGCGACTGACCTATGTACAAATGTATGTAATAAGCGGCGAGCTTATTACGTGACAACATTTGTCGATTAATCGGTACCAATACTGGTCTCGAACTTTGTGCTCGTGCTTTGAGTCTCGTACACGATACCCGGTACCGCCGAGCACACATTAAACGGTACACCGTATAATGGGTGCTCCATTATCAATGCCTGATTTGCACGGTACGATTGTATTGCCTTGATTATGGTGGCCCAGTGGTAACGGCCGCGACTTACGAGTAGTAAGTAGGTCATGAGTTCGAACGCAAGCAGACGCTTTACTTAGTTTAAATTATTTCATCACAACTGCTCTATTCAAAGACATTTCGTATTGTCATAGAAAGTGCGTTACGCATTTGGAGACCTTGTTGGTTTAGTGGTTGCACGCGCTCCTGTTCAGCATGAGGTCCCGGGTTCGATTCCCAGGTCCAAAGCCCAGGTCGGGTAGTTGGATTTTTCCATCAGAAAATTCACAGAAGCAGCCTGGGCTCTGTATTTATGCCCGGTTGGCAGTAGGCTGGACCCATATGGCATGGGATTAAATATAACTGGCGAAATATGGTTGTACTATAAGATTAACCGGTCAATTACCGTAGTTACAGACACAATTAAAAACCATTGTATCTATACCAAATGTGGTATCTCAGGGACTTAGAGCTTATGAATAGAATAAGAAACTTATCTTACACCTTTAAACGAGCAATTCTTGTATATATATATATAATCAGAATCTCGGAGCTAGGATTCATTTTTATACAATGTCGTTTTATTCATGTTTTCACTGACCAACTTTATCGATAATCAACTTGAACATAAACTTATTATTTTAAACACAATTTACAAAAAAATACCGCGAAGCTCGGTCAACCAGATATTATTTTTAAACACAGGTAGTTACATGGTCTGTGAGATTTTACAATATACTTAGTTAGATTCTTTTTTAACCGACTTCAAAAAAAGGAGGAGGTTTCTCAATTCAACCGTATATTTTTTTTTTATGTTTTGCCAAGACGCGTACAAATATGAACAAATAAATGTCGTAGTTATTACAATCATTGACTTAGAAAAACTGACATTTAAGATAACATATCCATACCCGTTTGATGTAACATTAAATGCAAAAAATAAAATGACGTTGTAAATAAAATAATATTAAAATTAGAGATCTTTAATACATTTTCAATTAATTAGCCGAAGGTAATAATAATTCAAGATTAGCTGACATGTGATACCAAAAGAAAAAAAAATTAAACAGAGGTCAATATAAAACAGCATTAAATAATAGATATCAAATACTAGATTATCACTACAGAATTAGATTAGATTGAATAAATAAACAGATGACAGTAAAAAAAAGTGTCAATGATTCCAACACATTTTGCCACAAAATAAACAAATATTAGTCTATACTAATATTCATCTTTGACACTTTTTTTACTGTCATCTGTTTATTTATTTAATCTAATCTAACCTAACCTAGCCTAACCTTTCGAAGACTAAAGGCGGTCATTTCCAGCTCCACAGTATTTATAATGATTGCTATGTTAAAAGTATACCTTTTGGCTGAGTTTGATGTTACATCGCGTGGAGTGCTGATAAATGAAAAACCATTCTAATTTTATTAATTTTAATTTTCAAATGATTACTTTTTAAATGTTGATTCTACGGTCTTACCGTAAGAAGAAAAGCTTATAAAAGGTTCAAGACATACATAAGTTTAAGACTATAAATGTAAAACCTTAGATAAAATGTTGTATTCGTAAACGTATTATAACTCATCGTCATTTATGAATCAAAATGTTCACATTATAATGAAGTCATCCAACAAATTGACCGACACATGGAATCGTCAAACAAGAATATCTGTCTACATCCTACTAATATTATAAATGTGAAATCATGAAACTTTGTACACATTTTGTTGGAGGTATTAGAAGTAACATAGGACACTTATTATATATATAAAAAAAAACTATATTTATTGTTATTTTTAACGCAAGCGAAGCTGCGGTCAAAAGCTAGTACTGTACAATTGTGTCCATTAATGTGACATTATTACCTACGTACTGTAATATTTTATTATCCACCGTTTCTATACTTCCGACGCGGTGATGTCATTGCTATTTAAAGGGTGTCACCCATTTTGCACGAGGATATGGGATAGAAAAAGTCTAGTCAGGAACGAATTTTATTTGAATGGTGGCAGTTATATACATAGAAACATGCCTTTGCATGTTCTGTAATGATTTTTAAATAAAGCTAAAAACGATATTTATAGGGAATAAATAATGTCCTTCCATCATTAATTCGTGAACGTTTATTATTCCACTATTAACTTTAATACCTTCGTAAAAAAATAATTCTATATAGGTTTACTTTAAAAATATGTAATAACTATTGACAGACACCAGAAAAAAAACAGAATGACATGTGTTATTTCTTTTGCCAGTGATTTGAATGCATTGTAACTGTCAACTGGCCAAGCCTAATTAACATTTACTGTTCCACAACATGTGTACGTCAAGTGACAATTTCCTATAAATCAGCTGTTGTAGGAAGTCGGCCATTTATTCCATAAAGCACTGCTAATGTATGAATTGGACTCTGGCTTTTATAACTTTATAGTAGATTTATATAACATTTAAATACTAAAATGCGTTTATGAATATAAACACTTGTTTAGATGATCGATATTTTTTTAAGATCCATATAAGTAACGGAGACCCAGACATACAAAAACATTAACGGTCTTACGTTAATGTTTTTGTATATTTGGGTCTCCGTAGCTTAAATAAGTACAGGTTTAAGTTAGTAAGACAAGTCGTTCAGGCTCTCGACCACAGAGCAGACAGAAGAGGTAAAACGGCCTTGCAGGCAGGGCAGGCGCGCCGCACATGCAAGCAGATTCTCACAAGTGGACTAAATCGTTAAGTCAAATAACCTTGAAATACAAGTGATATTTGCAATTATTGTGATTGTGATCGTAATGCGGGATTAATTTAAAGATACCTTTTTCAAAAGTAAAAATTGATTTAAAAATACGTGTATTTTTTCGTGTTTCTGGTTATTTTTATTATGAGTTATCGAACCATTCCTTACATTTATTATTCAACCGACGAAAAAAAACGGAGGAGGTTCTCAATTCAACGCGCATATTTTTTTTTTTATGTATGACCACGTTTTATTTTGTCATAGTGGTCCGATTGTGACAATTCTTCTTCTATTGGAAAGGGTATACTCCCAAGGTGGTCCCATATAAATTTGAAAAACAAAATCGAACCCTAAGGGTCGAAAAACAGGGGATGATTGATTGTTCACTCACTGATCGTTATGTATAACCACGCATAATTTTATACAGAGTAGTCCGATTTTGATAATTCTTTTTTGTTGGATAGGGTATACCTTGCCAAGTATTATTAGTACATTAAAGTCACAAAAAATAATAAAATAAAAACTTTTTAACAAAAAATTAAACCACCGAAAAAACTGAAAAGCATAAAACGTTCGGAGGTTTAATTTTTTTTTAAAGATTTTTTTTTTAAATGATGGCTGAATCTGCGGTTAATATGAGCCACTATGAAGTTATATTGCCCATCCTCACCAACTTTTCAAGGTTATCTGGATCCCGACGGGCACTGTGACCAAAGAAACCGAGAATCCTTTGGTATCAGATCGTTGGTAATCTATCTCTTATGCATAGTTGCTCGAGGATAGATTTGTTCATTCTCTTAGCGGTCCATGAATGCGGAGCATTTTTATCCAACACCGCATCTTAAAAGCTTCTATCTTTATCTGTTCTTCTATATTGCCCAAAACGTGCAATTCGAGCCGTACTGGAAAATCGGGAAAATCGGTGTCCGGACTAGTCTCATCTTGCTGACATTGGACATTTCTGTCCTGCCAAATACCCACCAGCTTACTCATAGCAGCTATGACCATTTGACTCCTTCTCCTGATCTCTCTTTCACTTCCGTGGTCAGTAAGTAGTCTTCTCAAAATCCAGACCTGCGATTTCTTTCATCCTGGAGAGTTCACTGGTTCTGTCAATGAGCATGACGTTTACCTTGGACTTGTTGATAGTGAGTACAACCATCCCATTCTTGTATTCTACTCAGCGAAACAGATCAGCCAGTTCTTTTTCTGAAGGTATAAAGAGTTTAAACCGCATTTCTCAGGTTGCTGATCTATGTTCCGACAGAGATGCCTCCCTTCCTATCTTCTAAGGCTTTCTTCATAATGTATTCACCATAAAATATATTATATTAAAGAGATTAGGAGAAAGAATACACGCCAGCCTTACCCCCTTTTTTGGTTTGAAAGGGCCTGAGATTACGTCATTAACCTTTACCATGGCTACCCCATCTTGGTACAGATTAGCAATCAACCAGATGAGGTGTTAAGGTACGCTCATCTCTTGTAAGATGGTCCACAGGCAATCCTTTCTGTCGCAATCAAACGCCTTCGAGTAATCACATTGATGAAGCACATTAATATCAGCATGTTGAACTCTCGGCTTTTCTTAATCATTTCCTTCACATTAACAACCTGTTCTTTTGTACCTTGACCTTTAACAAAATCCGCCTGTTCACTAAGTATCTGCCAAGGAAGGTACGACTGAAATCGTCCGTTGATTACGTAAAGCAATATCTTGCTAGCATGAGATATAAGTGCGACTATCCGGTAGTTTCCGCACGTTCTTGTGGAGCCTTTCTTGTGTAGAGGAATTAATAGAAACTCTTTCCAGTTACTATACCACCAGTATTTTTTTCCAGGCTAGATTGCTTAGGTCAGGCATCATCTTCACCCCTCGATCCCCTAGGTGCTTAAGCTCTTTAGCAAAAGTTTTGTCTCTACCGGCTGATTTGTTCGATTTAAGTTTGTGCAGTGCACTTCGGATTTTAGATTCGAGGATTGCGAGTTCCTTGCATTGCTTGTCCACCTTCGAGGTACTTGGATCGCGTGCTTCAGAGTCGGTGTATAGACTTTTACAGTATGATCTTCATCTTTCCATCACTTGATATATCTCGGTCAACAGCCTTCCCTACGCATTATCTACGGTCCATATTCTTGGTTTGATTTTCTAAGCCCAGACAAATTGTATTCTGGTAGTAATTATTGTCCCTGCGGCAGACGTTGAACCTTTGCAAAATTTCCCTATATTCTGCAGCCAACATTGCCTTACAGTAGTTTCTTTTGTTCAAAATATTGACAGCACCAAACATGAAAATCATATCCATATCTTTCTCGGAGTAATCTTTCTCGGAGTATTGACTGCCTTGCTCTGGCTCATTTCGTTATGTAAAGATGAGATTTTTTCCTGTTCCAGTTGTTGCCAGTGTCGCTAAGTCAGTTAGTGGCAAAGTTGCTAATTTGGTCTAAAAATACTCAGAGGCCTTTAACTCTCCAGGTATTTTTTGTTTTTTTGAACTAATCTTTATAATACAAATCAGGAACTATTTCCCATCTTACCTCTTTTATCTGTTCTATGTTCTCGACAGCTTGAATGATTCGGGAAGACGGGTCGTTTAATTAAACTGTGGGGTAATTGTGTAAAGCACACTAGTTAAGTTTTCATTTTGTCAGTTCAACCACACTCAACATTAACGTTGTTCAGCAAACAAATTTTTTTAACATATCAACTAATGGATGAGCAATTTACTCCTAAATGATTTAAATTGTGGTTGATCGTGTTATACGCTATTAGTGTGCTAGTCAACTTAAAAGTAGAAGGTATATGTACATCTACATTTGAACAAGGCCATTTATACCGACCGATTTGAGATAAAAACAATGATCATTACATTCTTTCAAAACAAAATGATTGGTGTTGTACTGAGTAATTTATAGTAAATATCTCAATCATTTATTGCCATTTTCTCACAATACTTCCGAATCAATTTGCAGGTTGCAGCTTACAGCTCCACGGGTTGCGGCGAGTGATATTTTAATCTTGTCTACTGACCTAATAAAAAAGTGAGGACACCGTTCGCTATAAAATCATTATGTGAATGAACCGGTACCACTCGTATTTTATGCGAGTGGTACCGCTTCATTTAATAGACGTTCGCTCGCTAGCAAGGACGCTCAGCCTAGTCGCTCTAGGCAGTCGCCACAGACGGGGATATCCCCTATCTGTGGCCACTGCCTTGGCAACTACCACCTTCCTAGCAACCTCCAGTGAACCTAGCATGAACGAATAAACATAACGTTAACTATTGGAACGATTTTTGAACTGGAAAATCAAAAAATATTTATCGAGTTAGACATTATTGTTATTATTTGGGTGATACTTACTATACAACACAATTAACGCAAGACCTCATACGCCCCAAGTAGAGTATCAAGTTAATAACATAATACAGTAACCAAAACTTCCTTTTTTATTTTACACGCTTTGTATAATTTAAAGCTATTTTTATTAAGAAGCTCTTGTTGATCCTAGCATAACTTAATACATATAAATTTGCGTCTTATTGCCTTGAAATAAGATTATCTTTGTCTCAGTCGGCGGTAGGTATAGCAAAATAAATTATTTAAAAAATTGAAATCGATCCAGTAGTTAGATAGAAACAAACTACTTTCAGGTCTTGCGTTTAATAAGTTACATCTTATATAAAGCTTGTCACTTACTGGAGACAGAGCAAAAGTGGTCGGTGGATCAATGGCAATACGGTTCTGATTTAATGTAAAAATACCCTTATGTAACCTTTTTGCAAATGGGTTTCTATCACCCGGAAATTTTGATTAAAAATAACTTTTACATTAAAAAGGTACACCTACAGGGTGAATATTGGGACCGGTAGTAAGAGCAGGTATTTTAACCGTTGTAACTATCGGAAAACGCAACGTAGGAGACTATCTATAAGTTGTTGAACATTTATAACTCTAATTACAGATTTTGAAAAAAAATGTGCAGCCAGCAAGAAAATGAACAATGGGGCGTATGCATCATTATTTTTAAAATTATTTTGCTTCATTCACTTTTCACTTCGTTATAAAGTGGTACAAATACTGTTGAAAGTGCTGAAATTAATTTTAAATACCTATTAAAGACCTGTTTGAACAACTCAATTTTTCACGCGCTTTAGATGACGTCATATATACACGTTCAGTTAGGGTTACGATATCTCAGGATTTGTCCTGAGATCTCAGGATTTTTGGACTTATCTCAGGATTGCGGCTGGATTTTGCAAATCTCATGAAATCTCAGAATGCCAAACACTAATAAAAGTACACGGGATAAAGTGTTTTTTTTTTCTGTTCTAAGAGATGCGAATTTTTTAATGTAAACAATGGTGTAACATTATGGGAAGAGACGAAGTATGTCCAATGCCGTATTTATATTGTTGTGATAATCATTACTGTATGTGTAATGTATTTCGATAGTTAACATGGTGTGAATTAGGCAGAAGTAAGTTTTGTAACCAGGCATAAATATTTTGAATATCAAGCGGAAGATAACTCTGTTCATACCTCATCTTAATTAACCCATAATGTCCCCACTGCTAGGACACAGACCTCTTCTTGGTTGGAGGAAGTGGGCCGTGATCCACCACGCGGGCCCAGTGCGGGTTGGTAGAGGCTTATACCTGCCTGGTCTAAATTACAATGGCAACATTTTCATTTAAAAACTGTAACTACTGTTAAGCGGCGGCGGCAGTGAACGAAGGGTGCGGGGATAACGGATCGCCAACCAGCCGACGCCACCAGCCGAGAGCGGGCCCCCGCGCTACGATGTCAGCGGTTGCACGTCTACACGCACGACTGCGCTTGCGCAGTTTACGTTCCTCACAATTCTTTTTTTATATTTAAAGCGACCAGTTTTTTAATCTTTGTAAATCCTTATTACAACATGTAACATGTGTGAATGAAAATGGTAGTGGACTGTATGCATATACAGTCCACTACCATTTTCATTCACCACGACCTATCGTCGCGATTACTTCTTATCATTTTTGCTTTCAGTCATTCTTGATCATTTCTGATGTATACCAAAATTTCATTAGGATTACCAAGTGCGATTTTGGTATACAGTAATATCAGAAAATTTGTTCTATTTTCTATTATGAAAATACTACAATATACAAATTAAAACAAATTTTCTTTCAAACACGAGTGTAGTGTCAAGTCCATAAAGTATCGTGGGTAAAAAAAGGGCCATCACGATCTAACCCTTGCAATACGCGTCTAGGTCGTGTCGCCACCTCGTCTTGCCGGCCTCGGCGGCGCCGTTCATCTTCAAGCACCCACTTTATGGAGACTATTGCCCTGCGATCACTGTGCGGCTGGCGTGACCCATCCTGTTCTATTTCAGCCTAGCAACTTTTTTGCCTAGAATTCCCGTTTTGGAACGCATAGTGGTATTTCGTATTCTATCGGTTCGTTTAAAGCCTAAAATGCTCTTTGGCAAACCCCATGGCGTAACTTTTGGGACTCGGTGCGTGACCAGGTCTGAGCACCGTAGGTTAGGACGGGCAAGAGACACGTATCGATGAGTTTTTACTTCAGGGAAATCGGTAGATCACCCTTCATTAGCGTCTTAATGGACCAGTAGTTTATTAATGTATAGAACAATCAACTGGTGTTAGATTGCGTCTATGAGGTGGTATACCACTTCATAGACGCAATCTAACATATCGTGATCGAAAAACTGCAAACTCGAGAAACTGCTTTTATCGTCTGAAACTGCTTAACAAAATGAAGCCTTTCTTGTCTGGAAAGCTTCGCGAACAGCCAGTCGAAACCCGTGTTCTGTCTAAATTAAACTACGCCGATACAGTTTACGGCCCACGTTTGCTGACTCGTACCGATCGACTTATACAAAGAGTCCAAAACGCATGTGCGCGCTTCTGTTACTGTGTTCCCCTAGAAGTCATGTTACCCCCTTTCTTAACAAACACTTTATTCTCAAGATGAAGTTGAGAAGAAAGTTACACTTTCCGTGCCTACTCTTTGATGTAATTAAGTCCAAGAAACCGAAGTATTTATATGACAAGCTTAGTTGGATGGCTAGTAGATGGGATTGCTCGCCCAGGCTATGTGCACAGCAGCTCTAAGCATAAGACAGCGGCATTCAGAGGCACTTTCCGAGGCACTGCATCTAAGGTGTGGAATAATATCCCACCACCACTCCGGGTTCTGGGCACTATCCACACGTTCAGAACACGTTTACGGCAGTATCTGATGGATTCGCATCGGAACATTGATATGACATGACATGTTTAATACTTTAAACATAATTCTGTTGTGCCACCCGGTTTCTATCCTTTGCTGCCTCAAATATCCTCGACTGGATGACGCTGCTTTGCCATCCACGGCGCTAAAATGCTATGTGTGTAAGTGTATCGCGCACGGAAGATTAATTTGCCTTAGTTTCGGTTGTCTTCGTTTCGTTTTGTTTTGTGTTTATATGTAAAAATATATTCATGGTTAGTTTATTTATTTATAAGTATTAAATACCTAATATATGTTGAATCTGTTTTGTACTCTTCCTCATTTGTCCCTATAAGTTCATTAGAAAACCAGCGTCAGACAGCATCTGTATGGCATTAATGTGGAAATGAACGTTTTTGGCGTAGCCGTGAGGGGCACACTTGTTTTTTTTTTTTGTTCATGTTACTTTATTTTGTGTTTTAGGAACTGTGTCAAATAAACGGTATTCTTTCTTTCTTTGATCGGTATATTTTTCTAATAAAATTAAAGTATGACTAACAACTTTATGAATCTCCATTCACATTAAATACTTACGAAATTATTGCTGCTGGTGCTGTTGGTGACCATTCGACTGGCATAATATACCCATTTTTTTTTTTTTTTTTTTTTTTTTTTTTTTTTCAGGATGGGAAATCATCAAATGACTTCTCCCGCTCTGGGCGGAGCGGGAGGGCGTGTCAGACTTTTACTGACTAAAACCCACCCGTGTTCCATCAGTTGCCCATTTGCCAGGGTCACGGTATCTCCTTCGAACAATCACGCGACCCCGGATAATATACCCATTACAACTTGATATAGCACTGGGGACAAATCGCAAATTTGGCCAGTCTCCTTTATAAATATCAAAATGCTATGAATTGAAATTGATTTAAAAATATTTATGTATATCAGACTAAGCACACAGTAATTGATATAAGTCCATATGATGTTAGTATGTAGATACTTATAGCTATGTTAATAAAATTTAAAATGATTATTATTTTGGACATGCATGAGCGAGCAATGCCTCAGAATAAGGCTGTCCACTCATTCACTATACTTACGTATAAGGATAGTGTTGTATTTCCGGTCAAAATACTTTCGAATTGAAGTAACGTTTACTCCGCACGTTCATGCGAGTATGTATACCCGTATCTTGCGCTACGGTATGAGCGGAGGTTGCATGTGTTTGTAACTGCGCGACCGCGCATGCTCCTCACAGGGGAGGAGGCCTAAGAAAGGGTTCACATTTCTTCGTCCCCGCAAGAAAATAACTCCTTGCGCAAAGCATAACTTGAACAATCACAGACGGAGATATTTTCCATCGCACTAACGAACATAGCACTAATAATGTTAAATAAAACTGAATTTAAGATCGTGTCCTTAATAAGTGCAGCTAGTAGTGTCAGAAGTTTCACGCTGACTGAGCACGGTCTGCGGTAAACGTGTGTGGAGACGAGAAGCTTCGGCCTTGAACGTAGGGAGACGGGAACCCCCTGTCTCCCCTCAGTGTCGCCCGGTTCAACCTACTTGCGTCGCGGGGCGCCAGAGGCAAGAGGATCTGTCGCGCGTTTCATTCATTTGACTTATATGTAGTATATCAAGAGACTGCGGCGATATTGAGTTACACACTTACAATGACTATGCTTTTCATTCTAATAGCTCAATAACATTTAATGCGTAATTTACGTTGGAGAGTGGCGAATGGCAGTGGAAAACGGCTTCAGATTTTGATGAAAAGTGTGTTGCGTAACTGCGGGGTTATTCTTTGAACCTACTTTATACTTACCATTTTTAGTCATTTTACCAAAAACTGGAAATAAGTATTGTACTTACCGAGAATATTTCTACAGATTACAATCCTTCGTACAGGGTACAATAGCAGCATGGCACAAAATCGAGATTCCCGTGCAATATCTTACTTAAATATGGATGGAGGATTTTCCACCCTTCCGCAGTAAATACTCTAGAAAACCGCATTCAATTCTATTGTGCAGGTTTAGGTTTATCATATTCCTTAGCGGTTACATAGGTAGACATAAAACGGGACTTTGTTTGCTTAACAGGGTCAAATTAAATTAGCTGGCAAAACCTTATCCACGTGTTTTTCATTTCATTTTTTTTTCATTTATTCATTATCAATTTTACATTGTGTCTGGATGTTTTACAAAAAGAAATAAAATACAAGCTAAACGCAATGCACAACTAAGATCCAAAACATTTTAAAAACAACAAAATATAAAATAATAATAGTCTAAGCATGTCAGTTCAAGAACCGGTTAATTAAATAAAATAAAATCTGTATGCATATATTCATAGATTTGATGTGTTACAGTTTTGAAATGCAACCTTATAATTCTCCATATCATAAAGGCTTTCGCACACAGGCGCGACTCCACTGGCGGACGCTATTTTTTAATTCATTTTTATACTGTTACCTAACACATGGGGAAACTTTTGGTAGCTAATTTAATTTGACCCATAAAGTGTCAAATTGTAACCCCTAACCTAGCAAATAACCCATTTATAATCATCGATTTGATTTACATATTATTATTTATATTTTTACCTATTGAGGGGCAAATTCATTAGCTAGCAAAACTTTACCCATTTGTAGGATAACAATATCGAAAACGGATAGAACAAAATAAAACGTGTGCTTCTCGGACGCCCGCCAGAAGTGATTTAAAAAAAACTAATCTATGTTGAACTATTTAATATTGAAACGGTGATGTTTTAAGTTATATGCTCTCTGTCATCAGTACTTGTCTGTCGAACACTAAACACTGAGTAGAAAAAGGGGAAGTTTCTGCCCGAATAACGGCTAGCGCTGTGGGTCGGAGTGAGAGAGGAGGAGCCTGCCTACCGTTGTCGTATACGTGAGAGAAAGGGAAGCCAGACTTGCGCCGTAACGCGTTATGTTACGAAGCGGTTTACCCTCCCATAAGAAGTTATCACTTAAAAAAAGGTGTGTCAGCTCTGACGCACGGCTGGAGTTTACTCCTTACGAACGATTATAAAATATATAGATGAATAAACATAACATAAAGCATAATGTAAGGTAACGGAAAAAGTTTGATTTTACTCCACATAAATTTTCATACCCCGGGCTTATATATAAAAATCGAATCATAAGGAGAAAACTCCATAAAACTAAACTGTCATCCATCCGAAGGCTTACCTTGAGAAGTGTAGCTTAACCTGGCGAACCAACTATTATGCACAAAACAAAATAAACAAAATTGTCACCCATCTAAAGGCTGACCTTGGGAAGTGTAGCTTAACCGAGCGAACGTGCGACAAAACCCAAAACAAAAACTAAATGGTCACCCATCCAAAGGCTGACCTTGAGAAGTGTAGCTTAAACTAGCGAACCTGCGACACAAGGCAAAACAGAAACTAAATGGTCAATCATCCAAAGGGTGACCTTGAGGAGTGCAGCTTAACCTAGCGAACCTGGGACACAAGCCAAAACAAAAACTTAATTGTCACCCATCCAAAAGGCTGATCTTCGGAAGTGTAGCTTAACCTAGCAAACCAACTACGAGGCACAAAAGAAGCCAAACAGACTGGCGCCGTTCCGAATTACGTAACGAAGCGGTTTACCCTCCCATTAGAAGTAATCACTTCAAAAAAACAACAAATAAAAATATTTTAATCATTCGACGAGCGAAGGCCAACGGCCCGTAACTGATCAGCTGTTTTTGTTATTTTTTGAAAAACGGCTATTTTTTACACAATTTCCAAACCCAAATTATAACAGTTGTTTGTTTGCCTTAACGTACATTTGAGTGTCAATCACAACACAACAAATTTATAAATATACGTACATTGGATATTGTTATCCAACACGTGACTAAAGTTTTGCTAGCTAATTTAATTTGACTCTGTATCCCATGGCTGGCTGTCACAGACTGGGGCGACACGACGCCGGCGGTGCGACGTCAATTTCCGTGAAATTTTCATAGAAAGTGTTCTGCGTTGCGCCTGTCTGTATCCTAAAATTATGTAGGCCTAAAATATATATTTATAATAACTTTTAAGCAGTGTGGAAAAATGAGCAATAGGTAGGAGAAATAGAATTGCCTGTGCTTATCTTTCCTCTGCCTCTTTCCGTTCTAGGGTATACCTTAATACAACAAAATACTACCATAGATATTTTAATACTATACGCAAGTTAAATAGTGAATGATTTTCTGTAAAATAAACTATTACTACCTTTTTCATACCATTCTTCATTATATAAGGTCTGATCTCAATCAATAAGTAACTGCCGTTTCCAGAGAGTAGAATCTAAATTCTGTTTTTCATAGTTTGACCCGAGACATGAACCCGGCACGGATTCATGTCTCGGGTCAATAAAGGTCAAATAAAAGCGTTATAAGTTTTATTAATTCATTTTCCGGAAAATATTAATTTTTAATCATTTCAATTGGAATGACAAAAATTGAGCCATTATGCGGTTCTTTGAGCGTATTTTTATTAACTACAACGACCTCCTATAGTGCTCAGGTAAAGATAGTATTTGAAAAAAACCCACCATGTGCGAGCTCGCACATGGTCGGGTGTTTATATTAGGTGAAAGGTTCCGTACCACCGGAAAGTATATAGCACTGCATATTGACCTAAGAGAATACAGATTCTTGTTTATACAAGAAACCATTTTTGAAATTAAATGAAATTTGTTTAAAAATTCCAGGAATTTTTAGCTGCTTTATTTTCCTGGAATTTTTAAATGCGATTAGTTTTTGTCGAACATTCGTCATAATGCTTTATTAAAAGATTCTATTTTGTTTATATCATATGGATGTGAACTCAAAATATAAACATAAACAAAAAAAGAAAAATACTTTTACAGAATAAAGTAAACACTGCTGGAATACAAAATATATTAAAAGTTGTCTAATATCGAAATCGAACAATAATCATGGCAAAGACTCATACATACATACAATCACGCCTTTTTCCCATGGGGGTAAGCAGAAACCACGGAACGCCACCTGCTACGATCTCTACACACTCCTTTTGCCTCTTTAAGGTTCATACAATTGGTCATACACACACGCCGGTTGCGAGTACTACGCACCTGACCTTTCTGAAGAATATCACCAATAAGGTCACTATATGTCCTCCTAGGGCGTCCCCTCCCGGTGTTTCCACTCACATCTGCCTTGTAAATACCTTTTGTGAGTCGTCCTTCATTCATCCTCTCAACATGACCGAACCATCTAAGCATAATTTTTTCAATTTTTGTCACTACATCTTCTTTTAAACCACACCGTTCTCTTATCACATCATTCCTCAGCCTATCATTCATAGTCACACCACACATGCTTCGCAAGGAACGCATTTCCACAGCATTTATTCTACTTTCATGCTTCTTTTGCCACACCCAACATTCACTCCCATACATAAGCGTAGGCACCAGTACACCATTGTGAACAGCCAGTCGAGCCTTATTGGACATCAATTGGTTGGTCACAATTGCATGTAAAGCACCATTTACTTTATTTCCCGCATTCACTCTTCTTTCCACATCTTTATCAATCTTTCCATCCCTTGTAAACAAACTCCCCAAATATACGAACTCACTTACTTGCTCCACATTCTTATCATTTATTTTGACATCACACACCGATACGTTCTCTTCCTTTCAAACACCATCACCTTCGTCTTATTCACATTTATATTCATCCCTTTCATCTTAAATGAGATTTCTAAATTCAAAATCTAAAATATATTTTCATAAATAATAAAAAAACGAGATATTGGTAGTCATTTATTTTAGTGCAAAAATTTTTTAAATTGTAGAAACACGTAACTGTAACGTGTAATTTTAACAAAGTAGTAAATTATACTCTCGTGGAATATTTTTTGTTTACAGTAGGTAAACTGCATTATAAATTCTACTTAATGATACAATAAGTCATCAGTTTTATTCTATCGGTGCTATCATTTAAACTCTAGTTTAGATAAAAGACTACTTAGATATTTTATTTGAATACAACCTACAAAAAATGGAAAAATCTACGCATAGTAAACACTGGTAAAACAAACCGTTTTCTTAGCCGTAGTTACGAGAAATCACTTCACCACGCACAAAAAAAAAATCCGCACTCAACTCACACGAAATAAACAATCGAACCTGTTTCCGCACATTTTCCCCCTCATAAACTTCTAGAAAACATTCTTGTCAAACGTAACTGTGCTCCCCAGGACCGCCCGGAACGGGGACAAATCCAAACTGATAGCATGCGGATTATTCACAGGGGCGAATGGGCAAGCGGAATGAAACGAGACACCCCGCTCGCTGCCCGCTCGGAGTGCCAGCGTGTGTACGAGAAAGTGTGTATGTGCTCTTACGTAGAAACTTTTCTCAAGATTCGCAACTTACCGTTCGGAAAATTAAAGCCATCTAAATAAGTCCGGAGCAGAAGTGTCCGTATTTATTTTTTGTTTGCTCCTGGATTGTCCTGTTTTTATCATTGAAAAACATATATCTTTTAGGTACCTACAATAGTAGGCAAATAATGTTTTATATGTTATACAAGTAACTAAACTGTACAAAAAAAAAAAACTTAACATACCCAGCAAAAATTTAGGTTATTTTTTCTCCAATAGACATGCCTGCCTAATTTTTCGTAGGTATTTAATAAGCTAACTACAAATAATACCTAGTCTATAGTATATTTCAACAATTTACTGCTCATACTTCTTGAACAATTTTTAACATTTCATAAGTATAAAAATTTAAAGTAAACAGTTAAAAATATTACTACACTTATTTTAGTTACACTATCATTTCAAATTCAGTTGCTTTAATCAACTCTGTAAGTAAGCCACAAACTATCGATTTTAATGTCTAATTACTTAGTACCTTAAGATTATGTATTCTGAAATTTATTTATACTAGTGATCGCCCATTGGTCGAAATTCGACCGTACTTCATTTGAATAGAAATACATATTAAATGAAAAAATGTATATAATAATAAATATAAAAAAAATAACATGGTTATATTTGACATTCAGTAACACTATAGACAAATAATATTAAAGAAAAATATTCTCGATATGATCATAGATTTAAAAAAATGAGTTAGGTTATAATTATATCTATAAAATTAATTTATTACCTATGGTTATACTTGAAATTCAGTAAGACTATAGACACAAAATGTTAAAGACAGATGTTCTCGATTGGACCATAAACAAAAGAATATCTATGCATGTGTGTATTAAATACACGGTAATGAATAGTAGTGTGTGTAACGTGTTATTTATTGAAAATAATGTATTTTTACGCATAATTTAAAAAATATATTAGCATTCGTGACTTCTTCTCTGTATAAACTATAAGTGTGCGAAATTTCATACTCCTCCGTCCGCCCAATTTTCCTAAAAAGGGATCCAAAGTTTTCGCTTCACGTATTAATATATAGATAAATGGCAAAACGAAGCTTTGCAGACATATACAGATAAACTTGACAATATATGAAAAAAAAGGATACCTATACATAAATGGTTGAAGATAATAGTGGTAACAGTAGTAGGGGTAGGTAGATAAAGTAGCGTTAACAAGAAGGTCGCATGATCTTGTCGAATCGGGTTAAAAGTTTGCTTGAATAAGATTCTTGAGGATATCAAATATAAAAAGCATAAGTGGATGGTTCGTGGAAACTTTAAAATAGTAACCATCACTTACTTGCTCCACACTCTCACCTTTTATTTTCACATCACACATACATTCTCTTCTCTTTGAAACACCTTCGTCTTATTCACATTTATATTCATCCCCTTCATCTTAAATGCATTCAATCCATTACAGTCACCATGTCTTGCAACTGTTCTACTGACTATGCAAGTAGCACTTAATCATCTGCGTAGAGAAGGCATTTGACAGAAGGCCCTTATGCCCTTTTTCTTTCGAGGAAGTTTCCGAAGACCAGATATAAAGGAGTCAGAACTCAGTCTGTTAATTAATTCTGTATTTGTAACTTCGAGTGAAATTTTTCGTGTAAAATCTCGTCTGTACAGTTTTAAATGGTTATTATTAGATTCATCTGTTTCCCCGGAAAGTTCCCATGCATCTAACCAATTAGAATAAATATTTAAAACTCTATCTTCAGTACATGCTGACTTAACTCAGAATATTTCTAGACCTCTACATACATTAACAATTCTATGTGATAAAGGCGCAATATCTGCATTTTAGGCATCCTTAAGAGACGCTACAAAACTTTAAAAACATATTATTTTACAATCGAGCGGGTTTTGCGAACACCACAGCTCATATAAATGCCTCCATGACATGGAACATTTGAGTTTAGTACCTGAAATAAACATATAAAATTAATATTAAGTTCCGTAGCAATTGCTACGCCGCGTCTATGGCGCTACGACGCGTCGTAGCAGACATAATGTCGCACTGGCAAACTAGGGCAGCTCTATAGAACGATGTTCCTCATAAAACAGATAGATGTACCACCATCTTAAACTAAATCTGGAGAGGACCAGTTGGGGCCAAAATTTTTCAGCTCTTGGCAAAATTACAGTAACAGAAAATATACTGAGAATAAAAAAAATGGTTTGGCGTAGCACCCACATAAAACTAAAACTACACTTAAATCAATGCATAAAACATTATATTCACAAAACACTCACCCTGTTCTTGGAATTCCATGATACACAAATAACAAAATACATAGAAATCCTTAGAAATCACTGAACTCAAACACCGCTTGGATGAGTTATCGTTAAGTAGCGAGCAACAACAATGAGATGCGTCCACTTTCACGGACGATAAATATATTATCACTGAAGAAGGTAGGTACGGTCATAGGTAGATGACATCGGGCTTTATATATTGTCAATATACACCAATGAGTTATAGGGGGTTTTGACCTATGGGTGGCCCACCAAGCACTGAGTTGATGATGTAACCAACCTTCCTAGAGTTTCCCTTATTTTGTGTTACACCCGGGCATTTCCTCTTGCCTTATCCTGAACAGGAACCTCCCGAAGCACCGATGTCCTGTGAGGATTTGTGTACAGCGGAAGGTGAGGACGCCGTGGCGTCTCTCTAACCACTCCTCGAAGAGGGGACTTACCGCCACAATTGTGGTGGTAATAAAACCCCTAAAGTTTAGCTTCATGATATAGTGTCAAAGTCAAAACACAGTTTTGATAAGTGTTTGACTGAAGCTGTGAAGTACTCATTATTTAAAAGTTTAATAAAAAAAAAATTAAACATCTATTTCACATTTTATAGAAATAGTTGTTTATAGCTAATTCGGAAATATGTAAGCCCTAACTGAGTGCGCAGTAAATACTCAAAACTAATTAATCTGGTCTGGCCCCAAGTCCCCATGCTCGTTTTTTAATATATTATAAACTAGCTTCTGCCCGCGACTTCGTCCGCGTTAAATTTCTTATTCCCCCGGCCCTTCCCGTCGCGTCGCAAGCGCCTACCCGTGCAATTTTCCCCGTTTTTGTAGATGTTATATAGCCTATAGCCTTCCTCGATAAATAGGCTACTCTACACAAAAATATTTTTTCAATTCGAACCAGTAGTTCCTGAGATTAGTGCGTTCAATCAAACAAACAAACAAACTCTTCAGCTTTATAATATTAGTATAGATACAATTTTTACAATCAATTTACTAAAGCAAAGTAACGTGTATCCAAATGTCCGCTACCGGATGTCTTGATGTTAAAATACTGAATAATTAAACAAGTTCATTATTAAATTACCTCGAAATAGTGTCCCCGGCTAAACCATTCATCTGTTTCTCTTTGTCCAAGCATGAATAGAACGTATGCACGAAATTGAATAATATCGACTTGTTCGTGTCAACCAGTGTCGAACTGTTTTACCCGGAATCCTGCGCACAAATTATAACTACGACCAAAACTTCTAATCTAATTTTGCAGCGATCTTGCGTGTACTTACATTTTGAAACCTAACCAAAGTTTCATATACATTATCACTATTAATTACACTTCATGATTAATATATTTTGTATTTCCTCATTGCTCTAGTTTTCATTAATCTGTTTTCATCTGTCTCATAAGTCCCAGCTGAATAAGCACAGGTCAGACAAACGAGGTTTAACTTAATTAAGCTGTAATTGTGATTATCAAGTCAACGTACACGCCATTACACGAGGGACGACTAGTGCGAGATTAAAGTGGCTCTCAAGCAGCTCTCAACAGGGCTTCTAGTGATAATGAAATTCCGCAGAGCTCTAAAAGCGAGCGAGGTTCCATTCCTGAGGGCTAGTGTTAGTATTCTTTTCAATACCACCATTCAATGATGTGCAACGCCTTAAGACATAGAGCAGAAGTGCGGAGGTTCTGTTCTTCAGCACAACGTGATGAAACTTTAGAATTAATAGATCCCTCTTACTTCTGAGTCACGTGTATAAGCTGATTTTGAGTGTCGTCACGTACCGTTTCGTCAAGAAACTTGACGAGTTTAAGACACCAGAACATGGTTTTAAAACGCCTTCAGGATCATAGACCACCTCTACTATGTACAGAAAACCGAAGTGTATCCGTTGTGTGTGGCATTGGTGGACTACAAAAGACCGAAGGCTAGCTTGTTTATACCAGTGTCACCCTTGAGCATCTTAGCCCTCGATGCAACGTTGAAGGATTTCTACATGAATGCTTCAATCTATATACTTATAATAAAACTGTAGAAAGGTCAATTCTGTATATTGAAAATATATTCAAAATTATTAATGGAGAATGAATGGTGATCGATACTGATGCCAAAAATGCAATCATTAAATTTTTTGTCTGTCTGTCTGTCTGTATGTGCACGCATGGGTCAAAAACTACTGAAGGAATTTTAACCAAAGTTGGTACGATTGTAGTCCATACTCCTGGGCAGGTTATAGGCTATATAACATAACGCTAAGACACATAGGAGCCGAGCAGTGACGATAAATTTGAAGCAAGTCGGTTGAAAATGCGCTTTCGAGCTAAAAAAATTAACCTGGATTAACGCATAGGCTACTTTTTATCCCGGTAGTACGTTCACGCGGGATATTTTCCGACCTCCACGCGGGCGAAGCCGCTGGCAAAACCTAGTAAATAAATAAAATTCGTTTATTGCAGGTTACATAACCCATATTAGACAACCAAATTAAAATTATAAATACAATGTCACACATAAAAAAATACAAACGAGCAAATATAATATTAACATAACATCAACACAAATTAAATAAATCAAATTCATAATCAACTAAATTGCCGTTCTGCAGTACTGGCCATTTCAAATCAAAATCATTTTTGTTTCTAAGAATTCTAATTTCAAATAAATTTTATTTTAAAAACATGGAATTATTTTTCCAAAAGTAGTCATTTGTTTATTGATTAGTGTTGCATTACAGCTTCTTACCAAACGGGGTGCGTATTACTGCAGATGTGTACTGTGAAGAACTGAACTCAATGATGGAGAAGCTGGCACATCTCCAACCAGCATTGGTCAATCGCTCGTCTCCGCTGCTCCTGCACGACAACGCGCGACCTCATACTGCACAGCAGACGGTCTCCAAGTTGCAAGAACTGGGGTTGGAAGCTCTCCGTCATCCGCCCTACTCACCAGACCTTGCGCCTACAGACTACTACTTTTTCCAGAATTTGGATAACTTCTTGGCGGGAAAAAATTCAATACCCGAGAGGCAGTACAAAATGCCTTTGAAGAATTTGTTGCCTCCCGTCCAGCTTATTTTTTTAAGAAGGGCATCAATAAACTGCCACTGCGTTGGCAAAGATGCATTGATTGCATGGGTGATTATTTCGATTAATACAAATAAGAAGGCGTTATTAAATTGAATGCGGAGGGTGTTATAGGTTTTCTGTGTGTAATTTGCCCACAGGCTGCAGGTGTACAGGGACGTGCAATATGTTTGGAAAAGAGTTATTTTCACGTCATTCGAGCAACGCGTGAACCTGCGGGCCAACATTTTAGCTCTTTTGGATAAAGCCCTCCGCTCCCGTTCCAAGTCAGCATGATCCCTGAGGTCAGCTGTGACTATATGCCGTAGGTATTTAAACTGATTGACCCTGACTAAGGGTACTCTATTTAGACATATAGGTGGTACATAGTCGGGGCATATAGCATCACCAGGCTCAAAGACCATGTACTGACTTTTCTTAATATTATAAACAAGTCCATGTTTAACAGCGTAGTCCTCACATGTCGCTATCAACCTCCTCAGGCCACAAATCGACGCGCTCAGCAAAACCATGACGTCGGCATAGCTTAAATTGTTGACACATACGTCGTCTACATGACAGCCGACGTGCTGGCTACTGAGCGCGACGATCAGCGCGTCCATATAAAGGTTGAATGACGAGGGTGAGGTGAGTCCGCCCTGTCTCACACCGCATTGTAATCGATATGGCTCCGACATTGCCCCCGACCATTTGACGCTGTTGACTTGGTGCGTATACCAATACTTGAAGATGGTCACAAGTTCTGGTGGTAGGTTGTTACCCTTAAGTTTTTCCCACAGGAGGTCATACGCCACCAAATCAAAGGCCCTGGATAAGTGCATAAAACACGTACACGTACACCGGGGTTTTACGGTACTTGACAGTATGCTTAAGACACAGTATGGCACTTTCCGTTGATAATTGTGGTCTAAATCCAAACTGATTATCGTGCAGAGATATATATTTACTTAACTGTGTATTAAGCAAACCGTCAAAAACTTTCGCTGTAATTGTAGCTAGAGAGATAGGCCTATAGTTACTTTTATCAGTTAAGTCACCAGTTTTATCTTTAACTATAGGCACAACCACAATTCTCATGAGATCTAGCGGAAGATAAGAGTGGCTCACGCACAGTGAGTAGAACATTACTAAAACTCTATTTATATGTGAGCCAGCGTGAACCAGGTGTTCAATGGATAGAGAATCATGACCTGGACTCTTGCCTTTTGTCATACTCTTAAGGGTTACGGCTACCTCTTTGGCACTAAACCTCACCCCTACTATCCCCTCAGGTGACTCATCATTTTAAACCTCACACGCTGGACCCAAAGGTGACTGTATAGAAAATTGAGTCTTAAAGATATGAGCAATGCCTACAATCGCTCACCCCTTCGACACTCACCGGAAGTTCAGGTTTGGCGTTAACTTTATTAGTGTTTTTCCAAAAGCCTCAAAAATCACCTTTGGCGTGCTTTTCTGCAAGACTGTCCATTTTAATCTGGGATTGATGATCTTGACAGCATTTTAAATGTGATTTAAAAACTTTTCTGCTAGCACACATTTCGTCGTACATAAGGCCAACGTTAGGTTTACCGCACGATACCCACTCCGTAAACTTAATTCTAGCCTTCCGGTGAGCCTCGCTGACGTGTTTATTCCAGACCATTATGCGTCGCCCACTCCTATTCCTCATAAGGCTCTCTCGACTTGCCAAGGACGCAGCACGAAGGACGGACACAATGTCGGAGTACATGATATCACGAATACGATGGTGATAGGGGTCATTACAGTACAAATCAGCACAATTTATACACTCGGTAGGAAAGTTAATTAACCTTAAGCGTTTATGACACTCTGTGGTATATTTTAAGATCTGATCCTTATTTCTAGTACCCCAGGAGCAGGACACATTGTTATCGCTCAATGGCATTTCAGTATGTAATTTAGGTGTAAGTAATTCAAGGTCACACTCTATGATTAGAGGAAAATGATCAGACCACAGCGAGATCAATGAGATGCCGCAATGATTTATTTATTGGATTGATTTAAAACAATGGAACTTAGCTAGTTGCATTGTTATAAACCAGTCTCCAGTAGGGCTCATCGACGATGAATCTATTTCACTTTTTTACAAATCGGTGCAATCAAAATTATGTGATATATGCAATTATATTCTCAGAAAACTTAGTAGATAAGCATGTGAAAGCATTAGGTATTTAATAAAAATGAGATATTTGATATTATTTGAAAAGCCTACAGCTTTTCAAATAATTTTGTATTTTGACTGTGTCATCGTCTGCCTTGCCTTTTCCCCAACTAAGTTGGGGTTGGCTTCCAGTCTAACTGGATGCAGCTGAATACCAGTATTTTACATGGAGCGACTGCCAATCTGACCTCCAAACCTCAGTTACTGGGTAATATGATACCCGTTGCTAAGAGTGGTTGTCCGACTTTTGGGCTTCTGACGACCCGAAACGACTGTCAAAGATTCACAAATGACAGCTGGGACCAACGGCTTAACGTAGTTTCTGTGGCAGGGGAGTCTTGGAATGTAAAGATGGTCACCAATCCACGAACCACAGTATTCTGACTTTGTATGTATCTATTTTTGTGATTGTGAACAACATTACATTATTTTTCTATTATAATTTAGTGACGCCATAATTATTTATAAAAATGGGAAGATATAATAAACCAAAACTGAACAGTACCCGTGCTCAAGGCAACTAATGAATTATAATAATTGTACAGGAATTCAATACCAATAGGATGATGATAACAGTGAGTCAAATTCAACACCTTCACTTTAGCATTACCAGCAGCAATCTATTCTCACTTTGTAAAATAATATTGAGTAAGCAGTCTATTTTCTAGAGAAGAACGTCTGTTTTATACAAACAACTTTTCTTCGTCGTTTATTTAGAAATATGTATACAAGAAAACTTTTTAACCAGCCCGCAAATTTTAACAAATTAAACTTAAACGAGTTACATTAAGGATGCATTTTTTATTTCGATATGTTTTAGAACAAAAAGCTAAGTTATCGTTAACGAAAGATGTTTACTTTGAAACGTCTGTTATGGTTACTGCGTAGCGAATCAGTTGGGCGCTCGCTCGAGGTATTCGCAGGGGTTACTAACCGCTACTACTATCAGGTTCGAAGTAGATTAGTTTTTAAGTTAAGGCCGAACCTGAAGTTATTGGAAGAGTAGTACCAATTTTTCTTCCATACTTTCATGGGCGTAGGTAAGACAAATAAAATGCAGAAAATAAATCATTATGATCAATACAATTAAGGCACTTATTAAAAATGATACAATTTCAACACATAATGCATTATGCATAGGATTTTTGTGCATTCAGGCATATTAAAAAAAATTAAACAACGAAGTAATTATAGTAATGTTCCATCAAAAATAACCTATTCGTTAAGTTTTTTAATTAAAATTATTTGTTTACCTCAACATGTCATTAATCACCGTATTTTAATTGTTCAAAATGTAGTCCTTCTCTTTCTAGGCTGTATTTAGCAGCTTTCATCCCGCGTGCTGGCTCACAACAAAGTGACGTGCCCTTGCGTAGGTGCTGAAATTTGGATCTCGCTCAATGAAATCTAAAACGGTTTCTTCGACTTCGACCGCCAGTCGAAATCTGCCAGTTCCTTGTGCATGCTGAGTTCGAGGTCTGCTCTACTACGTATACATCCTGCGACCTGCTCGTAAATTTTCACCACTTATGGTTGGGGTAGTCTGAGACCATGATGTACGAGTTACGTTACAACAAGACGCGCTTGCGCGGGAAAACGATTAGACACGACGTCTCAACAGCCTATGTGATGCGCAGAGTCTCGCTGCAACACCGCCGCGCGCTATCGTCGATATTATTACGAAAAGGTGGTGTCCTCATTTTACTGATTTAAGGGAGGATAAAAATTATTAAAAAAAAATATCCTACAGGCGTGATTGAGGTCAAGAGCAGGTCAATTAAAACAATGCAAAGTCAAACTACCAGTGGAGTACGAAAATCAAGTAAACTTGACACAGACAGTGTTGTCTATGTCTATTTCTAATAGATATAAAGTTGTATAAGTTAAACATTATTGCCTAGGTGTTTTTAAATAAGATAGGAAAATTAAATTTGTGTCAGTAAAGTATTTTAATATTGTTGATTGTTTTTTTTTTTTGTATACTCTTCCAGAATCGCAATAAAAACACAAACTTTTATTCAATCGCAGAAAAAAAAAATACCTAGGCAGGAATCGACAAAACCGAAAAAAGGCAAACTACCACAAAACTAGCATATACAGCATCGGGTGCAGTTATTAAAGTTTTACTTTGTACAAGCCAAACTTTCCATCAGTTCAGTGGAGCCGGTGTGTGCTGTGGACTAAATAAACATAGTAGGCACCAGGCCCTTCAAATTCTCGCGGGTAGCTGGACCAACAAAAATTTTACGAATTTCGGTGTTCTTTGGTTTCTCTATTACGTTGCTAAATAACCCGTATAATTATTATTTTTTGAGAGCCTGTATAAAATAAAAAATATCATATCAGAAACTTTTTCCTCGACCTAATATTTGCAGGACATCGACTGAATGACTTTTTCTTATATTTGATTTTGTATTTCCGTAGATTTATATTTTATGGTACCTACCTACGGTGTCATCATTTCAGCCGAAAGACGTCCACTGCTGGACGTAGGCCTCCCCCATTGGGGGAGGGGGAGTTTGCCATAATCGCCACGCTTGGCAGGCAGGTTGGCGATCACAGTGTGGTTCTGATAAAATGCATAGAGAAAGCTGCTGCCCATTCTCTAGTTAGTCCCTTAGTCGCCTCTTACGACACCCACGGGAAGAAATGGGATGATGCTATTCTTTACGTCCAACGCAGGGGCGTAACTACCGCCGTATCTGCCGTATCAATTATACGGGGCCCCCGGGCCACGGGGGCCCCCGACGTGCGTTAGCAAAAATTAATAAAAACTTCCCAATATTTTTTTTTAAGGAACGAGAAAAGTCACAAAAAGCAATTTCTTTTTTCCCACGTAAAGCCAAAGCTGGCAACACCTTATATCAGTTATCGCGGGCTGCGGGCTTTCCCCGTTTATAGTCTTTTTCACATAGGATGGGTACAGTGACAGTCACGTGACTTAAATAATGAGGTCTCTTTGCGTAATGAATAATTTTATGCAAATATTTTTTTTTCTTTTCTGAGAAATCGTTACCCTTAGGGCCCCCAAACAAATTTTTATACGGGGCCCCGCCAAGGCACGCTACGCCACTGGTCCAACGTGAAATGATTACTTAGTTAAAATGTCCTGTGTCTAAATGGAACGTATTCACAGTATCAGATAACGACACCAAGCCGATACCGATACACTAATTAGAAACCGATATAATTATTATCTGCCCGATGAAATCGGCGTATATCGATGATCATCGCGACGCACCAAACGACCATACTACTATGTATGGACGTCTCGAAGTCAGTAGTGCGAAAAAGAGTGATTTTTAGTGAAGGAATGTTCGTTACTCTCACCCCGGCTGAGTCTTCGCCGGTAATGTATTATATTGTACCAATATAGGATCAGAAGTGTAGTGTAGGTATGGAACACAGCTTCATTGGTAGCCGCTCTTGAACACTTTCTAGAATAATGAAGTCTTCATTTTTCAGGAGTTTCTAACAATATAGGTCTACAATATCCTTACAGATGAGCAAGTTTCATTCTTCCAAACAACGTTATTAGTTGTCTAGTGTCTCATCTATGAGTCTAATGGGTACAAGTGAAGCTATAAAAATTTAGACTTCATCATTCTAGAAAGTGTTCAAGAGCGGCTACCAATGACGATATGTCCCATAACTTATTGTACACTTCTGATCCATGTATATCAAGTTTGAGAAATACCTCAGAAACAATATAGAAAGAAATTTTAGATGAAGCCAAGGCCCTTCTTGCTATCAATGAAAATCTGTAGGAGCTTGTTGGATTGTGTACATATTTTGTTTTCTCGTTTGGTACTTTGTATTATATTCCGTTTTATGTAAATTAAACAAACATATTTAGTATTTTTTTTTCTTATGAAATGCATGTATTTTTTTAAGTTTAATTTATTATTAATTAATAAACAGAATTTTCAAAATCAAAATTATTTCCATTAAATTTTATATATCCATATAATGTGTGCAAAATTACAGCTCATTTAGTTTTGAAACAACTGAGATACGAAGTTTTGGGGTCTTCGTATTTGTTAGTTTTTCTTGTTGCTCGGCTTCTAAGGGTCCTAGCGTGATATTGTATAGTCTATAGCCTTCCTCGATAAATGGGCTACCCAACACTATACGTAGTTCCTGAGATAAGCTCGTTAAACCGAATGAACAAATAAACTCTTCAGCTTCATAATATTGTATTTAGGTTTGATTACATTATAAAAATTATAGTGAGCCAACCTTAAAAGATAGACACAAACTATCGCAGACTTTTTTTTTGAACTTTTAAAGAGGAACAATTCCGTAGAACATGATTACTGCGTTATTTTAACCGTTAACGCAGCGCACGCAACGGCAGCTGTCAAAAGGAATAAATGATTCCCGTTTTTGCAACATTTTTCATTGATGGTCTGGTTCTTTTCGTTGTAGCGTGATGTAACATAGCGTATAGCCTTCCTTGATAAATGGGCTACGTAAAACTAAAATATTTTTTCAATGCGAACCAGTAGTTCCAGAGATTAGCGCGTTCAATTAAATAATAAAACAAACAAACTTTTCAGCTGCATAATATTAGTTCAGATTACAACCCTAACTCAGAATTCACTGACTCAACTCTCTCAAATCGGGCATTTAAACAGATATTTCAAAGTTTATCTCTAGGTTTACCTCTAACTTTAAGTGGCGCCAGCTGAATCATTTGATTAACCTCGAGTTAGCTGTTAACTTCCAGTTATTTAGGATAACCCGTGAACGCGCAAGTGAGCTTCGGTTGGTTTATACAAACACTTTTAATCGTCAATCATATTTAACTAACTAGATGAGGTCGGCGTGTTCTATCTAACTAGTCATAGAACAATGAATACATTTATTGGATCAATCCCAAGCCTTTTTGCCACAGGGCTTTATAAAATATAATATTCAAATCTTAAGATTTAATTCAATCTCAAGCCTTAGTTCCTGACTGAAAATAATGTTTACATTGGCATGTAAACGAAGTACCAATTTTTTTGAGCCTGATTGTAGGATCAATAAAAACATAACGTTACAGAACCTTAAAAGTATCCTACAAGTAGTCTTCAAGATTCGTCCACTTATAGAAATGCACAATGAGCATGTAAAACTACGCTGGAAAGAGCATATCGAAAAGAAAAGAGCCAAATTAGATATTCGATACAAAAAATGTATTGGCTACTTGGTAGACAGTCGCCATTATCAATATCTAACAAAATGTTGGTAGTTTGATAAGTTTTAAAGCTTGTGCGGACCTGCGGTACTGAACTGTGGGGCTGCACTAGCCTAACCCATCGTCAAACCATACAACCATTTCCAAACAAAGTAGAAGGGTAGGCATCGCGTCTTGGTACTTAGAAACAGATTATCATCGACTGTGATATCCTATTCGCGAACCTTGTTCGCAAATAGGATATGATAATACTATTAAAAATCTGCCAATATTGGCGCGGGAGTTAATTCTCTGTACCTACCTACTTGCCTGGCAAGCAAAATTGCCGTTTTCAAACGAGCTCGGTTAGAAAAAGCAATTTCACTTGTTTTAGTAATGTTTTTTTTTTTTTTTTTTTGAGATAGTTACGGTCAAAATAGCTCGTTGAAAAGATTGAGAGTTCTTACCTGGGATAGAACGAAACCCCATCAGAAATCGTAAAACTAATTATTTTTGGTTTGTGTCTGGTGCTCTATCTGCGCGTCGTTGCAGAGCTTTCGCCAAAAACTTTTGTAGATAGACTGACACAAAAACTACTTTTCTAAAGGTTCTATTTTTCATTTGAGGTCCTACTTCGAGACCCTCCGAAAAACATTTAACATTTTTGTTATTACTTTATTAATAAGGAAGAAAAGTATTTTACTCATAATATTCAAAGCATGAAAAAACACCTACTTATACAAAATAATTTAAAGTATTGCCTTAATATCGGGCTTAAAAAACCATGTTGCGTGGGAAAATTTGAGCAAGACGTACATAATTGAATTGCGCTACACCTACATACAGAGATTTGTGGGGCACCATTGATCGTCGAAACGCCCATGGCGTTGGGGAATGCTCGGCCCGGACAAGAATTTGTTCCACTTTTTGGCTTGCCTTTTGTCGCAGTATAAAGCTGACCTCGACTAGGTCATTTCAAAAGCTACGCTCCAACGGGTGTTGGGGTTCTCAAACTTTTGAATTAAATTGCACTTTAATTGCACGTATAAAAGTTAACTACTTTTCTTGAAGCGAAAGTTTCGCCTAACTCATGCATTGTCTACAGATTTCTACAGCATAGAAAATTCAATTTGTACCTATCTACTTCCTACCACTAGTTGTAAACCATTTTATTAAACTAATAATTTAAGTCTGTAATCTTTTTTGGAAATAAATAAATAATTATTAATTATGAATGTGTCACTATCTGTTTTAGTTATTTATACGTAGTTTCAACTATTTGTTACTAGTTATTTATTATATAATTTTTATTTATATATTTATACAGAATGTTACTAATTTGTCTGCTGTACCGTTGTGCCCTACCATCCGTTCGAAGAAGAGCTTCGAAATGAGCTTATGCTGTACAAAATACATCTACGGGGAATCAAACGACTCTGTCCGTTTTATTTGAATCTATCGTAGCATATTCGGAAGCCGGCTAACGTTAAGCCTTTCTCATCATGTGAAATTTGGCGATCTAAGTCTAAGAGAAAATGTGCTGCTGGGTATTTTGTTGCGCCATTTCTTATTCCCAGCTAAAGCATTAACGAAAGATGAAGGGCGTCGTTTTTAGAGACTGTCTTCTGTTATTTTGACGTTCGAAAAATGCTGATTCTGTGAAATAAACTATTTTTTTTGCGAACTTATGAAGTCCGGGCCAGCCCAGACATTTTGACTGCTATTTCCTTCTTCGGTTATAAGTCAGTCATCGGTAAGTAGTCCAAAATTGGGGCACCCGTTAACGCATATCATTTGTGTTTTCAAACATTCAACAGTAGTAGTAGATAATATTAAGAAAAACAGTTAAACTCATCCTTTCTAGCATTATAGGTACTCAAACCCCTAAATATTATATTCAGGAAAACTTCATAAATACACTAACTGGTGGTTGAATACATAAAGCTAATATCGTTATTAATTGCTTCTTAGTGCAAACAAGTACGGTAGTATTGAGTTAGATAAAGATGCCAAAGAACGTTTCCAATTCGACGTCTCTATACCAGATAAATTCATCGCAATGTGTGTGTTACCTAACTTTAAAGTTATTGGAAAACATCCTGAACGGTCTGGTGGAATTGACAAGCCGTACGGTTCCTGACAGCCCATTGATAAAGTTTTTTAAAAGACATGTTCGCGCTCGACTCTTTCAATAAACTGCGGCTGAAACTTTGACGCTGACTCAATTTGCAACCACCCGTTTAACTTTTAAAGTAACGTGAATAAATCCGTCAAAGTTAGGTGAAATATTCCAGCGTTGATTTTCTAGGTTTGTTTATTCTTTTACCGATCGTGTATTGTATCTATCTATGTATTAAGACCTATTTATTCGTGTATTTTATAGTTGTAGCGCCTGTCATGTTTTGTTCCTGCATATCATCCTAACGCTGACTGGTAGAAAATACCTCAGAATTAAATCCGTCTTTGTACAATTTATTTTTGTTCATAAGCATAAAGTTTTAATTATAAAATAAAGTTGCCGGTTGTTTAACTTATATTTTTGTAGCCATCATTCGGAAACGTTTGATGGTTATAACAAAATCAGTACAACCTGACTTCTTATTTGAATAGAAATAACGAACAAATTATAATCATTAATGATCTTTGTTTGTACGATATGCTTAAGGTTATTTACCACCTTGCTATAATAATTGATCCCACAGACGTTGTCCTGTCCAAATTTTAATCACAAAAAACCCTTACAAACGGTCCTTCAACTATTTTCGGAATTTGAAAACTCCGGAAAACTTTACCATAAAACCTATTTCGATCTATTACGAACAAATAAAAACAATAAAACCAAAAACAACCTTATCGGTCCAGCCGGAAGCCAGCTAGGTCTGAAGTGATGCGGTTGCTAACGAACTGCACTTAATTTTTAACCAAGTTCTAAAAAGGTAAAGGTTTTATGTTCGTAAACAGACGATATTCTTCATTGATATTTTCATCAATTGTGGATCGATAATGTACGAAAAAAAATCTTTAAAAAACAACAACCTCCAAAAAAAACAGAACAAGTAGTTGTCTTAGGTTCTGTTTTTTATTTCTTGCCACCGACTTCCGAAATTAAGTTATTTCTCATTTTGAAATGTTTTTTTTGGTGTGTATTTTTCTGTGTACATGCAATGACTCTTATGGTGGGTCTAAGTCGCATTACTTGCTTATTTTAAAATACACATAGGAAAACCAACTACACGAACTAACTAGGTTGAAGTTAAGTTGATAAAAGCTTTTCTTTGTTCAGTAAAATTGGTATACAATAGCGTTCTTTGTCTGTGCCCGGAACCTTAGTGTAATAAAATGGCTGCTCAGTAGGAAAGCTCGCGTATTCTCCAGCAACACAAAGATCATATTGTTATATCATTTTACTGAGACGGGAAATGAGATGAAGCCGGAAGTTCCATTAGCTCAACGTATTGTCGATATTTTATTTCAGTATAAAATGAATTACGTCGGTTGATAGAACATCATGCCTATACCAATTAGCCGAGGCTTTAGAGTAGATGTGTTCGGCGCACCCACATATCGCCATGGAATTGCCGGAATCCGATTTGAAATTGCTAATCAAAAACTCATTACCGTATGCCCGACCGCCGGGTATTTGATTTTGACAGGTTAACAACATTCCTCACGTAATTAACGTTGTGAGTCCACCAATTTATTAAACATTATGGTGCAATGGATTAGCAGTATCCTTCAAATTATTGTGATTAATAGCGTGTTACGTGATTAGGGTGCCAGGAAACAACCCCAGTGTGATGTGTAATTATGTTAGTTAAAGAAAGAAAGCTAATAAATTTATTTGACCCCGGTTAAGGAACACACTATAAGGAAGTTAATGTTAGAAATAGATTCTAAACAAGTAAAAAGCATAGGTTACAGAATCCTTCTGATAGTTATGATACTGATTTGATTTGCTTAACTTTGTCTAAAAACTGATTTCATCGTTCCTTCAAAACCGGCACCGAAAAAAGGTTCTGTCGCTATTTTATACGTTCGTAGAACTACCGAATTACGTTTATTTTTTCAGGTCAAAGACATTTTGAGCTTTGTTTACGAAGATATTCACTTCGTGCTGTGGTTTACCCGAAAACAACTATGACTAACTAACTTTATTTCAGTTTTAACGACAATGAGACTATATTTGTTGTTGGAAACAACAATATTTGTAGTCTAAGCTTATTTTATGTAATCAAACAAGTTCGGTTGCAGTAAAGTTCGATCAAAACAACGATTTGTAGGTATTCTTTTGAGTTCACGAAACGCGAAATTAGAGCGCATTTTAGTGCTCCGTGCACACTAGGATATGTGGTTTTACATTCAAAATTGAAGCTTATAGCCGCAATTGCACTGCATCGGGGAATGCAATTACGTGAACTACTGAAAGAAGACTATGACGTTTTATAATGTAAAATGTAAAGTAAAATTCAACCCTATAGTGCCGGTACGTTTGTCGTAAAAATAATCGTTTTAAATTAACCGATTTAAACCATAATCCGTTTAAAACCCAATTAAAATTTGTTTATAACGGCTAAAACCACGAACACGTGAGCCGGACATGGATTACGTATTTCTTGAAAATTCAATTAAAAGGCTTATTGAAACAATTCACCATTTTTTAAAATAAATATTCAATCATATTTATAAGTACTAAAGCAATCAAGTAGTATTAAAACAGTCTTGATACGCGTATTAATTAAAACGAATGGTCGCCATGTGGTTGAAATTGGACCGTATTTTTTTTTTAATCTATACTATTATTATAAAGCTGAAGAGTTTGTTTGTTTGAACGCGCTAATGTCAGGAACTACTGGTCGGAATTGAAAAATTCTTTTTGTGTTGAGTAGCCCATTTATTGAGAAAGACTGTAGGCTATAAGACATTGCGCTACAATCAAAAAGAGCGGAGCTGCAAACGAAAAATGGACGAAAACTGGCTGGTAATTCTATGCGACGGGAAGGGGAGCGAAAATTTGACGCGGACGAAGTCGCGAGCAGAAGCTAGTATTTAATAAAATATTAGCTTTCTGCACTTCTTCTCCATATAAACTTTAACTGTGCCATATTTACTTCACGTGCTAATATATAGATAGATTTAAAAAAGTATGTTGTAGCTAGGTCATCACTCTCCTAGCCTTATACCAATTTATTTGGGGTCGGCGCAACATGTCTTTTTCTTCCACACTTTTCTATGTTGTAGCTAAGTATCAATCAAAATTACTCTGATTAAGTTTTTACTCAGTCACTGCATATTTTTATATCGTATATTTTTAAATTGCCCCTGATATTTCCCGAATCAGGGAGTGGGTGTGGTCTAGATTACTTCATGTTAAGCCTCAGTGCATTGTATACACAAAAAAAACGTTATAAACGTTATAACGTTATAATAATTATGGTTTCAAATAGCTTTGAAAGAAAAACTGGCTTAAAACGTCTAAAATCCGATTTACTGAACGGGGGCTTACTCTTCAACGTAATTTTAATTCCAATCTAATGCCAATACGATTCCAATTTTAATTCTGTATACACGTAATTCGGTACTTTTGAAAACAATAGTGTCAACATTGGAACAACAACAACGCCCGAACTCGATTCCACTTAGTTCTAAAAAATGGACACCCAGTTTAAACACATTTTGGCGCTAGCATCAAATTCAAGAATACGAAAAGTTCCAATTCCAATGTCAATCGATCGGAATTAAAATAAAGAGTAATCCAACTGGTCAGCCTATTACGAAGTACTCGAAAATATTTACATCTCTATTGTAGTGACCGTATGGATTGAGGAGCCATGTGTCATATTGAAACGCAATTACTACAAATATTTAGTAGTAAATTAGCCGATATTGTAGGCTCGATTCTGAAATTTGTAGTATCCTATTGTATTATTTAGTTTCCAGTGGTCAGCGCAGATACTGACAACTAGGTCGTTTCCATTTATGAGTAGGATTCAGGTCAGTAAGTTTATATAAATAAACCGATTAATACCCAAGACTGAGTCGGAAGCGAGCCTTAATCTCGATTTCCAGCTGCCAATTTAGACGTTATCTGCAGCCAAGCATCGCGTTAATTGATTAGATTCACTCTTACTTTGCGGTTTCCGATCACTGCAGCAGACAGATTTGAACGTGGAGTTACATTCACTACTTAATGAGCTCTTGATTTGGCTGTCAGAAACTGAGTGTAACTTTATCGTTAATAGTTATGCCACTTCAAATTTAGTAATGTTCCAAAATTGCTCAATGTAATGCACGATAGGTATTAAAGTATTCCTTCAAGATATTGAATACTTACGTTTCTACAAAACAGTAATATGGTTGTTTACGAAAGAACATGCGAGCTTGATGTTTTAATAAAACGTAGATAATAGTTAACCATTGGGATTTACGAATATTGAGTTTTAGAATATACAGAGCGCTATGGAAAAATAACAATTTAAGAACGACCACTTTTCAAATAAACTTAGTTGAAATGCTCGAATCGAATTCTTTGTAAACTGACAATGCGCGAATCCTTTCAAAATCTAAAGAATGGAATGATTTAATTCAATAGACGATTATGGAGTCTGTGGCCGTAGATTGCGGGAACTCAGAACAATCGTCTGGCGCTTAATTGACGCGGCTGCCACGAATGATAAACCGATGAATTCCAAGCAATTAGTCTGCCCAGACCAACTCAACGTGGAATTCAAGACGGGCACAGTTAATTTCCTGGTTTCTGCAAAATCAGTATTTGGTTGGGCGGTACAAAGTCAATGTTCAGCACCATAAAGTTTTCATAATTAAGTTAAAAGTTTAAAATTCAGTTTGCATACATTTGCGGTTTACGTGAACCGAGTGTTGATGTTCATTTCAAGCAAAACAGTTTTCTGTGGATTTAATATCATAGCTGTGATAGTAATTTCAGAGTACAGATAAAGTTATAAGTGGTTGAGAGTTGTAGACTGTGGTCAGTGTTTGGATTAATCGTAAACAAGGGCATAGATAAAGTTTGGACAGTTTAGACGGAGTTCAAAAAGCGGTCAAGGGAGAGTCGGACTCGAAGAGAAACGCACGAAGGGAAAGATTAATTAATATTAGTGGTATGGTGGTTTATTTGTTGTGCGTTCTCTGTGACACAAACGAGATTGGCAGTTTTAGTGTCCTTAATTTCAGGCGCGGTTATGATGGGATCCGACGCCTCCGCAGCCCAAGTACCTTAACTTTCCTTGAACTTAAACTAAAGGTTTTTATATTTCAGTTATATTGCAGTTGAAAATATGTATCAATGACATCGTGACTTGAAACCTATTAAGCTCATTGACATGTAGTTCATGAGGTAAAGCCTTGTGTTCAATTGACAATTTCTCTCAGCACACGTCACTTGAAACGTTGCCGTGGGGCTGTGTCGACAAACGTCTAAATATTTTGCCAGACATGTCATGCGACGTGGCCCAACGTCGCTCGCCCGTCATATCAAGGGACAGGTATCGCAGGAAGCTGTACGAGTCGTAGCGTGTCTGGCGGTGTACGATGCATGAAAAAAATTGGCGATGGTTTGCAATTGCAGGGCAACAAACTTTCTTGCACACATGTTGGATGAATACGTAGGTCGTATTTTCCGTTTTATTAATCCAAAAGCATGGTTTTCTTTGATTTGCTTTTATTTTTGATGAAATATATTTTGTTTTTACTGTTTAGCCTATGTCCTTTCTCAGGCTCTAAACTATCTGTGTACCAAATTTCATTTAAATCGGTTCAGTAGTTTTCGCAGCAAAGCAAGACAGACAGACAGACAGACAGACCGACAGACAGACAGAGTTACTTTTGCATTTATAATATTAGTGTGGATAGTGTGGATTTACTGCAATTATGCAGACAATTAATCATACGGTAAATCTGTAGATACTCTATGATTTTGTGCTTTTTTGTATGATAAAGTGTCATGGACTCCGCGTACATGGAGCCACCTGCTCTGGGGAAACTAAAACAATATGCTGTGTTACCTGTCTTCATTGAGATTTAGACAACCAAGTTGTATGAAGTCCTGCCATTCTTCTTTCAAGTATCTACCTATTACACTTCAGAAGATAGACTTGTGATAGACAGATGGACAGCGTAGTCTTGGTAAATTGGATGCCGTCGGCACCCTTTGAGACTAGAACCCTATAAAACGAGCTAGTTTAAAAAAAAATCAATGCTTATTATTAGTTCATTAGGAGAGCCGGTGATGAAATGGACCTAGCTAAATTATTTTTTAACTCTTAGTATCTACATCATTCCTTTTTTTAATAACACCGTTAAACTTAACATAATGTATTCCGGCAATCAGTGGCAGCGGCCATCTTGAATTTAACATGGTAGGTACTATATATACTATGTATATGGACATCAGCATGAATTGTTATCAGCACTAAAGATTTGAACCAAATATCACATTATTCTGTGCAGGAATGGAGTAGGAATTCAATGACTAAATTTCACCCACAAAGAAACGGTAAAAGCTACTTATTTATTTATTTATATATGCTTTATTGTACACCATAAAACAATTTCACAAAGAACATTTAACAATAAAAACATACAATGGGCGGCCTTATCGCTTTCTGCGATCTCTTCCAGGCAACCTTGGAATGGACAATGATTGCGTGGACATAAAAATGGGGTTGTCACTGGTGCAAATACAATTTACTTTAATAAATACATATAATAATCATATATATCCTGTATAATAGATACTTATATACATACATTCAATCTCTATTATTCAAGAAGAAAAGTTACAAACAGGTACCGACTTCCGCTTACAATTTAATTTTATAAAAGAACATTTTCTTTTAAGAGGTTGACTATAAAACTTAATAGGCAGTATTAATAGATGGTCTTTAAGGTATTTAAGTAGATGCCTCCAACGGCATGCGCTTTTAAAATGTCATTTTCGTATTTCCATCTTTTTTAACTTTCACTTTTAACGCAGTCGGGATTTTTCTTTTGCAATTTTTTTTTTAGATTTACACTGTCTGGTTAGTAATAAATGTTTTTTCACTTTAATAAGATCGATTATGTAAGCAGCCTCTCACCGCTTTATAATTTTGAAAATTTTAGTGAGAATGGTTGCTAACCAACTTTAAATGGTTTGATCCTAAACGGTTATTTTAAAGGTAAAATAAATAGAAAAAAACTAATTTTCCACCGGATTTTCAAATAACTATTCAATTATATGCCATTTGATGTAGTTTTTTTATTATTCACAATATGATGTTTAGTTATCACGATTTTGAATTTTGATTGTCCTGTCCTGCTGTAGTTACATTTACAAAATTAAGACAAATCAATTGACTTAAGAATCATCAAAAACGGCTCACGCGTGTGGTCACGAGTGGCACAAAGTAACAAACATACATAAGCTGATTAATATATTGCCGTCCACAGTCAGGTAAGACAACCGTTTTTCTGAAATTCGTTTTCTTCTTAGGCTGATATTACTGCGACCAAATTGGTCGTTAGCCGTTTCCTATTATGTTGAAGTGGGCCTCCAGTCTATCCAGATCTAGCTGAATACCAGTTTTAGACAAGTAGCGTCTGTCTATCTGCCGTCCAAAACCCAGTTACTGGGTAACAAGATACCTGTCTATCAAACTGTGAATTAAGAAATAAGATCGCAATATAAGTGTAAAAAAATTAAATTAACTCTAAATATTAGTTAGCAAGCAACAAGATAATCCGAACCACAGCTTTGTTGTTTACTTAACGAAACCCTGCGCTGGTCGGAACTCAATAAAAACCCGACGTGTTGTTTTAAACTCTCATTGCGGAAACTTGCAAAAAAAACTGGCGAGCAGCGAGTCACACTCGTGTAAAGTCGCCGCGGCAGCAAGCAACTTTTGTTTGATGCGGCGGCGACTGTTGTGGCTAATGCGAATGTGTGCCGTGGATTTGTGTTTTCCCTAACTCTCTGCTCTCACCCCTTTCGTTATTTTGTAAACAAACTGTGAACAATATCTCGGTCTCTCTCATAGACTCCTAGACAGTTCAAACATTCACGGTAGCATGTGAAATGCTTTGTGGCAAAGTTTACCGGGAGGGTCTAAACAACTGAAAAATGTGTCGTATTATTATGACTTTCATCGAAATTTACATATCTATGCTATTCTGTAGAATTGGTAGCATATATCGGAATGCCATACTATAATATAAATCTGACTTTTTAATGGAATGAGCAATAGTGCCTTGTCCAAACGACATGTTAATTTTCTCGGCCGTTTGCCTTGCACTCTTTCCTAGATTATGCTCGTAAAGCATGATCGCTCGTAGTTGACGCGGTTCCATTTTGAACTTAACTGAACAACTCGGAACGCGCGCGCCCTTTTATACCCCTTGGCGTAAAGTTCCTAGAACATTCTGTAGAATGATAGATTATTCTAGCGTGTTACCGAATTAAAACCTAGAAAATGTTTAATGAAATCCAAGTGTCCACGAACTTATGCACCAACCTAATAATACCCTTGCATTTTGTTTTATTCTTTGTTTTTATTCCACTTTGTAAGTTTTGGTCTGAATTTGTTTCATTTGATTTGTTTGGGAAGATTCTTTTATATTTAATTTGTTTGTGCATTTTATTTCTTTTAACTTTAGGTATATAGGATTTGTTGTACACAGGAGGCTTATGTCCAGAAGTGGACGTTTTCGGGCTGAAATGATTATATAGTATTTAGTTTGTGGAAGCTTGTAAGTGACAACTGTAAGCGCTAAATATAAATTATTTATTTACATATGAGACTAAACTTTTTGAAGAATAAATAAATAAAATATTTAAACCGTATTAAGTGTATTAAATTATAACCAAACTACAATGAACATCATATTTAATAATTGATTAATGTATCAATTTTATTTTAAAATTAATAGATAAGTCTACTCTTAAAAGCTTGAAATGGCAACACCTTTGTTATTTTTCCTAATCATCTATATATATAAAAGAAAGTCGTGTTAGTTACTTCACTTATAACTCAAGAACGGCTGAACCGATTTAGCTGAAAATTGGCAGGGAGGTAGTTTAGAGCCAGGAGAAGGACATAGGATACTTTTTTTTTTTTTTTTTACTTTTTACCATAATCATTTATTTATTCCGTTCGACCGCGTTCCCGTGAGACGTCACATAAAACGTCAAAGAGAATACAAGTCACTATAAACGTTGCCTTCGAAGTACCAGGTTATCATAACTTGACAGGAGCTTACCAAACAAAGGAGTGTCAGCTAGAAAACGCTTTATGCCTTCGAAGTACCAGGTCATCATAACTGGGTAGGAGCTAACCTAACATATGAGTGTCAGCTAGAAAACGCTTACCAGATCACCACCGCGTACCAGGTTGTCAAACTTGGTACGTCTGGGTCAACTAATTATCTATACTAATATTATAAAGCTGAAGAGTTTGTTTGTTTGATTGAACGCGCTAATCTCCGAATCGAATCCGGTCCGAATTGAAAAATTCTTTTTGTGTTAGGTAGCCTATTTATCGAGGGAGGCTATAGGCTATATAACATCACGCTACACCTCAGAGGAGCGGAACAGTAATGAAAAATGTTGCAAAAACGGGGAAAATTTATTCCTTCTGAGAGTTTCCGTTGCGTGCGCTGCGTAAACGGTTAAAGTAACGCAAAAATCATGTATGACGGGATTGTTATTTTTAAAAAGTTCAAAAAAAAAGTCCCAAGAGCATATGTCTATCTTTTAAGGTTGACTCACTATAACTCAAGGAGCGAAAATGGACGAAAACTAGCAGGCAAATCGATGCGACGGGAAGGGTAAGGGGAGCAAAAATTTGACGCGGACGAAGTCGCGGGCAGAAGCTAGTTGTAAATAAAGGAAATGATTGCCCGTCATTTTCACGTTTATCTCAGTCCGATGTCATATATGCTTTGGATGGAGCTATTACTGACTTAGAGGTGACCCTGGGTGTAACATCTCGTCAGTTAAAAAGAGTTAGTTTTGGGACTTCTAAATGCTAGTGGTTATTTTTGACGTAGACACTAGAATATTCCAAAAATATGACTTACTAGCTTTTGCCAGCGGCTTCGCCCGCGTGGAGGTCGGAAAATATCCCGCGTTTGTACTACCAGTATAAAAGTAGCCTATGTGTTAATCCAGGTATTTTTTTTTTAGCTCGAAAGCGCATTTTCATCCGACTTGCTTCAAATTTATCATCACTGCTCGGCTCCTATGTGTCTTAGCGTTATGTTATATAGCGTTATGTTATATAGCCTATAACCTGCCCAGGAGTATGGACTACAATCGTACTAAGTATGGTTAAAATCCCTTCAGTAGTTTTTGACCCATGCGTGCACATACAGACAGACAGACAAAAAAAATACTGATTGCATTTTTGGCATCAGTATCGATCACCATTCATCCTCCAATATTAATTTTGAATATATTTTCAATGTACAGAATTGACCTCTGTACAGTTTTATTATAATTATAGATGATCGTTTGTGATTATTGCACTGTTGCATACATAGTTTTGCATGTATATTCACAAAAATGTATGAAACACGCGATGAGGTGCCATTGTATGTAGCGGAAAAGCCAGCGGTATTTGCCGAGCGGTTAGCGGTAGCGGCGCGCAGCGTGGAGCGCACATAACTGGGATGCCACGTCTCATAGCGTGGGTACAGCGGCGGCGGTTGAGCGGCGGCCAGGGGGTTGACACTACGTACATTTTGACAGCAAAGTAAAGAAAGAGTTGCCATCTAGATGGTGGCCCATTACTATTAAATTACATTCAATTTTCAACAGGTGGCGCTATAACTTGATCGAAATGTTTTATTTAAAACTAGCTTTTGCCAGCGGCTTCGCCCGCGTGGAGGTCGGAAATTATCCCGCGGGAACAAACTACCGGGATAAAAAGTAGCCTATGTCCTTTCTCAGGCTCTAAAATATCTGTGTACCAAATTTCATTTAAATCGGTTCAGTAGTTTTAGCAGGAAAGCGAGACAGACAGACAGACAGACCGACAGACAGACAGAGTTACTTTTGCATTTATAATATTAGTTTAGAAGTTTAGATTAGATAAGATTATTGATGTAATATTAATTGGAAATAAGTATGAGAAAAATAAAAAACTCATCTTACAAATTGAAATAGACACATAAATGAAATACAATTTGGCAAAGCACAAATATCACCTTTATTTAAAAAGACCTGGTGCCCGATTTTACCTATGATGTATTAAGTGACAGTTCTTGAACTGAAAATAAACAATCACAATATGGCGATTTGCTGCATTCTGCGTACGCGCATTTTGTAGTTCCCGATCTGTATTGTTGTATTTCGTTGTAATTACCACAATTCCATCGGGACTGTCGTCCGTCGTCGTCTGTTTCGTCCTATTTCTGGAACGTGTTCTACTAGAACATGTTGCAGAGATAGGACGAAACGTTCTATTAGAACATGTTATCATACATATATCTATAGCTATGTAGGTATGTGATTAGTTTGGGGCCAAGTTACAGATGGCGTATTGTCAAATAGATTTGCATTTTTATCACGCAAGAGGGCTCTCTTTTCCCTGTATATTAGTTTACTCTTTGGCGGCGGCTTACCCATTAAAATATTTGTAGTGGAAAATGAACTCCGAAATATTTATTACAGATAGACTGCCAATATTAGGGTTGCCAGATACAGGCTAATCATTTCCGGGACAATTCAACAAAAAAAAACTTTCTTTCATTTATATAACCGGTTTTTTATACATACGTGAGTGTATTTATATGTATTTTTAATACTTATCTATATATTAATACGTGAAGCGAAAACTTTGGATCCCTTTTTACGAAAATTGGGCGGACGGAGTATGAAATTTCGCACACTTATAGTTTATACACAGAAGAAGTGACGAATGCTAATATTTTTTAAATTATACGTAAAAATACATTATTTTCAATAAATAACACGTTACACACACTACTATTCATTACCGTGTATTTAATAGACACATGCACAAATCGAGTATATATTTGTTTTTGGTATAATTTGTCTATAGCCTTACTGAATGTCAAATAAATTATGGATTACGAAAGTTTATTGTCGAAATCTGTGGTCCAATCGAGAATATCTGTCTTTAATATTTTGTGTCTATAGTCTTGCTGAATTTGTCAAATATAACCATAAGTAATAAATATGACAACATGAAGTAAATGCTGTTCTGTCACCTATCAAAACTGTAATCTTATGTAATACTTTGAAATAATCTATATAATGTATTAATACGTGAAGCAAAAACTTTGCACATCGTTGTACGAACATTGTGCGAACGGCGGTGTATGAAATTTGGCACATTTAAAGTTCATTTGGAGAAATAGTGCTGAATACTAATATTTGTAAATATTAACGAATAATGGTCGAGTTTCGACCTCTGGGCGACCACTAGTCACTATAGATAAGTATTAAAGATACATATAAATAAAAAAGAGGTTTTTATAGACAGGCATTTTACCTCCGTCCGGGAGTCCTTTACTACGCAGTGAAGTAGTACTCGTGGTGGATCTATCCTAAATCCATCCACATTCAGCACAACCTAGTTGGGGGTTCATATTCACACTCGCTTCCACGGACTCCACCGCGACGGAGGATTCACACTTTTACTTGCTCTCCGCGCTAACATTGGTGGCGGGTAAGGTAGCTTACATATTTATCAGTTAATTTTTTAGGGCTATGGCCACCAGAGCTTTGCCAAAATGGTGAGATTTCAAGCAAGATACGTCAAAATTTATCAAAGTCTGCAGTTCTCTAAAACTATTCAGCAGGCTGAATATTACGAATTGGCATCTCTTGGTATGTATATCATAACTTAAGAAAAACTAGTGTGTACGGAATCCGGGACAGCAAAAGATAATTCCTGGACCCGGGATAAGACGTGAAATTTCGGGACAACTGGCAAGCCTAGCCAATATGTATGTCTAAAAATCCTCAGCGTACATTTAAAATTGTTATTTATTGTTGTGGGAAGTGATTAAACAATGTTTTCCAGAAAAGGAAGGTAAGTTTAATTAAATTTAACATTTATAAAAGTACCAACCCGCTAAAATATTTGGTAGTTACTTTTATAATTAATTTGTTGAAATATGCCGCTAGAAAAGTTGACAACAGAGTATAATGTACTTAGATTACGACTACGACGATTGCTGCCACTAACACTACTGAGTAGTACTTGGCATGACAACGCCCCACCTGTCGATACCGCGCGCGCAGCTTAACACGCCGCATTGCGCTAAGGCAAAACTCGTGGCCACAAATATCAGCGCCATCTCCTGTAACCCAGTGATCAAGTTATTTAAACTGTTTAACTTTGTTTAGAGTTGCTCCACATAACGAGACAGGTGTCATAAATTCAAAGGTCTTATTTTATGCCACTATAACGAATATATTATATTTATACCTTAGTCCATGGGCTTTAGCATAGTTTCACATATCTTTAATAGTTATCTGAGAGCACTGATCGTCGGATTCAGAAGCACCATATAGTCGACATAACGTTTTACGATTACAGAACGATTTCTACAGCCTAACAAGCGTAACTAATAAAGATTTATTTACATACGACGTATAGCATATAACGCTAACTCCGCAAATCTATATCTATACTTATAATAAAACTGTAGAGAGGTCAATTCTGTACATTGAAAATACATTCAAAATTAATATTGGAGGATGAATGGTGGTCGATACTGATGCCAAAAATGCAATCAGTAAATTTTTTGTCTGTCTGTCTGTCTGTCTGTCCGTCTGTCTGTATGTGCACGCTTGGGTCAAAAACTACTGAAGGGATTTTAACCAAACTTGGTACGATTGTAGTCCATACTCCTGGGCAGGTTATAGGCTATATAACATAACGCTAAGACACATAGGAGCCGAGCAGTGACGATAAATTTGAAGCAAGTCGGATGAAAATGCGCTTTTGAGCTAAAAAAAAATAACCTGGATTTACACATAGGCTACTTTTAATCCCGGTAGTACGTTCACGCGGGATATATTCCGACCTCCACGCGAGCGAAGCCGCTGGCAAAAGCTAGTAAAAGATATTTAAGAGTTCATTTATAGGTACACGTCTGTTATAGCGGGATTTTATCGCGCATTCAGAATTATAGAAACCCAATAAGAAATTACTAGTGGTCGCCCAGTGGTCGACATTCGACCATAAATCTATATGCATATCCATTAAAACTAAATGAAAAAATAATAAGGTTATATTTGACATTCAGTAACACTATAGACAAATATTCTCGATATAATCATAGATTTAAAAAAAGAAATAGGTTATATATCTATAAAATTAATTTATTACCTATGGTTATACTTGACATTCAGTAAGACTAGGGACACAACATATTAAAGACAGATATTCTCGATTGGACCACAGATTTCAACAATAAACTTTTGTAAAAAAGGGGTGCATAGTTTTCCCTTCACGTATTAATATATATTGTATATTATTTTAATATATTATGTATATCTACAAATTGTCGCAAATCAATTTATTATCCATAATTATATTTGAAATTCAGTAAGGCTATAGACAAATAATACCAAAAACAAATACAGACTCGATTTGACCCTAGAACTCCAAATAAACAAAAGAATATATATGCATGTGTGTGCGTGTTTGTGTGTGTGTGTGTGTGTGTGTGTGTGTGTGTGTGTGTGTGTATGTGTGTGTATTTATACACGGTAATGAATAGTACTGTATGTAACGGGTTATTTATTGAAAATAATGTATTTTAACGCTTACGTTTTTGAGCCATGGCTGGAGGCTTTAATTTATTAAGGTAGCCACAGGCAAGTTCGGTTAAGCAGCCTACAATCTCATAGGTTGACCTGTGGGATGTAATTAAATAAAAATCGGAAAGAGTCGACCGACCGCGGCTGCCCCGTGGGCCGGCACGCGGCGATGCGATGAGCGGAGGCGTGCGATGTAAACAAAATTACTAGGTCACAGCGGTCATGGCTCAGAGTGGCGCGGCCGGCGAGCGCGGCGCGGCGGACGAATTTAGAGTCGAGCGTGTTGAATAAATAATTTCGCCACGCAACAATGGATCAGAAGTTTTTTATAGCAGACATTATGCAGAGACTTGCCATATGGATGGCAAGGCAATTCGAATAATCATAGTCAAATAATTGTAAAGGAATGTATCAACGACCATTCTTGTATATTATATTCAAAATAATTTTTGGGGTAGTTTCTGTAATCATTGTAAGCCTTGAATTCATTAGAGTCATCCCATTATTATTGAAAGGACGTTACTCGTTGCCTGGTATTTAAAAATCCTAGACCAAAAAAATACGATTCTAGGCAGGCTCGTGCCACTTTTGATACAGGCATTCTTGAATACGTCTGATGTGGCCGCAGTCGCCGCCGCCACTGACGGATCGTGGCGTGGTGGCGCTACTCGCGGGACGCCCCGCGCCGCAAGAGACACCGCAAGACGCAACCACCCAATGTCCTAGCTGAGGCCTTAAACTTCACCATACTGCATAGAAATAACCACGTTTTCGAAAATAATTTTATGAAATATAACGATAACATAATTACGAGGTTTTTTTGATTTTCAGATTTGCTATTTGTTGATTTTTTGTCAAAAGCAAGGAGAGCCATTTTTTGAAAATTTTGACACAGGATCGCCCTCAATGACGTCCCGATAGACTGGGCGCGAGCTGATTTGACCCGATTTTCTGTTGAATTCATTCAAAACAACAAACTGCTATTAAAATATACGTTAACTTCTCTCAAAAATACGATTACTCACTCACTTACTGTACCTGCAATTTTCACATTATTTTGTGCTGTAATTTGGAAATGAAACGTAAAATGGTTTTTAACGTGTTTTGAACCATTAATTTCACTTCAACAAGGATGTATCGATGACTTATATTTTTCAGGACTTACATACATTAATTTGATAATTTATTATTTAACCTGAAATAGACAACTTCGGATAATCTCCCGTTAAGAAGAACTAAGCGTTTATACACGGAAAGAAACAAAAAACGACGTTACTTATACATCTGTACATAAAAGAACATTTCGGCTAAACAGGTATTTATTCCTCTCTAGCCGAAATGTAATTGTAATTCAATATACATATATTTTTATTATTTTTTTATTGATCGGATAACAAAAATCCATTGGGTTAGTAACAATATCTTAACATATGTTAGTAAATAACTAATAACAGAGACAGTGTACAGGTGACGAGCGACGTCACCAACGGGCTGTCTTGTCTCCCGGCTATAACACGTAGAATGCTGTTGGGGCTGCCACGGAGTCTGTTTAGCAGCGACGCCGCCTTCTTACGACGTACAGCATTGAAGCAGTCGGTACGTGCCTCAGCGAACATAGAAAATGCGCTACAGAACCGAGGCAGCTGCAACAGCACTCTAAATGAGTTGTTGTATTGGATCCGCAGAGCATTGTAGCCCTTCTGAGTGTAACTGAACCACAGGCTCCCCGAGTACAGCGACGTGCAATATGCTTTAAACAATGTTATTTTGACCGCAACCGTACATCGGAAGAACCGGCGGGCCAGCACATTAGCTCGAACCGACAATGCTCTGCGCTCCCTCTCCATATCTGCGTCGTCCTTCATATCATCCGTGACCAAGTGACCCAGGTATTTAAAAGAGTACATTCTGTGCAACTCCACACCGTTTAGTAACAAAGGCGGGGCGGTGGAGGGACCCTTAGTATCGGACTTGAATACCATGTATTTTGACTTGCCTTCGTTGTATACAAGGCCATGAGAAGCAGCATACGACTCGCAGATATCGAGAAGCTTATATACGTCTGTCTACTCTATGGGAAATTCAGCAGTGACATTTTTATGAACTATGACGGATAATTAGTTAACTTGTAAATAGCATTAACTAATGCTGGTCATAAGTTAACATACCTATACTAACGTCACATTTAGGAAGAATTATACCGAACAAACGAATAGTTCAGACACGTTGCAGAAATAACAAACGCTCTTCTAAACGAGATCTTTTCCATGAAACCTTATCTTAACGGTATTTTTCGCCAGGATTAGCATTATGTCTGACTGACTTAGAAACACTCTTGCCGTTCTGGGCATACGAGTATAGTACGAGGCCATATTTAAAGTAAACGGTGGCTTAAAAGACGATGTTTGCAAGATACAAATGTAATAAAAGTTAATAATTGATGACATATCAATATTTCAATACTACGAAATTACTCAAATTCAGAGCTGTATAGCTCTTTATACATACGCAAGTACTAACAATCATGAGAAGAGATTTTCTCATTTGTGCCTTAACGATTATGACTAACGATATTGGACTTCAGGGCGTATTCGCCCAATCTCTTTTTGATTTATTTTATGAATCCGACTCTGCTGGAACAAGTTCAATAGAATACTAGTGCAACCACTAACATCCAACAGACTTGGAACAATAAAGGACCGGAATGCCGCAGTATCCACCGACTTTTTGTGAGCACAGAGCTCAGCGTAAATTGTCCAAGGATGCAATAAAAGACTGGGGTGAAAAATTGCATTCCGTTTTCACATTGTTCTTAACGTGAGCTTCGGACAATTGAAGTATTTAATACTGCGGGTTTCTGCACAAACCGTCAGCTGCGGACAAAGGCGTGGTGGTAGCGAGCCTTTGTCCGCTTATGCTGAATGGCTTAGGGTATTTTAGAATTGGAAAATCGTAGTTATTGTTATCTAGAAATAAATTTTTACCATATTAAATTAAGTGTGTATAACTATCTATAGGTTCCTCACCAGTCGGTCTATCTTGTAGGCTTGTATATAATGTTCGCTTGGGCATTAATATTAAAAAAAAAAAATGAAAGGAGAAACGGTACTGAGAGCTTTCTCCCTCTCACCCACGTAGAAATAAAAATTCATAAAAGTTGGACCCACTGAACTCGATACGGATCCGTCCTCGCTTTTGTTATATAATTTATGAGCTTGTAACAATAGGGGTGGGATAGGATGGGAGTACAAGAGGTGATCCGCAGTGACATTGTTCTGGCGGCCGCGCGAGATAAAAATCAAATATTTAACCAGTTGACCCACATTGCTGTATCTAGTCTGTTTTATAAGCAGACATTTTATAACCTGCAAAACTTTTATATAACCTGAAGGCCTCAAATTCGTAAGGCCAAAGGAAACTCTGGAAAAGGAAGGTGGCCTGTGAGGTTCCATACTTACATGGTAAATATATGAATACGGGTCGTTGAAGCTTATCTTGAAGTTTAGCTCGTTTAGACACAACTAGGTATTTACCGAACTTGTTTAAATTGGTTTGTCTACACACCAATTCAGACAACTCGCTACCCAACTAATGCAAATTCAAGTTAGCTTTTAGTACTACAATAGGGGCTAACTATTAGCCGCAACGTTATTTAGAATAATTATTTCATAGAATCTCGAAGCTCGTGAATGGCATACAGCTGAAGTAGGAGAGGAAAGGTTATGGAAATATATTTTTTTTTTAATTAACAGGGTTTTGCAAGGTAGTTCTTGTATATATAAAGTTTGAAGTACGTAATAATTGTTTCTATTAAAATTAGTTATAACATGTATCGGCATGAGAGAGTGCTGGAAGCTTTGTACCAAGTGAACAGTTCCTATAGTGATGATTTCTGCGAGCCTAGCCAATCGTCTTTATTACCTAGGCTTGAGGTACTAAAGTCTTGGTGCAGAATTAACCCATGTCTGCAGTATCAACGCTGGTAAGGAAAATATAAACGGCACAAACTGTTTCGTAAAAACAAATGCACCATAAACTTGGTCCTAATAGAAAAGATAATTCACTAATAGTAAAGTTTTTATTTTCTATTTATAAACTTTTGGAATTAAATACTGCCAAAATGTGTGGTGTATCTGCAGCTGAAATTACCGTTGCATCGTAACGAAAATGTAGAATTAATTTCAGTTCCGTCATCAAAATGATTGCATAACCGCACGCGTATTCAAATAAATTACTGCGTTATGTTATGATATAAAACCATGATAAATAAATAAATATCTTTGCACAACCAACACATCGTTGTCTGATCCCAAACTAGGCAGAGCCTCTACTATGGTAACCAGACAACTGATAAACATACTTATATATTTCTAAATACATCTAGACACGCGGCAGCGTGTCAAGCCAAGGTCAAGTAACAGAACTGGCGAGCAGCACCGTGTGTAATATTACACGAACCATTTGGAGCCACATTTGACCTCCTCATAACTCAAAAACTATTTCATATAAACGTGTCAAATTTGGCTGATATAGTGAGACTTGCAAGATACAAATGTGCTCCAAATTTCATAAACATATCTCAAACGGTTATTTAGATATTCACGTCCAAAAATCATCATTTTTATCACTGACTGAAAGGAATAAATCAGAAACTGGTAAATTTTTATCATTTTATTACAATTTTTCACTTAATTGATTCTATTAGGAACACTTATAACAAAAACCATTTGGTGTTAATTTTGTTATAAATACGTACCTACGAATAATTTATGTACAAAAAGTAATGATATCCCATCAAAAACATAAATGTGAAATGAGAGCCAAGTTCAATATTATGACATATGCCTTGGTTGTTGACTTCAACGACAAAAGAAGTGAGATCTAAATGGGTGCCAAGTTCAATGGTCAGTCCTGACTTGGCTAGTTTTCATATACGAATTATATTATAGCCTTCGCAAGTTTTAAACCTGTTACTTGTCGGTTCTTATTTTATTATACCGAAAATTTGGCTTGCTGGTAGAAACTAGCCATCGCACATAATAATTCGTATATGAGAACTAGCTAAGTCAGGACTGACCATTGAACTTAGCACCCATTTAGATCTCACTTCTTTTGTCGTTGAAGTCAACAACCAAGGCATATGTCATAATATTGAACTTGGCTCTCATTTCACATTTATGTTTTTGATGGGATACATATTACAGATAATGATGAATTATCTATTAATGATACATTACACCTTTGAACTGTGACTTTTAAAATCGCCCTCGACTTTTGTTAATTTAATGCATATTAAATACAACTACTTGCGCGTAACGCTATAAATTATTTGCAGTACCATGCAAATGTATGAAACCGTAAAACGACGTTGACTATACAAGCACTCAATCTAATAAAATGATTTTAGTAAACCGAGTTGGTCGGACCACGTTCCTTTTGACGATAAAGCGTGGTTCTTTTATAGTGCTACGGTACGAAGAACCTAGTCTTTACACTGTATTTTTATGTCTTTCAGCGAAAAATTGTATTACGATGTTTATTCTAGCCTTTTCACTGTTAATTCAGGAAACACGGTCACTGCAACGTTGACAAAGGGCTGTTTGTGAAAGCTTGAAGAAGATAAGAAATCCTTAACTAGTTCTTGTATTGGCGTCAAGAAAATACTTAAACTGTTTATTTTATACTTTGGCTCGAGTTCTTGGTATAAGTTTGTGTCAAGAAACTCGATCCAAGCAATGAATTCTTCTGCCAGGGTCGCGTGATTTGTTCGAAAGAGATACCGTGGCGCTGGCACATGGGCAACTGAAGGAACACGGGTGGGTTTTAGTCAGTAAAAGTCTGACACGCCCTCCCGCTCCGCCCAAGAGCGGGAGACGTCATTTGATAATTTCCCAACGACAAAAAAAAGGAATGAATTCTTTACTGAGAATTAAACAAATTTAACTTTGGAATTCTTATGCTGTACCTACTCAGCATTAGAATCATGTATACTTGCACATGCACTTGTTTTTCGTATAGGGTCACCGCATTATGCTGAGCGATGACCCTTTTTTGCGTAGACGTAACTCCAGTTTTCGTCCAGCTTTTTTTATTTTTGTGTGTTTTTGGTGTTTCTTTGCCTCATGTTTACTGCAAATAAAAGTATTTTCTTTTTTTAGGGTTCCGTACCAAAATGGTAAAAAGGAACTCTTATGTTGCGACTCAGCCTGTCTGTCCGTCTGTCTGTCACACCTGGATATCTCTTGAATTACTAATGCTATCAACTTCAGGGATGGTTTTACATGACTTTTACCCGAATATTTTTAAGAAATATTTTTAAGATCTTAGAAAAATATCTACGGGTGCCAAGAAGATCTCAAACGAATTCACTGGTATTATTTCAAAACATGCGTAAAGGAAAAAGAATTTCCAATTTCCACTATTACATTTGAGACTTAACTTAAAATATTCACGTTAGTTGCACAGCCTAGTCGCTGTTGAAAAATCTTTTCGTAACATCGCTCTTTATTTTATTTTCTGTTTCACAAATGTATAGGTATCTACAGTTTTTGTTACGAACAATCCCATTTTGGAGATGGTTCTATAATCATGGGTTGATTTCCAAGGCTTTGCAGTCACAATGATTTCAGTAACCTTCCAAGACAGATAAATAAACGAATCGATTCCGTCCTTTAATTTTAACATTGCACGGCCCAACACTAAATTGAACTTGATTTATCTCGAACAGGTACAAATTAATTGGATCAACATGCTGTGCTGACATTTGCTCCAATATTGACATTCGGCTTCGTAGCCAATGTCAATATTGAAACCACTCTGTCATTGTAACATGGTTCGTAGCATATTCGTAGCCCGTAGGCACAATGCTACGAGCTACGAGCATGCTACGAGGCTACGCGACTACGCTTGAATTTTATTATATTGCTGCTAAAAACTTTTTACTGAAAGGTTGTTCAAAATTAAAACATTTCACGTTGTAATTACTTCTCCGTATTCACGTAACACGTTACTGAAAGCAATGAATAATTTCTTGTGTATGAAAACTTGAAGTTCACACCAGTTCAGTATCTAATTTATATTGCAGCAGCTCATTTGCTTAACGGAGGTGTTACGCTTGAAGCTTCGCACATTCATTAGTGTTCTCAATGAAAGCTTGGTAGAATTATTCAAAACTGGTGATTGCTTGATTTCAATGCTGTCTCAAGGAGTTGGTTAAAGCTAAGTGCTATGCATTATTTATTGCAATGCTTCGTATAAATAAAGGAAGCTTTTAACGCAGCATCAGACTTTTACTAGCTTTTAGTATAACATAGATAATGAAAAGCTACACGGTTTACACTTTACAAACTAGGATAGTTTGTAAAGTGTAAACCGTTGAACAGTTTTCAATTTTAATCGTACCTTACAATACAAATTGGATATTGTTGTTGGTAACATTATTTTGAATACTTTTTTAACTTTTAAATGAGTGTTTCTCTGGAGTGCAAAGTTTTATTTGGAAACGATGTGTTTCTATGCATCTTAAGTAGTTAAAAATAAATAATTCGGTGATTATTAACGAAGACATTTTGTCCTATGTAAATTAAATCTTTATGACGTGTAGATCTTTGTGAAATTTTTTTTGGGTTCCAACTGTAATAGGCAAAACAGAATCTTTATAAGATCACTTTTGTCTGCCTGTTACAGAAGTTTTTTTTTGTTTTTCAAAATCTCTCTACGTAGAGAATTGAATTTTGCAATGATGCCTGGTCTCACAAAGTCGCGCACGCAGATCGCTAAACAAAAACTATGTTTTTTTTTTAAATTAACATTTTGTGATTAGTATCAGTTGAAAAAAAATTATTCTTAGGATTGTTAAAATATAGGTATAAAAGTTGAGCGATAATAGTCTCTCAATTGATTTGTAGTACCTAAGTAAAAAAAAAAAGGTACGGAATGGTAATTGTAGTGAGCCCGACTCCCTCTTATCTGGTTTTATTTTATCCTACCGTGACTTATTATTATAATAAAACTCCTTGTGTAAATGAGCCTTACAAAGTACAGTGGCTGGTATATGTATTTACACAAACAGTGCTTCTAGCCCGTGGAGAGGCTTAGTCGGGAGAGAGATGAATATTCATAGGTACAAACTAAACTCGTTGGCGAGAAGCAAAAGGTAATTTTCATTTTTATTTTGTTATTACAGGCCATTTTTTAAATCTAACATTAGAATACTCAGTTTACGATTTTTAGCCCTATGTAGTAAAAAATCCTATCGTAGGTACCATTTTTAACGAATCAGATGGGTAATTGCGGAACTTTTTATCGGTAGGAATTGGTTTAATATTCATAGTTAAACAACATTCATTGCGTTATTTACGTTGCTGAGCCACAATTTATTCGAACAAATGACGCAATGGTTTAGAAATAATCTTCAATCCCATTCAGATTCTAAAAAATTGTGTGTTTCGCAATTAGGGTGCAGGTTTTTATTTGCTCCCGGAAAATACAAAATTGATCGCAGTAACTAAATTAGGGCAACCCAATCAAGGGATTAGGTTAAGTTAGAACTACAGAGCTGGAGACCGAAGGCCACGCGCGACCGGAGCTGGCGAAGTTTTGCGGTGGGAGCCAGACGGTCTCGTCGCGTTACCAGCCAGCGTTACCGCTAAACCGGAATTAGTTGCACTAACTTGATGACAGATTTTGTAGATCTGTGAGGTAATTCTGTAGAAATTTCTAAGTAATTGACATTGTAGCACCTATTTTAGCTCTCATCCTTCTAATATTATAAATATTAAAGTTTGTATATTTGTTACGTAATGACGCAAAAACGGCCTATCGGATTGGGATAGGCACACAAATAGTTTATAACCTGGTTTAACACATAATTTTTTTTTTCAACGTTGTATGTACGTTCCCGTGGTTCAATTTCCGCCCTCCAGGTGGGCGGAGCCGCTGGCACAAGCCATTTAATTTGTCTATAGGGAATTTCAAATTCAAACTCAAAGCATTTATTTCAAATTAACCATTTACAGGCACTTCTGAAGTTAGAAAGTTCAGTTGCCCATTCCAAAACGGAAATCTCTATGGAAAGGAACCAGTAAGAAACTCAAAAGACACTCTTTTACATCAAGATATTACAAAATCTTGGGTACTTACTTTTTTTTCCTGACCATATGAGAGTAATAATAACCTTTGTTTAAATTGGGTTGTGTTATTCTATCTCAAGAATGTGCGCTAGTCTTAGTTGTGTATGCTCATGTAAATCGCCCTTGAAAATATTTTTTTGATGTCAAACAAAACTTATTATTTAAGGAATATAACATACTTATTTAATTATTACAATATCTGGTTGACCGAGCTTTGCTCGGTATTTTTTGGTAAATTGTGTTTAAAATAATAAGTTTATGTTCAAGTTGATTATTGATAAAGTTGGACATTGAAAACACGAATAAAACGACATTTTATAAAAATGAATCCTAGCTAGATCGATTTATCGCCCCCGAAACCCCCTGTATACTAAATTTCATGAAAATCGTTGGAGCCGTTTCCGAGATTCAGATTATATATATATATATACAAGAATTGCTCGTTTAAAGGTATAAGATATAGAACAAAATAGATATGAAGGATAACGTGAGGCAACACTAACGCCTGCACGTCATTTCAGATTTCGATATAACGTAACAAGAAAATAGTATTTTTAAATTTTAAGAATTATATCTTATTTTAAGAAAACTAAGGTTAAGTTTTAGATTTTCCGAAGAAAGTGTTTCATTATCATTACATATACTTTGGAACACCTTTCACACCAACATATTTCACGAAGTGAGTAGATAACTCATGTAGAAATTGTCGTATAATACGTTGTCGAAGTTAATATCTGATAAATTATATTTACATGCTAAATTAAAAAGGTTCAGTACTAATCTATGTATTATTAGACTGTTCTATAAAGATTAATTTTATGCACAAGTATACTGTATTTCTTGACGGTGATTCTGTTTAGACCATGTCCATTATTGCCGAGCAAAATATGCCATCTTGTAGGAAACTATCGAGAAACGCACGTATCTATAAAATTCCCACTCTGGCATCTGCTTCTAGATTTAGCGGGCAGAACAGAGATGGCGCTTGTCGGTAATTGCGGACAGGCTGGACACGCCTTACGGCCACTCGGTTAATACCCACACATTTTGAAAATAAGTTATTTTAATGTTTATTTTATTTTTTAACTAAGTACTAACACTAGCTTCATAAGTTTTACTGTACTAACATTCCATGCATTTTAAAGTTTGAATTAAAAAGTTTTTATTTTATTTTATACTAGCTTTTGCCAGCGGCTTCGCCCGCGTGGAGGTCCGAAATTATCCCGCGGGAACATACTACCGGGATAAAAAGTACCCTATGTCCTTTCTCAAGCTCTAAACTATCTGTGTACCAAATTTCATTTAAATCGGTTCAGTAGTTTTAGCAGGAAAGCGAGACAGACAGACAGAGTTACTTTTGCATTTATAATATTAGTTTAGATACTATGTTCTGTGGATCTACCGGCCGGGATACTCGTGCTACTGTTTCGCGCTAAAACTATGCGTCGCGTACCGTCAACGTAGAAAGTAAACGAGAATAGTGGTCCACAGTGAGGAAAGTAAATAAAGCTTAAATATTTAATCGTAAAATGTAATACGTGATTTAAATAAGCAATGCTTATCATTTATGCAATGGTGTGATCCAGAAAGAAGCTGGATATTTGTGTAATGAAATATTTTGATACGGAATTTGAAACTTTCATTTTGTGAGATAGTAACGATGAAATTGTCACGGAAGAGTTTAGTTTTGATTCGAACCATTTTCTTTCAATAATAATAAATTCATTTGTAAATACTGATATTTGTATTTCATCACGAATATTTTTTATTGCGGTAAATAACGATGTACTTTCTAACGCTACCTCACAACTACAAGTAATGATTACGCGCCTTCGTGAGATCGAACAACTTTTGTACCTACATCACCCTAAAAATTATAGACCTATTTAAGCGCTACCTGACTTTTTATTTTGAGAAATTAATTTAAGACCAAATACTTTTGTTTAATAAACATAAATGATTTTATTATGATATGATTTTATTATAATGATTATGTAACGAGGCCGAAACCTAAGTTTTACACGGTTTTTCAACTACTGATGGCCGGTGTCGAACTTCTTAGGACATATTTCTGATGTATGGGAAGATAAATGCAGTGTGTTTTTCATTAAACGTTAATCAAGAAACAAGTGCTACGGAATCCAATACGTAGTTTTATAATAGGTAATATTTTTAATAAATAATATTATAATATTATTTATTGTTCCAAAAACAGTGTTACTTAACGTATTTCCACCGGTTGTTGATAAACAAAAAACTATTCAATACAATACCGTACTTAACGGTAGTGGAAAAGATCACCTGTATCCTGCACTAGTTAAAAAAACTGTATTACAGGAGACATGGAGTTCCGTATAAAATGAGTCAGCGTATTGACAATGTATGTAAGCCGATGGGTGTTAGAAAAAGGTATTAAAAGTTTACATGAAAAAGAAGAAACAAGTTGGTAATTAAAAGAAACTAACTCTAGGTCTGAATTTGCTGTGTAGGTGTTTTGTGTAAGTGTGTCGTGTACGTGTATTGAGTAATATGATTTAGAGCGCTGGAATTAATGGAAAATGATCTCTCGAGCCTATACAGTCCCACAGGGCTCAAATTATGGTATTTTCTTGTTTTTTTTTTATATTAAATACTTGCCTTACCTCATAGGATGATCATGATATGTCATGCTGTGTAATCCTCAAAGCACACTATGGTGTGCTACTGTGCTTTGACGATTACACTTCGCTTTGTTTTAACTGAAACGTCAGCAGCTGGTTACTGATAATGTAAATATGTGCTATATACGTAATAAACGTTGACCATCATCATTCGCCCAGCGTTTTCCCAATTATGTTGGGGTCGGCTTCCATCTGACCGGATGTACCTGAGTACCAGTATTCTATATGGAGCGACTGCCTATCTGACCTCCACAACTCAGTCACTGGGTAGTACGATACCTCTTGGTAAGACTAATTGTCAGACTTTCGGGCCGCTGACGACTCGTAACGACTGTCTAAGATCTACGAAAGACAGCCGGGACCACCGGCTTAACGTGCTTTCCGTGGCACGGAAGGGTCTTAGTATGTCAAGAAGGGCACCCATCCACGGAGCAACCGCGGCAAGCGTAGCTTAACCTGAACGATCAACCCGTGCGGCTGTTATTACTAAGCCATAAGCTCTTCAAATAAACTGTAAATGTAAATAATTCACGTCTTAATAAAATTACTACAGCAAGTTTACGCTACCTCACGTTACGTAAGTGATAAAAGAATCTGTTGATAAAGGATGAAGAATTGAATCACAAAGATGGCACAGTATTATTAGGCTTAACTTCGTAAATTCGTAATTAAAATGCTATGGCAGTTAAATTAAGAATTTTAGCCACTGTAGTGTATCTTAGCTATTTTCATAGTGTGATATCGTACGGTATTCTGTTGCGGGCATTTTTTATTTATCTAAGAACAAACATAAATTTGTTCTCTTCACGAACAATGACATCGAAGCTTTGAAACTATGTGACTCTAGTTTGTGAGAGACTGGTGTTAGGATATATAAGGTGTATCTATTCATACACGAAATATTTTAAGAGGTACACTTGTAGATGGTAAAGAAGCTGCAGAAGCAAAAAGAAAATTTTTATTTAAGTGTTTTTGAATTTTCGTAATTATTATAATTTTAAAACTGCTTGAGACGTTTTGCATAAAACCTTTACTCCAAATTCTATGAATGGCCCGCCTGACACTGCTAGGGCGGCGACCGAACGGCACAAGCATGGCCGCGGTGTCTCGGGCCGTAAAAAATAAGAAGGAGCCAGTATTTCTCATGTGCGTCAAATAATTTATAAATATTAAATTTTGAAAAAAATATATTCAGAATTAAATTTTTTTCGTTGCTATAGCTTCTTTACCAGCTACAGGTGTACCTCTTCAAATATTTCGTTTATGAATAGATACACCTTATATACTTAAATATTCCTAGTGGGTACCGTAGGAACTATCGGGAAAAAAAAACTTGGCAGAGAGAATAACGGTATGTTCTTCGCATCTTAATCGTTACAAAACTGAAACATTTTTGGATAGATTAGTTATAGGCGATGAAAAGTACATTGTCTAAAATAACGTATCAAGAAAGTTTATTTAAAACCAGGAGAACCTGCACCTCCTACGCGGAAATCAGATTCACACCAAATAAAACGGCTGTTATGTCTCTGGTGGGATCACAAGGGACCTGTGTATTTTGAATTGCTACGCCCACAGGTGACTATTACCACAGAAGAATATTGCAATCAGTTAAGTAAATTAAATGAATCAATTAAAAATCGGCGACCTTATTTGGCCAATAGAACGGGTGTGATTTTACACCACGACAATGCGAGGCCGCATATTTCAAAGACAATACAACTTAAAATATCTGAACTAGGGTGGGAAGTCCTCGCTCATCCTCCGTACCTAGTTCCCAGATATTGCACCATCAGATTTTTATTTATTTCGGTCGCTAAGCGCAAATTTAAAAGTAAAAACTTTTAAAAATGAAGGAGAGGTTTCAGCAGCAGTTGAAAGTTTTTTGGCATCAAAAGATACAATTTTTTACAGGAATGGCATCTATATGATAGTAGCTAGATGGAAGAAGGTAGTACAAAATCAAGGGCAGTATGTAATTGACTAAAATATAGATACTTGCATTAAAAATTAACCACGACTTTTATTTACAAAAACCGACAGAACTTTCCGGTAGATCTAATATTATTTTAAAAGTGAAACAAAATGGTTAAATTTTTCCCCAGTGCGCCTTAATGAAAATCTGGCAGTTTTTAATATATCTTATCTATATATTAATACGTGAAGCGAAAACTTTGGATCCCTTTTTACGAAAATTGGGAGGGCGGAGGAGTATAAAATTTCGCACACATATAGTTTATACAGAGAAAAAGTGACGAAAGATAATATTTTTTTAAATTATGCGTAAAAATACATTATCTTCAATAAATAACACGTTACACACACTACTATTCATTACCGTGTATCTAGACACGCGGCAGCGTGTCAAGCCAAGTTCAAGTAACAGAACTGGCGAGCTGCACCGTGTGTAATATTACACGAACCATTTGGAGCCACTTTTGACCCCCTCATAACTCAAAATCTGTTTCACATAAACGTGGCAAATTTGGCTCATATAGTGAAACTTGCAAGATACATATGTGCTCCAAATTTCATAAACATATCTCCAACGGTTATTTAGATATTAACGTCCAAAAATCTTCATTTTTATCACTGACTGACCTATAGATCAAAACTCTAACCCAGTTCCAGATGACCTAGAAAGTTCAAATTTGGCATGCAGATAGGTAATTAGGTGAAAACAAAGGAATAAATCAGAAACTGGCAAATTTTTATCATTTTATTATAATTTTTCACTTAATTTATTCTATTAGAAACACTTATAACAAAAACGATTTGGTATTACTTTTGTTATAAATTTGTTATAAATAAGTACCTACTAATAATTCATGTACAAAAAGTAATGATATCCCATCAAAAACATAAATGTGAAATGAGAGCCAAGTTCAATATTATGACATATGCCTTGGTTGTTGACTTCAACGACAAAAGAAGTGAGATCTAAATGGGTGCCAAGTTCAATGGTCAGTCCTGACTTGGCTAGTTTTCATATACGAATTATATTATAGCCTTCGCAAGTTTTAATTAAACCTGTTACTTGTCGGTTCTTATTTTATTATACCGAAAATTTGGCTTGCTGGTAGAAACTAGCCATCGAACATAATAATTCGTATATGAGAACTAGCCAAGTCAGGACTGACCATTAAACTTGGCACCGGCAAGAGTGGCAAGAGTTCTGAAGAAATATTCTTTACTCATTACACCTACGTCCTGGTCCTGGCCATCACCATCCCGCCAGCAAACCCTCTCCACAGTAGTACAGCGTCAACAATTTCCCTATAGTGTTACTGAATGTCAAATATAACCATATTATTATTTTATATTTATTATTATATATATTTTATTCATTTAATAATGTATTTCTATTCAAATGAAGTACGTTCGAATTTCGACCAATGGGCGATCACTAGTTTTTATAAAATGTCGTTTTATTCGTGTTTTCAATGACTAACTTTATCGATAATCAACTTGAATATAAACTTATTATTTTTAAACACAATTTACCAAAAAAAAAAATACCGAGCAAAGCTCGGTCACCCAGATATTTATCATTAAAATTGGGACGTACATAAGTGGTAGATCCACAACCTGGACAGCTGGATCATCTTCGCAGATTAACTCAAAACCATCAAGTTCAAAAGTGTCACTAAGACATCCCCAGGTTTCAGCAAATAATGCGGCATGTGGTAGAAATAATGATAGGATCTACGACGACTGCTTGAAAATGTTTGTGCACAGATTGCATGTTCTGACATATAATTTTAAGGACGTAATCTTCAGGTGTTCTCAAAAATTTAAAATATAGTATTAACTTGTTTAGCTACTACAATTTATAATTAGTTGACTAATTTTATGAACCTAAACGAGGCAAAAAGAGTATGTAAGGATCGCAGATGGCGTTCCGTAGTTTCTGCCGACCCATGGGAAAAAGACGAGAGCTTATGTATGTTTGTTTATCTCTAGTCTTATCTTTTCCATATTTACAGCAATCAAATTTGATATTTCAGATGGAGCGAAATATCAGTAGCAGCAATACTAGGCATGCCTTCCCAGCAATTTTGAATTTGGAACTGTTCTATATTAGAATGTGTTAAAATTTTGAATCTCAACACAGTTGAAAGTATTAGGATTAATACTATTGTTTAGTCACAGCGTCGATTGGAATTTGTCAGGTTACGTACGAAAATGAATCTTTCTAAGGAAACTAATTCTCGAAGATCGTCATGTGACATATCAAGAGATAGAGGCTCTATTAGGCATCTCAGGGACAACCATTAATAAGATCTTGCATGAAGCGCTTGGTGTGAGAAAGCTAGTTTGCCGTTGGATACCGCATCTGCTTTCCGACGATCACAAGGTGGCTCGCGTCAGATGGTGTAAGAAAACTCTGCAAAGGTTAAACCGAGGAGAGTCAAATCACGTCTACGACATCATCAGTGGTGACGAATCTTCGATCTATGCCTACGATCCTGATTCCAAACAAAAATCTACAATCTGGGTCTTTCAAGACGAGCCAAAGCCGATTAAAGTTGTTCGTTCTCGAAGCACTTCAAAGAAGATGGTGGCCACGTTCGTTGGAAAAACCGGCCATGTTGCGACTATTGCACTTGAAAATCGTAGAACGGTTAACGCAGAGTATACCACAGTTTGTTTACCACAAGTCATCGCCGAACTTCGAAAATCTAACTCAAAGCGACGCATCATCCTGCACCACGGCAACGCAAGCTCACACAGCGCTCGCCAAACGATTGAGTATTTGAAGCAGCAAAAAGTAGAAATTCTTGACCATCCTCCATACAGTCCTGACCTAAGCCCTAAAGATTGCGTGAGGGAGTGGCAGTCTCTGCGCCCTCACGTCCCTAGCCGCCGCAGGAGGAGACGCCCCGGGCGTCGGGAGTCGATTGCGGACTCCCGGCCACCGTAGGCGCGAGCTTGCGGGTGGCGAGCAATGGGTAGCTCGCCGCCCGGTAAGGACCAAGCTCGGGTCGACGGCGCGCAGTGTTCCACGCGCGCCTCAAAGAGATGTCAGCAGCAGCGTAGGGGTCTAATAGGACCGATGCCTGCCGGGGTCGCGTGATTGTTCGAAAGAGATACCGTGACCCTGGCACATGGGCAACTGATGGAACACGGGTGGGTTTTAGTCAGTAAAAGTCTGACACGCCCTCCCGCTCCGCCCAGAGCGGGAGAAGTCATTTGATGATTTCCCATCCTGAAAAAAAAAAAAAAAAGCCCTAACGATTTCTTTACATTTCCCAAAATTAAGAAAAGTCTCCGTGGTCAAAGGTTCCAGTCCGGTGAAGAAGCAGTCGACGCTTTCAAGTCAGCCATATTGAACACCCCCACTTTAGAGTGGAATAAATGTTATAATAACTGCTTTGAGCGAATGGAAAAGTGTATTAAGCTACGTGGTGAATACTTTGAAAAACAATAAAAAGTACAACAAGGTTCTAGTTGTGTTTTTTTCTTCAAACGACAAAACTTAAAAGGCATGCCTCGTACTAGTAGTAATAGTAATATTCTTTTTTTCCGTTGCCAAATGGCAAAAAACGGAACCCTTATAGATTCGTCATGTCTGTCTGTCTGTCGGTCTGTCTGTCTGTCTGTCTGTCTGTCTGTCCGTCTGTATGTCACAGCCACTTTTTTCTGAAACTATAAGAGCTATGCTGTTGAAACTTGGTAAGTAGATGTACTCTGTGAACCGCATTAAGATTTTCACACTAAAATAGAAAAAAAAAAAATTTTGGGGTTCCCCATACATAGAACTGAAACTCAAATTTTTTTTTTCATCATACCCATACGTGTGTATCTATGAATAGGTCTTCAAAAATGGTAATGAGGTTTCTAATATCATTTTTTTCTAAACTAAATAGTTTGCGCGAGAGACACTTCCAAAGTGGTAAAATGTGGGTACCCCGCCCCCGTAACTTCTAAAATAAGAGAATGATAAAACTAAAAAAAATATATGATGTACATTACCATGTAAACTACCACCGAGAATTGGTTTGAACGAGATCGAGTGAGTAGTTTTTTTTTTAAAACGTCATAAATCGTAAACCGCAATTTACCGTACATTCAATCAACTGAAATATAAAAATTAAAAAAAAAAACATTTATTTTTAAACCGAGAATACCTACATGTTTGTACGGAACCCTCGGTGCGCGAGTCCGACTCGCACTTGGCTGGTTTTTTGTTATGTCAGAATCACAAACACAGTACAAAGTCAAGGTAAGACAAAATCTAAAATCAAAAGTCATTTATTCAAACTAGGCTGATGGTCAGCACTTTTTGAACGTCAAAGTTACAAAAGACAGTCCCCCCAAAACGCCCGCCCTTCGACACTTCCTAGTGCTTTAGCTGGGAAGAAGAAGTGGCGGAACAAACTCCCCAGCAGCGCAGCTGTCTGTTAAGTTAGAAGAACTTGATTCTATACAATAAAAAGACTTAATAGCAACCGGTGTCTGTTGTAGGTAAAACCTGTATGATAGATCACCAGGCTTGCCCTCCATTGGACAACCGACATATTGCTCTTTAACAACCGAACATTCTTCTAATGAAAAGTTAAACTGTACTTATGTACAAAATTAACATTGTCCGTTGGAAAACTGTTGTCCACACACACTAACATAAGTTGCAGTTAGTTTATCAACTGCAAATAAGTTTATAATCGCAACAAAAGTATTTATATTTTGTAATGTAACTAAATACTAACGGTTTTCGGATTTCTTCCTTTACTTTTGCTACATGGATATGCTTCTTGTCAAATTTCATGATTTTAGGTCAACCGGAAGATCCCTATAGGTATTGATTGTCTTGCGAGACAAAATATGCGTCATAAACGGAGCATAACTTTAGATTGCGTTGACTTAGATGTTTGACTTTTTTACTGCTCCAAGGGGTAGCAGACTTAATTAAGTATTTGATATTAATTTCAGCTTGATACCTTCACGCAGTCCTGAGAAAAAATGGTCTTAACAGTCGGATAACAAAGTGATCCTATAAGGGTTCCGTTTTTGCCGACTGAGGTACGGAATCCTAAAAAGAGCGGAACGAACTGAAAACCTAACTCATTTTAATTATGACGTGCAAAAGTGTTTTTTATTTAACTCATTTACGAAAACAAATATAATTAACTAGCTTTTGCCAGCGGCTTTGTCCGCGTACTATACACATACCTGCCTCTTGAATCACTCTGTCTATTGATGTAAACCGCATTAAAATCCTTTGCGTAGTTTAGATGATCTAAGCGTACAAACACGAAATGCGACTTTGTTTTAAAATGTGAATATAAAAGTACAAAAACATTTAAAAATATAAAAAATAGTAGCTCACCGGTATCGAGAACTCCAGATAGAGGAACTTCCTAACAATGGGAGCCATGTCCAGAAGTACCGCTTTCTGAATCAAGCTCTTGATCCAGCTGCCCAGCGAGAGCCTCTTCAGGTGTTGGTCGAGGTTCTTGGCTATCAAACCATTGGCTGTTACGACTATCGGCACAATGATAGCTCACATCCCACATGTCGACAACCTCGCGAGCAAGTCAAGATACTTGATTTCTTTATCTTTATCGGCTTTCACGAGGTTCTTTCTCCTCATGTCAACAATCATTGCGCGCCGTTCTAGTGGTGGTACCACTGTATCAGGCTTTTTGGCAACAACAGTCCTCTCAGTGATGATGGATCGATCCTAGTACAATGTGATATGCTCATTTTCAGGAACTGGGTCTGGCACAAACCTGTAGTACGGCACTTCTGATTCCATAAGGTTACATCTCAGAGCAAGTTGCTGATGTATAATCATAGCAAAAAGTGTATATGCACGTACTCGTCGTTGGCTAGACGAGATCACCCGGAGATAATGTGTCTGATTGATTTGGACAGTGGCATGCCCGACAGTTGTCCACCGTGCCGTCTTTCACATGAAATCTCCGGTTATTGTTTGTCACCATAACTTCGTTTAGAATTGCAGAGACAAAACCTTCGGATTCCCCAAAGAGATCAAAGAAACGCAGCCAGGCTACGGACGCTAGAAGATCTACATCGGGTCCATATAGAGCCCGAATAAAGCGTCCGTGAAGCTCTGTGTTACTCTGCCATACCTCCATGCGGTTATTATTGTCAAGCACTTCAAGCTTGCGCCACTTATCTTTAGCCAAGGAGAGCAGGCAGCAGCAACGACATCTCATTGCATTCCGACACGGCTTCCAGGAAATTTTCCCTGAGACTGTATATCTCGCGATTGTGAAGAGTCTTAACGTTTAAAAAACGTCGACCTTCACACTTTTGCGGGATATACAGCCTCATAACTGAAGACTGTGGGTGATGCATCATATCCAGAGCGTCGAGTTCAGTCTGAGTCCATTTGAGGATGTCGGAAGAGTACATCAAAACCGGCATAACCCAAGCGTTAAAGGCGCGCACCTTGTTTCCGCCTGACAGAAGACTATTAAATACTTTCTTCAGGCGGCAAAAGAAGCACTCCTTAAACGATTGCTTCATGTCAGTAACACTGATGGCCAATGCTTCCGACATACCCAAATACATGGAATCCGAAAGTTAGGTTCCCACGGATTCCAGAATACCTCCTCTCACTTTACATGCATGACCGCACATTTGTCCACAACAGGTTTCAGTTACCTTCAGTAGCTAATTGCAAATTGTTATGGGCAAGTTTTAGGATAACAGATGTACAGGAGGTAAGATATAACCTGATCAACTCTCCTCAGCCAATAGCCCATATCTTAATCTTCCAGCAGTGTGCTCAGAGGATTCAGATCAAGGCAGAACCAAAGCGGACTCAAACTATCACCCTAAAAAATGCCTCACTCGATCTTTATCGGTTCTCTATTCCTCCGGATATTTCGACATCCTAGATAGTGACGGACCGATCCAAACATATCGACAGATCCTTTAGGGTACGGCGAACCAGTTGGCTAATGGCCATATCAATGTGGAGCAGCTTCTTGGTACTGTGGGATCCGTTCTTATATCCATTTTGAGACACAAACATGATGGAGTTAGTGTCTATATGATTGTAAATTTTAGCCCTCAAAATGGATTGCATCTTTTATAGACCGTCGGTAAACACGTGATCGGCCTATAATTTTTAGTTCCGCGGTGCTATATGATTTATGGAGCAGGTGGGTAACTCCTGTTGTTAAGAACTGGGGTTGTGAACCAGACTCCAAAGCAGTCTGGTACTGAGCCACCAAGCGAACGTGTGATCTTACAAACCATTTGATCCAGTAGTTACGCCGGCCGTTCGGCCACAAAAAAAGGGGCACTACCTACTTTTTCACGAAGCGTTTCGTCATATTTTCATGGCTTCAAAGTTTCTGCTTGGACAAAGAGCTCAAATTCCCAGAATAAAATACAGTTATCTGACTAATAAAACACAGTTTCAATTATCCAGCGTTTATAGTTCGACTTTTATTAGATAATACCTGTGATATGTCGATTTTGTTACTGACTCACTCATCATAACCTCTAGAGAACTTCCTTAGGTCCTAGAACGCTGAAACTGTGTACACAGGCTAGAATTTACACACAAACATAAACAAACAACTTAACTGGAACTTTCTCCAAAGGTCAGATAAGGGGCACGGTCAGTAGACAGTAATTTAAAGCTAAGCTTAGCACTCTATCAGGCACTCTGCTACCTTATATTTTGCTTAAAATGCATGGCTTGGTAGTTCCATTCAACTATTGTACATGACATAACATTGACTACCAGTGACTTAATTTCTTACCATAAGCCCACAGGAGTGTCACTGGTGCAGGTCTGCCCTGCCTAGGCGGAGCACCGCCATGTTCTCGCGGCAGCTATCGGTGGCGGCGTTCTCTCGTTTTAGGCCCTGGTCTACGCTATTTTATGAAGCGAGAGTGCATGGGAAGCCAACACCTCCTTCTACGAAGCAGTAATGCTCGAGAAGAAGGCGGAGCGCGTGAGGAATAGGCAATCTTTGCGCTCATATGCCCCTAGCCGCCACTGACACAACCCTGGGTGTTGGGACATATCCGAGACGGACGTCTCCGGGTAAACCCACTTCACAAACAACAGCACGCATATTCCACATGTAGATCAACAGAGTCCGAGCTACCCAGCGTTGTCTCCAAAATTGAATGCGCAGTGAATCACAAATGCTCAGTATTGGCCGTTTTCATCGACACAGAGGGCACTTTCAACAAAACTACGTTCAATAGCATGAACATGACCCTCAACAGACACAACATATACCCAACCTTGAGCGGGTGGATCACCAATATGCTTAAATTGAGAGCTGAACAGGTTACAGTGAACGATACTACAAGGGCAGTAGTGGCGAAGGGCTGCCCGCAAGGGGGCGTCCTTTTGCCACTTCTTCCGGTAGACAGCCTCAACAAAACACTCAACGACAAAGGTTATTTCACCGTAGGCTTCGCCGATCATATAACTATAATAATAAATGGCACCCATAAAAACACCCTATGCTACCTAATGCGCCAAACACCGAAATTAGTTAAGGATTGGTGCAACAAACACCAGCTATCAGTAAACCTGACAAAAACCGAGAGACTCCACTTAGCAGGGAACCTAAGCAAAGACTCTAGAATCAAGCACACACGCATTAAGGAAGATGCCATTAAACGACAACCAATGATAGCATCATCCTGCGATAAAGCCTCAAAACTACACTACTTCCAAAAGCATTACACCGTTATACTCACAGAGGACCACAATGATCACTCGGGCCCGGAAGAGCTAAGAGTCTACAGTGATGGTTAAAGACGGACTCCGGACACGGAGTCGGAGTTTTCTCATACGATCTTAACATAAACATATCCAGCCTGCTAGGAATGCTTAACACCGTCTACCAGGCGGAATGAGTGGGCATTATACAAGCGTTGTACGCCACAGAAACCAGAAGAGTTACGGACACCCACATACGTATACTCTCCGACAGCACTTCAGTTCTCCAACCCCTAGCTAAAAACTACATTACTTCGAGCGTAAAACTAGAATGTTACAACGTATTAAAAGGGATAACAGCTTCTAACCGCAACAAGGTGAGGCTGCAATGCATAAAAGGACATAACGGATCACTAAGCAACGATATTGCTGACGAACTAGCCAGAAGGACATTTAGCGCGTCAGTCTGTGGACCCGAACCCATCGAGCCCATTCCCTTCAACCAGCTACGCAGTCGGATGCAGGACTGTACCCGCACACAAGCGGAAAGCTGGTGGACCTCAGCGCCAGGCTGCAGGCAGTTCAGGGAAGCTATGCCATCCTTAGATGGCAGGCTAACCACATATCTGCTACGCCTAGACAGGGATGGTCTGCGTCTGTTGACGGGGACCATCACGGTACTCTGCTCGCTAAACAAATACTTTCACACATTAGGCATAACGGACAGCCCCCTGTACAGGGCCTGCATGGAGCCTAAGCCAACCGTTGCGATACACATGTACATGTACTATTTGAATGTACAGGCGTCACCCAGGTTAGGACTGAAACCTTCGGGACACTCAGACCTTATACAGCAATCTCAACAGACCAGGAGACACAAGCAACTTCTGGAGGGAGGTGGGCTGGTTGGAATAACCACCAAAGGCCGTCGCGGCCCATGCACAATAGTCCACTCAAAGGGCTACAGCCCGGTTTCCACCGCGAGCGGAACGGACCCATTAATGACTTCGTTAAACTCGCAAACGCAAACTGCATATTTGTATTTCCACCAATAAATAGTCGGACGGAAAGAGCCGAGCGTGTAGAAAGAGTAGATGTGAGTTCGCTCAGTTCTAGGGAGCGGAGCGGAGTACTTACGGACTCCGCTCAACTCGCAATTACAATTTACATAGTAGCGTTTCCACGCAGAAAATAGTGAACGGGGCGGATTGAACAAGTAAAAAGAAGTTGAAAAGAGTCCGCTGCGGCAAGGGCTGCACCGACTAGTTCAGAACGGACTCGCTCGCTGTCTGCCCCCCGCGCTTCTGTTTCTTTTTTCTGTATAATCACTGTCATCACTCGATTCCGTGTCACTCGATAACATCGCAACAACACGACTACACGCAACCAACTCAAAACTTCAACTGAACTCGTTCTCTGTGGAAATTCACTATTCGTTTTTCATTTCTCATTTTCCGTTCAGCTCACTCCGCTCATTTCTCTATCTCATTTTCATTTTGCAGTGGAAATCAAATGACCAACTCTTTGTTGGTGGAAATATAAACCTATTTTTTTATATAAAAAAATGCGTTCCGCTTAAGCATTTCCCGCTCATTACCTTTCGCGGTGGAAACTGAGCTTTAAGTGCGGAAACCAATCTCTGTTAACATACGGAACTCTCTCCGCGCCAGTGAAATCGCACTTCTCCTGTTTTTTGTTATTGAGGTACCGAACCCTAAAAACAGAACATAGCTAACAGAATGGCTCTTCTTCAGAGCCATAACTGCAGTTGCTGGGCATCAAAAACAGCTCTTCAGCAATGCTTAATCTCTCCCAATACAACACCACCTTTCGGTCAAACTTTTGAATTGTCAAGTGGCGGTGAGTCAGAAAAATGAAGCTAGTTGCCCATTCCAAATGATAAATGATAAATGATAAATGATTTTATTTCTGTAAGTAGGTTTGTACAAACACTTTTACATGTCAATGATATTTTTTTAAACTAGATGAGTTCGGCGTTTCCTAACTGACTACTCTGAGAAGAAAGGCCGAAACAAACTCAGAGATCACAGTCTCTTTTAAAGTCCAGACATAATCTTGTTCACATCATGTGAAGATCATGTAGATTGGTGACTGAAATGGTCTTTTGAAGAAAGAACCACACAGATTGAGTGGACCTGTCCAGTCAGTGCAAGCATTTGTCACTAATCGTTTAGCTCAACTCGGAAAATAAGGAGCCCAAAGCGTAGGTACCTATGGAGAAGAACGGGCATGAAACTCCTTGGACACTCTTTTCAATCAAAAATGTTGTTAAAAATAGTTGGTTACATTATTTATGTTGAAATTATCAATGTGAGAACGATGTAAAGGTATGTGCACTTTGATTCAAATCTAAGTCAAAGTAAATTTATTTGCCCAAACAGAAATTACAACGTGCATATGGACATAAAAGAAAATATAAGTTCAGACATGTTTGCCATATTACATATTATGGCGTGCAAATATTAATTATAATCAGATTGTTAATCATTTAGGTAGTCCAGTCAATATCATTAATTTACCTTGAATTTAGCAAACTGTAAGAAATTATGAATGTGAACAATAATAAACCCGCAGGGCAGCATGTGGCGTGCTGTTGGGCAGTAGCGACCCCACGGACCCTATCTCCCGGGAGAATTCTTGTTCCTCATCTCTGGCTTGCCTTTATTGGCCGGCTGGAGTGAACACTGACGAGGTTCAGAGCTCCCACCTCATTCATGCCTTTATTGGCTGGCTTGAGTGGAGATTCGCAAGAGCAAACGTGCTCGGGGAAAGGAAGTATTCCAGTAAGTGGTCGTAGGGACTTGACCATCTTCCGGGCTCTGGGATTGTTCTGAAAGCCGTGGAATACCTCTCCACTTCTCAAGCAACTCAGGAAGTGTTGCCCCCTTATCGCTGCGTCACTATGTGCCAGTGACGTTTCCCGGGGGCCCATTATTGAGTGTGCAAGTCACCCCCTGCCATTTAATCCGTGTGTTTACAAAACATTGATGCGGCAGGGGCCATAGGCCTTCCATAGTTCTTGGTAACCAGTCTATTTTAGCCATCCAAATACATAGTCCAACACCTTAGTTTCCATATCCTGCAATAGTCCAACACCAACCGGAGGTTGTCCTTGGGTGCACTTGCACAGTGTATACAGGGATAACTACCGGTTAGTGCCTCACTTCATCTAAATTTTCTAAGGGGCCTCTACGAGTTGGCTTCGGCCCCTCGTACGCCTTCCAAAAGACCGGGACCCTAGGGTCCCGAGATATGTTAACATATATAAAAATAATAATAATAAAAATAAAAAATCTATGTCAAAATACATGGTTCTTTCAGAAATTCACTAATATTATAATACGCTTTCTCGGCTAGAAATGACTTTAGTTGTTTTTTCAATTTTAAATTATTAAGCTCCCTCCAAATCTTCGGTAACTTATTATAAATTATGGGAGCCATGCAAAAAACACTTCTGCGCATAAGTGCAGTCCTACTACTATAAAGACAGAGCTGACTTTGATCACGCCTGTTTCTGGGAAATTTATCTGCACTTCGCGAAAATAAATGATTATTATTTCTAACAAATATTACTGACTCCAGAATATAAAGAGATGCCAATGTCGATATTTTATAGCGTCTGAAACTGAAACTGATTTGTTAAATAGATACCGAAATCTATAAACTTCCTGTCCTCACTATTAAAACGATATTGGATTTGAATTTGTTTCCTACAATTTCTGCTGTTAAATGGTCTGCGGTTTTATTTTCGAAAAAATGCAGTTGTATGTGGGGTAAAAGTAGGATAGTGCTATCCAATTTCAGAAGACTTTTCTCTCTAGAGTGCACAAGTTGTATTTTAAATAAGAGGATTGGAAATTCTCAGCTTCCTACTCTTATTTTTACTGGCTGACTGGAAATACTCTCTAGAAAAGCAAACAATAAGAAGGTTATCCGTTAAAAATTAAAAATTAAATAATCAAAATTGGGAAAAACATTTTCAAACAATTTGTGAGAAACTTTTGTCGCTGCCCTTACGTATGGTGACACTGACCTAGTGACGGCCAGTTCACGCTACATATTTGTTGAGGGTGGCAAAATGAGAAATGTTTAGAATTATTTGCACTCTGACAAATTGAACCAAAAATTGGGCTGGAGTACTTTTTCCAGCCCAATTTTTGGTTCAATTTGTCAGGTCAGTCAAGAAAATAAATTACATTTGAAGTTAATTAGCATATTTTCATGGCAGATTTGTGATTTGATTATACGAACAATTTAATTTGCCAATCAATTTCCTTAACAGTCAATTTCTCTGACTTTATATACATGGCAATACAAATAATCATTGAATAATGTAATCTGTTCGGGGGAGCGAAAACTATACTATCTATTAAAATAAAATAAATAAATAAAATTTATTTATTTCAGGTACCGCATAACCTATATATGACAACAACTTTAAATAATTAAATTAAAAATACACATACTTAAATACAAACGAAAAAATAAAATATAGTACAACATCAACACACAAATTAAATAAATCATATTCAAAATTCATAATCATAATTGACAATACTCCTTTACATTATACAACAGTAGCCAATTGGTATAGCCATGTTGAATGGTCTGAATCGGATTTTAATTAAAGTGTTAGTAATGAAAAATAACAACTTTTGACTAAACGCTTAGGAAAGTATAGGCAAAACGTCTTTTTTAGGGTTCCGTTGCCAAATGGCAAAAAACGGAACCCTTATAGATTCGTCATGTCTGTCTGTCTGTCTGTCGGTCTGTCTGTCTGTCTGTCTGTCTGTCTGTCTGTCTGTCCGTTTATGTCACAGCCACTTTTCTCCGAAACTATAAGAGATATGTTGTTGAAACTTGGTAAGTAGATGTATTCTGTATACCGCATTAAGATTTTTACACAACAATAGAAAAAAAACAATAAATTTTGGGGTTCCCCATACACAGAACTGAAACTCAAAAAAAATTTTTTCATCAAACCCATACGTGTAGGGTATCTATGAATAGGTCTTCAAAAATGGTATTGAGGTTTCTAACATCATTTCTTTCTAAACTGAATAGTTTGCGCGAGAGACACTTCCAAAGTGGTAAAATGTGTGTCCCCCCCCCCCCCCCGTAACTTCTAAAGTAAGAGAATGATAAAACTAAAAAAAATATATGATGTACATAACCATATAAACTTCCAACGAAAATTGGTTTGAACGAAATCCAGTAAGTAGTTTTTTTTTAATACGTCATAAATCGTAAATCGCAATTTACCTTCCATTCAATCAACTCAAATATAAAAAAAAAACATTTAATTTCATAAACATAAACCTTATACATAAACCGTGGATACCTACAGGTTTGTACGGAACCCTCGGTGCGCGAGTCCGACTCGCACTTGGCCGGTTTTTATTATTTGGCTTAGTCTGTTTGTTTGAACCCGTTAATCTCCTAAAAAAAAAACCAACGACTTCCGAAAAACACTATACAGTGAAAAATAACTATTATTTCTGAAGTCGATGATAAAAACATTAAATAAATTGTAATTGTATCCAAAAATAAGTTTTTATTTTTCACGTTTTAGTTTTGGTACCCACCTCACACAATTTCGTGTACCAATACTTGCAATGTAAGCAACAGTGTTAGGAAACAGTAGAATGTCATCTAGATATACAAAGTGGATTAAAAACGAGTTATCAAGTTTAACGCCATAAATACCTCGCCAAAGTAAATCAAATTATATGGTACCATCCCTGAGGTATACCATATCTACAAAAAAATGAATTTTCGAAATCCATAAACAATTGCTAGAGATATCGCCGAACATACATACAAAAAAAACATGCAGACGATTTAAAACCTCCTTCTTTTGGTAGTCAGTTTTAAATAGTTTAGTATATTTTATTTATTTATTTGTTAAATTAAAACAACTAATTACAGAAATTAAAGACACAGGTCGTAGGTTACACATGCACAAAAAATTGATATTTCACATGTTTTTAAGACGATATATTTACAACTACTGAATTAAATAATTGTTACTCTTATAACTTACCCCAATAATGATAATCACAAGCCTAGCTCTAATCTCCGGAAATTACAAAAACAAACAGGTACTGTATTTACATTTATAAAAAAAAACGAAAATAAAAATAAGTAGGTATCTACGCACTGTTTATAATATTTGAAAATGTTAATGTCTTTTATTTTCTAACGTCATTCATGTGGCGTAGGTGTGCCTTCTCTCCGTGTTATCGGTTGCGTACTGCTGTGCTCATGCCCCAGAGCGATAACGTTGTTTACAAAACATTGCACCTTCGAAATAGAATAGAAGCTAATTGGCATAATATTGTTGATGTTTATAAAAGTAGCTTTATTCGATGAAACTGGTACAGGTAGGGAAAATGACAGTAATAAGTATCACGTTGCATTGATAAACGGGAACAACGGTTAGCAACGTTGATCTCTACATTTAAGGAGTGAAACTTTAGGGCGGCATATAACGAGACGGTAACTAGACGAGTTTTGTTTGTTTAACTGTATTCCACGGCTGGCTACGGGTGGCCTTATTGACAAAACTATGCTGATATTTAAAAAAGGTGCAGCGCACTACGTAACTGGTAGATGGGTAGAGGATACTTAAACGAACAAAAATATCTAGTTCTATGTGTCTTAAAGTGTCAGGTTTGTGAGTTATTTAGAAGCAAAGGTCGTAATGTTCTCATTCCGTAACCTTTACGTTCAAATGACTCGGTAATTTGACACTTTAGAACACGGCATTTCAAGACATTTTTAACGTTTAAGTATCATTAACGGGTGGCTACTGACTACAGGTACTATGCCAGCTCCCATTGATAATTTATAATTAATGTTGTAACCCTTAGCTCGTCATTGTAAAATTGCTTCTATTCGGAGTTATTCCATGTTTTTAAAGGTGTGAATGATGTAATACATTAAAATAATTTATTTTAAATGCTGGCTGGGATTGTATACACTCAGTAAATATAAATATAATGTCAATTAACTATCTTTATCACCTGTTATCTTAGTATTTAATATCTTCCTAGCTATATTATCTCACACACAATCAATCCATGCAACTATTTATCCACATTCACATTAAAAATATATTGACATGTTGATATCTAGTAGATACTAAAACGACCGCTTTTCCCGTAACTATTCACGACCATATACTATTTTCCATTTGAAGAATCTATGCAATTCTTCGGCTTATCACAATATTTAACCAGAAAAAGTTCTTCATAACTAGATCAAAATCGTCTAAAGCACAAAGAATTTCGTCTTGAGATGTTTGGCTAAAAGTCGATCAAATTCGGCGGGAACAACCGAAGACCTACCCGGCTACGCTGCTTACGAGCGCCTACAAAACGTAGTCTATTTCGTCTTCAAAGAGTGAGATACTTCCCGGATTCTTGCAATAGGCTTGCATGATTACGATTATTTTTTCCAATAATCAGAACCTGTGCAATTATTTATCCTAGTATTTTCAAGAAATCTCCGATTTTTACAATTGTTTTGCGACATTTACATGTTAAAAGAGACATAAAGCAGTATTATAATTTATGCCTTATTTCTGAAAAAATTGGTTTTTGTTTATAATTATTTAATAGCTATTTTCCTACTTATAAATTCTTAACTATGATGAAAGAAGTGAATTTCAATAAGACGTCATTTAATTTGTAAATTATTCATAAGAGGCGCTGCACGCGTTGATGTCGTTTGTTCCGGTAACCTGATGACCTATATTTCAAGGTTGTACTAAACGTACAGCTGTAATATGGGTCATACCATACCAGTAGGCATTTTATACAGGAACCGTGTTAACTACGAGTATAATTAATTTAACTTTAATTAATTTTTAACTATATTATATTATTGTAAAAAGCGATCTTGGAAAATGCCACCACAGCCTAGCAGAAAAATTCCTTACCTACTATAACTACTATAATCTTACCTAATCTTTTAAGCCGTAGGTCGGTTCTTTATTAAATATATTTTCCAAGGCTACTATAAAATGGCGCAATAATTTTTCATAAGAAGAGCCTGCTTATTTTTAAAAATCCTTTTCCTTATTTCTTTTAGGGGTATGAGAGGGTAAGCGGTAAATATAGATTTTTTTTTGAGACTTACAATCTCACAAAAATACTTCATTTACCGCTTGTTATTTTTGATAGCTTGTGTATATATTTTAAGCTTTTGATTGTGTATGCTTGATAAAAGACGGTATTACAATTCCTTCAGCTATTAAAATACCTTATTCCAAAAATGTATTTATATTATTTAGTATTTCATTTATTTGTTATTCTCTAAGCAAATGTTTTACAATACTTCAGTATCATTCCTTAAGCACATTTTCCGAATAAAAACAATAGGTGTGTAATAAATACAGTTTGCTTACATTTTCAAATATTTAATAAGTTTTCCAAACTACCCTTCACTATTTATACTTGATAATGAACGTAAGTGTGAATAACATTTTTGTTATTTTTTATTATCAGTTCTGTTAATTTTTTTTTGTTCCATATTGGTCGTGAGTATGTGATAAAATAAAATACTACAATAAATAATAGTGGCCAGCAATGTAACAAAAACATGTTGAAGTTCATGAATGAAACGCAATACGTATACATACAACCTAACCTATTTACAGGTGATCCCCGCCGTAGTAGCGGATGAATGAAAACGCGCACGTGCACGCCGGCGTACTGTGTCGTAGTAAATTTGAACTGTCTTGCTTATAGAATAGGGATATACATACAGTGCATTGGGTGATTTATGAACGGCATAAATTCTTCAGAAAAATATCGACCGTAAGGTTTTTGATTTAAGGTTTATTTCAGCCTGTGTTGACCGCTTCGGTCATGCTGCAAGCGATTGTAGGGTTTAAAGTCGGGAAATGCAACGCGCAGAATCAGATGCGTCGCGGACGTCGTGGTGGGAAGGTGTGGAGCGTAGTAATAGATCACGTGGCCTCCCCACTACGCTCCCTACGGCAACCACGCTTCGTGAGAAGAAGTCATTAAACCACACCCATGAATAACCGGAAAATAAACAATCTTAGACGTTTTATAGAAAATGTATATTATTAGAGGTAAGGACAATATTAGTAAGTAGTGTTGTGAGTACCTAACTATTATTTTGGAGTTTTTTATCACAGTTACGAATTAGTTGAGCGACTGACTCGCGGTCGGCGTTCTTTCGCCAGAACAAGGTCGGGGGCGCCGTCTGCGCCCACAGACGCCCTCTTTGGAACTAAACATTCTGAGTAGCTTGTGTTTTTTGGCGGATCGTACGTGGAATACCTACCTAGAGACTCAGGCCGTTATGTTGGTACGTGCGGGGAGTACGGAGGGGGGCTGCGCCACATGCGCACACCAGTTTTGTCGCCAACGATCGAAGCGGGCGATGACCTTGCGCGGTGGAATACCAAAAATTTTCTCTCAGCCACATCTTGACACCAAAATTTTGGTAAATACCTATACTGCAAGAAAACCCGCGAGGCGAGCGGAGTGCAGCACGTGGCCGCGCATGCGCCCGTCAGGCCGCCACCCTGCTCCGTATAAACGCCCCCCTAACTGCATCGCAGACAAACCACCCACACCCTTCAATAGGTTGCAACGGGGTCTCCCCCACCTACAATAACACTGCACCGGCGATAAATGCACCGACCCGATGCGCGAATTCCTGGAAATAGAGCTGGCTCGAGCGCCGAGCGATGAAAGCCGTGACGTCAGCGTCCCACTGCTCCTGTACGCTTGCGATACGAGGTTGTGGGTTCGATTCCTGGGATTTATGATGTTACTTTTTCACTTTAGTTTTTTACTAAACTAATATCTATATATTAATACGTGAAGCGAAAACTTTGGATCCCTTTTTACGAAAATTGGGCGGACGGAAGAGTATGAAATTTCGCACACTTATAGTTTATACAGAGAAGAAGTGACGAATGCTAATATTTTTTTTTAATTATGCGTTAAAATACATTATTTTAAATAAATAACACGTTACACACACTACTGTTCATTACCGTGTATCTAATACACACATGCATAGATATTCTTTTGTTTATGGTCCAAATCTGTCTTTATTATTTTGTGCAGTGTTACCAACACCCAGAAATATTTACCCCTAAAGCTTAAGTTAAAAATTCCTAAAATTGCCACAATTACTAAAAAAAACCACTAAAAAAATATAATGAAAATAACCAACGAATGTTCAGTAATAATAGACCGGCACACAGTAGTAATATTTGTCTATATTTATTACGCGACATTTGTTAATCATTCACTCTGCATTCTTAGTATCGAGGAACCGTACTAGAAGTCGCTAATACTTTTATTGTAATCAAAAACACAATGAGAAATGTAAGATGGCAAAAAATTGCCACAATTACTAAAAAAATCCACTAAAAAAATATAATGAAAATAACCAACGAATGTTCAGTAATAATAGACCGGCACACAGTAGTAATATTTGTCTATATTTATTACGCGACATTTGTTAATCATTCACTCTGCATTCTTAGTATCGAGGAACCGTACTAGAAGTCGCTAATACTTTTATTGTAATCAAAAACACAATGAGAAATGTAAGATGGCAAAAAATCCCTAAGAATACCCCTAAAAATGGAACGGCCCAAAAAAATCTCAATCCTCTTATTTACCCCCTAAATTTGGGAAAACCCCTAAGTTGGTAAGCCTGATTTTGTGTCTATAGTCTTATTGAATGTCAAGTATAACCATAGGTAATAAATTAATTTTATAGATATATAACCTATTTCATTTTTAAAATCTATGATCATATCGAGAATATTTGTCTTTAATATTATTTGTATTAGCGACGATAGGAATTCAGTTTAGATTATGAAATATTTTTTGTGGTTTTATGGGGAGTGTCAAGTATGGCATTAGTAAGTTTCCCATACAAAACTTAGTGTCGCGTGCAAACTGTAGAGGTTGTATGCCTCACGATTGTACAGGCTGGTCATAGATTGTACAGGCTGGTTATAATTATGACATTTGGAACCGTCATAATTAATTAAAAATAATAGGAAAAATTCTATAAAAACAGAACAAAGTTCTGTGACAATTAATTCCATATTGTTCCATATTCAGCAGTTAAGAAGTATTAAGAAAATAAAAAAGAGAGTCCTGAAGAAGTATTCTTTACTCATTACACCTACGTCCTGGTCCTCGCCATCACCATCCCGCCAGCGAACCCTCTCCACAGCAGTACAGCGTCAAAAAATTATCTATGTATAGTGTTACTGAATGTCAAATATAACCATATTATTTTTTTTATATTTACTATTATCTATATTTTTTCATTTAAAAATGTATTTCTATTCAAGTGAAGTACGGTCGAATTTCGACCAATGGGCGATCACTAGTTAGTATTATTTTGTGTATTATAAATATTACTTTTAATATTATTTAATTTTTATTTTGTGTTTTATAAATATGAATTGTAATATTATTTAATTTTTATTTTGTGTATTATAAATATTAATTTTTATATTACTTCATTTTTATTTTGTGTATTTTAAATATTAATGTATAATACACAACATTAAATACTAAAGGAACACATTTTTGGAAAACCCCATTTGTTTTGTTCCAAAGTTCTAAAGTGGGTCAGTCACAAGCCGATTGGACTTACAATGGACCTCGGACAGTTGAACATAAATAGCAAATAGTACAGAGTACTATAGTTTGCGGTTCGACTATGATTGTCTTAGTGGTTTTATTGTGAGGATTGTTCAATTGTTCCTTCAACCGAAGCTGGTGCGAACTGCAAAATGGAAAAACATAATAATAAAAAATATTTTTACTACATTCTATGTAAAGATTCATTACCATTTAATACAACCCTAATATAAGTAAAACGATTTACTAAAATTTTATTACAAAATCGAATAAGTAGATAGGTTCTGTCTTTCTATAATCGCGAGTATATGAAATTGGGTCCATGTTAGAAACAATTCTACCGAAAATAATTACAGTCACCATACCAATAATTTAAGTACAGTCAGTGTCAAAAATATCCGGACTTAATCTGTTCAAAATTATTTCAACAACTACGAAAATTAAACTTTATTTCATTTATATAAAGTTCTTGCCAGAATGACAAATATGAAAGACAAATATTGCAAGAAAAAAAAAACCGTCGGAATTATAAGCAATAAGTTTGATAGATCACAAGTAACAAACTAATGCAATTTTATGTTCCGTTTACGTTCGGATCCCGGAGCTAAAATTCAAGTTGTGGATTAAAACACTCAGAAGCACCAACGTGAATATTTTAAAGTTCACACGGGGCAAGTTACGATAAACTAATCAATCTTCTCTAGATATACTTTATTATGTAGGGAATAAAGCATGAATTCGCCTATTCACTTTCATGTACAGACGCCAGCACATCAAACTACTCGAAACTGTCAAATTTTCCCAATCAATCTTTAACCTAATACTTTAGCAATTAAGTTGAAAACCTATTAAAGAGTTTGTAAGGTATATGTCTATGGGTCATTGTCACCTGAAAATAAATTATTTATTTATTATTATTCCCTTTATTCATTTTAACAAACTTATAAATTATATTTTGAAATATTAGAATATAAAATAAAAAAAAAACATTTAAAAATATAAAAAATAGTAGCCCACCGGTATCGGGAACAGGGTCCAAGCTACCGGCGGTCAGGGCTCCAGAGAGAGGAACCTCCTGACTATGCGAGCCGTGTCCAGAAGTACCGCTTTCTGAATCAAGCCCTTGACCCAGCTGCCTAACGAGAGCCTCCTTAGATGTTGGTCGAGGCTCTTGGCTATCAACCTATTGGCTGTGACGACTATCGGCACAATGATCGCTGAATCCACATCCCACATGTCGACAAACTCGCGAGCCAAGATACTTGATCTGTTTATCTTTCTCGGCTTTCACGAGGTTCTCGTCATGCGGAACCGTTATGTCAACAATCATTGTGCGCCGCTCTACTCAATCCACCACCACTATATCAGGCTTATTTGCGACAATAGTCCTGTCAGTGATGATGGATCGGTCCCAGTACAATGTGATATTTCCATTTTCGAGAACTGGGTCGGGCACATACCTGTAGTACGGCACTTCCGATTCCACAAGGCTGTATTTAAGAGCAAGTTGCTGATGGATAATCCTGGCTACTAGGTTGTGTCTATGCAAGTATTCTTCGTTAGCTAGTCGAGAACACCCGGAGATTATGTGCCTAATTGATTCTCCTGGACGGTGACATACCCGACAGATGTCAACCGTGCCGTCTTTCACAATAAATCTCCGGTAATTGTTCGTCATCATAACTTCGTCCATAATTGCACAGACAAAACCTTCGGTTTCCCCAAAGAGGTCACCGAAACGCAGCCAGGCTACGGACGCTAGTATATCTACATCGGGTCCATGTAGGGCCCGGAAAAAGCGTCCGTGGAGCTCCTTACTCTGCCATACTTCCATGCGGTCATTAGTGTCAAGTATTACAGGTTTGCGCCAGTTCTCGTTAGCCAAGGAGAGCGGGGTGAGGCCCTTGTCAACCGCGACCACATCTCGATGCATCCCCACGTCGGTTTCTAGGAAATATTCCCTGAGACTGCATATCTCGCGATTGTGGAGAGTCTTAGCATTTAAAAAGCCTCGACCTCCACACTTTCGCGAGATATACAGCCTCATTACCGATGAGCGTGGGTGATGCATTCGATATGCAGCGTACGGACCCTCCTATCCAGGGCGTCGAGTTCGGTTTGAGTCCATTTGAGTATACCTAAAGAGTACATCAAAACCGGCATGACCCAACCGTTGAAGGCGCGCACCTTGTTTCCGCCTGATAGAAGACTATTAAATACTTTATTCAGGCGGCCAAAGAAGCGTTCCTTCAGCGATTGATTCATGTCAGTAACATTGATGCCCAACGCTTCCGACATACCCAAATACTTATAGGTTTCGGATGCGGAGAGGGCTCGGAGGTTTATGGAATCCGAGAGTTGGGTTCCCACGGATTCCACAATCTCCCCTCGCTTTACATGCATGACCGCACATTTGTCCACACCAAATTCCATCCTGATGGCGCTACTGAAGGTTTCAGTTACTTTCAGTAACTACATCAGTTGAAAATTGTTGGGGGCAAAGAGTTTAAGGTCATCCATGTAAAGGAGGTGAGATATAACCTGACCACCTCACCTCAACCGATAGCCTATACCTGAATCCTCAAGCAGTGTGCTCAGAGGATTCAGGGCTAAGCAGAACCAAAGTGGACTCAAACTATCACCCTGAAATATGCCTCGCTCGATCCTTATGGGTTCGCTGTTTCTTTGGATATTTCGACATCCTGGATAGCGAAGGGCTGTCCTCCACTGCCCCATACATGAAATCAGGAGGGTACGCAGAGTTGCATCAACTTTATACAACTCCAGCACCCTCTTGAGCCAAGTATGTTGCACCGAGTCATAGGCTTTCTTATAATCTATCCAACATGTCGACCGATCCTTTCGGGAACGACGAACCTGTTGGCTAATGGCCATATCAATGAGGAGCAGCTCCTTAGTACCGCGAGACCCGTTCCTACATCCATTTTAGAGACAGACATGATGGAGTTGGTGTCAATATGATTGTAAATTTTAGCTCTCAAAATGGATGTAAGAACTTTATAAACCGTCGGCGAACACGTGATGGGTCTATAATTTTTGGGTTCCGCGGTACTACCTGATTTGTGGAGCAGGTGGGTAATTCCTGTTGTTAGGAACTGGGGTAGCGAACCAGACTCCAAAGCAGTCTGGTACTGAGCCGCCAAGCGAGCATGCGATCCAATGAATCATTTGATCCAGAAGTTGTGCAGCCCATTCGGCCCTGGAGACTTCCAATTGGGCAATGGACGGACTGCACGAGCTACGTCTTGGGGGCAGATGGTAATAGCCCCCATTTCTGGTATTGGATCGCAGGCTCGCTCGACTTCTCGAGCCCAATCCCCTTCGGTGTGACTGACAGGCACCGACCAGATACTGCGCCAAAAAGAACACATGGCTTCATTATCCGGCAGATGCGTGTCAGCTACACCCTGGATCGGTCGCTCCCAAGCCCTATAAACCCACCTTTCATCACTCTGGAAGGTGCGATTCTGAGTGTATCGGTCCACTCGCCGCTTATACCTACGAATACGGCTTGCCCATGCATACACTTTCTGCTTCAGGAAGTCTATGCGCTCTGTGATACGGGACATATAATCTTGAGGGCTGGTATCAGTCCCTGAGAATGCCCGTCTCACAAAGCGCATCACTCTAGGACGAGTGTTGCCCTCCCTGAAGCAGATTAGTTTGCCGATGAGTGGCCCCACTAATACGTCGCTCAATTCTGCACTGCCAGGCTGGTACGGCTGGTTTTGGTCGTGTAGCTCTAGAGTCACTAGCAAATTTGACGTGAGCTACACGACATGCCGCTACAGCCGCGCAGTACAGAATTGCATGAGTATCAGTGATCAAAATAGTCTTCGCAGTCATCAAAATAGTTTGACAACTGCGAATCCAGAACCGCCACCAGTGCCCTATTTTTGTTATGCATGGGCAAACGAGGTAAACGTGGCCTAAGTTCTGGTGGCATGGACCGATATTCTCGAATCGCACTCTCCAAAGCAATCCTCAATTCCTCATTGCATTACTTACGTTTGTAGCCCTGTCATCTCTCCCCTCGTCAGCTTGACTTGTGACGTACTGTGGTGGGACCACAGTAGTCTGCAACGGAGGTGCGATGACATGACTACTCAGCATTTCATTTCGAAGGCGATCAAGCACAGTGTCATCCAACATATGATTACGCTGGATGACCCGCACCTGATCCGATAGTCGATAGTTGTTATTTATTATTATTTATACATACGTTAAACATATCTCGGGATTCTAGAATCCCGGTCCTTTGGAAGGCGTACGAGGGGCCGAAGCCAACTCGCAGAGGCCGCTTAAACAATTTTAAATGATGAGGGGGCACCGACCGACGATTATCCCTGTATGCACTATGCAAGTGCACCCAAGGACAATCCCCGGTTGGAGCTGAACTATTACAGAATATGGAAACACAACAAATTAGGCTATGGGTTTGGATGGCTATAATGAATTGGTAACCGCAACTATGGAAGGACTATGGCCCCTGCCTGATCAATGTTTTGTATAGACGGATAAAATGGCAGGGGGTGACTTGCACACTCAGTAATGGGCCCCCGGGAAACGTCGCTAGCACATAGTGACGTAGCGACAAGGGGGCAACACTTCCTGAGGTGCTTGAGAAGTGGAGAGGTATTCCACGGCTTTCAGAACAATCCCAGAGCCCGGAAGATGGTCAAGATCCCTATTATTATTATTAAGTGATTTATAAAAAATTTCACTTATGTAAACCAGGTCAAATAATCGCTGTCAGTGGCAGTGGGTTTTGTATACACAACGCACACTTATGTGCAGTTTCACGTGGCAAGGTTCCCCTGTTTATACAAGGGAACCATGCCACGTGAAACTCGACCAAATATCCTCACCACAGTCCGTCCCAAGTTTACGTCAACGGCGCAGGACTATGGGGGTGCGTGCCATAAGTAGCACACCTCTACAAGGTGAACCTCTGTAACACATTCCACTCAACATTGACGAGTTCTGTATCGTCAACCGAGGTAAACAAAGTCTCTGTGGTCACTATTACATCTTATTCGGCTATGTGCAGATTGTTGCGCCACACCCAGACCTTTGATTTAATTCCACGAATATTCTGGTACTAGCTTCTGCCCGCGACTTCGTCCGCGTCAAATTTTTGCTCCCCTGACCCTTCCCGTCGCATCGATTTGCCTCCTAGTTTTCGTCCATTTTTCGATGCTGCTCGCATCTTTTGAGTTATAGTGAGTCAACCTTAAAAGATAGACATATGCTCTCGCAGACTTTTTTTTGAACTTTTAAAAAGGAACAATTCCGTCATACATGATTTTTGCGTTACTTTAACCGTTTACGCAGCGCACGCAACGGAAACTCTCAAAAGGAATAAATTTTCCCCGTTTTTGCAACATTTTTCATTACTGCTCCGCTCCTCTTAGTTGTAGCGTGATGTTATATAGCCTATAGCCTTTCTCGATAAATAGGCTACCCAACACAAAAATAATTTTTCAATTCGGACCAGTAGTTCCTGAGATCAGCGCGTTCAATCAAACAAACAAACAAACTCTTTTTTAGCTTTATGATATTAAGTATAGATATATAATTAATTGTCTTTGTAGTTCTGGTGCTTGCTCTGAAAGCTGCTAAAGGGTCGGTCACAATACTAGCACTATGCTACCTTATCCCTCTGTGTAAGCTGTTTCGTGAATGGGCCATGGGGAATCAAGCATCAAATCAAGCATCCCCAAATCATTAATCCGAAATCCCCATATCACTGTTCATTTCGCGATAAGTTCTATAATTTTCGTAACATGACGATTTCTACAATTTTACACATACGACAAGCTGCATTATAGAATTTTGTTCAAAAATATAAACTACTAAGATGAAGAGTACATATGTGAACATTTATTTGGATAATCGAAATTACGACCGAAAATTACAGTTTGCAGGACGGTTGTGAAACCGTCACGCTCCTTACTTCACACTTTATATGCAATATTATACCATTTTTTTCGACTAACATAATGCAATAATTCTATTACAAGGGAAATTATAAATACTGAATTATGGCCATATTCTTCTACAGGTTACTAAGTAGCTTGATGATTCCATGTTTTGATTTCAAGCCTATGTCTATTGGCTCAATTAAAAGAGCATTTAAAAGTCTCAACATAAAAAAACATTGTAAATGTATAGAGGACTTATGGTTTTGGAAGATATCATTGACACAATTGCCCCTGTCCTAACAAGCATATTTAATCAATGTTTAGACAGATGATCAAGTTCTACTTGCATCGTCAGCAGAACAGTTGCTAGGCATGCTGACTGTAATGGATGAAGCATTTAAGATGTCGGGGATGAATATAAATGCAAGTGAGGCGAATGGTCATGGTCTTTGAAAGAGAAGAGAATGTAGGCGTCAATCCACTGTGCGGCGTTTCGCCTCCACGCGCCACTCCCAAATATGTGCGAGGACCTTTGCCTCCAGATCCCATGGCGGCACTCCGGCAAGGAGGCTCGCTTCCCCGTAAGAGACCCAGCAGATTAGCTGGATGGCCATGACCGTCCGGGATGCAATCAATCGGCGCGCTGGGCGCAGCCTTAATGAGGGCGCCCACACCGGTGCCCCGTAAAGAGCCATGGACCGCACGACCCCCGTGTAGATCCTCCGGCAGGAGGCGTTTGGACCCCCAGATTGAGCAGGAGCCGCTTTAAGGCAGCCCCAGCCCCCTCCAGTCTGGGAGGCAAACGTCGGAAGTGTTCGACGAAGTTCTATCGGCTGTCGAGGACAATTTCCTGGTACTTCATCGACTCGACGCCGATGTGAACCCCTCCTACCGTGAGTTGGGAACCCGCAGGTGGCGCGTTCCGAGGACCATGAAAACCCATGGCCTTAGATTTGTGTAAGGTCATCTCGAGTCCCGATTGCCGGATCCTTTCGACGATTGTTGCAACCAAAAGGTATGTTATCGGGCTAGTTTCCTGGCAAACGATTAAAAAGTAAAAAAAAAACTTTTTCGCACTTTTTAAGTTTCCAGTATTTTTTTAATGTTTTAATGGGAGTTTTGGTAAACTTTTTAGTGTTAACTTATTGCCTATTTTTGTAGCCATCAAACGAAACTAGTTTTATGCCTGTAGGACCTCTAACATCGGTAGATATGGCAAAATAAATGAAACCCACCGCACTTGGTAAAAAAAATGGCCGCCTTTTCAAAACAGTATAATGCTTTATTATTGTGGACTTGTTGATAAAATTGATCAAATTGCTTCGCCTTACCGGGTCGGACACCTGTGACCAGACACACGGTATACAGTAATTTTTGTTTAAAAGTAGCTGCAATTTTATAAAATTGCGGTGTTTTACGATTTCCACGCGAACGAAGTCGCGAGCAGATGCCACTTACTTCTAAGACCCTAATCTCCCAAAACTTGGTCCATTATTTCTCCATTTTTATTATTCCTTCACCCCAGGTATTGTTGGAGTTCACTTTGCCCCAATAGAAAACTTTTATGCAAATCATTAACAGTGTGGGCAGTAGGTACCTACCCAAACCGTTAGTATGTTAGTATGTACTAAGTTCCTGAAGGCTTAATTGAGCCCCACGAATTTACTCGCCTGTGACGGGCGAATCGACACTCCGAATAATATACAGGGTGTCATCAAACTTAGTGGACCAAAGCAAATGAGGTAAGGTAAAGGTGCCAACTTAAAAAAAAATAGGTGAGAAAATTTTGCAAATTTAATCATTATCAAGAAACTTTATGGTTTGAACAAAATTGTCGAAGTAGCGAGGTCAAAGGCCCTAGGGGTATAAGCATAGTGAATTTGCTCTTGAAAGATCGCACCGATACGATACTAAGAGGATTTTTAGGTATCTAATCTAACTAGCCCACATTGTCCCACTGCAGGGCAAAAGCCTCCCTCTCCCTTTTCCACACATTCCTGTCTTTTGCTAGTGTTGGCCAGTACTTTCGGTAGGAGTCAAGCTCGTCCCGCCATCTTCGTTTCGGCCTGCCGCGATGTCGTCGTGCGTTTAATTGGATCCAGTTGGTAGTTCTATAAGCCCATTTGTCATCAGACATCCGTCAGACATGTCCGGCCCAGTCCCACTTGAGCTGGGCAGCTTTCTGGGTAACATCTGTGAGCTTGGTTTTGGCGCGCAGTGTAGTGTTCCTTATACGGTCTGAAAATCGAACACCCAGGAGCGCACTCCATGGCTCGCTGGCAAACTTCAAGCTTGGACCTCTGCCGAAGTGTCAAAGTCCAAGTTTGTGCACCATATGTGAGAATGGGGAGAATACACATGCCCATAATTCTCCGTTTGAGATATAGTAGTAGATCTCCTTTCAGAAGATCTTTCATTGACCAATAGCTCTTCCACGCGCTCTCGATGCGTCGGGCAACTTCTTTGTCTTACCGCGCCTGAAAGGAGACTATTTGGCCTAGATAGATGTCATCTTGGACATATGCAATCTCCTCACCCCCGATGTGTATTCTCCTTTTTATGCTGTTTGTCATGAGTTTGGTCTTTGACATGTTCATCTTAAGCCCAATCTCGAGGCTCGCCCTGTTCAGATCTTCGAGCATGTTACTCAACTCAGCCGCTGATGAGAAAAAAAGTACAATGTCATCGGCGCAACGGAGTTTTGATAGTCTCTTTTCACCGATAACTAATCCCTTGTCTGCCCAGCTTTGTGCTAAAGTTTTGAAGGCTTCCTTAAGCGTGGCAGTAAAAAGCTTAGGGGACAACGGGTCTCCATGTTTGACTCCCCTTTTTATTGGAAAGGACGGCCCAGTGGTGTTAATTTTTATTGATGCTGTACTATTAGATACTGTATCTTATACCTTTAAACGAGCAATTCTTGTATATATATATATATAATCTGAATCTCGGAAACGGCTCCAACGATTTTCATGAAATTTAGTATACAGGGGGTTTCGGAGGCGATAAATCGATCTAGCTAGGATTCATTTTTATAAAATGTCGTTTTATTCGTGTTTTCAATGACCAACTTTATCGATAATCAACTTGAACATAAACTTAATATTTTAAACACAATTTACCAAAAAATACCGAGCAAAGCTCGGTCAACCAGATATTATTGTCTTAAGTAAATTGATGTAAGTGGATTCTATATTTTGATTAATTAGAGCTTTGAAAAGTGAATCGTGGTTGATGCTGTCGAAAGCCTTTGCATAATGTGTTTTAAATTCTGTAAACTTTTCAATAAGTTGGTTTAAAGCATGCAGATGGTCGATGGTGGAGAGGCCTCGTCTGAATCCAGCCTGTTCAGGTGGTTGATGGGAATCAAGCTGTTTTATGTTGCTGTATTTTTAGGTACTAATAAGATAGTAAGATCCTGAAAGTTTCAGATCTCTATCCCATTTGGTTTTTGAGAAAATGAAAAAATATGTAAAAATCTGAACAAAAATATTTTCTCGTTTTGGGGGTTAGTAATAGCTTCTAGGAAAAAAATTAACACCTTTAACGGTTGATAAGAACCCCGACATTGAAATTTTTCAGATTTAACTTTTGATTTAGACATGATGACTATTTTAAATAAGATTAAAAGACATCAACGAGCGACACAAATGAAGATGCAGGCTTAAAATACATGAAGAAAATATTTGCACAAAAAATGGTTTTTCTTTTTCCAATATGGCATACTTTTTTTAAAATCTTAAAAGCTTGTAAATCCATAGAAAAATAAATGGGGAATTTGTAAAACATAGTTTCATAATTGTGCCAGAATCGTATCATAGAGGTTCCTATCAACAGTTAAAGGTGTTAATTTATTTCTTAGAAGCTATTATCGGCCCCAAAACATATCCAAAATTCAAATCAATCGACAAACGCGTTCCTGAAAAAATATTTTTTTCAGATTTTTACATATTTTTCATTTTCTGAAAAACAAAACGGGTTAGAGATCTGAAACTTTCAGGATCTTATTATCTTATTAGTACCTAAAAATTCTCTTAGTATCGTGCCGATATCTTTCAAGGGCAATTTCACTTTATAACCCTAGGGCTTTGGCTCGAAGAATCATTGATAGTGTAGATACTATATTATGTACTCATTTACCTCCACTGTGGCTCGTCAAGAGTTCAGTTTTTTTTTTATTGTAACTTTTTACAACCTTTAGAAAAACTTTCTAAACCCTGAGTAACGAGAAAATACCAGTACAGTAACTAAATTATCTTTAGTTAGATGGGGTACATTTCATAAAGATAGCTTAATGAATCCTCATTTACCTGCTCATGAAACTAATTTTATTTTCTATTATAACTTTACGAAAGCATCTCTGAAAACCGTTGAGTATCTTAATTTAACACTTTCAGACGTGACCTTTGGGTACATGTTTTTTTTTTAAGTTTGGTTCCTTTAGTTACTAATCTGTATTTTAGTGACTATGATTTTTTGTAAAAAGAAAACATATTGTTTGGATTAACGACAACGTCTTTTGAAATTGCTCCATAGTGCTCGGATTGACTCCAGACTCAGTCGAATGCGTTCAATTGCATTGTTTATTGTTTGTCTTAGTTCCCGCATACTATCAGCATGTTTATGTTTTCCGGGCGTACACAATTTCTTTGAAGAAACTCTAAATAATAAAATAGGGTTTAAATCAGGTGAACGTGATGGCCAGGCAATCGTTCCACCAAGACCTCTGTCTTAATGGTAACGTTAAGGCGCGCCCGAACTACGCACGTAATATGGCATGGTGCATAATTACGTTAGAGCCACATCCTTTCCAGCCGGAATCTATTATCATAATTATTTTCTACGTTTTCGTGCAACCCAGGCCGATCATTTTGCAGCTCAAATGGCTCGATGAACTGGCGTTTCCACATTCTGTACCATTTTAACTGAAAATGGATGTTGAAAATTGGTCTCTCTCGTAGCGTGCAGGTTGTTCACGCACCAACGGCGTATGTTATGAGTATTAAACACTCCAAATTTTAATTTATTAGACCACACCACATTATAAAAAATAATGAATCAGCTGTCTCTCCTCGATATCTCTCTGCAAAATGTAACTCGTACAACTCTGTACATGTTATTGTTAATTAAAACGGTAACACAATTAACATAGGGATTGAAACTTACATTACTTAACATAGGTACCAAAAATATTTCAAATCTTACTTTATAATAGAGGACACCTTAGATACTCTCACAACACATCAGTCTAGTGGTTAGTGACCCTGACTCCTAAGACTGAGGTCGTGGGTTCGATTCCCACCCAGGACAAATCTTTGTGTGATGAGCACGATCATTTGTTCTGTGTCTGGGTGTTATTTATCTATAATATGTATGTATTTAGAAATATATAAGTATGTTTATCAGTTGTCTGGTTACCATAGTACAGGCTCTGCCTAGTTTGGGATCAGACAACGATGTGTTGGTTGTCCTGAGATAATTTTTTTTTTTTTTTATTTATTTATAATTCTACTCCATTCATCGGTGAACGAATCACATTCACGATTGGAGCTCAGAAGGGCGTTGAGCATCCTTAAGACGGACAGCAAAGTGATCCTATAAGGGTTTCGTTTTTCCTTTTGAGGTACGGAACCCTAAAAATGACTTTTGATTTTGATTTTATGAGTAACTTAAATTTAAGTTCAATATCATTACGTATCTACCATAACTGTAGGCAAGTTTTATCTAGTAAACGGCCCGCCAGCTGACACTAATTGAGTAATCTGGCCGTTCTTCAAAATTGGTTTGACAGCTTTATCATTAAGTAATAACATTAATTTGATTTCTCTAGGACAATATAATTTATTAGTGCTGGCCAACTTAAGAGATAGTTTGCTTTAGTTAGCAAGAATACATCTCCCTTTTTTTGTTCGTACATCATTGTAGATTTTTAATATGAAGTAAGTATCATCTTGTAATTGAGGAATGTTACGTCATAACCACAACAGGGTGCTTACTCTCGAATTTAATTTCAATAGATCGACATTGGAATTGTCAGTCATACGTCAGTGATTGGCTGGACTCACTGAGTCTAGCCAATCCCTGACGTTTAACTCAACCAACTGACGTTTGACCAATGTCGATCTATTGGAATTATATTCGAGAGTAAGCACCCTGGTCAAAACATATCTCGGATAAAAACGAATCTAGGTATGTTCAGGGTGATTGTACCAAGGTCTATAATTGAAAAATTATTTGACGTCTGACAGATTATGTATGGAGTCACTGTCAAAATTGATTCAATGGATATATACCTACACAAGTCATAAATTAGCGGAATTCATTTTTAATGTTTGAATCATTTCATGTCTAGCTGAGAAAAGTGTGCCAGCACATAGTAAAAGGACCTATTCTTCTAGTCAATCAAATCAAAATATTTTTAATTCATATAAACCTACAAGGGCACTTATGAAACGTCAGAAACTAGGTGCACGGTTCCAAATTGTTGATTCCTATGGAGAAGAGCCGGTAAGAAACTCCACGGTTACTCTTTTAAAAAAAATTGGCTTTTACAATGGTTTCAAATTACAGTGTTAATAGGTATGCGAGAACAGTGTAGGACTATCAACAAGTACTACTAAAACCACCCACCAACCAGGTACTTAATAAAATAGAAAACTGTCTACAGTCTACAAGGTCTACAACATTCTCACATTCACAAAATATGAAAGAATCTACTTAAATGATAGTATTTCATAAATAAAACATAATAACCTATTTAAACCAAATGTCATTGTTGATATGACAACCAATATTAAAAAGGTCAAATTAGAATTGTATGTATATAATGTCAAATTATGAGTAGAGTATGTCAAAGAAGAATATAAAAAAAATCTTAAATAAAAAATGTACATCGTCATTTGAGAGCAGTTCATAGACATTTACATGGTCATCCTGTAATCAGCTACCAGGGAAGCCACATGTGCAGACGGAGTTATTGCCAAACTTCTTTGTCTTGAACGTAGTCTTTTATCTTATAATATGCATTTTTGATAAGGACACGCTTAATGTGTGATTTGAATTTTCCGTAGCTAACCCGTAGTTCAGTAACTGACTTTGGCAACTTGTTATAGAAGCAGATACTGTTTATAAGAAATGATTTACTAGTTTTAGTTAATCTAAATTTAGGTATCACAATTTCATTTTTACTACGAGTATTTATATTATGGAAATTGCTTCTTAGTTTGAAAAGGCCTAAGTTTTTGCGAACATACAAGATACATTCTAAAATATAAAGAGAAGGTAGAGTCAGTATTTCAATTTCTGTAAATTTGATTCTAAGAGACTCACAAGGCTTCATTTTATAGATTGCGCGGATTGCCCACTTTTGTAAAATAAAAACTGAATCTACGTCAGCTGCCGAACCACAGAACCAGCAGAACGCCATAAGATAATACTGTGGAAATAAGCAAAGTACACTAATCTAGCTGTAGCTATATCGATCAACTGCCTTATTTTTCTTACTGCATATGCAGCAGAACTTAATCTACCTGAAATAGCTGTAATGAGGGCACCCCGTTGCAATTTTGAATCTAAAGTAATTCCTAGAAATTTCCGAAATATCATCTAGTTTCTTGCCGTCAAGTTTTAAATTTAGATCTACTTGGGGTACATTCGGTAATGAGAATTTTATACATTTAGTTTTGTTTGCATTAAGTAAGAGATTATTAGCTGCAAACTATTTTGAAAGAACAGCTAGACCCTCGTTCACATGTAAGACATTCGTATTTTTCTATCTTTTTTAAAATTAAGAGAAGTATCATCAGCGAATAAAATTATATCCGAGAAGTTAGCCATCATGTAAGGAAGGTCATTAAATAACTAACTAGAAATAAGAAAGGGCCAAGAATTGAACCTTGAGGCACGCCCATCTTAACTAGAGACCCCGAGGACGTCACCCCGTTAATGTTTACTTTTTGCTGCCTGTTTGATAAATAGGAAAGAACAAGATCAGCAGCTGGTCCATAAATTCAGTGTAATTTACGGATCAGAGTATTGTGGTCAACGCAGTCGAACGGTTTTGAGAGGTCACAGAAGATGCCAATTGCATCCTGGGACTTTTCCCAGTATTCTAAAATGTGACTGATGAGTTTTACTCCCACGTCAGTCGTCGACTTAACTTCGTGAAACCATACTGCTGACTATGTAAAATCCCATTAGAGTTGAAATGAGCTAACATCTGGTCCAGCATGATTTTTTCATAAATTTTGCTCAATGCTGGTAGCACAAATATGGGTCTATAATTAGAAGGATCAGTCTTACTACCCGATTTTAAAATTGGTACTAGTTTACTATGTTTCATTAAATCAGGAAACGAACCGCTGTCTAAACATTGATTAAATATGCCTGTCAATTGGAGCAATTGTGTCAATGAAATCTTCAAGAACCTTAACCGAAATCCCCCATAAGTCTTGTGTTTTTTTTATGTTAAGACTTAAATGATTTCTTAATTGTGGCAATAGAAATGAGTTTGAATTCAAAATTAGGAATGTCCTTACTGAAGTTTTCTTTAAGAAGAGATTCAACTAATATAGATAGAAGATACAAAATCTCTTCCGATTTTGTAACTTCTATTTGAATATTGGTAAATAAATTTTCTAGTGTCTCAGCAACTTTTAACTTTTCTGAAATGGTTTCATTATTTTGTTACTTATTAATTTAGATTTAGCTTGAGCGCAGACTCTTTTGAAAATCTTAGAATATTTTCTTACATCATTATGAAGGGCTTGATCAGGAGTCCCACTGTATATACAATAAATGTTAGAATGAAGTCATAAAATAAACTGACTGTATTATGACTATTTATAATAAGAAGCACGGCCATACATCCACTTATATTATTTCCGTGTAAACATTTGCTACTTACTGGCCACCTATATGTTATCTACTTAATTACTGCTGGCTTTGCTCGCGGAATTAATGTTCAATTCAAACGGCATACGTTAAACAAATCTCCATTGCTCTTCGCTTACATAACACACGCCACAACCGTTCCCTTAGGCCTTTATCCCTTTCACAAAGTAATTCTGTAATCAAGCATGCTTCTGATATTAAAGGACGGGTAATATAATGAATGTAGAAGGGTATATATTTATTTATTAAGGTTATTTTAACATGGATTTTTGAGAAAAATGATGTGTAGAAATATTAGAAGACATATTTTTTCGCTACAAATGGGTGAAATAATTTACACAAAGTAAAGCGCCTGCCCGTTTTTGGTTGGGAAGTCATCAAATGACGTCTCTCCACTCCGCCCGAGCTGAGGGCGTGTCAGACTTTTATTGACTAAAACCCACTCGTCTTCCTTCAGTTGCCTGTGCCAGGGCCACGGATAAAAACCACCATTTCGAATAAATCCGCAACCCTGGCAGGCATTGGTCCTCGCGGACCTCTTCAATATTTGCTGACATCTCTTCGAGGCGCGAGTGGAACACAACGCGCCGTTGACCCGGCCCTGGTCCTTACTGGGCGGCAAGCCAGCGCCTACGGTGGCCGGGAGTCCGCAATGGACTCCCGACGCCCGGGATGTCACTTCCTGCGTCGGCTAGGGGCGTGAGGGCGCAGAGACTGCCTCTCCCTCACGCGCCCCATCTCCTACTTCGCGAGCATTACTGCTTCGCAGAGGGAGGTGACGTCACATACCCATACCATGGCCTACACCACGGCTGGACACGAGAGGTCGTCACCGCCGATTGCCTCCACGAGGACACTGCGGCTCTCCGCCCAGGCAGGGCACACCTCCACCGTACCCTCATGCCTGGGTTCGAACTCACGACCTTGTTCTTGTAAGTCGCAATCGTTACGACCACCACTGGGCCACAACATCATTGAAGACAATGTCAAACCATTTAGTATGGAGAAACATGGGCAAGAAACTTCACCATTACTCTTTTAAAAATCTTTTACAATATTTTAAATACATTCAGTAAATAATTATATGTGAAAACGATGCACTTAGAATAAAATTACTACACCACAGTAGGTAAAAAGATTTGTTGTTCCAAGAATATTTAATAATAAGAATATTAACAAGTATTTTTGAACAATTTTCCCCTAAAGGGGTTAAATAGGGGATGAAAGTTTTTATCGAAATTTATCATTGTTGCCAATGGGCAATCCCATCGGGCGCACGGCTTGTTAGTCTATAACCAGATTTATTGGGTATCAATATCCAGAAACCCATTATATTTACCTCAAACAAACAAAAGGGCTTCGAACAATTGAGATTGGCTACATTTACCCTGCGGTTTCTCAGTGTAGACAAAACCAATCGGTCTATTGAAGGGGTTCAAGGCCGTACAAATGCGTTTCTATTGAAAGCCGCAAGTCTTACATAAATCAAAGTACAGTTACTAGGTAACAACATAAAAACTTTTTAACAAAAAAATTAAACCGCCGAAAAAACTGAAAAGCAAAAAATGAGAAACGCCGATTCAAAATTACTTAGGTATTCTTACATTCGTTTAAGAACTTAGTTACTAAGGGTAAATAAAAAAGTTTTCTCATTTTTTTCGGCAGTTAAATTTTTTTGTTCAAAAGTTTTTATTTTATAATTTTTGTGGCTATCGTCTACTAATTACTACATACTTTCAAAATCGGGCTACTTTGTAAAAAGTTATGCGTGGTCATGCATTACAATCAGTGAGTGAACAATCAAACATCCTCTGTTTTCCTACCTCTAAGGTTGCATTTTTTTTCCTATGGAACCACCTTCGGGATATAACCCTTTCCAATAAAACCAGAATTATCAAAATCGTACTACGCAGTAAAAAGTTATGCATGGCCATACATTAAAAAATATATACGCGACGACTAAGGGACTTACTAGAGAATGGGCAGCAGCGTTCTCTATGCATTTTACCACCATACTGCGATCGCCAACCCGCCTGCCAAGCGTGGCGATTATGGCAAAGCCCCCCAAATTGGGGGAGGCCTAAATCCAGCAGTGGACGTCTTACGGCTGAAGTGAGTGAGTGACGCGATGACTTGTGAAACGGCTCCGTTTTTTTTTTCGTCGGTTAAAAACCAGTATAAGCTTGCCTCACGAGATATTGAAACTCCGTCCTACGCTAGGCTACCTCAAGAGCAAAGTGTTCAAACCGAGGAGCGGTCTGGAGCGGCTTGCGATGTGCGACGATCTGCAGTGCTATGCGGGAGTGTTGAAGAGCGCTAATCGAATTGCTATTGAAAGCAAATCGAGTCTGAAGATCCTTTGTTACCGAGCAAGTGAACTTAAATGGTGGAGCGACGGTGTTTCCGCTATTTATGCGGTAGCCGGCATGCAGTATTAATAGGACAGAGAATTCGGTGGAACTGCGAAGGGTTTAAAGTGGCAATTGATTAACTATCAAATATTTAATTTTAACTAGCTGACCTAGAGAACTTCGTATCGCCTCAGATTCAATAAATGTTGCAATAAACCTACCAAGTTTGACAACCTGGTTCGCGGTGGTGATCTGGTAAGCGTTTTCTAGCAGACACTAATATGTTTGGTTAGCTCCTGCCAAGTTCTGACAACCTGGTACGTCGAAGGCATAAAGCGTTTTCTACCTGACACATACCCAGAGGGTAATTACGTAATACACTATCAGTAGGAATCCCTTTAATTTTGACAGTTCCACAAAATTCATGACGTTGTTTGCGTTGCTAAGGACAGGCAATTATTTCGACCATATGAAAGAAAAGAAAGAAAATATGAATGATGATGAGCAATAAATAACCTTCTTAATGATTCAGATTCTGATTAATAGTGTGTTGCACAATTAGGGTGAGGTTAGGTGACCTCCTAAAGAGTTATGACTACCTGATACTTCGAAGGCATGAAGCGTTTTTTAGTTGACAAATCAGGTTATGTGAGCTCCTACCCAGTTATGGTTATGGTATTTTAAAGACAATGCGTTTGCTAGCTAGCTGACACTTCTATTTAATAATAATAGCTCATACCTTACGCGCTCAGATGTGGGGTTGCGGACACCAGCCCGTTCTGCCTAGCTCATACCAAGTTATATGACCACCTTTTTTTGGATTGGAAATCATCTAATGACGTCTCCCGCTCTGGGCGGAGCGAGAGGGCGTGTCGGACTTTTTTTACTAACTAAAACCCACCCGTGTTCCTTCAGTTGGCTATGCCAGGGCCACGGTAACTCTTTCGAACAAATCTTGCAACCCTGGCAGAACGTTATGACCACCTCGTACTTTGAAGACATAAAGCGGTGTCCCTAAGCGTGCCTACGCTGCTATTGTCACCACCGGCGAATCAGGTGTGTCGCAGCCTAAGCGACCAACTGTAATAGGGGAAAAACAGAAGAAGGGTGCCCAACCTGCCCTGGCTGCGGTCTGTAGCTCCTTGCCGAGAACGGGCCAAGTTGATGAAGAGGGTTTCACGAAAGTGGAAAGGAAGAAGAAGAAGCCCTGTTCACGAAACCAGTGTGGTACCGCTCCGAGTGGACCCAACATGCTGCTGCGCCCTGCTGTGCCTACGACGCAGCTGTATATTTCACGCCTGCACTACTCCACGACGATTGAAGAAGTAGTGCAGTTTTTGAAAGTGAAGACCAACTGGACTCTGAGGGTCGAAAGGTTGGAGTCGCGCCACAACATCAACTTTAAGTCGTTCGTGGTACGAGTTCCAACCAACCATCTACAGACCTACTTAAGAGAGGACTTTTGGCCGAAAGGTGTCATGTTTCGACGCTTCCGAGGACGGTTACGCGACACCACGCAGCGGAACACGACGCCGTCTTCATTACGTGTTTAGAGACAGTTTTAGTTTAGTTTAGTTTTATAGAATATGTATTAGTTTATAGTTATTGATTTTATATTATTTATGTATTGTTTTTATGGGCCTTAGTAGCCTGAAATAAAGGATTGATTGATTGATTGATTGATAAAACGTTTTCTGGCTGACACTGCTGTTTGATAAGCTCATACCAAGTTATGACCACCTGGTACTTCGAAGGCAACGTTTTTGTCATACGTTTTATAGTGACTTGTATTCTCTTTGACGTTTTATGTCACGTCACACGGGAACGCGGTCGAACGGGTTAAAAAAGTATCCTATGTCCGTCTCCTGGTTCTAAGCTATCTCCCCTCTAATTTTCAGCCAAATCGGTTCAGCCGTTCTTGAGTTATAAAAAGTGTAACTAACACGACTTTCTTTTATATATATAGACTAGCTTCTGCCCGCGAGTTCGTCCGCGTCAAAGTTTTGTTTCCCTGAACCTTCCCGTCGTATCGAATTGCCTGCCAATTTTCGTCAATTTTTCGTTGCTGCTACGCTCCTTTTAATTGTAGCGTGATGTTATATACCATATAGCCTTTCTCAATAAATAGGCTACCCAACCCAAAAAGAATTTTTCAATTCGGACCCGTAGTTTCGGAGCCTATTCAATACAAACACACAATCAAATCTTTCCTCTTTACAGTCGAACGGGATAAAAAACCTATGTCCGCCTCCGGGTTCTAAGCTACCTCTCCACCAATTTTCAGCCAAATCGGTTCAGCCGTTCTTGAGTTATAAATAGTGTAACTAACACAACTTTCTTTTATCTATATATTAATACGTGAAGCGAAAACTTTGGATCCCTTTTTACGAAAATTGGGCGGACGGAGGAGTATTAAATTTCGCACACTTATAGTTTATACAGAGAAGAAGTGACGAATGCTAATATTTTTTTTTAAATTATGCGTAAAAATATATTATTTTCAATGAATAACACGTTACACACACTACTATTCATTACCGTGTATTTAATACACACATGCATAGATATTCTTTTGTTTATGGTCCAATTGACAATATCTGTTGTTATTTTGTGTCTACAGTCTTATAGTTAGGGAGCTGGCGAGCATTTCGGTATATGACTTGCACACGTTTCACGTCGAGGTGGATTGCAGTTGAAATCATTACGAATCGATTTGGTCCAATCAATTAAGGTCCTATGTCGCTGCGTTTTCGCGTTACAGCGGATTGAAGTTCCTTAAAAGATCGGGGTATTAAATCATTTGCATATGTATGCCTCTAGAGTTCATGGTCACAATCATCTTGGAAACGAAGAAAATCGAAGAGGCAGACATTCAGGACTCTGCATTATTGTGGGACGGAGTTGTAAAAATGTTAAAAAAAAGCTCTACTAAGTCATTTGCACGCGGTTCTCATTGCACCCATTCGATTCACTATGACTCTGTGGATTCGAAAAAATATGTGGCAGACTCTTTGCTCACTGATTTTCAGCTGTATAACTCTTTGAAATTCACGGAATCAAGGGACAGCGGGTATTGCATGGGATTATTGTTATTATTTATAGTTTTATTCTTATAATTTTGTTTAATATTATCCTCTAAACTCACGGTAACGATTAAACTTCTGGAGCTGAAATCTATGCAATCATTTTTTTTCTCAATGCCAACCAGAAACGAAATACGCTTGGAACTTTAATTAGAAAGTATTTTTTTTTTAATTGCATGCTTGATTTTAATCTGAATAGGATTAGGATCTGGATAGGAACAGTCTTTAACTTTTTTTAAGTCACGTTTTATTTGTGTAAAATACGTAGATTTTGAGATGAAAAGCGTGCAAAATAAAAGGGGAAGCTGTAGGTATATAGATATACGCTCTATAAATTTTGTTTCACAATACGGAAAAGGTCGGAATTGAGTTATACCGTTCTCTACCGTTAATCGTTAATCAGTCCCAGAAGCAGACGTGTGCGCATAATATAGCACACCTTTTTTAAACATTGTTGAAACGCTGTAAATTTATAACGCAGCACCACCATGGTGGCAGACGAGGTTCGAGGTCCTTGATGTTTCTTAATTATCACTATTAATAACGTCTGCCTTGTGTGCTGATCATATCGAAATTTTGCTCGCCAGCTCCCTAACTATTACTGAATGTCAAGTATAACCATAGGTAATAAATTGATTTTATAGATATATATAACCTATTTCATTTTTAAAATCTATGATCATATCGAGAATATTTGTTTTTAATATTATTTGTCTATAGTGTTACTGAATATCAAATATTCTGTTCAAATGAAGTACGGTCGAATTTCGACCAATGGGCGATCACTAGTATATATAGATAGATTTTATTTCATGGTCTGCAAACTTCGTTTATTCTATAAGGCCGTGTTTTCGACACTTAGCTTTTTAGATACAATGTACCTTAAATATTAATATAGTATCGAACGGCGAAACAAAACATCTTAGGGAACTTGGCAAGTCACTAAGAAGCGGTGAAGAATCACATAGTTCATTCTCAAGACGAAGAGGCGGTCGACCGGCAGTGGCACAATTTTTACAGGCTAATTTGACGTTAGAGTCGACTAGGGATAACCTGAAAAATGAAGAAAGTGGTATCTTGCTTACGTATTGAAATTGAGATGCTTCTAAAATATGAAACACCATATTTGACGTAGGTACACAAATACGCTTTTCGACAACGTCGTGAAATGAAAATTTTACTTTAGAGCACTGTAAAAGGAAAAGACTTTCCCTTTTAAATTTTAGTTTTTAACAACGTTACTTACACTGCTCGAGTACATTTATTTATTCGCCGCTGTACTACATAAAAGAGTATACTTCGTTTACTTTATTTTTAATACGTCCACTGGTTATAAAAATATATGTTCTAGATAGAATGAGAATGTTCTAATTTGACTCAATGGGAACCAGCTTTTATGAGCATTAAAACACAAATGTTGCTGCTAGTTGAGATTGCAGTTCATAGATGAAAACTATTTTGAGTGGTAAGCCACTTTAGTCCTAAAAGTATATTTTTTTTACGTATTCTCCGAGGTGGTCAACGTTACTTAACAGTGGAAGAAAAATATTGGAAAAGTTTTTAGTATTTCAGTTTATCCAGAAGGTTTTACATTGATTCATTGAGACTCATTAAATTCCTAGGTAAGAAAGTAAAACTGGTGGCTGGACTAAGTGTTAACTTATAGTTTGACCTGATCCTTTGGTAGAAGGCCGTATCTACATTTTCTCTTTAGTAGGATGTCAACGACTCATTTCAAGCGGATTACAGGCGTTGATTATTCAGTTTGCTGACGTAATTACACTGAATATAGACACCTTGTTAGCATAAACTTTGAATACGTAGACTCGTAGAGAATAGGTACACGTGTCTGCTGTATAAAGTGACGTCCAATGTTAGCTAAACCTGCGGAGGGGACGGCAGAGGATAATTAAATCAATCCATACTAATACTGTAAATGCAAAAGTAACTATAGATTTGTCTTTCTAGTGTTTTTGTCTGTCTATCTGTAACCTTTTAACGCATTATCGTAGCTGCATATGATTCAATGAACTGCACACGGTTACACCACGGCCTGAGTTAGGACATAGGATATTTTTACTCTCGACGGGCAAAGAGGGTTTTTAACTCATCGAATGCCGTAATTAGAGACACAATAGAAAGACAATTGTTTATGAGGAACTGTGTAACTTAAGACATTCAAAAGGTTAACTATATTAACACGTGAAGCAAAACCTTTGTACAGCTTTTTACGACAGTTTTGAGGACGGAGGAGTATGAAATTTGACGCAATTATAGTTTACTAGCTTCTGCCCGCGACTTCGTCCGCGTCAAATATTTGCTCCCCCGACCCTTTCCGTCGCATCGCAGCCTGCCAGTTTTCGTCCATTTTTTTGTTGCTGCTCCGGTCCTTTTGACTGTAGCGTGATGTTATATAGCCTATAGCCTTTCTCAATAAATAGGCTACCCGACTCAAAAAGAAGTTTTCAATTCGAACCAGTAGTTCCTGAGATTAGCGCGTTCCACCCCCCATTTTAGGGAAGTGGGGGGTTAGAAAGAGACAAAAAGTAGCCTATGTCACTCTCCATCCCTTCAACTATATCCACGTAAAAAATCACGTCAATTCGTTGCTCCGTGTTGCCGTGAAAGACGGACAAACAGACACACACACTTTCCCATTTATAATATTATACTAGCTGACCCAGCGGACTTCGTACCGCCTCAGAATCAATAAAACCCATGTTAGGTGAGCTCCTACCAAGTTATGCCAACCTGGTACTTCGAAGACATAAAGCGTTTTCTAGCTATCACACACCCATGTTAGGTGAGCTCCTACCAGGTTATGATAACCTGGTACTTCGAAGACATATTAATAAGGAACTTTTTTGGATGATTTTTTACACCTTGGGTCCGAAGAACCCAAATATATTACGGACCCCTATTTAAAAAAAAATAAAATATAGCCTATGTTACTCGCAGATAATGCAGCTTTATAATGGTGAAAGAATTTTTTAAATTGGTCCAGTGGTTATTGAGTTTATCCATTACAAACAAACAAACAAAAATACAAACTTTTCCTCTTTATAATATTAGTATAGATAAGTAATAATAATAATTTATAATAATAATATTTTATTTAATAAAAAAAGATTACAAAAAGAGTACATTTAGCAAACAGTATTAAATTCTCATACAATTATAGTACCTAAAGATAAACTATTTCTAAAGTATTTTTATCACAAGTGCAGAAGATGATTCATCGGAATTAGAATGTAAGGTAGCGACCCGCCCGATCTAGGTTAAATGAAACCTGTGTTTCGGGCCATCACTTTACATTTCAATTAAATTGGTGCAATCATATTTTAAGTATAATTTATATAAAAGTAATCTATTAATAACTATGAGAAAAAGCACATTAGTAAAACAACACAATTAAACAATAATTCCTAAAACTAAGTGAGTGTAAATACTACAAAAATAAATACTTACGAGGGAATAAATTATAATCATGACATAATTTCTAGAAGTTTTTCTGTGTCTGTGTAATTAAGTACCGCTAAGTATTCTGATGATATTGTACTATATTTTTTATAACTTAAACTATAGATGCTCAATAACTTGTTAAGTTTATTATACAGAAGAGGTCCTAAGAACACAAAAAATCGCTTAGCAAACGCGTGTCTTGTTTGAGGCTTTATGCAAACCAAATCCTTTCTTCTCTTGTCAGAGGGTACTGGGTCAAAAGGAAGAGCACTGTGCTGGTGTAATACTATGCTTAAAATGAATAATTGCCTTACTGTTAGTACATTACATGCTATGTAGAGTTGGTGCGTAGGAAACCTAAAAGGGCGAAAGGTAGCAACTTTTAGACATGCTCTTTGAGCACGCTCTAGAGGAAGTAAAATTGTTTTAGCAGCACCACCCCATGAAGTTATGCAATAGGTAAGAATGGATTGGCACAAAGCTAAATAAACCTGTTTAATTAATTTATAGTCGGCTATGTTCCGTAAGTTTTTTAAAACATATATTAATTTGCGAACTCTAATACAAAGTAATTCGATATGTTTACGGAAATTTAAATTGGAGTCAATAGTGACACCCAGATATTTTAAATGGTCAGCTTTAGCTAAAGTGGGGCAAGAACATGCGGTGTCAGCGTACGTGCGCCAATTATGTGCGAAAATGTTTAGATTAGTTAGCGGTATGTTAGTATTTCTCATTGTAAATAAAATGTACTTTGTTTTATCTGCATTTAATGTTAGGATGTTATTATGGAGCCAATCAGACACTATGTTAAAACCAGTCTGTGCATGTTGATAGACCTTAGTTTTGGATTTAGCTGAAAAAAGTAAAGCGGTGTCATCCGCATAAGAAATTATGACACCATTTTGAAGTGGTAGGCTGCACAGGTCATTTATATAGATTAAAAATAAGGTGGGTCCCAAAATGCTACCTTGTGGAATGCCAAAACAATTGTTTTTAAGTTCAGAACTAGTATACTGCCCTATTTTTACACATTGATGACGATCGCTAAGATAATCAGCAAATAATAAAAGTTGGGCTCCTCTAATCCCAAGTGTTTCAAGCTTGTGCAATAGTAAATTATAAGAAATAGTATCGAAAGCCTTGGCAAGGTCTACAAAGATACAAATTGTATGCATACTATTATCTAGATTGCTAGCAATATAATTAGTTAATTTGTGCACTGCTTGGCTAGTTGATCTTTTGGGCCTAAATCCAAACTGATTGTCTGAAAGTAGTTTGTTATCTTCCAGATATTTTATCAACCTATAATTAATCATTTTTTCTAACATTTTTGATAGTCCTGTTAGCACTGAAATGGGTCTGTAGTTATTGACACAGTTCCTGTCACCAGACTTGAATACAGGGGTGACCACAGCTTTTTTAAGGAGCTTGGGGAATATTCCTTTAGATAAACAAAGCTGAAAAATGTAGGTTAGTGGAGGGGCAAGTAGGTATCTGAATCTTTTAAGTATATTATTGGGTATGTCATCCCACCCAGTAGCACATACATCCTTTAACTCAAATAATAATCTTTCAACTTCGTTAACGTCGGTATCTAATAAAACAAAAGAATTTAATGTAGAGGAAGTCGCAGTCGGGTTATGAGGGGATAAAATATTAGAATTTAACGATTTTTCAGCCAAGTTTTTACCAACGTTAGCAAAGAAGTTGTTCACTTTATTCATTGCTTCGGATGGGTTTGTCTCTGTAGATAGTAAATCAAGTGGAGGTTCGGGACTTTTTGATGTAAATGTATTCGTTTTTATAAATTTCCAGACAAGTTTACTATTTTTTCCCGCCTTCTGTAATGCATTTTTATCATACTGATTTTTTACTTTTTTCAGAAGATTATTGCAGTAGTTCCGGTACCTTTTATATGTTACAGAAAGTATTTCGTTATAAGGTGCAAGTTTCAATTTAAGGCGAAGTTTGTCTCTATGTCTTATACAACGAACGACACCGGGTGTGATCCAGGGTTTGATGCAACTATACCTTCTAGGCATTTTATGAGTAAATGTGTTTTTGTTTATTGAAAATTGTAGCAAATTTATGAAGTACAGTAAAGAAATATTTGCATCGTTTGTATTATAAACAGGGTCGAAATTAATACCGCGTAAGTCATTTTCGAGGTTTGTCATATTTACTTGTAGTGTAGCTACGCATGCAGTTTTTTCTAGGTGAGCTCATTTGCAATGTTAGTAAAACAGCTTAGTGATCGGTGAGCGAAGAATTAGTAACAAATGTTTTGGATGGATTTTTAGATTTTAGAATAATGTGGTCTAAGCATGAGCCGCTCTGATGCGTGGGGTGATAGTGGGCTGGTAAAAGTCCATGAAATGAGCAAATGTTCAGATAATTATGTACATGTGTGTCGGTTTTCTCAGAAGCAATGTTTATGTTAATATCGCCCAAAAGTACTATGTTTTTAAATAAGGTTTTTAAGTTTGTGTCGAGTGAGTCTAAAAATCTGTCAATATTTTGAGATGGAGGCCTATAAATAGCCATGACTACTGTATCGGGACTAATTTTAATTATTAAGCAATTACTATCCTGGAATTCCGGCTCTTCCTTTATTGCACGTAGGTTATTTTTGATATATACCACTAATCCATCATTTTGGTTTATATTTCTCTCAGTTCTGTAAGAATAATACCCGTCAAGAGATGGTAAGTTAACCGTCTGTTTTGACAACCAACATTCTGTTAAGACGATTACATCACAGCTTATGTCAAGATTCTGTAATAACACCTCAAATCCGTTCATGTTTCGATTAATTCTGCGAATATTCTGTGTAAGCAAGGTTAACGCTTTGACATCAGAAGAAAGAAGGTGTTTACAGTCCTCAACATTACAGGTTATAGATTCAGATACAGAAAAACTGTCTAGATCACAAATTAGTTGATTTGTCATGATCGTTACAAACTAAGTGGAAATATAAATAAACTATACGCTACCTGTTTACGTGCTACTAAATACAATAATCGGTGGCGCTCTTAGGCGCCTTCATAGTCTATTGAGTTAATATAATTAGTTTCCGCATATGTGCGCGCTGGGCAACTTACATCACCAGTGGGATGGTCACATTTTCTCTTATACCGTTTGCACGTCGCACATTGAGAGGGAGAAGATTTGCTGCTGCATTCCTTGAAGGAGTGTCCAGTCTCAGCACAGTGGTTGCAAGTAGGACTGGTTTCTCGACAAAACTTGGCTGCGTGAACGAACTGCTGGCAATTGAAGCACCTGGTGACTATAGTGAAGTCTCTCACGGGGCATGATGACCAATTAATAAAAATTCGGCTTTGATTGATCAGTAATTTTCTAATGCTAGCGGGTATTTCCAATATGTAGTTACAGGTAGGAAGGTCTTTCTTACCCAATTTATGGCTCAGTTTTATACTGTCAAGGAAGGACTCACGGCTTATATTCGGCAACTTGTCTAAGAGGTTTTGCTCGTAGATACAGTCAAATACCTCCTGCTCAGTAAGGGTAACGGGGACACCAATAACAGCGATTCTCGGGCGGCGTTTAGAAGGTTCTTCTATTGTAAGGCCAGATGATGCCAGCTTTTCCGATTTTCTGAGCTTCTCAATATCGCCTTTGGTGTCGGTGCTAATCAAAACGCCCCCATTTTTCACTTTTCTGAGGCTACGGACATGAAGCTTCAGTTCTTCGGGAGATATTATCTTTTGAACAAGTGACTAAGTGTCGTCACTTGTTTGGGTCTTATCGCTGGGATAGATGGCGACTGATTTCAAATTCGCAGGACGGACAAAGTTATCGGGACCTTTCTTCACCATACTTGCATAAGAAGTATTCTCCGATTTGTTCAGCTTTGTTTCGATGGCGTCTTGAAACTGCTGGAAAGATTGGACAACAGTTTAGTAATCCTAATAAGTATGGATATGGAGCCTTTTCCGTGCAGAAAGAGGAAGCAATTTTTTTTTATAATAATGCATTAGTTCTGACATAAAATTTAAAGGCATTGTGGTCGTCTTTCGACCACTGAGCGACCTTTTATATCTGTGTATGTGTGAATCTGTTTGTTTGTTTATGACATCGTAGCACTCAAACGACTGAACGGATTTGTTTTTTTTTTTGCCTAAAATGTGACTTATTCACCTGTGTTCTGTGACTTATTCACCTGTGTTCTTTAGCTCAGCTCTTTTTTGGTTAATGAAATGATTCGAGAATCTTCCTTAGGTCTGATTGAGTCAAAATTTTGTATTATATTACTTCAATGATATTAGAAATGCAAAGTAATCTTGAAGTGACTGGTGCATCAGGGCGTGTAATTTGCAGGATACCCAACTATCTCACCAACAAACAGCAGAAACATCGTCTTTGGGCTCACTAAAACAAACTGCAAGCGTGTCCTCACTGCTTATCTACTGAACCTTGACTACGATACCACTGAAAACTTGCTAGCTGTTATAAAATAAATGTGTTTAAAGCCTGCCAACCACTCCACACTACATAACACCATATTACAGTAAACTACAGCTCACCACACCTGACTATGCCACACTACACCATACCACATCACACCACGCAACACATCACCACACCGCACCACATCACACCACGCAACACATCACCACACTACATCACATCACACCACGAAACACTACACCACACCACACTTCAGTACACCGTGCGGTGCTGAAGTGTGACACCACACTACACTTTTACTCACAATTTTAAAAACATTTACCATTTTAACATTTTGTACTCCTATTTCATTCTTTATTTTTGTTGTATTGTGTTCTCCTGCCAAAGGTTAAAATTATTATGTTTCGTAATATTATCGCTAAGATTAAACCTGGGCCATTGACCATTGACATTGGGCCTGGTAATCTGTGTGACAGGTTTTTCCTAGTGCAGATACCAGTCTCCCACAAAGGATGTACCGTGTGGTGTCGGACGTAAAGAATAACACCACCCCATTCTTCCCGTGGGTGTCGTAAATGGCGACTAAGGGACTTGCTAGAGAATGGGCAGCAGCGTTCTCTATGCATTTTACCACCATACTGCGATCGCCAACCCGCCTGCCAAGCGTGGCGATTATGGCAAAGCCCTCCAAATTGGGGGAGGCCTAAGTCCAGCAGTGGACGTCTTACGGCTGAAATGATGATGATGATGATGATGATGATGATGATGACAAAGGATTTATACTGATGTTATTTCTTCGTAATTTTAAGGAGCCTTTGTGGAAGAGAAATCTTATATCTTTAAACGAGCAATTCTTGTATATATAGATATATATAATCTGAATCTCGGAAACGGCTCCAACGATTTTCATGAAATTTAGTATACAGGGGGTTTCGGGGGCGATAAATCGATCTAGCTAGGATTCATTTTTAGAAAATTTATAATATTCGTAATAATTCGTGTTTTAAATGACCAACTTTATCGATAATCAACTTGAACATAAACTTATTATTTTAAACGCAATTTACCAAAAAATACCGAGCAAAGCTCTGTCATCCAGATATTAAATGTTTATTTATTATTAATTATTATTATTTATTATTATTATTACTGAAAAGGTCCTAGGGTAGGTTATACATGGCAAATATGAACCAGCATTAATTATTAACTAGCTTCACTGTAGGAAACATACCTAAAGCTGTGCAGACTTACTATGCAGGCGTGTTTACTATTACTATATTAAGTTTAAGTAGCAGGAGACATTTGTAAAATGCAAAAATGAATAATATATTTTTTACAGTTACAGTCTGTAATTGTTACATAATTGATATAATTGAATCGACGGTCGTAAACCAACAACCTAACCGCAACCAACCAATCAACCAAATATCAACCAACTCAGAAATTAGTGCTAAACCAAGCAGGCGCTAAATTCTACATGGTCCTTCGAGCATTAAGGACCTCGGTTCGCGATATACAGTGAAGTGTTTGTGCGCCGGGACCTTGCAACTAGTGTATTGTATTTTACTAGTTTATAGAGAAAGTAGGTAGGCAGTTACATCAATTCGGAATAAATTGGGCAGCTGTCGTGGAAGGAGAATATAACGTCAGACCAAAACAATTTGCAATTTTCTATGTGCTAATACACGCTTTTGGCACATTTTTCTAGACGTCATTCCGGATCCAATGAGCTATTGCACATAATTTTAAGAGCAGTATCTCTATTTTGTACCATTTTCAACTTGTCGTACGAAAGTACCAACAGTGGGTCCCAGGTAGTGATATCTACTCCTATAGTCTTATAGGAGTAGATATCACTACCTGGGACCCACTGTTGGTACTTTTGATAGCACAGAAACTTGACAGTGAGTCATTCACTGAATATATTGAGTCAGTGAAGAGTCCCAGAGAATTACCAATCCTTCAAGAATTCTTTGATTTCTTGGAAAACAAGTTTACCGCCTTAGAAGCATCGCGGCGTAAACAAGAATCGAATAACCAAAAAATTACCACCCAACCACAAAACCATCAAAATTATCAAGCAAACCAGAAGAAATATTATAGTTCAAATAATAACCAGCAAACATCACCATTTTTGGCTATGATGTGCTTAAAACAATTAGCAACCGAGGAACAACAAAATTTTCCCGATGCAGCAAAAGCATTAAGAGAGTGCTTCTATATAGACGACTATTGTGGCGGAGCAAATTCAATGGCAGAAGCTAAGAAGCTAAAATCAGATTTAATAAAACTACTCAGAACGGGTGGGTTTAACTTACGAAAATGGGCCACAAATGAACCAAAATTACTGGTTGACTTAGAAAAAGATTTGTGGAACCAGCAAATCTACGAATTTAAACAGTCAGACTCAACGAAGACACTGGGGCTTAGGTGGAATCCGCAACAGGACAAATTCATCTTTGACTCGAAACTAGAGCCAGCATCATTTCCAAAACCAACCAAAAGGTCGCTTCTGTCCGATATTTCAAAAATATTCGATCCATTAGGCTGGCTCACACCATTAACCATTACCATGAAAATGCAATTCCAAAGCGTCTAGTCATCAAGTCTTAATTGGGATGACGCTCTACCAGAAGATATCAAGATCAAGTGGCTAAACTTAAGGGGAGAATTAAAAGGAATTAATACCATAGAAGTAAAACGATGGCTTGGAACAAAGAAAGCGATAACTTGCAAATACACAGATTCTGTGATGCATCGAACAAGGCGTATGCCGCTGTTGTATATTGTAAAGTCGGTACTCAAAATAGTTCGAACGAGGTAACTCTTATCGCAGCAAAAGCAAGATTAGTTAGTCTTTCTTTGGAATGCGCTCCCTCTGAACATCAGGATGGCAACCAGTCGGTTATCATTTAAAGTGAAAGCACGTGAGCATATTCGCAAGAAGTTGGCAGAATCATACCAGCGGTGATTTGCTGGATTCGGTTTCTTCTCCACCTATCGTTATATCTCTAGACAAAGTTTTTTTTTTTTTTTTTTCGTTATATGTATGTATATATGTATGTATTTGTATCTATTTGTATCTATGTTTTTAGTATTCTTCCTTTTCGAGTTATCTATCCCGTAAGTTGCACCTGCCATGTTTTTCTCTGCATCACCCTAAGGTTGACTGGTAGAAAATGCCTCAGGCATTAAGTCCGCCTTTGTACAGTAGTTTTACTTGTGCATAAAGTTTTAATAAATAAATAAAATAAATTAGTGCCCGTTAGTAAAGATATATCCATACCAAGGTTGGAGTTAATGGGTGCCCAACTATTATCACAGCTGATGCAAAAAGTTCAGACTTGCTTGGAGCCTTATAAATAGGAAATATATTGCTGGAGTGACTCAACAGCGGTCTTTTTTTTTTTCAGGATGGGAAATCATCAAATGACTTCTCCCGCTCTGGGTGGAGCGGGAGGGCGTGTCAGACTTTTACTGACTAAAACCCACCCGTATTCCATCAGTTGCCCATGTGCCAGGGTCACGGTATCTCTTTCAAACAATCACGCGACCCCGGCAGGCATCGGTCCTAGTAGACCCCTTCACTGCTGCTGACATCTCTTTGAGGCGCGCGTGGAACACTGCGCGCCGTCGACCCGAGCTTGGTCCTTACCGGGCGGCGAGCTACCCATTCCTCATCACCCGCAAGCTCGCGCAATCACCAAAATAATATCAAAAGAAAAATGGAGTTATATCAAAACCACTGAAAATCCAGCTGACTTTGCCAGCCGATAACCAAACAGTTAAGAAACCACGATTTGTGGTGGCAGGGGCCCTCATGGATTGAATCATTTCAAAACAATGGCATACTTCAGACAATCTATGAAACCAGTTTAGAGATAAGACAGGCAAATACAGTAGTCGTAGAAAAACACCAGAAAGCAACCATGACCATACCAAACATTGTTACCTATTTAATAAACAAATTTAATTCCTTCGCAAAAATCGTGCGCGTTTTTGCATGGATACTACGACTACCTACTGCAAAGGCAGGCCGTCAACCTTATCTCACATTACATGAACTCCGTCGCGCAAAACTGCTGATGATTAAGAGTGTGCGACATATTATGGAGTTTTCCAGTGACGTCAGTTGTTTACTTAAGAATGGAATCGTGCATTCGAAAAGTAAACTTTTACCATTACACCCTATCATAGACCAAGATGGTATTCTACGGGTAAGGGTAGAAGATCCGGAGGATTTAAATTACCTCACACCAGCCCATTTCCTATCAGCACGACCAGGTCTAACCATAATTGATACAGCAGAAGACGCCAGAACCAGGTGGCATCTAGTATCAAAATTATTCGAAGAGCTATGGAAAAGATGGAAAACAGAGTACTTGACTCAACTGTCGGCCAGAAACAAGTGGATGAAATACCAGAAGAATATCAACGTGGGTAATCTAGTAATGATTCATGACGATAACTTACCAGCAGGGAAATGGCCCATGGGGCGTGTAATGGAAGTCCATCCAGGAAAAGACGAACTTGTCAGAGTAGTGACTTTCAAAACCAAAAACGGCTACATGAAGCGCCTTGTAGTTAAACTCTCAGTTCTACCTCTAGAATAAACGGAACCAACTACACCAGAAAAACAAAAAAGCAAACCACTACAACATCAAAGTACTACTTACTAGTGCCGAAATGGAACTACGTAACCGCCCGCAACCATTCACCAGAACGTTCAGTACCTATCCCAAGATAGTAAACATTACACTGGCATTGTTACTGTTCAGTATAATATTACCAACAACAGCTTCATATACGCAATTTGATACCAACAAAACTTTGTATTTTGATACTGTGGTAAAAGTACAATTGATTCGAGATAAGTGGAAACTAGTCACATACTTTGACATGTCTCCATATTAGCAAGGAGACAAAGCCATCAATGACTTTACAAACTACCTCGAAAAAACATGTGAAATAATCATGGAATCAAGTCACTGCCATATGATACTTCTACAAATACGTCACGATTATAATGAACTGCAATACTATAACCAGCTGTTGCTTAGCCAGCATTACGGCGAGCACTTACGAACACGACGCGGCCTTATCAACGCGGTCGGCTCAATTGCAAACTCATTGTTCGGAGTATTACACGAAAGTTTCGCAGAAAAATACAGGCAGAACATTGAACTCTTGCGTCGTAATCAAAAACACTAAGGCCAGTTATGGAAGAATTTGACATCTATCGTCGAAGCAGAGCACAATATACTTCAAAAACTGAAGATATAATAGCAAAACAACACAAAACCATAAATAAGCATTTAAACGCGTTAGACAAAGTTAATCGTAAGGTGCAACTAGAAATCGATATGATGACCACACAACAGGACTTCACATTAGTCTCGATAGCTACCATTAATATGATGCAAAACTTGAAACAGATACAGAATATTGTGATAGATACAATCACCGAAATCTACCATGGTCAAATCAGCCTGCATCTACTGACACCAGCACAGCTCAAACGAGAGCTACAAATTATCTATGGGCAAATAGCTCAAGATTAGGCCTACCAATCGACAACATAGAGATAGACCTTCAGCAGATATACAAGCTACTGAGAACCAAGGCTCGGGTCACCGAAAAATATATAATTTTTTAAATTACATTCCCGCATATAGCAAGAGAAAGTTTTCAACGATACAGGATAATACCAGTTCCGCAGCAAACCAATTACATTATGACCACCATAATACAATATCGGAATAAGTCGCAGTGAACCTTTAAAGGTACACTTATTTAGGTATGCTTATTTTGTACCAACCATCCACGAACTTGACACATGTTTGTACCATGGAGAATCCTTCAGGTGTGAGCTCTTCAAACCTATCCTAAATTTGGAAAATGATGAAAACTTTTGCGAAACAAGTCCTATAAACCTAAACCAAAGGTTAAAACAGAAAGAACAGTGTGCAAAAACAGATGGGTAGAATTACACTCAACGTCACAGTACCCATACTTTTGCTGTGACCCATATTCTATCAAAATCATATGCGACGATCATGTTACCATTCATCAGCTGATTCGAGCTGGGGTCATTAGCATGACGCAGAAATGCTCCGTTAAAAGTAAAGATTTCACGCTGTATTCTTTACAACAACAAGCCAATCAATTAATTTTTTTACCAAATATGCTCGTACCAGAGCTACACCAGATTAAAAATATTGTTAACGTTAAAATACCAACGGAAACAGAATTACCAGAGGACATGAGTCTGAATAGATCTCTGTCTATTATCGGAGAACGAATAAAATCACTAAAAACCACCAAAGCTGAAATCGATGACATATCAGTGCATGACATCCACCAATACACCGTCGTCTACATACTCTTGGGAATTGTCCTGTGCGCAGTAGCAGTCTGGGTCTGGAGAAGAGTGAGATGCTGCTCGTATGTTGCGGCTAGCCGGGCGGAGCCTCACCACAGACAGGAGTTTGTGGCGACTACATCGGAAGCAACCAGAGGGACTAGTGAAGTGCAACCGCGAAAGCAGAGTACTGCTGACCGTCAGCAAAGTGAGAGTGAACCGATAAGTACTTATTTCGCCAGACAGTGGCACAGTGCTATGCGTAGAGCGGGTAAAAAGGATAGGGTTACGTTGCCGATAGTACGAAAAGAACGTGTGAATAGTTGAGGACTCGTTAGTGTAAAGAATTTATGTTTTTTAGAATAACCGTAATTTAGACTTTTTCATTGTTTACCATTTATATCACTTTTGCTCTTATTTATGTTTTTAAGGACAGCCGTAATTTAGACTTTTACCATTGTTTACAATTTTATAACACTTTTACTTTTGTTTCCCATTTAATTATTACTTTAGTTTCGTTTACCATTTGATAACACTTTTACTTTGTTTACGATTTAAATATTACTTTAGTATCTTTTACCATTTGAATTGTATTATTATTTAACCAAGGTGACATGATTGTGACTTTATTATTTTCTTATCTCGTCTTGTGTTCGGGAATATGTTCGGTGCAATATTTGCAACCGAAGAGCTCAGCACTTTTGCCTGCATGCATGTCCATAAATGCGTGTATCGCAGCTATTACCAGTCAGTACGTGTCCGACGACCAATCGCGTAACTCACATCAAACCATCTTAGTGCTAGTTTAGATTAGGTTCACCATTTCCTAATTGTAATTAATTGTAGAAATTAATATAGCCTTTAAACCATATTATTTCGTATAATTGAATCGGCGGTCGTAAACCAACAACCAAACCACAACCAACCAATCAACCAAATATCAACCAACTCAGAAGTTAGTGGTAAACCAAGCAGGCGCTAAATTCTACAGCTGGCTTTTAGGTTTAATTCGTAGTTTAACTTTGGAAGAACATGTACTAAATAGTGTTTAAATTATACCTACGTTTATAACTTAATTCTAGTATTCTACTGAGGGAAACCGTTGCTTAACTCAATTATTATGTTTTTGCTCATAAGAGCGAAAAATTTAATTATTTACGAGTGAAATAAATTGTCATAAACCGTCTCTACATTACTAAGGGTTGAATTACAATAACTTTTAGTGAAAAAAAAAATGGCGTTATGACATATTTTCTTCTCAAAAACTGACAAAACGCAATATTTTTAAATCTGGAAATTGAAAAATTGCCCCTAAGAGGGTAAAAAACTTTGAGAGGAATATTTGGCTGCACTACATCTCTTCGATTATTTCATTTAGAACTTCTTCGTTTAATTCAATAATCACTCGAAGAGATTGGTTTAACAGAAAAGCATAATTTTAATTATACAGTCTGGGAAGGTAATGCTATGTTTTTTTTCTTTTTGTGTATACCATAGAAAACAAAATACATTTATCATATCATATTTTAATTTCTCCGTAATTTTAGCTCATCAGGGGAGGTTTTTGGCTCATTGGGATTTATTATGAATAACATTTCCATGTCTGGGATTACGCTGTTTTTTCACGTTTTGTTTTTGTTCATCGTTTTATCAGCTTTTAACCACGGCATAGCCCGCATTGGCGTCAAGGAATAGCCCAAGGGAACCAGGGAACAACCCGAATTTAAAAAAATAAACATGTGTTAATCCAGGTTAGAAACTATCTGTGTGCCAAATTTCATCTAAATCAGTTTCCCCCTTTTATGCACCAATCCAGAACACGCATCTAGAGGCAAACGAACAAAATCTTTTCGTTACTATTTTATTACATGTACAGATAACTATTATTTGCTACTTGCATCAAGAGAAGGCACATATTGCACAATAGACAGATAAGACAACAATATGCAAGTGCTTTAGCACTAAATTAATCAGACGTCGAGCGAGACGCCACGTAAAATAACGTCTATAATCACGAGAACAATAGGTTAACTATAAAGGTTAATGGAGATGTAGTTGTGCCTGTCACCGGCACTTGAAGTGAGTATGGCGGAAGGTCGTTCACCTAGGAGGTCGATATACCGTCCGTGTCAGGACACAGACGACACATGAGGGAGCTTCATGTAATGGGATTATGGTGGAACATTTCACACCGTAATTGTATCACTTTGGATAACCTGTGTTAATGTTATTGAATGCAGTCAATGAAGCATTATGTTTTTATTCTTGTTTAAGACTTTATGCACGTACGTTATTTGTAATATGTGATGACGAAACGAAGGTTCGTTTCGTCATCACATATTACAATTAACGTACACAAACGAATATTGAACATTTTAAAAGAATAGCTAGAGAAGTTCTTGCAAATTCTTCTCCATACGAAACTTGGAATTAGGAAGGGGCGCCAAGAATCTATATGATTTTTCTCATAAATTTTGACATTTATTACTGCTTACGGCTTACTTAAAATAAATGACTTGTATGGTTAATCTGATGTGGGTGGTTCTAATAGTTGTAGCTTTACTCTACGTTTATTATTAAGGGGGCGAGTGTTTAATTAGCAAACAAAGAGTTTATTTGTTACAGAAACATGTGCATACAAAGATACAAAAAGATAAGATGTCTCGAATTTAAAATAAATATAACAGATCCATAATTACTTATCACCTCAATATTTGGTTATTACTGTTTTTTTGTCAAATTGAATTTTGATCTTCAAAACTTACAATAAAATAAAATGGATTTTGTCTAGTTATAGAAGTTATTAATAAACAGCTGCTGAAGTTTCCGCAAAGTACAGTCAAACGCTTGCAGCTGTTTATTTCATAAACCAGTTTAATTATATTCCATCCTGATATCAAGAGCAGTGCTGGCCCAGTGGTAACGGCTGTGACTTACGAGTTGTTGGTCGTATGTTCGAACTCAGTCAGGCATATTAATTTGTGTAAATTATTTCTACACCATTGCTCTCAAAACCGATGAAGGAAAACATCGTGAGGAAACCGGCATGTCCTAGAACTGATAATTCAAACACATGAGACATCTTCCAACCTGCCCTGGGCCCGTGTAGTGGATATTACAGCCAACTCCTTCTCGAAGAGAAGAGGGTTGTATCCTAGCAGTGGGAAAGTTATAAGCTAATCATGATTCTCATATCTGTAATAATGCCTGGGTTATCATTTGTCTTCGTCTGAACTACTTTACATTTGTAAGCCTTCTTTCTGTATGCGTTTTTTATTCGTATACAAAATATTTCAGAGCTTCGAATTCAGTATTTATTTTTTCTATTCTGTTGGAACCGATTTCATTTGTTTGTATCTTCATTTTCTCTTTATTTAATTAAATGTGCGCCGAACCATTCCGCCCATATTTGTATCTATACGCCAATCGGTCACAATTTAAAACCGTTTGCAACGCAATCAAGTGAAACAATAAACCCTTGCATGTCATCAATAAAAGCTTTCGTGCACAAATGACTGATGACATGACTCACGGGTTTTCATCCAACACGAGCCGCAAATATGAATTGTTTTCATGAAGCTAACATAAAAGGATTAAAAAAGGGGTGATTGAGTCCACCACTCACTTTTGTTACGTATCGCTTGACCTCCAACACGTCAATAAATAATTAACTTTTATTTTTTACATTTTTAGGTTTCCTTATGTTTGCTATAGACAACCTTTGCATGGATTCAAAAGGGGGAGCAGAAAAAAATACTGTAGTTAGTTTGTGTTGTTCCATTTTTTTTCCGTTTTTTACTTATAAATTAATACTTATAGCATATACTTATCTATATAAATATATTTAAATCTGCTGATATTTAAGGACTGAGGAATTTTTTAGTCATAATTTTAAAAGCAGACAAAGTTTGAGCACGCCCTATCGACACGGGCAAGTCCTTCCATAACCGTACTGCTTGAACAGCAAAAGATTTGGAATTGGATCTGGTGATTGCATCGGCATCTCTAGTCTCAAGTTTTCTGATAACTTTCGACATCTATTATGTGGGTAATAAAGGAACCTGAAACGTTATTTTATATAACAATGATTTAACAAAATACTTCGGCACTGAAACAAGATATGTTAATGCCGCTGAAGACGTAAGGGAAGTCACTTGAGCTTTGGACTAAATTAAGAAATGTGATACTTGCGCAGGCAAAATTTAAATCTTCTGCAAAAGTTTTGAAGTCTTTCAAGTTTATTTAGTAGTGCCTCAGTAAGATAACTGACATCAGTGTGATCAAGGACGGAAAATAAAAGTGACTATACAAACGCAGTTTTAGTGGCAGTTGAAAGAATGTTTCTAAATCGTCTCAGAGACACGGCGGATGCAAAAATTTTGCGCCTTACGTCCTGTAGCTGGGAACTCCAAGAAATATGCTGGTCGATCCGGGTCATTTCGACACAATACAAATAATTAGGTATCATTTGAATTAAACCTTTTGCAAATGCTACCTAAAAAATAAAAGCGTACCTGAATAAATATGTAAATAGCAGTTAATAAATATGAGTGGTTGCTTGTTGACAGAAATTTCACGTGCCCCACGATTTTATTTTTTAGATAGACCTGTAACCTAACATTTTTTTTAACTTTTAGTACATTATCTACACATATATATATACATACTTTTTTATACATAAAAAAATATACGCGTCGAATTGAGAACCTCCTCCGTTTTTTTTTCGTCGGTTGAAAACCGTTCGCAGCAGGGGTTGGTCGGTAGTAAAATATAATTGGCACATGTTACAGTTTACCGAATTTCAAAATTTCATCAGCAATCGAAAAATCTCTTTCGGGCACGAGACCCAAAAAGGACAACAATCCATGATTTTTGTATCACCAATAGTGACAATTTTAGGATTGCATCGTAAAATCTTAACGTTTTATTTTTACAAGTGGAACATTATAAGCTCATTAGAGAGAAATTAAAATAAATAACGATTAGCCCACTACACACACCTTTTATATATATATAGGAGAACCAACATCTAATCTCCCGACGCTTTGCTTGTCACAGTGATGCCACAGAGGGCTTCACAATTAATGAGGTTGCATCTGGCGCTGATGGTACTTTGTTTTGTTTGGTAATATATTACATTATATCTACCTATTTTATTGATGATTTATTTATTTCTGTAACTGCTCGTGACATACCAGTGAGCCCTGTCCGAATATCAGCGCTAAGACACTTTTTTAAATGTCGCAGCATCATGCTTGTGATAGGCGCCTTTTGGCCTCGTACAGGGCTTTCTGTTTTAATTTTTTACCTTCTAGATATGGCCATTCTTAGTGTTTTTATGATTGCATGTGTTTAGTTTAGTATGTGATCTTCCTGTGCGAGTCCCATTAAATACTTTATGTTTATTTCACTATAGGGTTAGTCAGACGTGTACGTATAGTTAACACATTTTTCGCCGTTTATGTTTATTAAGTCCCATGTAATATGGAGCGACCCTATTGCAATCAATCGGAATTAAGTCAAATAATCAGCATGTGTGATTGCTATTGACTTGCCTTCAAGAATTGATATGTAAAAATTATGTTTCAATTAACTTATTTATTTACAAATTCCTTGTATTTCTCATATTAAGTGAATTGTATTCTTTTTCAGAAATGAATCTCTTATACCACAAAATAAAGATAACACTGTCCGACCCGGGAGTCGGTCCCAGGATCTCATGTTCAGCATTAGTGCTTTCCAGACCAACAAGGCAGCAATGAAATGGATTTGTAAAGAACAGAAATCGGCGAACTTAAACCTTTTTTAAATTTATTGAGACAACCACAAAATACGAGTCATTTATCACCTGTAACCAACTTTATTTCATGGTTGGTTTATCAGATTTACTTTAGGTACAGAATAATCAGTGTTTATTACTGTTTACCAATGTTGACTCCATGATTAATTTACTTTATCGGATGGTAAAATTTCACGGTACAATGAAAACCAATCAACGGAGTATTTGCGTAACACACGAATTGGAGTTTTTAATTTTGACAGTTCAACAATATTCACTGCATTATTTACGTTGTTGAGCAAATATACTTTTTGGACGTATGAAGCAATGGATTTCAATATCCTTCAAAATGAATCAGCCTGTGATTGACAGTGTTACACCAATAGAGTGCAGGTAGGTATCGTTAATATTCGAGCAAAGCCGAGGACAGTCTCCGCCAAAATGTTGTATACCCATGTATAATTTTTTTTTTGAGATTAACATCAGGCACCTAATTGTTTACTACCATTGTTGCATAACATGGTAACCACCGTCCACATAGTGTCCTTTTATTTTACGATAAACAAAGTAAAAAAAATGTCCCAAGACCATTGCACCCCTATGACCAAAACAATGAGTATACAGGGTAATTCCAGAATAAAGTAAACCGGACGGACAACACCACACAACTTAAATATATCCAATGATACGTCTGAAACTTCGTTTAATAGGAAGAAAATAATTTTATTTTTGTTTTCTTCATTTTATGACTTGTCATTTGCTTTTAGATTTAAGATTTAAAGTCTAAATAAGTATGTAAATATTGAATGTTCGTGACGAATGTTGCTTAGGCTTTTTAAGGTGGCCGCTCACCGGGTATTCACGCGTAATTAACAGTCCATGATTTGATATTAGCATTGTGTTACAGATTCTGGGTGTATGGATGTTTTGGCACCAAATGTTTGCTTTGTTTTGGTAAAATAAATTGTTTACTACATTTGGTACTTATAAAGTGTGTGTAGAAATGTGACAAAAGCTGTTGGCAATAAAATGGTTCCTAGTCCTTGTATTGTTCTTTTTGGGGCCAACTGTACATATTTGAATCTGAGGTAATGATCAGTAGCGATCCTACACGATGATTGATCACGTTGACCACGCTTAATCTGTCGTTACTGGGGGATTTTTGCACATACATTTAAAACACGCCACGTCAAAATGACCGATAACTATTTGACCGAACGGAACTTTTGTGGGTTTGGGCATAGCTGGCTGGTATATTACAAAATATGTCCTATATCTGTACATATAATAAAACTGTAGACGAGAAGTTTCTGTATATTCATAATATTTCAATAAAAAAATATATAATATTTCAAAGAATAGTTGTGGTGTTTAAGGATAAAAAGCAAATTTATTCATTTTTGAAATTTTTGGAGTTTTGATTAGAACAAATGGTAGGTATATTTTATATTGTTATAAAATATCATATGTAACGCGAACTTACATATAATTTTTGTTTTATCGCAATCGCTTCACTCTATCAAAACTAGAGACTTAAAAAAAAATTAAGTGTTCAAAAAAACTTTTCATAAAGTTTTGTACATGCACGTAAAGACATCTATTGAGGCTAAATGGTACTAACGAATATAATGCCTGTAATGATAACCATACATACCATAATATTAAAGTTAATAGTTACACGTCATAAAAGTAACTGTGTCTGTGCTGTTTCAAAAAGATATGATTAGGTATAAAGTTATAAAAATCGCTTTCCATTGGTGGTTTATTAATAGTGGCGTTAAAAGAAATTCAAATAAAAGTGGTGACAATGTACGATAATTTATGTAGTGTTCCGAGTGATAAAGAATGCAATGTTGTATAATTTATTTATAATAACAACTTTTTTTACTGAAATCAAACGTGATTCAGTTTGAATTTAAAAAGTTTAGTGTAGGGGAATACAATAAACTTTTTCAATCCAAACTGAATCCCGTGTATACAAAAGTCGCTCTGCAGATGATATATGGCCTCGTACGTCAGTCTGTCCGTATGACACACAACCGATTTATAATAATTGTATCAAAAAACTACAATGGATTTAAAAAATAAATTCCCCAACTAAAGTTAATTTGCAGTTTTGGAGTTTGGATGTCGGTTATATTTTTATCTAAAAAGATTTTAACTAGACGTCAGTCAAAAACAAAAAACCTAATTGCGCTGCGATAAATTGTAAAAACTGTACAAATATGCGCAAAATAAAGTAAACGTTTCATTACATTTTTAAGCCTTTTATATATGTATTTTATTGGTCTTATGCGTTATTTATTTTGAAAACAATTATTTTTATTTAATACCCACAGTAATACGCAATTTGAGGAAAAATATAGATCATCGAAAATCAGATGCATTTTCGTAATACATTGCGGCTTTTACTTGCAGCGATTGATACGAAGTTCTGTGTTAACAAGTGATGAATATCGAAACAAGTCTATAATATCGCTTCGGTTTCGAGGATATAGGAGACCTCTCAGCGAACGGTCGCGTTGCTCTCAGTGGCACGTGCCGTGTCGAGACGAGAGGGCGCGTTATACATTTTTTCTTTTGGGCCAAAGACCGCCCGCGATCTTTAAAAAAAATGCTACGAGCTATTGCTTAGTTTGCAATAAAATGTTGTCATGTTTACAGTAAAAATACATACAATAAATGCAATAAAATTCGGATTAACCGACCGACCGATATCAGACCAGTCGACGAATGCTCGGATGATTTAGGTTTGTTTTTTTATTATCTTTTAATATTGCAGTTATTATAAAGTTAGATAAATTTCTGTTTGAAATACGTGTGTGCTCGGTCGAAAACCCCCACATCAGGAACAAATGAGGTACGCACATATAATTTAAAACAAAAAGAACGTTAACGCAACCACCGTCTTGAGTTTACCTTTTGACCATAGACGATCGTCGCAAGGAGGGGGCATAACATGTATGAACTTTTAACGATTTCTACCAGTAAACTCCTACCGCAAGCTCCGTTAATTCACTTCGTTTCAGTATAACTTTTTCAATTTTACAAACATTAAGAGTAACAGCCCTAACGATTCGATAGAGCGTAGGTAAAATTATCTATATATTAATACGTGAAGCGAAAACTTTGGATCCCTTTTTACGAAAATTGGAAGGACGGAGGAGTATGAAATTTCGCACACTTATAGTTTATACAGAGAAGAAGTGACGAATGCTAATATTTTTTTTAATTATGCGTAAAAATACATTATTTTCAATAAATAACACGTTACACACACTACTATTCATTACCGTGTATTTAATACACACATGCACAAATCGAGTATATTTGTTTTTGGTATTATTTGTCTATAGCCTTACTGAATGTCAAATATAATTATGGATTACGAAATTACGAAAGTTTATTGTCGAAATCTGTGGTCCAATCGAGAATATCTGTCTTTAATATTTTGTGTCTATAGTCTTGCTGAATATGTCAAGTATAACCATAAGTAATAAATATGACAACATGAAGTAAATGCTGTTCTGTCAAAACTGTAATCTTATGTAATACTTTGAAATAATCTATATAATGTATTAATACGTGAAGCAAAAACTTAGCACATCGTTGTACGAACATTGTGCGAACGGCGGTGTATGAAATTTGGCACATTTTAAAGTTTATTTGGAGAAATAGTGCTGAAATTTAATATTTGTATATATTAACGAATAATGATCGAGTTTCGACCTCTGGGCGACCACTAGTATTAACAAATAGGCCTAGTTTGTCTACTGTCTGTATTGTGTACACTATAGTGTTCATGCTATACTTACACAATTCATGATTCCTAATACCTATTTATCATCCTTTTTATTTGTTTCTATGTTTACCCTTCATACTTTACTTATTTTATTTTATGTATATGTCTACACTCAGCAAATCGATCTAAATACAATTTATTAACTTGAGAATAGCTGAAATAAATATTAACTCAAATTTTCATGTTGTGACAAGCCAAATTGTCAACTGTCAGTTACAGTTGTCTGCTTAGTCTATGAATGGCTACTTTTTGGTTTATATAATTTTAAATTATTTTTATCAATATATCTAGCTATTTGTTTTTATTAATAATTACGATTGTTTACTAAATAACTTAACTTAAAATTATATTTATAAAATTCTTTACGCACTCATGTGGCCAGCTACACTCACTCATGTGGCCAGCTACACGCACTCATGGATATGTCCTGGCCGACTACACTTGTCAGATGAGATGATGGCTAAACTAATATTTTGAAAATGTTTGGAAAGGGAAGACGGCTTTGGTATAAAAAGGGGCGTCTGAACCGCTGATGGCACACACTCTATAGGACCACACTCTGGAGGCCGTACACTCTGGAGGACACACTCTGGAAGACTGTAGACTCTCGGAAACTACTCTGAAGCGCCCACACTCTGGGAAACTACTCTGAAGCACCCGCACTCTGGGGAAACTACTCTGAAGCCCGTCTACTCTGAAGCGTTCACACTCTGAAGCCCGTCTACTCTGAAGCCCGTCTACTCTGAACTCTGAAGCCGGTCTACTCTGAAGCCCTCTTGAAGCGTTCTACTCTGACAGTTTACTCTTTTTCATTTAATAAATTGTATCAGATCTGCCTTATCCATTTCTTTCACTAAGCAGATACCTAACAACACAAGAGCAGACGCCGCCACCGAGACAGCTAATAAATCAAACCTGCATCGCAAGTTACGTCCTAGCACTAACTCTGCCGGAGGGGCTGTCAATCGTCGAGTATTTCGAGTTCCTTTAACTGAATACAATTTTAAGGTGTGCCTTAATTTTTTTACAGGGTGTCCTTTGCTTTAAATATAACCCTCTTGAAACCTTTTAATAATTTTTACAGATTGTAATAAAATCTCGATAATGAATTATTTACTTATTTAATCATATACGGGTAAATGCCCATCTGCAACGAAGTTAATGTACGTTGTCTTGTCGTTTAACCTATTATTGTAAAGAAGAGAGTCATCCATGACGACACTACATCTGAGAATGATCCGTTGTCACTGCTGTCAGTGATTGACGGAATATTACTGCACGCTCTAGCGGTAACCGCACGAGCTTGTCCGACCGAAGTAATCGGCGCCATTACTAGCGCTCGAAACGTAATTTTTTTTTTTTCATAATTATAGCTTGCGAGATAAGGTGTATCACTATAACTGGTTTGCAAAAAAAAAATGTTGAAATATATTTAGTTTAGTTATTATTTGAAACCTTAAAACAATGGATTAACCATAAGGTACGCAGTAAAACATCCGAAGTGGAGGGGTAAGTAATAGATGATATAACAACAAAATCTCTAATATTTACAACACATAACAACGGAACCTATAATTTTATTTAATATACCGATTAGTTAATATAATGAACGATTGTTATAATTTTAAAACAACTAATTTTTATAAGCATAACATACATTAAATATAACATCGTTTGACATAACATACATTAAATATAAAATCGTTTGACATACCACTCAAAATATATAAAACTTATTTAGTCTAATACGATGAAATGCGCTAAGATAGGTCGACGGAGCCCCGCTTTGCGGGGCTCCTATTTCTGGGTGGTTTAAAAACCATGCATGCAGCGTGCAAGCAGGCATGCAGCAGGCAAGCAGGCAAGCAGCAAGCAAACATGCAGCATGCAAGCAAGCATGCAGCGTGCAAACAAGCATGCAACATGCAAGCAGGCATGCAACATGCAGCAAGCAATGTTTCTGTCACGGCTCCTCAGCCGGCCAGCCTCAGCTGCGGTGGCGGGCCTTCAGACCACCTGCTCCTCAGCTCGCGGGCCGCCCTACCCCTCCGCGCCTGCGCGGGTTTAAATTACACTCTAGGGGTAGGGCAGACAAGACTACGTAAAGTCGGTTTTACAGCGATTCGTTTCTCACTAAATTTTGATAAACAATATACATATTAAACGTTAGACCAAATGATTTTCGATTACATAAACGTTATATCAAACAACGTTATACTAATTAAGTTTTAGAATAAATAAATGTTATATGTAAAGAAATTATATCAACAGTTGGTATATCTCACGTTGATTATATCTTATGAACGATAATAAAATGAAATTAGACCAAATGAGTTTATACGTTATGAGACGCACCCGAAGTGGAGGATTAAAAGTAGGAAAGCGGATCCGTAGCTCCGAAAAGATGCAACCGGCATAACGAAAGATGACGATGATGATCAAAGCATGTTTACAATAGCAAAGCATAGAGCCATGAAATGAAAAAAAAAACACACTACTGAAAAAAAAATGTGGAATACTCCAAATGTCGAAAATCCAAACCTGAACTAATGAAAAGTCTCCGTAAACATTCTGTGAAGATGTCGGCGTCAACATTTTAACTCAGTCTTCTACGTCTGTATATCTGTAGACCAAAAGTCTGTATATTGTGGACCCACTGCAATGGAAATAATTCGCTGTTCGACACCGAATTATTACGGTTTATTAATTTAGCGAACAGGCAGACGCCTGTTCTCTAAATTCAACTAATATATATTTAGCACAGGCAAAATAGATATTTATCGAAGAGCTGGAGTGTAATGGCTATGTTATACACGTTTTGAACTGGGAGTATTTTCTGGGCCTCAGTGCCTCCCATTAGTATACCGTATACCCAATTAAGCAAAGAATACAATACAACGGTGCTTCCATTATTCCATTCAACTATTTGGTTTTGATTTAACCGTATTTGTATTTCTAAATACGAAGAGGAAAATTTACACAAAGTCCTTTTGTATCGCCACTGGCATTTCGCAGTACAGACTATTTTGGGACAAGCATTCTATTCGAGTTCAGTGTAGTGTATTCGAATTTTTATTCGTAAAATGGTTCGGGCGGTCGTCCATTTAGAATTCTGTATGTCTGCATTCAGGTAGAGTAAATGGCGAGGGTTGCGGTTTTTTTAGGATTGTGTCAATATTCATTAATTTTGTATGTTTTATGGATGCTTTATCAAACAAATAAAAAGAGAACTTCACTTAAATCGTTCGGGCAAAAGCAAAATCCTAAGCAAGGTCTTACTGTAACTACATCGCAGATTCACAGTAAGACTGCTTAGGAGATTGCTACGGAATAGGTGCTCAATGGAAATAAACAAACGAATCTGTATTCATGTGCATGAAAACAAAATTGGATACTCGTTTGCTTCACGTCATTGCTTGGAACTGATTAATGGAATGTGTCGTTTTTTTTTTCATCGATAAGTTTAGGATAAATGGTCAACACGCCTGCATACAAAAAAAAACGGTCAAGTGCGAGTCGGACTCGTATGCAAAATATTATGTACCACTGTACAGTATTTAACACAACAATCATTATTAAACATCAATAAATTTCTTGTATAAAATACTGTTAAATTAATTTAATTATATATATTTTTTTTACTTCATTTTGTTTTAATTACTTGTTGCTATATAGCCATAGCTGTAATAAAATAACACACTCGGCGAAAATTACAAATATCAGTATTTTAAGATACAACCCTCTGATAGATGGATAGGCAGAAGAACTTACACCGTCCGTTGGCACCCTTTGGGTATGGAACCCTAAAAAGCAACACCTTGTCTTTTCCACCTAAGCTTTAGGCTTTTTTTTTTTGGATGGGAAATCATCAAATGACCTCTCCCGCTCTGGGCGGAGCGGGAGGGCATTTCAGACTTTTACTGACTAAAACCTACCCGTGTTCCTTCAGTTGCCCATGTGCCAGGGTCACGGTATCTCTTTCAAACAATCACGCGACCCCGGAAGGCATCAATCGGTCACTCGTACTTACAGATAACGCCAGCATAATTTTCCACTGCTGAACTCAATATTACCTGGAACAAAATTATAATGTTAAATTAAAATTAAACAATACACAGCCATAGTATGTATCTACCTAGGAAGAAAATCCCAGTTTTATACGGGGATCGTTCATCAAGGTATGAAGCGCGGTTAATCTACATATGAATATTAAAATTTATAATTTGTTCTTTGAGGTACGGTGACTTATGAAACATACATACATTTGTTCATCTCCCGTAATCATAGTTTCATGAAATACAACTGAATATTAACTTTGTAGAAATACTGGGTTAGTTAAACAACACGACAATTTCGCGGAATAAATACTGATTTAATTTTAACTCTCATTAAAATATGCCACCCTATTATTTTATTTTATTTGGGAAAATAAACGGTTACACATTACAATATTATGGAATAGAACTTAACTTAACTAAACCGGACGTGTAAATGTATAACCAACGACATTTTCCACATATTATACACAGAAGATGAAATTTAATTATGGTTAAGGGAAGCCTGATGCAAAATATACAACTGATTAACATGAATTCCCATTAAAAATGTAGTGGGTAGATACAATCAGTTCGGGTCCGTCGCACCCCAGACTTTTTATCAGGCGAATCGTTTGTGGAAGTATGTATGTGGGTTCTCTATTGTGTGACCTAACTTTTTTATCCATAATCTAAAGAGCCATAATTTTTTTGTCCTAATCATCATTTGTCCGAATGATAACTTGCCCGAACTAAATGTCACATAATATCACATGCCATACAATTGAAATCCCTAAATATAATATGCCCTAAATCCGTTTGTCATAAATATTACTATCAATAACATACAAAAGACTTAAAATTGTTTTTCATAAAAGTTTTAAGTTCTAAATTCAAATTATTTTATGTTTATTTATCCTGTAAATTATATACGTATTTGTAAAATAAAGCATTACGGAGTTCATTAAGAATTTTATTATTTTATCAAATTCAACTGATACAATACATAAATAGTAAAGATACAAAAGCATTATGGTATTTATCAAGGCCTGGCATGGCGCTGCATGTATTATAACTCGATAAACACAATATCACTCAATAAAACAGGTGATTGTGAACAAGTGATTTTATTTCCCTCTAAGAAACATACAAATAAAACATACACCATGCATGCACGCAAGCAACATGCAATCGAGCATGCAAGCAAGCATGCATCATGTAGCATGCAAGCGAGCATGCATGCAAGCAGGCAAGCAGCATGCAATCGAGCATGCAAGCAAGCATGCAGTATGCAAGCGAGCATGCATCATGCAGCAGGCATGGTTTCTGTCATGGCTCCGGCACTGCGGGGCTTAGGCGGTCCCACGCGAGCTTCCACGAGCCTCGCCCCTCCGCGCCTACGCGATTTTAAATTACACTCTAGGGGTAGGGCAGACAAGACTACGTGGAGTCGGATTTACAGCGATTCGTTTCTGTCACTAAAACCTAACTTGTAGCATTTTTTTACTACTAACGATTTTATTATAAATGAACATTCGACATAAAACAATTTATATAATACAATACTTAGGACATATGACTTTATAACATGCAAAATTAGGAGATTTAATGATTATAGTTTTTGATATTATGACAGAATAGTTTTAGAAGCAAAGATAATTATGTAAAACAAAATTTCGACTTTTTGAATATTATGGTTACTGCCGTTTATAGCTAACGTGTTATGGATAATGATTTTCGGACAAACAATTTTAGAAGAAAGGGAGTACCATGTATGTGTATATTGACAAAATGACAAAGTCCGGTGGTTTCCCACGCTACTTTTGCTCCACCTTCCATATTAATTTTTGCATTTCGCGTCGATGATTTGACTACCGATTAAACAACGGTAAGAACCAATTTATTTTTAAAAGAGTAACCATGGAGTTTCTTGCCGGTTTCTTTATTCCATAGGAATCAAGACGTTTCATAAGTTCCCATGTAGGTTTATGTGAAATAAAATATTTCGATTTAAGGACTGAAAGTAAATCAGCCCTCCAATAATTTTGCTGGAACTGGATTCGCCCAATAATAATAGTGAAATCTCGTTGGAATCCATTTAGTTTATTATTGTATCGAAACAAATAGAGCGCCTGCATGAGCCGCGGTGCCTACGCTATGCTACACTACTGCTACGCGGCTTCGTAGCGGTGCTACGTGGTATCGACGCGGCGTCCAGACCTACGCTAGACATACGCCCGTATTGCAGACACTAGCTTTAACTAGCTTTAGCTGTCCACGGAGGCGCTTACATACGAATATGTTTATGAAGACAAAAAGCGTCAGCACATAACACACACACATACGATTTCGCAATCGTCTCGGATGGCACCGAGAACTAGCCGTTCCCCATGCGTATAATGACAAGCACGAGTCTATGAAGGTTCGCGTAGATGGACACTAGGCTTTAACAAACTTCGTCCTGCTACCATGGCTGTAACGAGCAAAAAAGTTTTCTCGTTGAAAATGCCTTCCACATAAACTAAACCATTTGAGCTCGTTATTTAACCAATTTTTGCTCCTTATAAACAGTCATGCGAGGTCTTGAATTCCAATTAGGATAAATTTTACGCTGCTTTTTTAACCACCGTTTCGTCAGTTTGTTAAATTTGTGTTTGCCTACTTTTTGGTTCTGTACCTAAGCTTTTAACTAAACTGAGCTGGGACAGGCTTTAACTGGAGTGGCTTTTAACTTGACTTACCCTGTTTCCAATCAGAATTTTGCTGTGAAAACGTTTTTATAAAGCCCAAACGTGTGCACAATTCAACTCAAAAATCTTTTGCCGAGGTAAATACTGTGCTACCACTTTCAAACATCAAACTTCGGAAATTTTCTCCGATAGCAAATATTTCTGCAGTACATTTCCAAAGAGATCTAAAAGTTTTCTTCTTTGTAGCTTTTGTAACTTAAAAACCTAGAAAGATTTTAAAATACTTTAGTTTGCTGTTTATTTCAGATAGTAAGTTCTAGACATACGGTCTTACAACTTATTTTTTTTTAATCTTTCATAATACACTGTTTTATCGCAAGAGCACGTTATAAATCAATACTTACTTATTATAAGCTTCAGCAGATTATATGGAAGGTAAAAGAGAGTCGTTAATCAAGTGCTGCAAGCGCGACAATCTCATCAATCACTACGCTGAGCTTCAATGAAAACTTCAAAGTCGCGACTAGCTTGTCTAAACGACGTAATGTAAGAAAGCGATTCTGATTCAATCTATAAAATTATATAATACATCTGTGTTTAATATTCAACTATCATCAGTTCAGTGTCGTTAATTTGAACAAACATGTAAACATACCGCAGTTGACCTACTCGTTATCGTGTTTACATTGCGCGGATAGCTTCGGGCGGCTGTAGTAGTTACCGGAGCGGCGGGACACTCGACGCGACGCCAAACACCCTACGGGCCCACCCGCAGGCTGGCCACACGCCCCCACTTGCTCCCATCGACACCCGCCACGCCAAACATTTCATTCAAAATACGAGCTACTAAAAATAGCGAGCACGTGGTGGCGGCGAGGCGTATGGCGTGAAGTCCGCATGCATTCATAAAATGTATATTCCTGTTTGTGTTCTTTTAACGGGCAAAATGAAACATTTATTCCTTTTAATCCCGTAGAAAATGTGATACCAAAAATATTGAATTTCGAATCATAACATCAATTTGAGAACCTACATAATTATATCAAACTAAAATATGTACATAGGAGCAAACGTCAACCAAACAAAACACGGTTAACAAGTCACTTTAAACTATTCAATGAAAGTATATCAACTGGGTCGGAAAGCACCCTTGCAATCCGTAAAGTTGGTAATTTATCGACTAATCAAAGTTCTATTATAAGTTAAAACCTTGACTCAGTTTTCAGTAATTCCATTCTGTGGGTTCCGCTGAGATGTAGAGTCTAAAACTCCCACATTGTTAGTGGTTAGATGGAAACGAATCGAAAACGACAATTCGCTGCAAAGTGCTATGATTTAATAAAGCACAATAGTATGTACTAATCATGAGAATGATGATCAATGATGAATTATTTTCTGCGCCAGCATTCGAGAGAAACCATTGGTGTTTGAATTCACGTAGGTACTCACCAAACTGTTTGTATTACTCGTACTAATGAATGGTCATTGCAACAAAAACTCGCATATCAACCCAACAAATGTTTACAAAAGAGCACGCCAAAAACCGTATGGCCAAAAAAAAATTATCTGGGGTCTAAATTGTTGATAACAAATATGAAATTACTTTCTTTCAAAATTATATCCATGATTGGCAATGTATTAAAAAAAAAACAAATGTATTGATTTTCTGGCTTTCTTCATGTTACTAAGGTTTGTAAGTAGTATATGCTATACCTTAAGACTTATGTGAAAAAGCTAAGTGAGTATTTAGTTAATAGAAATACATAATAGTTGTTTTTTTTTTAAAAAAAAGCACAGTCACATCACATAATTTAAACGTATGCTAAAAATATTCTTAATAACTAATGGACTTATGTACATGACAATTACGGCGTACATAGCATTGATTAATGTCTTGCTTCCTTAAAATACCAAACTAAGGAAAATTCGAAACTGTTACATCATTAAGAATCTGGAAAACTTACTGGTTATTGCATTGTGTTCTAGCATAGCTGAGGTAATACAAGTTGAATACAAGTTCTTCTTTTGTATAATGCATGAGGCCATCCTGTCCATCCTGTCTAGGGTCCTTAATAAGCATCAATGAGGGCTGCTGCGATTCTAAAGTTATTCACTGCATTTGTCGCTACTTTGTTGAAATAGTGTCATTAGCACTATCAGTGCTTAACTGACTTTAGTGATGGTTTGTGGATGGTTTACCAGGTTTACGTAGTGCACCTTGCGGCAATAAGTGCAACTTTGTCGAATGGTTCACTATCTGTCTCTGTGCGACCACAGGAAGCTCTTTGTATGACGCTTGCAATGTTGTCGAGTTGTGGCTGCTGATACGTGACTTATGCAAATTATTTTGAGATAACTTGGTATACACATTTGGTATCTACCATGTCTCCTATCGTATCATATCAAATCAAATCATTTATTGGGTTGCAACGTTTCGTACCTACATCTATACTTATAATAAAACTGTAGAGAAGTCAATTCTGTACATTGAAAATATATTCAAAATTAATATTGGAGGATGAATGGTGATCGATACTGATGCCAAAAATGCAATCAGTAAATTTTTTGTCTGTCTGTCTGTATGTGCACGCATTTTATAAATTGATTCATTCGGTTCACTGAGTAAAAAGTCGGTTTATATTGACGAACGCATCATCATTTGCCTAGCCTTTTCCCAATTATGTTGAGGTCGGCTTCCAGTCTAACTGAATGCAGCTGAGTGCCCGTATTTTACATGGAGCTACTACCTATCTGACCTCTACAACCCAGTTACTATGTAATACAGTACCCCTTGGTAAGACTGGTTGTCAAATTTTCGGGCTTCTGACGAACCGTAACGACTGTCTAAGATCTACGAAAGACAGCTGGGACCAACGGCTAATGTGCTTTCCGAGGCACGGAAGGGTCGGGTATGTAAAGATGGTCACCCATCCACGGACCAACCGCGGCAAGCGTAGCTTAACCGGAATGATCAACCCGTGCGGTTATTATTACTTAGCCAAAAGCCCTTTCACTGACAAACGCATCGTGAAAGCATAAAGGTTTGTTTGACTACGGATCAACGAATTCACATTGAACGATATCATGGCTATGACGTATGAAGAAAAGATTATACTCGAAATAAAAATAGGTAAAAAAACTTTTTAAGTTAAACGGTTTTATGTTAAACATACATTGCAATGTTTAAGATAAATGTACTAAAAACCAAAAAATAATAAAATAGATACAGTCGTGGTAATTATAAACATATGCATAGACTAGACTAAAATAAAACCGTGGGGCACGTCAATTGTTTACAAATTATCGACTTAATTGTCTACAATCAACGATTGTAGACAATTGACGTGTCCCACGGTTTTATTTTAGTCTAGTCTATGCATATGTTTATAATTACCACGACTGTATCTATTTTATTATTTTTTGGTTTTTAGTACATTTATCTTAAACATTGCAATGTATGTTTAACATAAAACCGTTTAACTTAAAAAGTTTTTTTACCTATTTTTATTTTCTGGTTTTTAGTTTTTATTTCGCATTCTGCTTAATTCATTTAGTGCTTCATTATTGCAAGGTTTCTTGCCCGTTAGTTTATTGCAGTCCAACTCCTCTATACGTAGTCCCTGCAAAGATCTTACTCTACTAAGAGCCAAAAAAAGGGGCAAGGCTATGTACAACAAGATGCGCCTGAGTCTTGAGGGGAAAACGCTAACGACATATCATTTTTATCCACCCTAATGCCATACAGTTCTCGGCGCGTTTTAACCTTTCACCTTAACTTGGGTGGTGTACCGCTAACGACGTATCATTTTTAGCCACCCTAACGCCACACAGTCCTCAACACGATACAAAATCTTGACTTGGGTGGTGGATTCAGGCTGGATTAATCAGATACCTAAATTACAGATTCAATTTCTAAATTTAAATCTTATTATTATACGCCATTTGGTGGCTGCGCCCATCTTAAATATTGAGGTTGTATAGTGCACTGTATTCTTCTTGTCAAGCCCTTTTATTTGATACCCATATTGGTGGGATTGATAAAAAATTGTTATCAGCCGTTTGGTAGCGGCGGCCATCTTAGATTTCAATTTTGCATAGTAAATTGTATTCTACTTGTTGAGACCTTTCATTTGATACCCATGTTGATGGGATTGATAAAACCTAAGTTATCCGCCATTTTGTAGAGGCCGCCATCTTGGATTTTAATTTTATATAGTACATTGTATTATACTGGTTGAGCACTTTCATTTGATACCTATATTGATGGGATCAATAAAACCTACGTTATCCGCCATTTTGTAGCGGCCGCCATCTTGTATTTCAATTTTTTATAGTATATTGTATTCTGCTTGTTGAGCCCTTTCATTTGATACCCATATTGATGGGATTGATAAAACCTACGTTATCCGCCATTTTGTAGCGGCTGCCATCTTGGATTTCAATTTTTTATAGTATATTGTATTCTGCTTGTTGAGCCCTTTCATTTGATACCCATAATGATGGGATTAATAAAACATAAATTATCCGCCATTTTGTAGCGGCGGCCATCTTGAATATATAATGATAATGAATAAACATAATTGTATTGTCACCAAAATCCAAAGTGTATACAAAATTTCAGATTAATCGGTTGACAGGAAGAGGGTGAAATTTGAATTACTAAATTTGACCCAAGAATAATAAATAAAACAAACGGGGTGAGCTAAATAAAACCGTTTAAAAATACTTCGGCACTGAAACAAGATATGTTAATGGCGCTGAAGACGTAAGGGAAGTCACTTGAGCTTTGGACTAAATTAAGAAATGTGATCATATTTGCGCAGGCGAAATTTAAATCTTCTGCAAAAGTTTTGAAGTCTTTCAAGTTTATTTAGTAGTGCCTCAGTAAGATAACTGACATCAGTGTGATCAAGGACGGAAAATAAAAGTGACTATACAAACGCAGTTTTAGTGGCAGTTGAAAGAATGTTTCTAAATCGTCTCAAAGACACGGCAGATGCAAAAATGTTGCGCCTTACGTCCTGTAGCTGGGGACTCCAAGAAATATGCTGGTCGATCCGGGTCATTTTGACACAATACAAATAATTTGATAGATATAGGTATCTTGTTAGGTATCATTTGAATGAAACCTCTTGCAAATGCTACTTAAAAAATAAAAGCGTACCTGAATAAATATGTAAATAGCAGTTAATAAATATGAATGGTTACTTGTTGACAGAAATTTCACGTGCCCCACGATTTTATTTTTTAGATAGACCTGTAACCTAACTATTTTTTTTAACTTTTAGTGCATTATCTACACATATATATATACATACTTTTTTATACATAAAAAAAAATATACGCGTCGAATTGAGAACCTCCTCCGTTTTTTTTTCGTCGGTTGAAAACCGTTCGCAGCAGGGGTTGGTCGGTAGTAAAATATAATTGGCACATGTTACAGTTTAGCGAATTTCAAAATTTCATCAGCAATCGAAAAATCTCTTTCGGGCACGAGACCCAAAAAGGACAACAATCCATGATTTTTGCATCACCAATAGTGACAATTTTAGGATTGCATCGTAAAATCTTAACGTTTTATTTTTACAAGTGGAACATTATAAGCTCATCAGAGAGAAATTAAAATAAATAACGATTAGGCCACTACACACGTTTTATATATATAGGAGAACCAACATCTAATCTCCCGACGCTTTGCTTGTCACAGTGATGCCACAGAGGGCTTCACAATTAATGAGGTTGCATCTGGCGCTGATGGTACTTTGTTTTGTTTGGTAATATATTACATTATATGTACCTATTTTATTAATGATTTATTTATTTCTGTAACTGCTCGTGACATACCAGTGAGCCCTGTCCGAATATCAGCGCTAAGACACTTTTTTAAATGTCGCAGCATCATGCTTGTGATAGGCGCCTTTTGGCCTCGTACAGGGCTTTCTGTTTTAATTTTTTACCTTCTAGATATGGCCATTCTTAGTGTTTTTATGATTGCATGTGTTTAGTTTAGTATGTGATCTTCCTGTGCGAGTCCCATTAAATACTTTATGTTTATTTCACTATAGGGTTAGTCAGACGTGTACGTATAGTTAACACATTTTTCGCCGTTTATGTTTATTAAGTCCCATGTAATATGGAGCGACCCTATTGCAATCAATCGGAATTAAGTCAAATAATCAGCATGTGTAATTGCTATTGACTTGCCTTCAAGAATTGATATGTAAAAATTATGTTTCAATTAACTTATTTATTTACAAATTCCTTGTATTTCTCATATTAAGTGAATTGTATTCTTTTTCAGAAATGAATCTCTTATACCACAAAATAAAGATAACACTGTCCGACCCGGGAGTCGGTCCCAGGATCTCATGTTCAGCATTAGTGCTTTCCAGACCAACAAGGCAGCAATGAAATGGATTTGTAAAGAACAGAAATCGGCGAACTTAAACCTTTTTTAAATTTATTGAGACAACCACAAAATACGAGTCATTTATCACCTGTAACCAACTTTATTTCATGGTTGGTTTATCAGATTTACTTTAGGTACAGAATAATCAGTGTTTATTACTATTTACCAATGTTGACTCCATGATTAATTTACTTTATCGGATGGTAAAATTTCACGGTACAATGAAAACCAATCAACGGAGTATTTGCGTAACACACGAACTGGAGTTTTTCATTTTGACAGTTCAACAATATTCACTGCATTATTTACGTTGTTGAGCAAATATACTTTTTGGACGTATGAAGCAATGGATTTCAATATCCTTCAAAATGAATCAGCCTGTGATTGACAGTGTTACACCAATAGAGTGCAGGTAGGTATCGTTAATATTCGAGCAAAGCCGAGGACAGTCTCCGCCAAAATGTTGTATACCCATGTATATTTTTTTTTTGATATTAACATCAGGCACCTAATTGTTTACTACCATTGTTGCATAACATGGTAACCACCGTCCACATAGTGTCCTTTTATTTTACGATAAACAAAGTAAAAAAAATGTCCCAAGACCAATGCTATGACCAAAACAATGAGTATACTCATTGTTTTGGTCATAGCATTTCACGCAGGGTAATTCCAGAATAAAGTAAACCAGACGGACAACACCACACAACTTAAATATATCCAATGATACGTCTGAAACTTCGTTTAATAGGAAGAAAATAATTTTATTTTTGTTTTCTTCATTTTATGACTTGTCATTTGCTTTTAGATTTAAGATTTAAAGTCTAAATAAGTAAGTAAATATTGAATGTTCGTGACGAATGTTGCTTAGGCTTTTTAAGGTGGCCGCTCACCGGGTATTCACGCGTAATTAACAGTCCATGATTTGATATTAGCATTGTGTTACAGATTCTGGGTGTATGGATGTTTTGGCACCAAATGTTTGCTTTGTTTTGGTAAAATAAATTGTTTACTACATTTGGTACTTATAAAGTGAATACAGTGTAAAAATGTGACAAAAGCTGTTGGCAATAAAATGGTTCCTAGTCCTTGTATTGATCTTTTTGGGGCCAACTGTACATATTTGAATCTGAGGTAATGATCAGTAGCGATCCTACACGATGATTGATCACGTTGACCACGCTTAATATGTCGTTACTGGGGGATTTTTGCACATACATTTAAAACACGCCACGTCAAAATGACCGATAACTATTTTACCGAACGGAACTTTTGTGGGTTTGGGCATAGCTGGCTGGTATATTACAAAATATGTCCTATATCTGTACATATAATAAAACTGTAGACGAGAAGTTTCTGTATATTCATAATATTTCAATAAAAAAATATATAATATTTCAAAGATTAGTTGTGGTGTTTAAGGATAAAAAGCAAATTTATTCATTTTTGAAATTTTTGGAGTTTTGATTAGAACAAATGGTAGGTATATTTTATATTGTTATAAAATATCATATATAACGCGAACTTACATATAATTTTTGTTTTATCGCAATCGCTTCACTATATCAAAACTAGAGACTTAAAAAAAAATTAAGTGTTCAAAAAAACTTTTCATAAAGTTTTGTACATGCGCGTAAAGACATCTATTGAGGCTAAATGGTACTAACGAATATAATGCCTGTAATGATAACCATACATACCATAATATTAAAGTTAATAGTTACACGTCATAAAAGTAACTGTGTCTGTGCTGTTTCAAAAAGATATGATTAGGTATAAAGTTATAAAAATCGCTTTCCATTGGTGGTTTATTAATAGTGGCGTTAAAAGAAATTCAAATAAAAGTGGTGACAATGTACGATAATTTATGTAGTGTTCCGAGTGATAAAGAATGCAATGTTGTATAATTTATTTATAATAACAACTTTTTTTACTGAAATCAAACGTGATTCAGTTTGAATTTAAAAAGTTTAGTGTAGGTGAATACAATAAACTTTTTCAATCCAAACTGAATCCCGTGTATACAAAAGTCGCTCTGCAGAGCGGGTTTCCAGATAACCACTGTGATTGATATATGGCCTCGTACGTCAGTCTGTCCGTATGACACACAACCGATTTATAATAATTGTATCAAAAAACTACAATGGATTTAAAAAATAAATACCCCAACTAAAGTTAATTTGCAGTTTTGGAGTTTGGATGTCGGTTATATTTTTATCTAAAAAGATTTTAAGTAGACGTCAGTCAAAAACAAAAAACCTAATTGCGCTGCGATAAATTGTAAAAACTGTACAAATATGCGCAAAATAAAGTAAACGTTTCATTACATTTTTAAGCCTTTTATATATGTATTTTTATTGGTCTTATGCGTTATTTATTTTGAAAACAATTATTTTTATTTAATACCCACAGTAATACGCAATTTGAGGAAAAATATAGATCATCGAAAATCAGATGCATTTTCGTAATACATTGCGGCTTTTACTTGCAGCGATTGATACGAAGTTCTGTGTTAACAAGTGATGAATATCGAAACAAGTCTGTAATATCGCTTCGGTTTCGAGGATATAGGAGACCTCTCAGCGAACGGTCGCGTTGCTCTCAGTGGCACGTGCCGTGTTGAGACGAGAGGGCGCGTTATACATTTTTTCTTTTGGGCCAAAGACCACCCGCGATCTTTAAAAAAAATGCTACGAGCTATTGCTTAGTTTGCAATAAAATGTTGTCATGTTTACAGTAAAATTACATACAATAAATGCAATAAAATTCGGATTAACCGACCGACCGATATCAGACCAGTCGACGAATGCTCGGATGATTTAGGTTTGTTTTTTTATTATCTTTTAATATTGCAGTTATTATAAAGTTAGATTAATTTCTGTTAGAAATACGTGTGTGCTCGGTCGAAAACCCCCACATCAGGAACAAATGATGTACGCACATATAATTTAAAACAAAAAGAACGTTAACGCAACCACCGTCTTGAGTTTACCTTTTGACCATAGACGATCGTCGCAAGGAGGGGGCATAACATGTATGAACTTTTAACGATTTCTACCAGTAAACTCCTACCGCAAGCTCCGTTAAAGAACTTCGTTTCGGTATAACTTTTTCAATTTTACAAACATTAAGAGTAACAACCCTAACGATTCGATAGAGCGTAGGTAAAATTATCTATATATTAATACGTGAATCTATATATTAATACGTGAAGCGAAAACTTTGGATCCCTTTTTACGAAAATTGGAAGGACGGAGGAGTATGAAATTTCGCACACTTATAGTTTATACAGAGAAGAAGTGACGAATGCTAATATTTTTTTTAATTATGCGTAAAAATACATTATTTTCAATAAATAACACGTTACACACACTACTGTTCATTACCGTGTACTTAATACACACATACACAAATCGAGTATATTTGTCTTTGGTATTATTTGTCTATAGCCTTACTGAATGTCAAATATAATTATGGATTACGAAATTACGAAAGTTTATTGTCGAAATCTGTGGTCCAATCGAGAATATCTGTCTTTAATATTTTGTGACTATAGTCTTGCTGAATATGTCAAGTATAACCATAAGTAATAAATATGACAACATGAAGTAAATGCTGTTCTGTCACCTATCAAAACTGTAATCTTATGTAATACTTTGAAATAATCTATATAATGTATTAATACGTGAAGCAAAAACTTTGCACATCGTTGTACGAACATTGTGCGAACGGCGGTGTATGAAATTTGGCACATTTTAAAGTTTATTTGGAGAAATAGTGCTGAAATTTAATATTTGTATATATTAACGAATAATGATCGAGTTTCGACCTCTGGGCGACCACTAGTATTAACAAATAGGCCTAGTTTGTCTACTGTCTGTATTCTGTACACTATAGTGTTCATGCTATACTTACACAATTCATGATTCCTAATACCTATTTATCATCCTTTTTATTTGTTTCTATGTTTACCCTTCATACTTTACTTATTTTATTTTATGTATATGTCTACACTCAGCAAATCGATCTAAATACAATTTATTAACTTGAGAATAGCTGAAATAAATATTAACTCAAATTTTCATGTTGTGACAAGCCAAATTGTCAACTGTCAGTTACTGTTCTGCTTAGTCTATGAATGGCTACTTTTTGGTTTATATAATTTTAAATTATTTTTATCAATATGTCTAGCTATTTGATTTTATTAATTATTACGATTGTTTACTAAATAACTTAACTTAAAATTATATTTATAAAATTCTTTACGCACTCATGTGGCCAGCTACACTCACTCATGTGGCCAGCTACACGCACTCATGGATATGTCCTGGCCGACTACACTTGTCAGATGAGATGATGGCTAAACTAATATTTTGAAAATGTTTGGAAAGGGAAGACGGCTTTGGTATAAAAAGGGGCGTCTGAACCGCTGATGGCACACACTCTAGAGGACCACACTCTGGAGGCCGTACACTCTGGAGGACACACTCTGGAAGACTGTAGACTCTCGGAAACTACTCTGAAGCGCCCACACTCTGGGAAACTACTCTGAAGCGCCCGCACTCTGGGAAACTACTCTCAAGCGCCCACACTCTACTACCCACTGGTAATCGTACTCAGTTGTCGCTTGGCGTGTTTTTAAAACCCTTGTGGTCACTACCAAGTTAGGGGACTGAGACACTTCACGACAGAAACAGGAGAATATCCTGTGGACGTTTTTACAAACCTATACATCTACATAACTCCTATTACAAATACTTCACTATCTTACTATACATTTATATAATATATTTATACATATATCATCTGGGAATCATACCAAAATACGTAGGCTCTCATAATATTTGTCATCGGTTGCTAGGTAACAAACCAGGGCATAGAGTTTTATGGGCATGGAATACTAGTCCTTTTGTGCTGTGGCAAAACTAGGTACTAAAGTTTACTTTCATATGTACTAACCTTTATGCTTTAGTTCCAAATTTTACCACCAAAAATAAGTTTTCCTTAGTGTACGTGAGTCCGAGTGCGAGTCCTGAACACTCTCTTCGAGTCCCTTCTAACATCTAACATTTGACTTTTCTCTAACATTTTTCTTAATAAGTTTTCCTGAGTGTACGTTTTTTTTTTTTTTGAGTCCTTTAAATTATACTCATAACTCATTCCTTTCTTTTATCTTTCCTCTATAATAGAGTTCTTTTCGATTAATTAAAACTCAATTTTTTTTTTTAAATTCATTCATCGGTTCTTAAGCCACCATTTTTTTTAAATCTTTCTTTATATCTTTTCTTTTCTACAAGTTAGTTTGTCTAACTTGTTTCTTTCTATCGACTCCTAAAAGTTGATTGGAGCGGATAACAACTCCATAAAAATAAGCCCATGTTAACTAATGACTCTAAAAGTCAACCTATCGACTCCTAAAAGTTGATTGGAGCGGATAACAACTCCATAAAAATAAGCCCATGTTAACTAATGATTCTAAAAGTCTAAATATTAACTAAAAGTTGATTAGGAGCGGATGACAACTCCGTTAAAAATAAGCCTTTGTTAAAATCTTTCTATTTCATCTCATTAGTGGTTTTAGACGCGAGCGGATTACAACTCCTAAAATAAGCCTTAAAGTTATTGATTTATCAGGTTGAGTAGTGATCATTGAATGTGAATCCTACCTGACCTAACTAACTTCGTAAGATGTCGGTGTGCTTGAATGAGTTTTGTAAGTTTTGTGAATGCTGTAATACTTTAACCTAGCAAAATTTTTGTTCTAGGCCAAAAATTTTCTCGGGGTCGTTGGGGAAATATAGTGTTCATGCTTACACTTACACAATTCATGATTCCTAATACCTATTTATCATCCTTTTTATTTGTTTCTATGTTTACCCTTCATACTTTACTTATTTTATTTTATGTATATGTCTACACTCAGCAAATCGATCTAAATACGATTTATTAACTTGAGAATAGCTGAAATAAATATTAACTCAAATTTTCATGTTGTGACAAGCCAAATTGTCAACTGTCAGTTACTGTTCTGCTTAGTCTATGAATGGCTACTTTTTGGTTTATATAATTTTAAATTATTTTTATCAATATGTCTAGCTATTTGATTTGATTAATTATTACGATTGTTTACTAAATAACTTAACTTAAAATTATATTTATAAAATTCTTTACGCACTCATGTGGCCAGCTACACTCACTCATGTGGCCAGCTACACGCACTCATGGATATGTCCTGGCCGACTACACTTGTCAGATGAGATGATGGCTAAACTAATATTTTGAAAATGTTTGGAAAGGGAAGACGGCTTTGGTATAAAAAGGGGCGTCTGAACCGCTGATGGCACACACTCTAGAGGACCACACTCTGGAGGCCGTACACTCTGGAGGACACACTCTGGAAGACTGTAGACTCTCGGAAACTACTCTGAAGCGCCCACACTCTGGGAAACTACTCTGAAGCGACCGCACTCTGGGAAACTACTCTCAAGCGCCCACACTCTGGGAAACTACTCTGAAGCACCCGCACTCTGGGGAAACTACTCTGAAGCCCGTCTACTCTGAAGCGTTCACACTCTGAAGCCCGTCTACTCTGAAGCCCGTCTACTCTGAACTCTGAAGCCGGTCTACTCTGAAGCCCTCTTGAAGCGTTCTACTCTGACAGTTTACTCTTTTTCATTTAATAAATTGTATCAGATCTGCCTTATCCATTTCTTTCACTAAGCAGATACGTAACAACACAAGAGCAGACGCCGCCACCGAGACAGCTAATAAATCAAACCTGCATCGCAAGTTACGTCCTAGCACTAACTCTGCCGGAGGGGCTGTCAATCGTCGAGTATTTCGAGTTCCTTTAACTGAATACAATTTTAAGGTGTGCCTTAATTTTTTTACAGGGTGTCCTTTGCTTTAAATATAACCCTCTTGAAACCTTTTAATTATTTTTACAGATTGTAATAAAATCTCGATAATGAATTATTTACTTATTTAATCATATACAGGTAAATGCCCATCTGCAACGAAGTTAATGTACGTTGTCTTGTCGTTTAACCTATTATTGTAAAGAAGAGAGTCATCCATGACGACACTACATCTGAGAATGATCCGTTGTCACTGCTGTCAGTGATTGACGGCATATTACTGCACGCTCTAGCGGTAACCGCACGAGCTTGTCCGGCCGAAGTAATCGGCGCCATTACTAGCGCTCGAAACGTAATTTTTTTTTTCATAATTATAGCTTGCGAGATAAGGTGTATCACTATAACTGGTTTGCAAAAAAAAAATGTTGAAATATATTTAGTTTAGTTATTATTTGAAACCTTAAAACAATGGATTAACCATAAGGTACGCAGAAAAACATCCGAAGTGGAGGGGTAAGTAATAGATGATATAACAACAAAATCTCTAATATTTACAACACATAACAACGGAACCTATAATTTTATTTAATATACCGATTAGTTAATATAATGAACGATTGTTATAATTTTAAAACAACTAATTTTTATAAGCATAACATACATTAAATATAACATCGTTTGACATAACATACATTAAATATAAAATCGTTTGACATACCACTCAAAATATATAAAACTTATTTAGTCTAATACGATGAAATGCGCTAAGATAGGTCGACGGAGCCCCGCTTAGCGGGGCTCCTATTTCTGGGTGGTTTAAAAACCATGCATGCAGCGTGCAAGCAGGCATGCAGCAGGTAAGCAGCAAGCAAACATGCAGCATGCAAGCAAGCATGCAGCGTGCAAACAAGCATGCAACATGCAAGCAGGCATGCAACATGCAGCAAGCATTGTTTCTGTCACGGCTCCGGCGCTGCGGGGTTTGGGCGGCTCCACGCGAGCTTATCGCGCCTGCGCGGGTTTAAATTACACTCTAGGGGTAGGGCAGACAAGACTACGTAAAGTCGGTTTTACAGCGATTCGTTTCTCACTAAATTTTGATAAACAATATACATATTAAACGTTAGACCAAATGATTTTCGATTACATAAACGTTATATCAAACAACGTTATACTAATTAAGTTTTAGAATAAATAAATGTTATATGTAAAGAAATTATATCAACAGTTGGTATATCTCACGTTGATTATATCTTATGAACGATAATAAAATGAAATTAGACCAAATGAGTTTATACGTTATGAGACGCACCCGAAGTGGAGGATTAAAAGTAGGAAAGCGGATCCGTAGCTCCGAAAAGATGCAACCGGCATAACGAAAGATGACGATGATGATCAAAGCATGTTTACAATATCAAAGCATAGAGCCATGAAATGAAAAAAAAAACACAATACTGAAAAAAAAATGTGGAATACTCCAAATGTCGAAAATCCAAACCTGAACTAATGAAAAGTCTGCGTAAACATTCTGTGAAGATGTCGGCGTCAACATTTTAACTCAGAGTTCTACGTCTGTATATCTGTAGACCAAAAGTCTGTATATTGTGGACCCACTGCAATGGAAATAATTCGCTGTTCGACACCGAATTATTACGGTTTATTAATTTAGCGAACAGGCAGACGCCTGTTCTCTAAATTCAACGAATATATATTTAGCACAGGCAAAATAGATATTTATCGAAGAGCTGGAGTGTAATGGCTATGTTATACACGTTTTGAACTGGGAGTATTTTCTGGGCCTCAGTGCCTCCCATTAGTATACCGTATACCCAATTAAGCACAGAATACAATACAAAGGTGCTTCCATTATTCCATTCAACTATTTGGTTTTGATTTAACCGTATTTGTATTTCTAAATACGAAGAGGAAAATTTACACAAAGTCCTTTTGTATCGCCACTGGCATTTCGCAGTACAGACTATTTTGGGACAAGCATTCTATTCGAGTTCTGTGTAGTGTATTCGAATTTTTATTCGTAAAATGGTTCGGGCGGTCGTCCATTTAGAATTCTGTATGTCTGCATTCAGGTAGAGTAAATGGCGAGGGTTGCGGTTTTTTTAGGATTGTGTCAATATTCATTAATTTTGTATGTTTTATGGATGCTTTATCAAACAAATAAAAAGAGAACTTCACTTAAATCGTTCGGGCAAAAGCAAAATCCTAAGCAAGGTCTTACTGTAACTACATCGCAGATTCACAGTAAGACTGCTTAGGAGATTGCTACGGAATAGGTGCTCAATGGAAATAAACAAACGAATCTGTATTCATGTGCATGAAAACAAAATTGGATACTCGTTTGCTTCACGTCATTGCTTGGAACTGATTAATGGAATGTGTCGTTTTTTTTTTCATCGATAAGTTTAGGATAAATGGTCAACACGCCTGCATACAAAAAAAAAAACGGTCAAGTGCGAGTCGGACTCGTATACAAAATATTATGTACCACTGTACAGTATTTAACACAACAATCATTATTAAACATCAATAAATTTCTTGTATAAAATACTGTTAAATTAATTTAATTATATATATTTTTTTTACTTCATTTTGTTTTAATTACTTGTTGCTATATAGCCATAGCTGTAATAAAATAACACACTCGGTGAAAATGACAACTATCAGTATTTTAAGATACAACCCTCTGATAGATGGATAGGCAGAAGAACTTACACCGTCCGTTGGCACCCTTTGGGTAAGGAACCCTAAAAAGCAACACCTTGTCTTTTCCACCTAAGCTTTAGGCTTTTTTTTTTTGGATGGGAAATCATCAAATGACCTCTCCCGCTCTGGGCGGAGCGGGAGGGCATTTCAGACTTTTACTGACTAAAACCCACCCGTGTTCCTTCAGTTGCCCATGTGCCAGGGTCACGGTATCTCTTTCGAACAATCACGCGACCCCGGAAGGCATCAATCGGTCACTCGTACTTACAGATAACGCCAGCATAATTTTCCACTGCTGAACTCAATATTACCTAGAACAAAATTATAATGTTAAATTAAAATTAAACAATACACAGCCATAGTATGTATCTACCTAGGAAGAAAATCCCAGTTTTATACGGGGATCGTTCATCAAGGTATGAAGCGCGGTTAATCTACATATGAATATTAAAATTTATAATTTGTTCTTTGAGGTACGGTGACTTATGAAACATACATACATTTGTTCATCTCCAGTAATCATAGTTTCATGAAATACAACTGAATATTAACTTTGTAGAAATACTGGGTTAGTCAAACAACACGACAATTTCGCGGAATAAATACTGATTTAATTTTAACTCTCATTAAAATATGCCACCCTATTATTTTATTTTATTTGGGAAAATAAACGGTTACACATTACAATATTATGGAATAGAACTTAACTTAACTAAAACGGACGTGTAAATGTATAACCAACGACATTTTCCACATAATATTATACACAGAAGATGAAATTTAATTATGGTTAAGGGAAGCCTGATGCAAAATATACAACTGATTAACATGAATTCCCATTAAAAATGTAGTGGGTAGATACAATCAGTTCGGGTCCGTCGCACCCCAGACTTTTTATCAGGCGAATCGTTTGTGGAAGTATGTATGTGGGTTCTCTATTGTGTGACCTAACTTTTTTATCCATAATCTAAAGAGCCATAATTTTTTGTCGTAATCATCATTTGTCCGAATGATAACTTGCCCGAACTAAATGTCACATAATATCACATGCCATACAATTGAAATCCCTAAATATAATATGCCCTAAATCCGTTTGTCATAAATATTACTATCAATAACATACAAAAGACTTAAAATTGTTTTCCATAAAAGTTATAAGTTCTAAATTCAAATTATTTTATGTTTATTTATCCTGTAAATTATATACGTATTTGTAAAATAAAGTATTACGGAGTTCATTAAGAATTTTATTATTTTATCAAATTCAACCGATACAATACATAAATAGTAAAGATACAAAAGCATTATGGTATTTATCAAGGCCTGGCATGGCGCTGCATGTATTATAACTCGATAAACACAATATCACTCAATAAAACAGGTGATTGTGAACAAGTGATTTTATTTCCCTCTAAGAAACATACAAATAAAACATACACCATGCATGCACGCAAGCAACATGCAATCGAGCATGCAAGCAAGCATGCATCATGTAGCATGCAAGCGAGCATGCATGCAAGCAGGCAAGCAGCATGCAATCGAGCATGCAAGCAAGCATGCAGTATGCAAGCGAGCATGCATCATGCAGCAGGCATGGTTTCTGTCACGGCTCCGGCACTGCGGGGCTTAGGCGGTCCCACGCGAGCTTCCACGAGCCTCGCCCCTCCGCGCCTACGCGATTTTAAATTACACTCTAGGGGTAGGGCAGACAAGACTACGTGGAGTCGGATTTACAGCGATTCGTTTCTGTCACTAAAACCTAACTTGTAGCATTTTTTTACTACTAACGATTTTATTATAAATGAACATTCTACATAAAACAATTTATATAATACAATACTTAGGACATATGACTTTATAACATGCAAAATTAGGAGATTTAATGATTATAGTTTTTGATATTATGACGGAATAGTTTTAGAAGCAAAGATAATTATGTAAAACAAAATTTCGACTTTTTGAATATTATGGTTACTGCCGTTTATAGCTAACGTGTTATGGATAATGATTTTCGGACAAACAATTTTAGGAGAAGAAAGGGAGTACCATGTATGTGTATATTGACAAAATGACAAAGTCCGGTGGTTTCCCACGCTACTTTTGCTCCACCTTCCATATTAATTTTTGCATTTCGCGTCGATGATTTGACTACCGATTAAACAAGGGTAAGAACCAATTTATTTTTAAAAGAGTAACCATGGAGTTTCTTGCCGGTTTCTTTATTCCATAGGAATCAAGACGTTTCATAAGTTCCCATGTAGGTTTATGTGAAATAAAATATTTCGATTTAAGGACTGAAATTAAATCAGCCCTCCAATAATTTTGCTGGAACTGGATTCGCCCAATAATAATAGTGAAATCTCGTTGGAATCCATTTAGTTTATTATTGTATCGAAACAAATAGAGCGCCTGCATGAGCCGCGGTGCCTACGCTATGCTACACAACTGCTACGCGCCTTCGTAGCGGTGCTACGTGGTATCGACGCGGCGTCCAGACCTACGCTAGACATACGCCCGTATTGCAGACACTAGCTTTAACTAGCTTTAGCTGTCCACGGAGGCGCTTACATACGAATATGTTTATGAAGACAAAAAGCGTCAGCACATAACACACACACATACGATTTCGCAATCGTCTCGGATGGCACCGAGACCTAGCCGTTCCCCATGCGTATAATGACAAGCACGAGTCTATGAAGGTTCGCGTAGATGGACACTAGGCTTTAACAAACTTCGTCCTGCTACCATGGCTGTAACGAGCAAAAAAGTTTTCTCGTTGAAAATGCCTTCCACATAAACTAAACCATTTGAGCTCGTTACTCAACCAATTTTTGCTCCTTATAAACAGTCATGCGAGGTCTTGAATTCCAATTAGGATAAATTTTACGCTGCTTTTTTAACCACCGTTTCGTCAGTTTGTTAAATTTGTGTTTGCCTACTTTTTGGTTCTGTACCTAAGCTTTTAACTAAACTGAGCTGGGACAGGCTTTAACTGGAGTGGCTTTTAACTTGACTTACCCTGTTTCCAATCAGAATTTTGCTGTGAAAACGTTTTTATAAAGCCCAAACGTGTGCTCAATTCAACTCAAAAATCTTTTGCCGAGGTAAATACTGTGCTACCACTTTCAAACATCAAACTTCGGAAATTTTCTCCGATAGCAAATATTTCTGCAGTACATTTCCAAAGAGATCTAAAAGTTTTCTTCTTTGTAGCTTTTGTAACTTAAAAACCTAGAAAGATTTTAAAATACTTTAGTTTGCTGTTTATTTCAAAGTTCTAGACATACGGTCTTACAACTTATTTTTTTTAATCTTTCATAATACACTGTTTTATCGCAAGAGCACGTTATAAATCAATACTTACTTATTATAAGCTTCAGCAGATTATATGGAAGGTAAAAGAGAGTCGTTAATCAAGTGCTGCAAGCGCGACAATCTCATCAATCACTACGCTGAGCTTCAATGAAAACTTCAAAGTCGCGACTAGCTTGTCCAAACGACGTAATGTAAGAAAGCGATTCTGATTCAATCTATAAAATGATATAATACATCTGTGTTTAATATTCAACTATCATCAGTTCAGTGTCGTTAATTTGAACAAACATGTAAACATACCGCAGTTGACCTACTCGTTATCGTGTTTACATTGCGCGGATAGCATCGGGCGGCTGTAGTAGTTACCGGAGCGGCGGGACACTCGACGCGACGCCAAACACCCTACGGGCCCACCCGCAGGCTGGCCACACGCCCCCACTTGCTCCCATCGATACCCGCCACGCCAAACATTTCATTCAAAATACGAGCTACTAAAAATAGCGAGCACGTGGTGGCGGCGAGGCGTATGGCGTGAAGTCCGCATGCATTCATAAAATGTATATTCCTGTTTGTGTTCTTTTAACGGGCAAAATGAAACATTTATTCCTTTTAATCCCGTAGAAAATGTGATACCAAAAATATTGAATTTCGAATCATAACATCAATTTGAGAACCTACATAATTATATCAAACTAAAATATGTACATAGGAGCAAACGTCAACCAAACAAAACACGGTTAACAAGTCACTTTATACTATTCAATGAAAGTATATCAACTGGGTCGGAAAGCACCCTTGCAATCCGTAAAGTTGGTAATTTATCGACTAATCAAAGTTCTATTATAAGTTAAAACCTTGACTCAGTTTTCAGTAATTCTATTCTGTGGGTTCCGCTGAGATGTAGAGTCTAAAACTCCCACATTGTTAGTGGTTAGATGGAAACGAATCGAAAACGACAATTCGCTGCAAAGTGCTATGATTTAATAAAGCACAATAGTATGTACTAATCATGAGAATGATGATCAATGATGAATTATTTTCTGCGCCAGCATTCGAGAGAAACCATTGGTGTTTGAATTCACGTAGGTACTCACCAAACTGTTTGTATTACTCGTACTAATGAATGGTCATTGCAACAAAAACTCGCATATCAACCCAACAAATGTTTACAAAAGAGCATGCCAAAAACCGTATGGCCAAAAAAAAATTATCTGGGGTCTAAATTGTTGATAACAAATATGAAATTACTTTCTTTCAAAATTATATCCATGATTGGCAATGTATTAAAAAAAAACAAATGTATTGATTTTCTGGCTTTCTTCATGTTACTAAGGTTTGTAAGTAGTATATGCTATACCTTAAGACTTATGTGAAAAAGCTAAGTGAGTATTTAGTTAATAGAAATACATAATAGTTGTTTTTTTTTTAAAAAAAAAAGCACAGTCACATCACATAATTTAAACGTATGCTAAAAATATTCTTAATAACTAATGGACTTATGTACATGACAATTACGGCGTACATAGCATTGATTAATGTCTTGCTTCCTTAAAATACCAAACTAAGGAAAATTCGAAACTGTTACATCATTAAGAATCTGGAAAACTTACTGGTTATTGCATTGTGTTCTAGCATAGCTGAGGTAATACAAGTTGAATACAAGTTCTTCTTTTGTATAATGCATGAGGCCATCCTGTCCATGTTGTCTAGGGTCCTTAATAAGCATCAATGAGGGCTGCTGCGATTCTAAAGTTATTCACTGCATTTGTCGCTACTTTGTTGAAATAGTGTCATTAGCACTATCAGTGCTTAACTGACTTTAGTGATGGTTTGTGGATGGTTTACCAGGTTTACGTCGTGCACCTTGCGGCAATAAGTGCAACTTTGTAGAATGGTTCACTATCTGTCTCTGTGCGACCACAGGAAGCTCTTTGTATGACGCTTGCAATGTTGTCGAGTTGTGGCTGCTGATACGTGACTTATGCAAATTATTTTGACATAACTTGGTATACACATTTGGTATCTACCATGTCTCCTATCGTATCATATCAAATCAAATCATTTATTGGGTTGCAACGTTTCGTACCTACATCTATACTTATAATAAAACTGTAGAGAAGTCAATTCTGTACATTGAAAATATATTCAAAATTAATATTGGAGGATGAATGGTGATCGATACTGATACCAAAAATGCAATCAGTAAATTTTTTGTCTGTCTGTCTGTCTGTCTGTATGTGCACGCATTTTATAAATTGATTCATTCGGTTCACTGAGTAAAAAGTCGGTTTATATTGACGAACGCATCATCATTTACCTAGCCTTTTCCCAATTATGTTGAGGTCGGCTTCCAGTCTAACTGAATGCAGCTGAGTGCCCGTATTTTACATGGAGCTACTACCTATCTGACCTCTACAACCCAGTTACTATGTAATACAGTACCCCTTGGTAAGACTGGTTGTCAGATTTTCGGGCTTCTGACGAACCGTAACGACTGTCTAAGATCTACGAAAGACAGCTGGGACCAACGGCTAATGTGCTTTCCGAGGCACGGAAGGGTCGGGTATGTAAAGATGGTCACCCATCCACGGACCAACCGCGGCAAGCGTAGCCTAACCTGAATGATCAACCCGTGCGGTTATTATTACTTAGCCTAAAGCCCTGTCACTGACAAACGCATCGTGAAAGCATAAAGGTTTGTTTGACTACGGATCAACGAATTCACATTGAACGATATCATGGCTATGACGTATGAAGAAAAGATTACACTCGAAATAAACATTCAATCGGCGCTATTTATTTCGAGTGTAAAAAGCCGCATGTACAAGGGTTTACTGGATAGTAATTTATTCGATGGGACCAAACCGATTTAATCTGAAGCGATGTGTGATGTGAATCCCAAATTTTGTTATGACTATTGTGATAACTAAATTCTTATTACTAAACCTTCAAAGTAAAATAAGGATTTATTTGACTGAAGAGTTTTTCATTTAGTGTATCTGTGCCGAATGAAAACTCTTCAGTCTTTCAGTGTATCTGTGCTCCTGCCAGGGTCGCGAGATTGTTCAAACGAGATACTGTGGCCCTGGCATATGGATAACTGAAGGAACACGGGTGGGTTTTAGTCAGTCAAAGTATGACACGCCCTCCCGCTCCGCCTAGAGTGGGAGAAGTCATTTGATGATTTCCCATCCAAAAAACAAAAGTGTATTTGTGCCTATTTATAACATCCATATTTCAAATTGAATTGTCCGATTTAAATGCAGCTTTTAGTGGGGCTGGGATAAAATCGACTCATCTGCCAGCAACCGCCATGACAATCTATCAAGCCGGGAATCTCGTGACCGCATCATTTTTTTTAAATAAAAATACTATAGTTTTATATAATAAATGAAGATATTTTAAGAGTTGTAGGTTGTAAAAATTTTTGCTTATTTGCTGGACACTAAAAAGGTGTGTCAATGAGTGCAACTAAATACTACTTTTGTTTCCAAATAAATCTGCGCATTGATTAGAACACGAACACTACTTTCTTCTCCTTTCCTTTCAATTCGCACATTACTTACAACAAGAGTAGGAGAAACAAATAAGCTTACTTATAGTGAGCATATGGAACGTACATAATACACAGAGCGCGAATAGCATACGTCGAAAACAGATGAACTAATCAACTGATATAATCACTTTATCGCCCGACAACACAGGCGGGGGCGGCGGCGATGCACATAGGGAGGCGTGAAACCACACCGCACAGGAAACTGATTACATTATTCATCGTTCATAAAGGTATGAAATGGCATATTTCAATAAAAACATTAATTAAAAATTTAATTCTTGTCTTATTGTTTAGTTAGGAAGTAATTAGTATAAATAAGATTAGAATTAAAAATAATTAAAGTGTTTCTCTCAAATATATATATATATCTATATATATAAAAGAAAGTTGTGTTAGTTATACTATTTATAACTCAAGAACGGCTGAACCGATTTGGCTGAAAATTGGTGGGGAGGTAGTTTGGAACCAGTAGACGGACATAGGACTTTTTTTATCCCGTTTGACTATGAAGAAGAAAGATTTGATTGTTTGTTTGTATTGAATAGGCTCCAAAACTACTGGTCCAAGTTGAAAAAATATTTTTGGGTTAGGTAGCCTATTTATTGAGAAAGGCTAAAGGTTATATAACATCACGCTACAATCAAAAGGAGCGGAGCAGCAACGAAAAATGGACGAAAACTGGCAGGCAATTCGATGCGACGGGAACACGGGAGCAAAAATTTGACGCGGACGCAATCGCGGGCAGAAACTAGTATATATATATATCTAACCCATGACCAGACCATGTTGATCTTGTGTTTTTGAAGAATGTCTGTCGGACGCTACATGATCCGAGCCGATATTTGGCATTGTCCTTTGACAGATGAGATATCGTTGGAAGCGTCGTGACCGTAGACACGTCGGACGTGGCATTGGCTATGTGACGTCACATTAAAATAGATATGGCCAAGGATATGGCACACTCTAGATGACATAAAGTAATGACGTAAAAAATGATGCTACAATCATGCCATGTTACGTACCAAATGGAAGGGCTTAATTAGCCAATTTCAAGAATATAATTATCGCGAGCAAACCTCAAAATAATTTAAATAATGAGTAAGTTTAAAAACTCATGATTGTTACTATGTTTATAAGTTAATATCTCCAAGAGCCAATTGGCTGTGTACTGTCTGCCGGGCAGTAAGGCTGTACTGATACAATAATTGCCAAAGCGACTAGGTCTGTCAGTATTATCAAATCTGTTCCCTTGAAGATTCAAGCAATGTGTACAGTTTGCCCAACATATCGTGTATAATAAATAATAGTCGACCTCTTATGGTATCTTAGGGTTCTATGTCATTAGCACGTTATAAGCGAAAAGTTCTAAATACATAAAAAAAATGTAATCACTAGCATAAAATGATATATTTTTTTAAATTGAACTTTATCAAGATTACTAGCATAAAATTCTTTGTTGTGTGTTTTCTTTAAATAGAAATACCCTGATTGAAATTAAAAAATAAAACTATATTAGTTTGAAGCGGGCAAAATCATAAACCTCCTTGTTATCTTCGCCGCAGCCGGGTAATGATTTTCATATTTATGTAAGTAAATAAAGCTCAAAGAAAAACAGGGTTTAAATAGTTACAAAAACACACCGAAAGAAATGCGCAAATAAACGCAGAGTTGAATTTATGTCAAGCACAATATTTTCCGAAACCTTTTTAATGTAAAACGGTGAAAGGCTTTTCGTGTCGCGTCGTGTTATTTCAACATCGCGTGTCACAACGTTTTAAAAATACTCTCTTTTAAAACGTGTCTCTTTTCGTATCAGATTTGTTAGTAGATGTGAGTTGGGTTGTTTACAATATTTGATTAAACAATTTCATTTTGTTGGCTCCGTATAAGAGCTGTTTGTAGACGAAGTAGATTATATCTTGAAAACTAGACTTAAGGTTTGCTTTGCGTTTATAAATGACAATAAAAAAACACCTTGAGACCATATTTATACAATACATTAGGTATAATATAGTCGTAGAACCTTGTACACGTAAGTAATACAATACAATTGTTTCGTCCCGTGACAACAGACGGACCGACCAACCGACCGTACGACCGTTTGACTTGTTTACTCTGTGCGCCTACGCATCATAGCGTGTAACGGAGTGACAACTGTCACTTGTCAGTTTGATTTTGACACTTGTTTTTGGTCTTTGGAAAATGAATAATCGTAGTAATTTGCCTTGGGAACTTTGTTATTATTAATCTTGTTGAATCTATAGTTTTGTGGACAATTTGTTATGATCCAATTGTTTTGTGTGTAAACAACCCCTTTTGACGATATAGAACGGGTTTATTTTGGAATTTGATTGAAATAGTTTGAGGTGATAGTGATTCATTGGGAACCGCATGCTGTGAAAATCTCTAGCGTATTGTAGCGGCCTGGAATCCTGGAATACTTACAGCTTCACTACACAATACAATATACACTCATTTACATACATAAATCCAGGTAGTCTCCAGAACCAGTTTTCCTCAACCAGGTGAGTGATTGAATATTTGTATTAATCAGCTCCGCGCACGGCGGACAGTTCGCTCCACTCTTGCCCAGGGCCCACCATCACGCGCTTCCACGAACATTAAATCCTATGGCCAGGGCCTTAGCCTGGCGTCGAACAACAATAGTGATTTTTTAAACGGAAATGCATGGCAATAACCGCCGCAATATGTACCTCTATTTAGAGTCAAAAGAACGATGGAAACTAATTTTGGAGGAAAGGTTTGTGGTCTTGTTTTCTCGTTGTTTCTGCACACACGAATGTTGCTTGGTGGGGGCACCGGAGACAGCGGCGCGTTTTGGCCAGAAGCATATTTTATCATAGGCGTCGTAATAGGTCTTAATTACACACCTTGTCATCGCAGACAAACTAATTATTTTGTTTTCTTTTGCCTTTTTCTTATTCTCATTCTTATTTAATTTTTCATTTAAATTTCTCGGTGTATATTTAGGAGAAAATTGTAACAGAACATAAAAAAAAACTGATAAATTATAGATGGGCTTTTTACACGTATAGCAGATCTTAGGTTATTTAAGAAAAAGTTCAAATATTTTATGGAGACTTCTCGCCAACAATATTGGCCGAAAAACAATCGATTTCAAAAAATGTTGTGAGTGGCAGGGGCGTATCTAGGACTTATTTCTGGGTGGGGCTCATAGGATAACAGATAGGATAGATTATTTTTGACCACATACTTACATACAGAAATAAAGTTAGGTACTTTATCATAGGTACACAAGTTGTAAGTTCCAAAAGAACCTGCCACCGCAGATTGGCTTGGTAATTTTTCTTTTGACCATTCACAGTAGGTATTAGCTAAATCTGTTTTATGAGTTGAAGGAAGCTGCATATACCACTGAGACGTAAGGCCGTTCGGAATGCGCAACCGTTTTAGCGTTATATGTAAATACTAGCTTCTGTCCGCGACTTCGTCCGCGTCAAATTTTTGCTCCCCTGACCCTTCCCGTCGCATCGCTGCTAGTTTTCGTCCATTTTTCGTTGCTGCTCGCACCTTTTGAGTTATAGTGAGTCAACCTTAAAAGATAGACATATCTCTCGCGGACTTTTTTTAGAACTTTTTAAAAGGAACAATTCCGTCATACATGATTTTTGCGTTACTTTAACCGTTTACGCAGCGCACGCAACGGAAACTCTCAAAAGGAATAAATTATCCCCGTTTTTGCAAGATTTTTCATTACTGCTCCGCTCCTCTTAGATGTAGCGTGATGTTATATAGCCTATAGCCTCCCTCGATAAATAGGCTACCTAACACAAAAAGAATTTTTCAATTCGGACCAGTAATTCCTGAGATTAGCGCGTTCAATCAAACAAACAAACAAACTCTTCAGCTTTATAATATTAAGTAAAGATGAGATATTATTGCTAAAACTAAGGCTCTACGCTGGTGCCTTGTTGTTGGTCTTAGCAGACCTCTGGGCCCGACTACGAACTGGCTGCACTACTTAGTTACGCCACTGCTGCTGCTGCTGAAATATCCAGCTTTAAGTACTTCTTCAGCGTACATCATTGTAGCCAGATGATGTTTTCATTGACATCCCCTGTAGTTAGGGAGCTGGCGAGCAAAATTTCGATATGATCAGCACACAAGGCAGACGTTATTAATAGTGATAATTATACCCTAACAAACATCAAGGACCTCGTCTGCCACCATGGTGGCGCTGCTTTTTAAATTTACAGCGTTTCAAAAATGTTTAAAAAATAAGGTGTGCTATATTATGCGCACACGTCTGCCGCTGAGGCTGATGATCACAGTCATCCTGGAAACACAAAGAATCGAAAAGGCAGACATCCAGGGCTCTGACTTTTGTAGTATTCAATTTTTTAATTTATTTTTATGATTTAAAAAAACTGTATATGAAGTGCACACTTGGCAGATTTGAATTGTTCGATTAAAAACAATGTGAAGAACCACGGAAAAATAGTCTGCCAACATGTTGCCTCTGCGTTTTCTATTAACAGTGGTCCAAAAATGTTTTTAAAAAAAAGTTGTGCTATATTATGCGCACACGTCTGCCTCTTGAACTGATGTTTGAATTCCTTATGAAAACCAAGAAAATCGATGTGGCAGACGTTTAGGCCTCTGATATTCCAAAGGCAGACAATTTGATTTATTTTTTTCAACCCGACGTTCGCGCCAAACCAAGCAGGTATAAAATATCCCCATAGTTCCTTTCGTGGTGTCTCTCTTTTATTTGGGAATATGAGTGAGAACGGTATAACTCAGTTCCGACCTTTTCCGTATTGTGAAACTAAATGGTTGAAAATCTACGTAATTTACACAAATAAAACGTAATTAAAAAAGTTAAAGACTGTTCCTATCCAGATCCTAATCCTATTCAGATTACATTCAAGCATGCAATTAAAAAAAATACTTTCTAATTAAAGTTCCAAGCGCATTTTCTTTCTGCCGGCGTAGCATGACCAATTCTGTATCTATTCTACCAAGAACAAAAAAGTTCCTTATGTACTTTAATTCTTTAAAAATGTTTCTATCTCATCAGAAAAATAGTCATCATACTTGACATCGTACTCTTGTCGACTGAAGAGTACAAAAATCTCTTCTTTTCAGTTTTACACAATTTTTCTACGATACAATCTATAATTTTGTCTTCTCTTCGGTCGACAAATTCCGTTTCTAGGCGGTCATGCTACGCGTACTGGTTGGCATTGAGAAAAAATATGATTGCATAGATTTCAGCTTCAGAAGTTTAATCGTCACCGTGAGTTTAGTCTAGGAAGTGTCGAAGGGCGGGCGTATTGGGGAGACTGTCTTATGTAACTTTGACGTTCAAAAAGTGCTGACTCTCAGCCTAGTTTGAATAAATGACTTTTGATTTTGATTGATTTTGATTTGAGAGGATAATATTAAACAAACTTATAAGAATAAAACTATAGAGAATAACAATAATCCCATGCAATACCCGCTGTCCCTTGATTCCGTGAATTTCAAACAGTTATACAGCTGAAAATCAGCAAGCAAGTGTCTGCCACATGATTTTTCGAATCCACAGAGTCATAGTGAATCGAATGGGCGCAATGAGAACCGCGTGCAAATGACTTAGTAGAGCTTTTTTTTAACATTTTTACAACTCCGTCCCATGATAATGCAGAGTCCTGAATGTCTGCCTCTTCGATTTTCTTCGGTTCCAAGATGATTATGACCATGAACTCCAGAGGCATACATGTGCAAATAATTTAATACCCCGATTTTTTTAAGCAACTTAAATCCGCTGTAACGCGAAAACGCAGCGACATAGGACCTAAATTGATTGGACCAAATCAATTCGTAATGATTTAAACTACAATCCACCGCGATGTGAAACGTTTGCAAATCATATACCGAAATGTTCGCCAGCTCCCTAGCTACTGGGGCTAGTCCATTTAGACAATCTTTTCTATTCATACTGCTGGAAAGATAAATAATTTCTTCAACCGGTGAGGTGGAGATAAATCGTTCGGCTGTGCTGGTTGTCACAAGAAATGTGCACGAACGAAACGAAGAAAGAGTTATTAAATCATTATGAATTAACTCGCCGTATCAGGAACCCGGATCCATGAGAGCAAAAAAATTATTAATAAAACGTTTATATTCAATATAACTCCTCCCCTGGCTCGAACACATGCGGTGATCCTCCTGGGCATGCTGAGAATCAAGTTATCCAGCATTTCATGGGGTGACCTGTCGCATTCTTGAATAGCGGCTTCGTTGAGCTCTGGCACTGTCTGGGGACGTGGCTGACGGTTCCAAACAGCTCGCTTAAGAGCATCTACGCGTGCTCGATTGGGTTTAAGTCAGGCGAGCCGGCAGGCCAGTCTAACCTTGTGATGTCGTATTCTCAGAGAGCAGCATTGACTCATTGAGCTCAATGGGCGGGCGCATTATGATCGACCAGTACAAATTGGTGCCCATGGTTTACTCGGAATGGTCTGAAAATTACATCAATAGCAACACTACTCTATACATGTCTGCTGTCATGAAGCCTCGATACGGGATCAAAAGCTGTCTTGCTCCAATCATAATACCACCCCAAAAGACACCAATTTCCCGCCTTGCTGAATTGTTCTAGTGGCAGTTTTTTACCTTTCACGGTCTCGTGGTCTTTTCCACACACAGACACGTCGGTTATCTGGATGAGTACTGCCCCCCTAGCCAAGTCACAAAAGTTTACCGTTCCACAATCGCTAACGCCTCAGTGTCAGCGATTGTAGAAAACGATAAGTTGGTAGCCATGTTGAAGCGCCTGAGTCGGCCGCTCGTTCTACAATGTCTTTAGAAAAACGACACATTATAACAAAGGATTTAGCGTTGAACATTATAGAAACGATAAAAAATCATTCTATCATTTTGAACGATGTGAATTTGGCTACGAATTTTCTGTTCGTTTGTTCTAACCACGTGACTCAACGTTGAGCGACTAGCGTTAACGACTGCAGATTATCAACTTGGCTAGGGGTGCTGATTCGCAATTCGTCAACGAAGAGAAAGTTTTGCCAAATGTTTTATTCTTCATTTTGCCGAAGCCTAGCCCACTGCAATCTCCGTCGCTGTCGTTGCCGGGAATTCAGAGGACCGCGCCAAGACCTCCGTGCTCGTTATCGAGCCTGGTGCAAGTAATTCTGAATGGTCTGAGAACTTCAAGCCCAGAAGCGGCCCGAACTTCTGCTTTTATTTTAGTAGCGTTGATTGTTGGGTCACGGGCTGCCAGCAATCTAATATAGCGCTTTTGGGCAGCAGTTAAAACAGTTCGGCCACCACTGCAGGGTCGGTCAGCAAAATGACCCATCCCGTTGTACCTTTGCAACGTGGTCACGACACAGGATTGGGATATAGCAACTCTGCGTACTATTTCTCTCGTGGTGTATCCTTCTTCCCTCAAAGTTACTATTCTTGCTCGTGAAACTTCTGATAATCCTATTTACACACTACATCTTCACAACTTTCCGCGAAAAGTATTTTAAATCCGTTAAAATTTACTAAATCTGATTTCTGAATGAGCGTAAGCTAGGACTGAAAGCCTTTTTATATGGAAAAACAATTGGACTTTTTATTGTTTTATATTCTCAATCTATATTTTTAAATTAAGAATCTGAACAAAAGAAGAAATTATAACATAATCTACCGTAACAAAAAAGATTTCGATTTTTCAAAGTGATCGCAAACTTTTTTTGATGCGTGTACGTGTCTAATAGCGGATGAATCTTAGGAATAACTAACAAGGCAATTATGAAATCAAAATCAAAATCAAAAGGCATTTATTCAAACTAGGCTGAGAGTCAGCACTTTTAGAACGTCAAAGTTACATAAGACAGTCCCCCAAAACGCCCGCCCTTCGACACTTCCTAGTGCTTTGGCGTGCCCGCTTACATATTCAACGATGCAAAATGATACATATACATACATTGATACATACAGCTAAGATGAAGTTACTATAGTTAAACTAGGACCTCCGGAGTAAAATAAAATAACAGTTAATACAAGTAACAATAACAAAAACCATGGTCAGCAAGACGACCAGTCACCACAAGCAGCACCGGTTCACGAGCATAACGCAAAGGTCAGCCATTACCCCGCTCGCCATATTTGAGGGAAGGTGGTAACCCAACCCCGACGCTACCGCAAGCAGTGACATCTAAGGGAGCATGACGAACTTGCTGCCGGTTGGTCAGGCAAGAATATTATGAACAACTGACGAGGTCGCTAGCTAACTACATGTTGAAATACAACTCATTTAAAATCATTGTAATGAGTAGATTATGTCCACAATCAATGAAATTAAAAGAAAATAAAAATAAATTAACAAAATCATCGGCAATTTATTGTTAATCATAATCTCTAGTTGTTTTTCCTGTTTAACCGATTTACCCGTTTCATTGTTAATAATTTTCCAAGTTGTTTTTATTTTATTACTGGATATTTTTATGGTATCGCTTAAAAATTTAGATTTAGCGAAAGCACAGATTTTTTTAAATAACTTTGAATAATTTCTGATATACTCTAGAAAAGGAGTATCAAATATATTTTTTTAAACCATATAACTCGTATAGTCTCGCTCTACTTTTAAAAATACCTGGAGTGGCCCATTGGTTGAAGCTAACAGAGGTGCTATTAATGTCAATCGTTTTGGTCTTGAAAGTAGATTGGTATTCTTTTTGCACAATATCAAAAAGGGCTCCATAGATTTCATTAGGATTCTCGTGTTCTACTATAGATGGTGTAATCCTATGAGCAATATTATTTTTAAATTTGTTGCAACGACTAACTGTATAGGGCCTGTATTTTATTTTATGCGGCTTTTTTAGTAATGGCAAAGGGAAGCTAGCTTACAATCCACAGTGGTCAGACGTTAAGTCACTTAACACTTACTTATTATTGGCATCACAATCACTAAATATATTATCCAGACAAATCGAAGACGATGCTGTGACCCTAGTAGGTTCAAAAAACAAGTTTATTAAATTAAATGACCAGATTGAGCAGTCTAATACTTAATGGAGTAACATCTAAAATATTAATATTAAAATCTCCACATAAAATTATATTTTTATTAATTTTATTGAGTGAGTCCTCCATGACCGACTCGAAACGAATAAAATCCCCAGAGGGGGGACGATAAACGCATATTATGAAGTAACGCTCTAGTTCAACACAAGACAACGTAAGTACAGTACATTTTGAGTAATTTATGTGGCCTACCCAAATTCATTTCTTTGGTACTGTTCGTCAAAGCGTTGGGCTCCTTATTTTCCGAGTTGAGCTAAACGATTAGTGACAAATGCTTGCACTGACTGGACAGGTCCACTCAATTTGTGTGGTTCTTTCTTCAAAAGACCATTTCAGACACCGATCTACATGGTCATCAAATGATCTGACCAACAAAATTATATCCGTTTCTTTTTTTTTATATACACATAGACATTGATATTTTTTTATATATACAATGACATGAATATTTACTTAGTAAAGTATCGTATAGTTTTAATTATTGTGAATGTGAAGACTATGTGGGTCTTTTTTAAATTTTTTTTTCTTTCGTTCTCAGTAATCATGATCTGGCAGTTTGCGTAATTTATGTGGCCTACCCAAATGTCCTTTCTTTTGTACTGTTCGTCAAAGCGTTGGGCTCCTTATTTTCCGAGTTGAGCTAAACGATTAGTGACAAATGCTTGCACTGACTGGACAGGTCCACTCAATCTGTGTGGTTCTTTCTTCAAAAGACCATTTCAGTCACCAATCTACATGATCTTCACATGATGTGAACAAGATTATGTCTGGACTTTAAAAGAGACTGTGACCTCTGAGTTTGTTTCGGCCTTTCTTCTCAGAGTAGTCAGTTAGGAAACGCCGAACTCATCTAGTTTAAAAAAATATCATTGACATTTAAAAGTGTTTGTACAAACCTACTTACAGAAATAAAATCATTTATCATTTATCAACTCAATAGTGCGCTCGATGGAAAGATTAACTAAATCTAAACGTTGTTTACATTTCAACTTGTTTGAAACAAGAACTAATGCTCCACCGCGTATAGCACTTTTTCTCACAAATGCACTTTGCACAGTAAAAAAATCATCATTCATAAACACTATTTCATTTTCTTTCAACCAGTGTTCAGTCAAACATAACACCTGAACATCATGGTTTTCGATAAATAAACTTAACTCTAGTTCTTTGCCGGACAATCCCTGCATATTTTGATTAACAACATTCAACATATGCGGCTTACCCATTGTCACACCTAATAGTTCAAACTACTAGGTGTATCAAAAGTGGTGCTAGTATCACTACTGACAGTAATCGATGGTACGCGGTACTGTGTCACGGTGTAAATTGTATGCTAAAAGATTAGCAATTTGTCTCCTACAACTAGGTGGCAAATACATAGTATAATTTGTCAATTTGTAATCAGTAATAAATTGATTACAATATGAATTTTATAGAAAAATACAATACAAAAATACAAAATAGTTTATTTCTTTAAAAAATACATGGCACTGAATTTGTGATTGGAGCCTCCTTTTAAGCTAATAAAGCCTGTAGTAGAAGGCTCCGCTCTTCCATAACAAAAGAAATAATTAATACAAAAACATAAACATTTATCTAGAATCTAAGTTTAATCATTTTGTGTGTGTGTTTGTGCGTGTGTGTGTTTGTGTGTGTGTGTGTGTATGTGTGTTATGTAACGTGTTTCAAAAGCGCTTCTGTTTCCTCATAAGTAAGTTGTTTGATCCATTCAACTATTGACTTTTTGCAATCATAGTATTTCTTGTTATATACATATATTTCTTTATTTATTTTATTATATAGTTGAGCCGACCGTGTATTATACTGAATGGATGCAAATGTGGTTTTTGTACAGGGGATTTGTGAAATCGTATAGTTTCTTCTCTTAGAGAGTTTAGATGCATCGTAGGGCAGGGACTTATGTTTTTTTAATACTGTCTGTATAATATATAATTTTCTTACAGAGAGTAGGCTACTAATTTGATAAATACTCTCTGTAGGATGGCTCTTTTTTTTTAAATACATAATTTTTATTAGGGCACGTTGAGCACGCTCTAATTCAATGAATTTTGTTTTTGCTGACCCTCCCCAAATAGGGATACAGTATGTTAAGACTGATTGGACCAAAGCAACATATATTTCGTTTAAGAGATTTCTAGTTTTATTACATCGGGTAATCATGAATTTCGGGACAACATGTCTCAATTTACTAAACAGCCAGCTCAGTTTTCTAATCCTGTTAGCCACTTGTTCCAGATGGGGATACCAAGTCAATTTATGGTCTAATATTATACCCAAATATTTGGTTTGCGTTACTTTTTTTATTATTGGACAATTACAGTATTTATTATTTACGTCATCACATTTATGTATTTTTATTTTAACATCTTCTGTAGGCTGAGTTCGTTTACTAATACTAAAACACATGAAGTTGGTTTTAGAGGTGTTCAAGGTAAGTAGATTATTCTGTAGCCATTTGGCTATAATAGCCATGCCTATTTCAGTGCTATGGTTAACCTCTTGCCAGGAACTACCAGTGAAGGTGATCGCAGTATCATCGGCGTAGGAAAAAATGTTGGCACTATTGATGTTTAAGTTGCAGAGTTCATTGATATATATTAAAAACAGGGTGGGACCTAGTACGCTTCCCTGAGGTACGCCGAAAGATACATCAGCGTCATCACTGGCATATTTTCCAATCCTAACTCTCTGTCTCCTGTTTGAAAGATAGTTTTTTAGAAGGTTAAGCGGTGTCCCTCTTATTCCGATTTTTTCTAGTTTGTCCACTAGGGTGGGAACAGAGACGGTGTCAAACGCTTTTTTAAGATCTAAAAATACAGTAATACACTTCTTGCCATTATCAAGTTTGTTGGCTACTAGTGAGGTTAATGCGATTACTGCATCTTCGGTTGATTTAGATTGTCTAAACCCAAATTGTGTAGGTGATAGCAAGTCATATTTATTAAGATATTTCAGTAGTCTACTATTTATTAGTTTTTCCAAAACTTTTGAAATAGCCGGTAGGACCGATATAGGTCTATAGTTGTTGACATCATCTGTGCTCCCTCCCTTGTGCACGGGTGTAATAATGGATTGTTTCAATACTTCGGGGAAAATACCGGTATTGAAGCATAGATTAGACAGATGGGTTAAGATTGGGACAGCTTCTATTTTTATATATTTCAGAAATTTAGTGGATATGTTGTCCCAGCCAGGTGCACTATCAGGTTTTAGGTTCATTAGAACTTTATCTACCTCAGAAGGGTCAGTATCGTATAGTACAAACGAATGGGATACAGGGGGTTGATAATTTGTTTGATATTGTTGAGCAGAGTTTAAATCATCTTGGATTTGTTGAGCTAGCTGTTTTCCAATATTAACAAAAAACTTATTAACGAAGTTTATTGATTCTGGAGGGGATGTTTTTATGTTTAGTAATTCCGTGTTTTCGGTTTTGCTTTTATTAGAATATGTAATATTTTTGATATTTTTCCATAATAATTTATTATTTGTGACTGATTTAGCTAATAATTCCTTTTCATATTTTCTTTTCAATTTTTTAATGAGATTATTACAATAATTTCGGTATCTTGTAAAAGTAATTTTAAGGATTTCATTATGGGGATCCATTTTGAGAGATTTTTGCATTTTATTACGATTGGTGATACATCGCAAAATACCTTGAGTAATCCATGGCTTGATTATTCGGTTTTTACTCGGTATTGATACAGTAATTGTATTTGTTTGTATAGACTCTGTTAGTTTATGTATGAATATGTTAATTAACTCAATTGGGTCATTACAAAAAAGAAGGCCCGCTATGTTGTTTTCCTGTATGTGTTTTAATGCCTCTTCATAATTGAGAATAGATTTAGTTTTCGGTGCAATTAATTTATTTTTAATTTTAGATAGTGCCAAGAATGTTGTGTAATGGTCAGTTATGGAAGTGTGCAAGATACCAACAAAAGCGGAGACTTTATTATTATTAATTTTAAGCATAAAATGATCTAAACAATTTATCTCACGTGTGGGAAGTGTATGGCCAGGCAGTATACCATAGTTTGACAGTGTATTAAGGTAATTAACTCTATTTCTGCGTTCATGCGGTGGTTCGGGATCTTTCGGCCTTATATTAATATTTATGTCACCGGCTATAATAATATTTTTTTGCGAACTAATGGTATTGAGTTCAACATTGAGCGATTCTATGAAATTGTCGCAGTTGGTGATTGATGGTGAACGGTAAATGCAAAAAACAATATTATTTAGAGCCTGTAACTGTAGACAGGATGCTTGAGCTAGTGTTACTTCCTTGACTTTGTGTTTAATTGAATTTTTAATGTAGACAACTACTCCATCATTTTGATTCAGTTGTCTTGTTGTATTATAGGATTTGTAGTTTATAAGCTGAGGAATTTGTTTGAAATTACTTAATCTACACTCTGTTAGTATTATGATGTCGGTTTCAAAAGAAAACGTGGAGAGCGTTGCTATAAAACTATCAAAATTACAGTATATACTTCTTATGTTTTGTGAAAATATAGTTAGGTCGCTTTTATTTATATTTATATATTTAGCGAGATCAGATGAGTCACATTCAATCGTACGTGCGATATTGATATCGTCTATGTCAGTAATTGTTTTTAAGTTATCATCCATTTCAAAATGTAAATAAAATAAACGTCATTTCTAAGTAAGTGTGTAGGTATTTTAGTTGTAATTTTAAATGTGCACATAGAATAATAAGTGTAAAATAATAGACACGTGCGATTTGAATGGGAATTGTTTAATGGTAAACACGTTGAGGTATTTTTGTAAGTAGGGAATATATATTTCCAGTAAACTTTTATATAGTTTGAGCCTGAATCATGATTGCGAAGTGTGTGGAAACAGCGCGTAATGTAAGTTTTAAATGATGTGTGTGTGTTATATTTGCAGTATGTGAGTGCTTGTGTGAGTTTACATTTGTTATAGTAATAGGTAAAATAACTAGTTTTTGAAGGAAAATTATGCGATAAAACAAATCTCAAGGGACAAATCATACAAGACAACAGTGAAATACAAGTTCGTGTTACATAGTCCACTTTGTGACGTAAGTAATATTTGAAAGCAATTGTTAGTCATTTTTCTTGCAGAAGTTTATGTACTTGATCCTCGGTTTTAATAAGTATAGCGGGTGACTGCTCTTCTTTTTTAAGGTACACTTTACCGTATGCTGTCCAGCAGAACTTATACGCTCCAGACTTGGATAAATCTCGCGCAAGAAAGTAAAGTCGAGATGCTTTTGCGGTTAGATGTTCACTTATAAAGATAGGAGTATCTTCTTGAGCTTTGAAACCCAAGTGTTTGGCACAGAGCTTAGTGTTGTGCTTTATGTTGAAGGCCTTTCCCATTTTTAGAATCGCTGTCTTTAGGAGAGTGGAACCAGTTTCTACTACGATGGGTGAATTTTGACTGCTGTTATTTTTCCCGCGTACTCTATAAATATCTTTGACGTCATACTGATCAATTTTGCAGTCTATATTTTTTGAAAGGCACATAACCATTTCTATAAGGTCCTCTTTAGACTCTTTGGGTTTTTTAGGGACATTTTTTATTACGAAATTATTTTTACGATATATCTGCTGCAAGTCCTCGATTTTACTCTCTAAAATAGTGATATACTGTTTATTTTCTTTATCTTTATTTTCTAGGAGGTTTATTTTCTTTCGAAACTCCTCATTTTGTTCTGTTAAAAATTTAATTGAGTTTTCTATATTGATATTCGACTGTTGAATTTCTTTCAAAGTAATATTAATTTCCCGTATCTCGGTTTCCCGTTTTTCAGTGAAAAGTGACATCATTTTCCTCATTTCTTCTTTAAACTCATCCAACTGCAAGCCAATGGAAAGTTCATCTCTGGGCCGCTTTGTTCGTTGACATACAAAATTAGGTGGTGTAATGTCGTTTGCCATTAAATTTATATCCGTTTCCGAGACGGGTTTGTTTATGGGCAAGTCCATCACTACTAGGCTCTCAGTGGTGCAGAGTGGTAGAAAGCAGGTGAGCTATGCGGTAGTAAGACGTTGCAGCATACGCGGCCGAAGCAATAGGCCTGAGTCACTAGTGGGTGGAGTCAGCCGCAATTTCACCAGTCAGGTCATTAGGGGGCGTCGTCAATGTCAAAGGTGGAGCGCCCGCGCAGTTAAAGTAATTATAATTGGTTTCTTACTGTAGGGGCGAGTCCCGTGCAGACGGCGGTAATGTACCAGGCAAGCAGCTCACGAAGAGCTATCGCCTTCCGCCGCCGGTGTTCGTATCTCAGCTCCTCAGTATTTATGCACTCCTATTTTTTGTTGCCGAATTAAAAGTTTTGAATTTATTTAATTATATTTAAAAAATAATTATAGCAGCTTAGAACTCGTTAGCACCTTGCGGCGGTCCGGGGGGAAGAGCAAAAATAACATAATGAAATGTGAGCTCATTGAGATAGGAAAAGAAATAGAAAAAGGAAGGTGATAATTTGCTTTTAAATGAAAGTAGAGCGCAATCAGCTCTCAAAAAAATAAACGAATGGGTAGAGTACTAGTGTTATAAATGCGATCAGCAATCCAATAAAAAATACAGACAGATTTAAGAGTAAATTCACTAAATAAATAGCGGCAGTATAAGAGCGAGTCATGCTAGCCAACCGAGGCCAACGTGCTTTTGTAGGATTTATTTTTCGCCTTTCCAATTTTTCAACCACAATGTATTTTCGTTTTTATTCTTCCTAATGAAGTGAATCATTGTAAGTCATAAGTAAGCCAAAACTAAGTTGCTTAAAAGAGAATAAAAATGCATTGTATAATAATATGCAAATTAAGCCTTTTCATGAATGATTTTATTTCTGCAAGTAGGTTTCTCCAAATACTTTTACACGTCAATCATATTTTTTTTTAACTAGATGACGTTGGCGTTTCCTATCTCACTACTCTGAGAAGGAAGGCCAAAACAAACTCAAGAGGCCACAGTCTGTTCTAAGTACAGACATAATCTTGGTCAGATCAAGTGAAGACCAATTGTATTGGTGTCTGAAACGGTCTTTAAGGAAAGAACTACACAGAATGAGTGGACCTGTCCAATCAGTGCACCTATTTCTCAGTAATCATGCAGGTCAACTCTGAACTTAAGGAGCACAAAGATTCGACGAAAAATACCAAAGAAAGGACATTTGTGTAGGTCGCATAAATTACTCAAACTGCCAGACCATGATAGAAATTAAATGAGAAGAAAAAAAAAACAAAAGAAAACACCCACTTAGTCGTCACATTCACAATAATTATAACAATATAATAGTCTCTAATATCAAAATTATGATAACCCACTTCATTTAGTTACCCCAGTTTAAAATTTCAACCTCTATTTCAGGTTACATCGCAATGAAAATAACTATATCAACATTATTTATAACTACATATATCAGACAAATTAGTATCATTAGCAGTTACTAAAATACGCCAATGTGCCAGATGGACTATCAGACGGACGAAGTAGCACCAAAAAGGTTTCAATTTTGTTGAGGAACCCTAACAACTTATTCATCATCATCATTACAGCCGTAAGACGTCCACAACTGGACATAGGCCTCCCCTAATTTGGGAGGCTTTGCCATAATCGCCACGCTTGGCAGGCGGGTTGGCGATCGCAGTATGGTGGTAAAATGAATAGAGAACGCTGCTGCCCATTCTCTAGTAAGTCCCTTGGTCGCCGTTTACGACACCCACGGGAAGAAATGGGGTGATGCTATTCTTTACGTCCGGCACCACACGAGACAACAACTTATTAGCATCCATATATATTTATATATAACTAGCGTTTTCCAGTAGATTCGCCCGCGTTTTATACCTACTTATAAACCTTCCTCTTGAAACACTCTGTCTATGAATGAAAACCGCAGTAAAATCCGTTGAGTATTTTAAAACATCTAAGGGTACAACCGCGGGAAGTGATTTAGTTTTTTACTATGTAAAGAATATTCTCGTGAAATCGAAACCCACGCTATCTAGTGGATGTCTACGCAACCTAGATGTCAAGCGATACAGTGAATTAACTTACACTGTCATCTCTTAGGAAATAACCGATTAATACACACATTGTCCTATAAAACATTTAATTTGCAAATATGGACCAAATTAAAAATATTACGAAGCTTGATAACAATCAATTCTGTAGTTTCGGAGTTTACCCTTAACATACTTCATGACTTGAGATAAATTTAAAAGAGTACGACGCATTGTTAAACTTCAGTGGTTATTGGAATTTCAATTGCAGTTGATCAAGTTTTCCTGAGATCAACTCAACCGTATTGAATTGTAAATTGCTTTTCCGAGACATCCATTAGGGATGCAATAAAAACAAAGTCCAGGGCAAGCTGTGTTCGTTCGCAGCTTGGTCGAAATAATTTCCCTTTAGAATAAATTTATTCAAGCTCTAATGGACGCCTACATGAATGAATCGCATTTAATATTCTCTTATATTAAAACCGACATTGAAGAGAAAATCCCAATGAATAAGCAGAAAAATATATAACTTAGCACTTATAAAAGCGATTCTGAGGCATTAATTATTCCAGTGTGATATTTTATAACAGCTTCTCTGCTTTGAGCTGTTTTTTTTTGTATCGTGACGAAAACAGTCCTGTTTTCTGTTGTTCTAACAATAACAAAAGTTCGGCTTAACTTTTTTTTAAGTTCTAAGAAGTCAGATACGCTTAGGTGTATGCAATTTAGAAATATTAGTGATCGCCCATTGGTCGAAATTCTTCCGTACTTCATTTGAATAGAAATACATTATTAAATGAAAAAATATAGATATAAAAAAATAGTGTGGTTATATTTAACATTCAGTAACACTATAGACAAATTGTTGACGCTCTACTACTGTGGAGAGGGTTCGCTGGCGGGATGGTGATGGCCAGGACCAGGAAGTAGGTGTAATGAGTAAAGAATACTTCTTCAGGACTCTCTTTTTTATTTTCTTAATACGGATATGGAATGAATTATCACAGAAGCCCTGTTTTTATAGAATTTTCCCGGGCTATTATTTTTAATTAATTATGACAGTTCATAATGTCATAATTATGACTAGCCTGTACAATCGTGAGGCATAGAACCTCTACAGTTTGCACACGACACTAAGTTTTGTATGGGAAACTTACTAATGCCATACTTGACACTCCCCATAAAACCACAAAAAATATTTCTCTTACATCTAAACTAAATTCCTATCGTCGCTAATACAAATAATATTAAAGACAAATATTCTCGATATTATCATAGATTTAAAAAATGAAATAGGTTATATATCAATAAAATTAATTTATTATCCATGGTTATACTTGACATTCAGTAAGACTATAGACACAAAATCAGGCTTACCAACTTAGGGGTTTTCCTAAATTTAGGGGGTAAATAAGAGGATTGACATTTTTAGGGGCGTTCCATTTTTAGGGGTATTCTTAGGGATTTTTTGCCATCTTACATTTCTCATTGTGTTTTTGATTACAATAAAAGTATTAGCGACTTCTAGTACGGTTCCTCGATACTAAGAATGCAGAGTGAATGATTAACAAATGTCGCGTAATAAATATAGACAAATATTACTACCGTGTGCCGGTCTATGATTACTGAACATTCGTTGGTTATTTTCATTATAATTTTTTAGCGGATTTTTTTTAGTAACCGTGGCAATTTTAGGGGTTTTTAACTTAAGCTTTAGGGGTAAATATTTCTGGGTGTTGGTAACACTGCACAAAATAATAAAGACAGATTTGGACCATAAACAAAAGAATATCTATGCATGTGTGTATTAGATATACGGTAATGAACAGTAGTGTGTGTAACGTGTTATTTATTGAAAATAATGTATTTTAACGCATAATTTCAAAAAAATATTAGCATTCGTCACTTCTTCTCTGTATAAACTATATGTGTACGAAATTTCAAACTCCTCCGTCCGCCCAATTTTCGTAAAAAGGGATCCAAAGTTTTTGCTTCACGTATTAATATATAGATTATTTTTTTTTCACTTAATAATGTATTTCTATTCAAATGAAGTACAGTCGAATTTAGACCAATGGGCGATCACTAGTAATAAGTATAAATAGGCACCAACACCTACCTACCTATTTAGACATATTACTGCCAAACTGACACTGGAATTACTTCAAATAAATACTTTCATTAACCTCTAAGTCCCTGAGATACCACATTTGGTCTAAAGTGACTTTGATCTTGTCCCGTAACTACCTTGTCTTATAAGTACCTCGTTTACAAGAGTTTTAGTGCAGATTTGAAGACGTAGCATCAGTCATTAAAACCCGCCTTTCATCATCAAGTCCCTTAGGTAAAGGTCCAAATAGAACACTGGAATCTGTAGCAGACCAGCTGGTTTCACATTCGATAGAATCGTTGGCGCCTTTACAAGGGTTTTTAAGTACCTGTAACAAACCGTGTACTACCTAAGGAGAAATCTTTCTGGGGGATACAATATAATTTTCACTGGAATACCCCCTTGAGCAGCAGTAGGTGCGACAGAACACTAAAATTTCCAATCTCTACCGCCACAATCCGCGCATATCTGTCGGAAACGCCTCTCGTTCCCGCTCGGCCAATAAGGGTGAACCGAACATTCCTACCGTTTCTTTAAAAAAAGATGACGTCCACCCTTCTTCTGATATCAGCCGTCTGATGTTCGTAAACTGGGCGCACACCGTAAAAAGGGATTCATTCAAATATAAAGAACAAAATTTTATCAACGCCCAGAACCCAATAGTTTCATATACATACATACATTTAAGCTACTGGAATTAAAGCGCTTACAGTACAGTCTGTGTTAAAGTAAGTTTCATTGAGATCACTTCAAAATAGCTTTTAGACGTTGTGTTGTCTAATAGACTTGGGGAATAGCGAAGGGCACTCTAATTGTCGTTAATAAAGCAACTCCAACTGATCCCAATGAAAGAGTGAATATCAATGATTTTATTATACAAAAACGCTCTGCTTATATACATTTTTGGAATGATAATTTAGGTACAATCTGTTATTATTTACAATCATCGACCAATAGCGTTGAGCCACGCGCGCCTGCGCGCAGGCGCTGTGTAGCTCTCGGAACTATTCGCCGGAAAGGCATAAATAGGACGTGCGAGCAGGGCGCGATCCTTTTCACCGGGCGCCGTCGTCGAGTCAAGATGGAAGACTGCCTGCTGGTCCGCGGAACGCGTGTGTTTTCAGCGTCGTGTGTCCACGTGTCCATCTGCATGAAATGAAGATGCTGATGCTTCTGCTTGCTCCGCATGCATTAACAAACCGCTTCTTTCGAAGCGAACCGCCGAGCGTGTGCGGCGTTGTGATAGCGTTCGTGCCGCGTCGGCTTATCTTGTTTCTTGATGGTCAAAACGTACTCGTCTTTTTCAAGACGTTTTGCTTCACTGTTTCTTCTTGCAGAAAGTCAAAAACGTGGTAAAGGTAACTGGTTCAGAGGTATGAGGTAATTGGTTTGGTGGTATGTGGTAATTGCTTCGCAGGTATATGGTACGGTTCGGTGGTAAGGTAATGGGTACAGGTACTGTGTCACCACAAGCTATTTAAAAAAAAATGCAAACCTTCAACGCCAAACGCTTTTTTCTTCTCCGCTCTTCTATTACTTATACTCCTACGACATTATATTGTTTCTATGTATTAAATACTATTTATCCTCGTTAAAAGTCGGAGGCAATTGACCAAGCCCCGATGTTGAGCCGGTAGCTATAAATTAGTCGCAAAATAAGCATAACCTAGATCCAGCCTATCCCTTGCTGCCCTCTACCAGTGACTGCCTAAGCCGAGGTCCATACCCCACCTGGGGTTGCCCTTAGGTCTTAGTCGCTTTAGTTTTAAGTATTATGAGCTCCGGCTGGAGGCCTTTTTTTTTTTTCAGGATGGGAAATCATCAAATGACTTCTCCCGCTCTGGGCGGAGCGGGAGGGCGTGTCAGACTTTTACTGACTAAAACCCACCCGTGTTCCATCAGTTGCCCATGTGCCAGGGTCACGGTATCTCTTTCGAACAATCACGCGACCCCGGCAGGCATAGGTCCTAGTAGACCCCTTCACTGCTGCTGACATCTCTTTGAGGCGCGCGTGGAACACTACGCGCCGTCGACCCGAGCCTGGTCCTTACCGGGCAGCGAGCTACCCATTGCTCGCCGCCCGCAAGCTCGCGCCTACGGTGGCCGGGAGTCCGCTATCGACTCCCGACGCCCGGGGAACTCCCGACGCCCGGGGCGGCTGGAGGCCTTAAATTAACTTTTTTGGAATCCACGGGAAAGACCGTTTAAGTAGTAACAGCCTAACAACTACATACAGCATGATTCAGCATTGCATATGTAAGCTGTCACGCCCTTTATGCCAGGAGGCTTTTATTTGGTACTTTTATTTACTTTATAAAAATATTTTTTGCTTTTGCTTGAGTATAGATTTCAGTTTATTTCTTGGAATATTGGGTTGGCTAGCTGACATAAGGCAAATCATTTAATTTAATATTTTGTGTCTCGTAATGTTACCTCCTTACAATTGTATAGAATCAAGTTCTTCTAACTTAACAGACAGCTGTGCTGCTGGGGAGTTTGTTCCGCCACTTCTTCTTCCCAGCTAAAGCACTAGGAAGTGTCGAAGGGCGGGCGTTTTGAGGGGACTGTCTTTTGTAACTTTGACGCTCAAAAAGTGCTGACTCTCAGCCTAGTTTGAATAAATGACTTTTGTTTTTTTTTTGATAAGAGCTACTCAAATTATAGCGCTGCTGGAAGAGGGGTCTAGCAAATGTTACGTCTCACAGCGATTAAACGTGAGCCGTTCAACCGTCCAAACAACCTGGACTCGATACCAAGAGACAGGTTTCATTCAGAGAAGGCAAGGTTCTGGGAGAAAACGTTGCACACAACCTCGAGACGACCGCCTTTTAGTGACTCAGTCGGTGAGGACCCGCAAATTCAGTTACATAGACCTCAAAAGAAACCTTGAAGAGGTACGAGGAGCACAAGTTAGCCTATGGATAGTGAGGAGGAGGCTTTTAGCGGCTAATATACGCAGTCGACGATCAGCGCGGGCGCCCAAGTTACTCCGTGAGCACCGGATTGCTCAATTGAGGTTCGCTAGAAATTGCCTATCTTGTACTGTAGGTAACTGGAGTAGCGTGCTCTTCTCCGATGAGAACACAAAAATACATAACAGAAATTCTTTGTCAACATGCACAACCCGCACTGACTGTAATTGGTGAAGATGCCATTTACATGAGCGATAATGCTCGGGCCCACCGTTCTGGCGACGTAGATGCTTATAAGCAAGAGGTCGGTATTCGTCTTTGGATTGGTTAGCGCGGAGCACCGACCTTAACCCCATTGAGCAAGTCTGGGACCTTCTAAAAAGGCGAGTACGATCTGTCCAACCACTCCCACAAAAAATCAGGGAGCTTAAACGTGTGATCTAGGCTGAGTGGGAACACATTCCACAGGACACCATCAAAAGCCTGGTGGAAAGCATGCCAAGATGACATGCCATTACGGCATGTAATCGTTCTATATCACAATCCTATACCTGGAATTTTAATCCTATTCAGTAACTTGACAGTTGGAGGAATACCAGATTTTGACAAAAAAAAGATAGTGAGGTGGTGTAAGAATGAATGAAATTGAATGAACTTGAAATAATGTACTTACATGCAAACTTTTTATTTTAAATTTAATAACTTGTTTTAAAACACGACATATACATCGTCTATGGTTGCCACTGTTGCCAGAGGTATTATAATAAAATGACTAAAGTAAAAAAAAAGTAAAATAACATGATTTTTATATTCAGTTTCAGTTCAAGGAAATAACTGTTACTAAAAAATATTAATATTCTTATATTCTACATCCTAAAAATGATTATTTAAAGTTTTATTTAAATTAAACCTTTTTATCATTAGTTCTTTACGCGAAATCGTTCACTACCCCAACACTATTCGTTTTAGTATGGTATCATTATTTTTCTTTGAACTGAATAGGATTGAAAGTACAAGATTAGGAGGATTTTAACAGTTTCTTTTTTAAATTGTTTTCATGTATGATTTATTTATTATTTCTTGCATTATTACAGAACGGACGATATGATTTTCACCTACAAACTTATGTTGTAAACAAATATAAAAAATCTTTACGTCCACAGAATTTACAATTACCAAGGATGATTTGGAAGTAAAATATGTATTTACTTCGTGGAGTAGATGGATACTAAGTTGATCTAAGTGACAAAGTCAGTCTACGCCTAATAGCAGTGACTACGCACAAACATTTATGAAAAGTAACATTAGACAAATCTTTTATTGAATAGTAATCAAAGCATCAAGTCGCAACTTAGTGATTATACTTAACTTAAAATAACATTCTTGATGAGCAGAATGTTGGAAGCAAAGAGATTGGCTGTAGACTGAATATATGCAGCGGAAAGTGTTAATTTATCAGTATTTTATAACACTCTTTAAAATTTACATTAAATTGCATTGACACCTGCTCATCGCCAAGAAAGGGTCCAATTTTCCCAGAAATATTTAAACTTCAATCAACAGGATTATGTTGTGATATTCACTGCTGAAAAGTCTTTTAAATGTGATGAAGATGGAAGTAAAAGCGGAAAAAAGGAGAGCGCTACAATCAGAAATGCCTTGTTGAACCAGCGGTAGAATAACACTGGGCTAGAGGGGCTGCATGTCGTCTATGGGACCTGGTGAATTGGTAGAAGTTGGTGGTCGATTTAATAGTAGTCAGTATTTAGAGATTCTGCGTGACATCATGCTACCGACTGTGCGAATTGCCTTTCCAAACACAGTTATTTACTTCGTGCAAGATAATTGCTCCATCCATCTAGCGGGCATTGTCAAGAATTGGTTAGCTTCTCAAGAAAGTGTAACAGTAATTACACTGGTCACCAAAAAATCACTTTTTGTAAGTAACATGAAATGTTTTGTCTAATTATGGTTAGAACAATAATAAGTATAATATAAATAAAATTAAAATGTATCAAATACGAATAGTTTTTTTGAAATTTGATTTCAAATTTCACTTTTATAGTCATTTGAGCGGTGATTGCCGAGAAAATTAAAAGCCACATTAATTAAGGCTGCTTTTTGTAAATCACTAAGCTTTTTTGAATATTTCATTTTCATCAATTGCCTGATTTGAGGACCTACAAATATTTTCAAATAAGTTAAGTTGCTAATGGCGTCAAATTTCTTCGCTGAGTTTCAAAACTTATATCGCCACAATTGTAACAAAACTTGCCAGGGTCATTTTTATACTTTCTTGACATTATTTAAGAATCATTTCATTCGAAAAACAGAAAATACAACTACGCTTTTTCAAATAATAAATACTTTGAATGGGAAAACAAAACTTAAAAACGATTAATCTTTTATTTTCGGATAGTAGCTGTAACACAAAAACGAGACCTGATCCAATGAATATAAATATGGTGTTAGAATGAGGGAAGGTAGTTTATTCAAAATTAGTAAACACCTTTTTTGTTACAAAATTTTGTTGACCAGTGTTATTAATTGGCCATGTAAAAGCCCTGATTTGCATTCCATAACACGACCGAAATAATCTTCTAATATATAAAATTCTCGTGTCACAGTTTTCGTTGCCATACTCCTCCGAAACGGCTTGACCGATTTTGATGAAATTTTTTGTGCTTATCCGGTATCTATGAGAATCGGCCAACATCTATTTGTCATCCCCCTAAATGTTAGGGGTAGTCCACCCCTAATTTATTTTTTTTATTTTTTAGACAACGTTTTTAATTTCTATTTTTCTATGATACAACATACAAAAATACATACAATCCTCAATTTTCACCCTTCTACGATCAACCCTTATTTTTTAATAGCCATTTTAGTAATTTAATCATTTTTCCTCTCCGGTCGAAAACTGATCAATCGTCATTTAATTAGTTATCCCCGCCTAGAAAATTATTTATATGGCAAAACAACGTTTGCCGGGTCAGCTAGTAATAATATAATATCTTAGGACAAGCAACAGACCGTTATCTGATCCCAAACTAGGCAGAGCCTGTACTATGGCAACCAGACAACTGATAAACATACTTATATATTTTTAAATTCATACCTATTTTAGATAAATTACACCCAGCTGACGATGACGATAAATGATGACAATGATGATGATTAATACGGACGTATAACCATCGCCGCCTTGGCGCTTTTCTCTTAAGTAAGGATATTTTATCGTTTTTTTTTCCTCACTGAATAAATGAGCGCTCTTTTTCACCCTTAAACAATTTATGACGTCTATCAGGCAAACTCGTAATTGAATTTGCTACGTTCAGTTCAGAAATTGTGGCTTGTCGGGGAAGGTGAAGGTGTAAATTATAGGTTGACAGGTGTCTCCTTTATAGTGTTTACAGGAAAATAGGTGATCACAAACACTGTTACGTTATTATACTCAGTCATAAAGGTACCTAAGTACTTCGGGAAAAATTTAAATTAATGGAGAATATTAGTATAGAGATAAAAACTTTTTAACAAAAAATTAAACCGCCTGTGGCTTTAATGTACTAATAATACGTGGCAAGGTATACCCTATCCAACACAAAAAGAATTATCGAAATCGGACTACTCTGTATAAAGTTATGCGTGTTTATACATTACAATCAGTGAGTGAACAATCAATCATCCCCTGTTTTCCGACCCTTAGGGTTCCATTTTGTTTTCCAAATTTATATGGGACCACCTTGGGAGTATATCCTTTCCAATAGAAGAAGAATTGTCACAATCGGACCACTATGTAAAAAGTTATGCGTGGTCATACATAAAAAAAAAAAAAAAAAAATACGCGTCGAATTGATAAGCTCCTCCGTTTTTATTCGTCGGTTGATAAATGTGATTGTATGTTTTTCTATTTATAACAGTTTATATTAGTCTTAAACAAAGCCAGAACTATTTGATGATGTTCCTGTGAACAGAAAAACTTTCGATGCCACTCTATAATTAGCTACAATTAAATGCCAAGTTTTTTCAATATGATAAAGCTATCTACATGAATATTCCTCTAGGATACGAAAGTGGCTGAGGCAGACAGGATGCGGAAGGCGGAGGACAGATATGATCAGTCGAGACTATAAGAGCAAAATTCAGGCTGAAAAAAAAGTATTGTCACATTTTTTTTGTAAAATTATTAATATAATTTATTGATTACATAGGAACTCATAGAAGGTAAAACGTTCGAGAACGCTCTCCGTGCTACATCGTCCGAGGTATAAATAGTAGGCGCGGCGGTGCTTTCGTCAATCATGGCTTCGATTTCGCAGTTTCAACTGCGGACCATCATGCTCTACGAGTGGCGACGCGACACCAGCGCTAGCGCAACAACTGAGAATATCAACAACATATGCGGCAAAGATACTGTTTCTTATAGAACAGTCATTCGTTGGTTTAATCGATTTAGGTAAGTCGGGACATCTAAGCCTTGAAGATGAACAGCGATCCGGCCGACCATCGCCGATCGACGAAAACGATTTACGACGTTGTTTAAACAAGAACCCAGTAGTAACAACTCGAGAGTTAACTAAAGCATTGGGTTGCAGTCATGTATCAATAGTAAACTATCTTCACACTCTTGGCTACTGAAAAGTTTTGGCTCTTTGGATCCTACACCGCCTCACCGAGGACATCAAAAACTGCCGGGTAACTATTTGCCCATCATTACTCCTCCGTCACCACCGTAAGGAGTTTCTTGAGGATATAGTAACGGGAGATGAGAGTTGGGTTTTGTTCCATGTGAGTTTTCCTTTTACTTTACCACACTTAAATTTATTTGTTGAACTTTATGTGTAGGGTAAGTAAGGGAAAGATGCCAATAGTTTAAAAAAAAACCTTTTTATATACTATTACGATACTTAATAAAATATGCGTAGTCCATTTGAATCACTGTTTATTTATGCCATACAGATTAAATTTGGAACAATATTGCAACATATTTCAATTTAAAAAATATTTTTTAAAAGTAACAAAAATAGGCATCTCACCCAGATATGTATGTGGGTGAGTTGCCCATGGATATTAGGGATAAATGCCCACGAGTAATTTGCGAAGATTCAGATGTCACACGTTAGGCATTTCGCTGGATCTTCACTGCAGTCTTCATGGAACCACATTTGGCAAAGAACGCACTGTAACCAGTAGCATTTCTTCTTAGTAGCGTTATAATACTCTCCACACACTACGCAAATATCTCCAAGAATTTCGTATTCTATGTTCCTTTCTGGTGAGCTATCATGTAAAGAAATATGATCGTCTTCAATGCTCGAATCAATATTGGTGTAAATTCATTGTGCATGCAAATAGAAGAGCAGTGCTAACCCAGTGGTAAGTGGCGGGCGCGACTTACGAGTTGTAGGTTCGATCCCAGTCAGACGCTTTACTTTGTGTAGATAAATTATTATTATTATTATCAGAATACAATATTCCTTACAGAACTCTCTGAAAGGAATATTGTATTCTTTACTTGGTTGAAAAAAAATCTGTGTTTTATTTTGTACAAGAGTAATGACTTTTTCTAAATCTTCGCCACTCCACGTAGCTCTATTCGCGCCAGTAGGTCTTCTTTTATATTCATTCAGCACCTAAAAAAATAAAACACCAATAATATTTACTGGGCATCTAACACTGAAACATCATCGGGCATCTCTCCCAATTATTAGGGTGAGATGCCTATCGACTTTGAATGCACCCTAAAACAGTTACAATTCAAAATGGTGGATTATCAACAAAACACGATCACAATGTTAGGTTATGAAACAATTTAACACTATTTAAGTGATGAATTAAAGAAAAAAGAGTACTGCAATCTATCTCAAAATTATATTCTTACAATTTAATTAAGTACACTTACCTTATCATACGAAAAAACACGAAAATATTAATTAAAAGTCCGTAATTTGCATATAAAAACGTTCCACATTGATATTAGGTTCGAACTGACGTAGTATGAATACGTTCCGGGTCACACCAAACTTTTACTTAATTTTTTAAATTTAGTAGGCATCTATACCGTATAGGCCTCTCCCTGACTTACCCTACAAGTAAAAATACACACTGTAGATAAATGTCCAATTGTAATATTTTTGTAGTTTTTGGGTCAGATACTAATAGATTTTCGAGAACTGGGTCGGACGCAAACTTGTAATGCATGACCTCAGAATCCACAAGTTAGCAAGCACCAGTAACTAGCTTTGCTATGCATAGCAAGCAAAGCAAGTTAGCCGAGCTTCAAGAAAGAAAGTCACGAATACGAAGACCTCATATGGGCAGGCGATTCAATGCGACGGGGTGGGGCAATACAGCAAGAATAAATTTCTTGCTGTTTATATACACGGTATATAAAAAATCACGGGTAGAAGCTAGTAAATAAATGAAGCAAAATGCATCACAACTTGCATTCCAGTCGCGAAGTTTATTAAAAAGTTCACAACTAACTGCACCCAGCAATTTAACAGCATTGTGGCCTAAACTATTGGTGGTGACCGCGTGAACTTTTGTCGAAAAAATTCGTATTCCGTACGATGTTATGCAGTAGTCGAAAGTGTTAACAATGGAACACCTTAGACTTCCCTATATAATTCTGCTTGCAAAGCAATACAAGTGATATCCATAAAAAAATTGGAGGAAAACGTCTACTTGGCAATCGAAAAAGGAAACCAAGAAAAATAAACTTTGGTGCGGTAGCGACCGTGGCAAATATTGACTTTGGGAACGCATATTAAAAATGCGAAATGATAAACTCATAGAAGCAAAAAATGTATTTCGGGCAAAGGAAAATCGGCAAAATGTATAGAAGATGTTATTAGATAGATATTTTAATACAGGTGCGGGTGGAGTAACATCGCCATAACATTTTTAGTTATTGCTCTATCTGCCATAGAACAAAAAGTACACAAATGCCTTTAAAAAAATGGCAACGATTTTAATAAAAAAAAACATGACTGGTTTTATCAAATGCAGTGCCCGCTGCACACAGCAAACATTTTTTTTTTTTTGTTTTGCTTGTGGACTGGCTCTGAATTTCCAATAAAAACGGTTAAATTCCGTAGAGATAACCCTATTCTCCAATATATTGAATTTCGTGAAATTGACAGTCATCATTTTTAGCATAGCGATATCACTACATTATGAGTTTATGGCTCGTTTTCTGTTCTTATCACTGAGTGAAGTTAATTCGCAATAATGTTTCAATGAAATTAATTTAAATGGAAACAACTACTTGTACCTATATTCATTCCATGCAACTTCAAAGTATTATGTAGAAATTGAATTATGAATGAATGAAGTTCGATATCGACATACAATGTAATAAGCACATCCACTTTTTCGTTTTACCCACAACACTGTAAAAATAGTGTCTACTAAATAACTTATTTATTTACGAATACCAACTTTCTTCAGAAGTAATGTGTATATCTTACATTAAGTGAATTGAATTTCTTTTTGAGAAATAAATGTCTTAAACCGTATAAATACAGTTTTCATATTTTATATTCCAAAAAACCTCGTGAAATCATATAATTTTTTACAGTAAGGACGTCCTAAGAACCATCGCATTTCTAAAACTGGCAACATACATCTCCCCGAATATTTGAATCAAAATAATAAATTTTAAATTCAAAAACTCCTGCTCAGTTTTGCCAAGCAACGAAAGCTGTGAAATGATTTCAATATGATCATTTATTCAAACTAGTGGTCGCCCAGTGGTCGACATTCGACCATAATAATAAATCTATATGCATATCCATTAAAACTAAATGTAAAAAAATATGATTATACTTGACATTCAGTAACACTATACACAAATAATATTAAAGACAAATACCCTCGATATGATCATAGATATTAAAAATGAAATAGGTTATATTTCTATAAAATTAATTTATTACCTATGGTTATACTTGTGTTGACATTCAGTAAGACTATAGACACAAAATATTAAAGACAAATATTCTCGATTGGACCACAGATTTCAACAATAAACATTCGTAATCCATATTTATATTTGACATTCAGTAAGACTATAGACACAAAATATCTATGCATGTGTGTATTAAATACACGGTAGTGAATAGTAGTGTGTGTAACGTGTTATTTATTGAAAAAAAAATTTACGCATAATTTAAAAAAAAATATTAGCATTCGTCACCTCTTCTCTGTATAAACTACTAGCTTTTGCCAGCGGCTTCGCCCGCGTGGATGTCGGAAGTTATCCCGCGGGAACATACTACCGGGATAAAAAGTAGCCTATGTCCTTTCTCAGTCTCTAAACTATCTGTGTACCAAATTTCATTTAAAACTGTTCAGCAGTTTTAGCAGGAAAACGAGACAGACAGACAGAGTTACTTTTGCATTTATAATATTAAGTGTGGATAAGTATGCGAAATTTCATACTCCTCCGTCCGCCCAATTTTCGTAAAAAGGGGTCCAAAGTTTTCGCTTCACGTATTAATATAGTGATACTGTTAACGCCTGAAACTTTAGTGACTTATCCATGACAAGTTGTTGCTAACGGTATCGAATTAGGCGTATATTCCATATCATAATTGCGGTAGTTCACGCACAAAATAAATCGACTAAAGAAAAACTTCTAACTGATATTTCAATTAATTAATGCAAAAGAATTCTCTATTAAGGATGAACATCGGTTCACACATTTCGATTTTGTATTTAAAATTTGTTTTAAAGTCTTAAAGAAAGAAGTGTATCTTTTTCTACTGTTATCTAAATTAAATCCATGGTGTTTTTTTTTTTCTGGATGGGAAATCATCAAATGACTTCTCCCGCTCTGGGCGGAGCGGGAGGGCGTGTCAGACTTTTACTGACTAAAACCCACCCGTGTTCCATCAGTTGCCCATGTGCCAGGGTCACGGTATCTCTTTCGAACAATCACGCGACCCCGGCAGGTGGTTGGCCATGGTTTAAAGTAAAAGTCCTTCGTTTTATTGAGCACCAAGCTCCAGTGTCTCGTCGTAGACAACTACTATTAAACTTCTGTCTGTGTTAAACCTATACTTTATCCATATCCTTCAAGGCTCATACCGTAAATCACGGACGCTCACATCCACCCATAAGTTTCAGGGAATGATGGTGAAGTTCGCAGTGCAAACACTATGCCGTAGACCCATAGTATATCTACAGCACTCCACACGTAGTACATTGACCTAGGCATTACTTTGGAAGAGGCTCACCAACACTTAATTCAAGCAATATAAAATTTTGTAAGTTTCAGCTTTCAAACTGAGTAATGACCACGAAAACGTACTTAATAATGCCAAGGAAATGTTTGCTGCTCCTTAAAGGAAAAGGCAAAAGACTGCGATGCGACATGAAATTAATTAAATGAAATGTTTATTAATTAAATGTTTGTCAGTAGATCTTATAAGCAGAGATCGGATAATCGGGCGCTTATACATATTTTTTGGTCATTATTTTAAAAACTAGGTGGCACCGGTATTTCCTAGCTGACTGTTCCTCCTACGCCGTAACAAATTCAGAGGTCATAGTCTCTTTTAAAGTCCAAACATTATATTATTAGAATTTTATGTAAGTCTAGCAATGCAGGGCCATGTCTGGAAGAGTCTTTTGAAGAAATAGCCACTGCAGCTTTGTGGTGACCTGCCCCAACAGAGAGCATGTATCAGTCCTCGTGTAGCTCAACCCCATTTTAGAGAACTCAACTACCCGTCACAAGACGCCACCAAATCTGCAGGACATTTGCGTAGGCCATTTACAAAAATTACTCAAAACCGCACGGACAGCTATGTATTCAGTCTAGCCTGGTACTGACATTAAAAATCAATTTTATTTCTGATGTCATGAAAAAATCATACATCAGTAAAGATCATACATCAGGAAAAATCATACATCAGTAAAGACGCGACGGTGCGACGCGATTCTGTTGTACCAATTTCATTACCAGTCGACAGCGATGCGGATGACTTTTCGACGCTATTTTTTTAAATTTGTAAATAGTTTTAGTTAATTTAGGTTGTATTTTTTTTTCTTTATTAATTTAAATATGTAGTCCATGAAATAAATAATCAGTGAAATTATAAAAAAAAATTGTAAGTGATTTCATTTATCTATAATATGTATGTATTTAGAAATATATACGTATATTTATCAGTTGTCTGGTTACCATAGTACAGGCTCTGCCTAGTTTTGGCATCAAATAACGGTGTGTTGGTTGTCCTAAGATAAGATATGTATTTATTAATTATTAGGTAAGTTTTCTAACAATTTCAATGAAGTTTTCATAGAAATTGTATCGCGTCGTCCCTGTCTACGGGAGCCTTTAAGCTATAAACCGAAATCAGGAACTAATAATATAGGACATATAAAATCTTTTGTTAATTTTCCGATATCTATAAACTCAATTAACTGTCTTAAACCGTATAGTGTTTTACCAGGATCTAATTTGGCTTTTTTGGTGCAAATAAACTACAGGGTTAATCTTGCAGTGAACCTACACCAATTTCAACGAGCTTTTCTAAATCTGTTTTCGTATAATATGATCAAAGTTCACGGTACGAAAACTATGAAATGGATATTGGTTTTATCGGTACTGCTAAAGCCGGAGGTATCATGAAAACTAATCTTTACGGTACAGATTCATCATCTCAAACATACACTATTTGAGAGGTGAAATAGATTATCGCATGTTTCCGGTTAGAGTCAAACATATGTTAAAGAAACTAGCCTAAGTTTATTTAAAACGTCATTTATTCACAAAAGTAGATTAATATGCACTTAATGGAATTATCAATTTAATTTATTGATTTTTAAAAGAAAACACCCCTAACATAGCCAGAAGAGAGTCACTTCTAGGTGAATATAACTGTAGACCTGTAGATAGAGCTGTACGACTTGAATTGTACTTTATTGTATCGTAGCATGAGTCGCTAATAATTTATATGATTTTGCGTGTGTTTTCTGTGGTTATATGGAATCTAGCCAAAACCAAATATTCTACTCACGATTGTGTGTTTGGGTAGTTTAGTATCTGGTAACTGAAATGTCGAAATGTGCCAATAAAACAGGCCAAGCTTGGCAATTTCTCATTAACAGCTGAGCGATAATTGAGGTTGAGACCAGCTTGTATGCCTAAATTCAATGTGATTCGCCATAACAGGCATGGTTTTCGAAAAACGCATATTGGGAGGTGACCGTTAACAACAATCTTGAAAATACAACAACGAAACGAATTCTTCAAGAAATAAAATAATAGAGATGATTAGCTTTTCTTTTTTCATTAAAAACAAAACATTAATTACATTTCCTTGTTTGGCAACGAGCGTATAAATTTAGCATTAAAAACCTCGTCCAGTTATGTCAATACAACCCCTGCAGTCCTTTTTATTCCGTTTATACAACGTTTAGCTTGTTTCCACATTCTGTTTACAATTTGTTCCGACTTTTATGGACACCGCCGTCCACCCGCAGTATTCATTCGCCACCACTCACCGACGGACTTTCACACTAGAAACAATTTCAAAACCGGGGTGTGTAACACAAATAGAGGTGCTTTTTCGCGTTCCATTCTGTTTTAGCTCCCATTTGCAAGTCTAACTTTTAGCATTGTTTTCCTTTCAGAGTTTCATTCATCGTGCTCCACTAAATAAGTCGTAACTACGCTAACAATGGAATTGTTGAAATTTTTCTTTAAGTAAAAAGAAACATTAAGAAAGCAAATTTTCCTTGCGAGCCGCAACTTGGAAGTTGTTTTAGGCTCTATTTTGATTTATTTTAAGCTTAGACAGAAGATAATGTTGTTAGCATTGCCTTTCTGTAGAAATATTGGTGGAGCAACAATAGGATTAAATCAGTTTATCTTAAATCACGCTCCATCTTTAGCTTGCACAATTTTTTGAGCCACAAAGTAAAATTTAGTTTTCAATTACAGGCAAGGCAATCTGTTAAAAATTATACTACCTCTCCCAGTAAGTAGAACATTTTCGTAGCTAGGTAATAAAAGCCACACGGATTAATCAAAAATTAGGAAAGCTTGTTGAATTAAGTCCGTATATGGATGACCATCCACTACATTCTTCCGTGCTTCGGAAACTACGGAAAGTCGTTGCTTCCTGGTAAGTCACAACCCAAAAGTCTGACAGCAAGTCTTACCAAGAACTTTTCGTGTTGCCCAGTTACTGGGTCGTGGATGTCAGGTACACAGTCCCCCCGTTTAAATTATTTACTACTAGTACTCAGGTGCAGCCGGTTAGACCGGCGAGTGGCGACCATCACTTATGTTAAAAATCTTAAATTCATTGTGATAATCATTAGGAACATAGCGACAAAAAAATTAAATACTGATATTAGGTAAAATATTTTGCCGGACAATTTGTCGGTTTTACTGTAGTATCTTAACTTACGCGTCAAGTCAAAACAACACAAAAACTGCAGCAGTCAGGAAAATACTACGAACTGGCATTATGGCGCGACATGCGTTTTTAACGGGTCTATCATTTTTTTGGCAATTATAATTTTTGGATGGTTCTACACACTTGCCGACGACATAGCTGGCCAACTATTGCCCGTAAAGTAAAAAGTATTACGGTGTAACCTCTACTTAGCTCCGCATTATAGATGGAAACTCATTCATTGATCTCTGTTTAAAACTAGTTTGGAGTCTGGTTTTCATTTTAGAACGTTCCTCAAGCATTGATTCATTGATCGTAGTTCAGCTGAGTTTGGCTTATTTTGAATGGCTACTCAATTCGCGAATCGAACCCAAACAGTGATTGGATCTGGTCATCCCTGTGGACAACACCGCGCTTGTTTATGTTAATTTCTTTCTAATTTTATCTGCGTTTTCGAGTGTATTATTGTTGTGCAATTGATGAATCTGTTACTATAATAATGAATACACTACGAGGAGTAGATTATTAATTACAATACCTAATTTATTTTTGGGGGAGGCCAATTAGAATTCATAAATGTTTGCTATAAACGGTTTTTATTTAATTCTTGCTTTTTAAAGTGATATCTATCCAAATATTTACACGTGAACCCAAAACTTTGTACCCCTTTTTACGAAAATTACGAACCGAAGAGTATGAAAAAATATTATGTTTAAATTTTTTGTAAAATAAAAAATAATGTAAAACCTAGAAACAAACTAATATTTTGTCAAGTTAACAGCACAGGATTTACACTAGGAGCACTCGGAATAGTTCCCAGGGTGACAAATTGTCAGCGGCGGACAATTGAGGTGAGAAAAACATTTTTCTTCGTGTTTTTGAAAATGCTTTTTAATCTTCCAAGAAATGCAAATAAAGAAAAAAAATAACTAGTACACTTTTCGAATAATTGTAAACGTGTATGATTTATTAAGTACTAAGCATTTTTCAAAAAAGTTTATTAATATCGAACAATGTATCAGGAATTTATTCAAGTTTACAAGCAAGGAGTAATGAAATGAATGCTCTGACAGAACATGTTCCTTGTGCTAATCATCCCATGAATTTAGTTGAAGTAGACGCGGTAGAAAGCACGCGCGAAGCAGCTTCATCCTTTAAAACATTACAAGCGTAGTATTTTTTTTAATTTCATCGCATACCGCTGAGAAGTTCTACAATAACATAATGAGAAAGAATTGCGTTGAAATCTCTACCTGTAACCGTCACGACGACGCAGTTCAAGTATTTGATCGACATTTCCGCCGAAATAATTGAAACTTAGAATAGTCTGGAAGAAAACGTCAAAGAAAAAGCAATTACGAGACAAGAAGCTAACGGCGTTTGAATTCAATTGGAGAGACTCGAAACAGCATTGTTGCAATTATTTACTCTCAAGATTCATTACTTTCAGCCATAAATTGCAAAAATTTTACTGTAGTATTACTGACATGATGGATGATTATCATAGTTTGGTCAAAGCTGTTGCTGATACGCGAAATGATATCGAAATGTATGATAATAAATCTTTGATCATTTCCGAGATTCCAGAATATAAGAAAACCGTTTCCAGAAAGAGAGGACGAGAAAATTAGACTGTGATGATTGATGAATCACGTCAGAGTTAATACTTTTAACGTAATTCTTGAAAAACTGGAAAGTCAATCGCATATGAAAAAAATCAGGAAAACATCTCAGTTATAACAAAATTTGGCAATTTGCATAGTAAATAATTTCGTGTACGATTTAGTCAGACGCGTTTGCTTCTGAAAATATGAACAATTTATGAGTAATCATAGTCCTTAGCAAAAAAACTATAATGTAATTAACCAATTTAATTCTTTTCTTTTTTTTGCTGTGAATTATTTATTTTAAAATCTTAACTTTATCCATTATAAGCAAGATTTCGAGAATGGGACGGCATTTTTTACAGTGCCTAGGGGCGGCGCTAACGTTGAATACGACATTGCATATTGTCATTTTGTAATTGCATTTTTATATATGGGCTTTATTCAATAGATCCGATACAACACAGGAACATAATAGGAACTGAAACCACCACATTTCTGTGACTAATATCACAAATGATTCCCAACAACCACATTTCTGTGAGAAATATCACAAATGATTTCACTGTCAATGTCGTTCAGGCACCAATACATCCTTGTAGCAAAGCGCTCTCCAAAAGGTCTTGTAGGAATTGAATCTTTCTGGTCTGCCAATTTTGCCTTCAAAATGACCTCAAACAGTTAAGCCTTAATAAATGTGGAATTGTACTATTCGGGACAGACAAATCAGCGCTGACTTCCCAAATATTTGGTGTTTATTTCTTATGGTGAATTTTAATATTTCTAATCCTGTTTAGATCAAAACAATGTTGGTAAAAATAAAATTGTAAACGAAAACGGGTATAGACGAAACACATCTGCTAGAGGATCGATTTGAGTCTGGCTTCAGCCGAGTATAAATTGATTACCGTTCCGGAATAAGAACGATGCTCACGTGCCGACTTTATCCTTAAACATTGATCGACTGATAGACTATCAAACTAGACTTGAGAAATGTTGTGTAATACGGCCCTTAAACGAGATAGTTTTACGTATAATTGATATGCGAATTAATGCGATATCTACGGACACGGTAAAGTTCACATCTTAAACGTTTCGTAACGGTTCAAGCTGTCGGATGAATATAGAAACCCGTTTCTGACACACTGCAATACCTAATTTTGAAAGACAGATTTCAACGATACCCACAGTTTAATTTTATTAATCTGTGACCACGCGTCCTATTTAAAGCGATAATAGCGCGAATAAGCCGTCGTTATCACATTTTGTTCGGAACACCGGAAACCGCTGATCGCGCGTTCAGTCCGAACAAAATGTGACATAAGGACACATCACGCGACAATCCTATTGGGCATTCTATTGTAAAATCATGCTTTACACTAACGCTTAGCAAAGTAATGGTCTGCAATTAACAAGGTTTTGCAGACGGTCAGTAAGTAATTGGACAGAATTAAATTATTAGACACATAGGATTCTTTTTACTGCAGAACCCTGAAAAATATCGAGTACTCGCACTCTATCGCAAATATCGCTACGCTCGACCTATTTATTACGAGAAATCAAACATGTTAACAATTTATTTCGCAGTTGCAACATTTTAACAACGTCTTACCTTTATGTGCGTTGTCCTGCATTATCCTCTGTATTTCTCCAGCTTCAGAACCACTTTCCGACTCTGAGCACAGTGAAGGTCCAGCACTGGTTACGTGTATAATGTTTCTATTATGTCCTATTTTTTTTCCACCGCCCACACTGGTGGTCCGGACAGGGGGCCGCGGAGGCACTCGCGATGATAATTCACTAACTTTATTATTGTTTGGTGGCTGTCGGTTTTGCACTTTATAATCGTTCACTCTTAATTCACTATCACTTTTACCACCACTTCCAGTTTTTCCATATCGTTCTTCAAAACTGACGCGTTTCGATTGACCTAAATTCAGATTATCTTGGGGTATAGTCCCACGGTAATACATAGGCATTTTTCGTTCTTGTAACACAGGTGACATTGTCCTTGCAATAAGTTTCTCCGGGTGGCGGTAAATGATTTCTGGATCATCGAATGAAGTTCGAGATTTAATGAACGTGTCTGTTCGCCTTTCAGGAGCACCTCGAGCAAACGGCATTGAGGTAAAAATTGGCTGATTCACAGAGTAACTTTTAAGGTCATTACCACGCGGCAAACTACAACTCCTAGGCTCTATTACGTATGAGAAAGAGTTCGGGGTACTGCAATTGGAGTTGGCGGAAGTTCTTAATTTTACTGGACTTTTTAAGGAAGAGTTCAGGGACTGACGGGTTAAATATTCATCTTCCTTTTGTTTCAATTCTTTTAACTTCTGCCAATAGAACGCTTCGACTTTTTGCCTAGTTTTTTCTTTATCAGCCGAATCTTGTTTTGAATTTTCTTGTAGGGTTGGCGTTATTCTTTGACTGTACTCGGATCTAGGAGAAGGCGTCGATTTATTGCGGAGACTCGTTCTACTCAACGAATTTCTTTTCTCCTCTGTCTCTATCATAGCTTTTCTTACGTGTTCATACGGAGATACAGTTTTTGGCATGTTCGGTATTTTGTGACTAATTGGCATCGGTGACGTCGGAGCTGAATAATTGTAGGGTTTTGTAAAATTTTCCTGCTTTTTAAAGGAATTAGGTTTCTTGATATCTTGCTCATTTTCTTTATTATTATCAAAAGACAAACTACGAGCTCTCGTAGGCTGGATTGTCCGTACTTCTGCTTCTTTTTTCGGCGATATCAGATATTTTGTACTCACTCGTTTTATCTCCGCCCCTACTGAAGCTGGATTGGCTTGAGCTTGTGATGCTCTATAAATTTCAATTTCGTCGAGTGGCGATATTTTATCTGCCAGTTTCTCCAAAGAATGATAGTAAACGTCTGGAAATTCTGTGTTATCATAATTATTTACTTGATTATTTCGATTCGGTGAGTTTGGTGAGTGCGATGAATGTGACATTTCGTTGAACGGTTTCGGTGGTACTTGAGGTCTTGCTGCGTAGTTCGTGTAAGCAAAACTTTCTACTTCCGAAATTTCGTTGGTGTCGATCGATTTATTTTTCGTACTCTCCGAAACAAGTGTGCTGCTGGACGAGTGATGGCTCGATATATCGATGTTTTGCGTTTCGTTATCACTCTGAGAACGATGTGTTGTTAAATTTTCATATATACGTTCGCTATCTTCCAATCCTTGACCATTTTTATTATCAGATCTTATCGAACGAGGATTCTGATATTGATTACCTTTAGAAGATTCTGTGGCACTTTTTGCATTTGAATTTTTATTTGCATTTTTTTCTTTAGACTTGTGAGAAAAGAAAAGATTTGGAAAGAGTTTGCGAAAACTCCCAGCCCGTTTTTTATTGTTCTCTGCCATTGTCTTAAAGCTTCGGAGTTTTAATCCGTCTAAAAGATGTGATTCCTTTTCACCTGAAAGAAATGAAAATACTGTATTACATTTTAGAATTCTATATTTATTGACTAATTACATTTGCGTCAAACTTTTGTTCAGCAATTTGTTATAAAGTAGTACCCTACAGACTAGTGAAAGTGTTTCTGTCATGTCGTCACTGGCAGATGGTACAGTAAGGACCAACGGAAGCGTTTAAGAACTCGTTCGGAATCTCATTTCCGAGTGTCCGGAAGTAAGTAGGTAGATTAAAATTAGTAGTAGGCTTTAAAGGAGTCTGCACACTTTACCGTATCATACATACCATGACCGTGCTAGGCACGTGTCAAGCAAATTACTCTTTGTATCGTAAAGAATGGCACTATGCTTACTAAACCGTTCCACTACCGACTAACACCGTGTTTTGCCATACACGGTGCACGAACAATTGTTGGCAAGAATTCTTGCCGGTGCCTATACGCTCCGTGCATGGCACGCGCAGGTGCCAAACCAGTACACGCAGGCGGGAAGCCGTAGTCATACAGATTAAATGTAAGCGAAAAGACAGGTGACTCTGAAACCCGTACCATACACGTGTTCGACGGTCACTAAAACCGTCAAGCACGGTCCATAATACACTGTTGATACGTTCTAGTGGGCATAGTAGCCCCTGTGTTTCTTTACGTGCCGGATACGTTCATAGCATGGTATTCGACAGTGTAGTGTGCACATTCCTTAACCCTTGTTAACGATGAGATTATTTTTTCATTATTATTACAGAAAGGCGCAAAAACACGTAAGGCACCATTAAAGCGGTCAGTTTTGGTACATCTGACAACACACAATTTTTTTCTCGCGAGTAGTAGTAGTTAGTTAATATGTTCAAAGAAAAGACTTTTCAAAAATATTTCATAGAATTAAATTATATTATGATAAAACAAAGGTCAAAAATTCGTCACACAAATCTTAGAAAGTTGACCGTTAACTATCATTTTATGTAAGTAATGTTTATGTAGGGAATTCAATCAACTTCATAAAAGCCTAAAGCCTGGGTCGTTTTTATATTAAATGAAAACTGCAAAATTACTATTATTTTGGTGGTCATTCATTACAACTAAAATCAAATGTATCGTTATGTTGTATCCTATTTGTTGCTGCGAGGTGCTATTGTCAAAAACCTAACAATTTAATTCGTACCGCGTCTTAATAAACGTATGTATTAAGTTGCACTAAACTTACAAAAGGGGTCTTTTGTACAGAGAAGGCACGTGCATTAAACTTGCTGAAGGCGGGTTGGCGATTTCAGACATGATTTGAAAACGTTTATATTATTTGACCTCGAAAATCCGATTTGCTGTTAAAAAAAAAAACAGATTTAAGTGGAAATGCCAGTAGCCATATTCTAGGAGTAAGTAGATGTATTTGAACGTAAGCAAAGCAAAAGGAGTTTGTGAGGGTCTTGGCAGGGGCGTTTTGTAGTTTTGCCTATCCCCATGAAAAGAACGCGTGAGATTATCTATGTATGTACATTACATTATTCAACTTAATATTCTGTTAGACAAAAAAATAATAATTTATATATAGCATTTTATTATATCAGTGCTCTAAATAAAATGATGGTTGGCAACAGGCATAAAAAATTGATGTAATTTAACATGTAAATAATCTCATATTGCATCAAATAAAACACGTAATCTCCAAACCATTGAAATTTCAACTCTCGATGCTAAGCAATGTGATTAAAATCCAGTACGCGAAACAAATCATCCCGGGAAAAGCCCGCTCTTGTATACTTTGCCTGAGGAGTAAATGTAAACATTTTCTAGAATCTAGGTTTTCACGCAAAATGACAAAACAAAGCAACTACAGTAAATGCAAGCCGAGCATTTACCGGGTGGAGAGATGAAGCCGACCCTGGGGGAGAAGTACATTCCGGTATAATTAGAGGAACACAAATAGAGATTTTTCGAGGTTTAATGTCTTTTATGAAATATCTCCAAAACTTTCACTGCTTTACTGGAAGGTGTCATAGGTTAAGTTAGATTGGAAGTCATGTGGCTTCTTTATCAAAGGCAAGAGACATTTGAGATTTGCAGACAATCTGTTTTTACTATTTGAAACTATTGGGAAGCTACAATACATGATACCGACAGTCTCCACACAGGAAGTAGTGAAGTGGGTTTGGAAGTAAACTTATCCAAAACAAGAATGATGACAAATGTCTCAAAAGAAATAAATGCAAATTAGATTTAGGATTAGTATATCTTCCTCTAATAACAAATTTGCTTTCAAAATAACAATGAGCTACAAGTAGAACGGAGATCCAAAATAACGTGGAATAAATTCTGAACATAATATAAGGAAATATTAAAGACTAACATTCCGATAGTGATTAAAAAGAAAATTATGGATTCGTATATTCTTCCCTGCTTAGCTTACACCTGCCAGTCACATTTACTAGAAAACTAAATAACTACGTGCCAGAGAAACATGGAGCGTATTATGCTAAACATAAACGAGTCCGCATACAAAAATGTGAAATGTCACATAAGCTATTGATGCTCTAAGCTGTGCGCAAAAGTTAAAATTCACATGGGCCGGAAATGTAGCACGGCTAAAAGATAACAGATAGACATCCATCATAACCACATGGAACGGCCCACAAGGAAGAAGACTCACGGGGAGACCATATACACGTTGAGAAGACGTAATTTACTACGTAATCAACTAATCGGAAAGTTGTTTTCGCAAACCCGCAATATTTTATTTTCGCAATACCTATCCAACGACACTCCACAGTAACCTTGCGTGTGAACTTTTTTAGCCATCTACCCCTGTAGATGAGAAAAAGTGTTAGATTTTCATTAATAATTTAATTTTACCTCTTTGACGGCGTGACTAATATGTATCATCATCTGCCTAGCCTTTTCCCAACTATGATGGGGTCGGCTTCTAGTCTAGCCGGATGCCCAGTTACTGGGTAATACGATTTCCTTTGGTAAGACTGGTTGTCAGACTTTCGGGCTTCTGACGACCCGTAAAGACTATCGAGGACCCACAAATGGTAGGCAATGGGTCTTGGTATGTACAGATGGTCACCCATCCACGAACCAGTCGCGGCCAGCGTAACATAACTTGATCGTTCGATCCGTGCGGCTGTTATTACATACACACATAGTCATTAGGGGCTTGTGCCTACATAAGCCTACAATGACTAATATGTATCTACATACACCTATATCCATGTTAATACTGTGTCCATTACAGTTATCTAGTACTAAGCGTCTCTGAGTTAAGCTCCGGACACACGGACGAACGGACAGATGAACATGGTGACACTATAAGGGTTCCTGTTAACTATTAGCAAACCCACTTGTTGATGAAAACCAACAAGTTTGTTTTAAAAGGTCCTTTTGCGTGTTCCTCTTATTTTGCCGGTGTGTGTAGGTAAAGTTATGCTACCAATTTTAGCTAAAAAGCATTCTATTTATTTTTTCAAATGTGTGTAAAACTACATTCAAATATTGAAAAAAAATGCGAAAATAAAAACATTTTGTATTTTCATGGATTTTTTTTTTTTTTTTTTGGTGGGAAATCATCAAATGACTTCTCCCGCTCTGGGCGGAGCGGGAGGGCGTGTCAGACTTTTACTGACTAAAACCCACCCGTGTTCCATCAGTTGCCCATGTGCCAGGGTCACGGTATCTCTTTCGAACAATCACGCGACCCTGGCGGTATTCGATATGTGTTTAACCAAAATATGTCAGTACGTAAGTTTTATTTGGATCTTTATGAAATGTGTCTATGTGGTTTCCATAGCAGATATGGAACTGGGTTGTCAAAAAGTGAGTCTAGAAAAGTTGTTTAAAGTTTATAGGTAATTTTACATTTCATTTTATAATAGACACAATGTGATTTCTCTAACAGAGGAGTGTTTATAAAAAACCACAGCGGTAACCTTCAAGATTTTATTCAAACTGAAACAAGCGCGTGAAGTTATAAAGTTTTTTCGGAAGTAAACGAGAGACGCGACCGATTAGATATATTACAAAATATATGCATGTACACAGTCGTATATCAGTCATATATGATAAAAATAATGGAATGCATTGATAAAAACAACGATATCTACTAAAAAATGGTGCCATTTATGATTAAAAATATGATTGACGTGTAAATGAGTTTGTACAAACCTACTAACAGAAAAAAAAACATTGTCATTACGTAATAATATTATCAAACAAATTCGATAACGTCTGGCACACTTGACCGAAGAACACACAGGAAGATTACCATTACTAGGTGTATTCTAAGAAATTGAGTTCTATTTCAATAGTCAAACATCAGTATGCCGAAATTGAGATGAATAAGTGTTAATATTAAAATACTTTTGAAATTTATTAAAAGCCTTAGTAATAGTACTTACGTATGTACGTAGTTGTAGTAACATTACTTGTATACGTTAAACGATGCAACTACGGTATCACTGCGCCCAGAAGCCTTCTAAACGTATTGTGAGACACTCTTAGAAACATATATGTATAGGTCCGTATTTGTAACCGCAGACGGACCGCAAACTAGACGTTCTAACTAAAGGTTTTAAGTTTGACAACGCTATGTTATTACTAGTGTGTGCCAAGTAGTTACGAACTACGAGAAAGCAATATAATAAGTAAACTGTATCAATTTGTTGACCAGCGGCAACCCATATTGAATTAACACGTTAAAAGCCATGGCTAAAATCAGAAAAAGTCAAGAAATGTACTTAGTGTTATTTCACTTTAAATAGATTATTTATTCCATAAATACATTATTTATTCCAAAAACATGGCCGCCAGGCAGCAACGACAACTTCAGATTTTGTATGTGTTGTCGGTCATATAGTCCGACAAAGCCTGAATGGAACAAAAAGTGTCGGACACATAGTCCGACATGGCAGTTAACGTGTTAACTGTGTAACGTCCACAGACATGAGTGAGCTCGCCATAGTTATGGAACGGCATGCAACGTCAGGCATATAATTTAGTTTGAGCGTTTCCGACTTTCAATAGAATTACTGTGAGCTGATGGACGAACTGGTGAAGATTAGGTCTGGGTTATATCTACGTTTCCAGCAACCACTATTAAAAGAAGCCAGTTGTTTAAAGTCATGGACGCTACTGAAAGTGCTAAGCTCGTAACCAAATTCTGGGCTAACTATATTTAGATTGTTATCGACACGCCAAGAAGAAGAATAGAATTACTTCTACAAAAATAAAAAAATAAAATCCTTAAACTAAACTAGCTAACTAATACTTAAACTTTCATACTCCAGTACCCTCAAAGAAATCTTCAGAAAACTGGCAGCCGAATGGAGGTAGAGGCACTGTCCTTGGCGAAGTGAATCTGACAAAACTATGTTAAGCGGACGACATTGTTGTCTTTTCATCCTCAGTCACTGAACTTGAACGGATGCTCCAAGAACTTGGTAATGCAAGCTTTGAGGTTAGACTGAAGATGTATATGTCGAAAACCAAAGTTATGTGCAACCAAACACCAGGAAGCCTAAAAACGTAGACGGGGAAGCAATACACCATGTACAGGATAACCTTTACTTGGGCCTTGTAGGCTCTTGCCAGGCGAGGCAAGATAAAGAAAAGAACGGAAATCGTCTGGAACAGCGAAGTTGCTGTTCCAGGCATTTTCCGTTATTTTCACTCACCCTTGAATAGTTGCTTCATGAACAAGTGTTTGCGGTTGGGTCGGTTGCCTATTGCACACTACGGCAAACACAGCCTTCAGAACATGTATATTCTGCCCGTCATAAACTTTGGTACATAGACTTGGTATTTTACTTACATCGAAAAGACCAAACTCAAGGTCTGCCAATGAGCACCGGAGCGCAGTATAACAGGCGTGAAATTAACGGATCGTGTTCGAAACACAATACTGCGCTCAAAAACAAGAAAACAGCTAACGTGGTTCAAAATGCTGCTGAACTTTGGGACTGGGCGGGTCATGACAGAAACCACAAACTGTGGGACCAAATAGTATACCTATAACTCGTGCAGTTTAGAACAATGACTGTCAAAATAGTTTTATTTTCTTTGTGCTACCATTATTTAAAAAATATAACAGAAATATGCCGAGTGGCGAAAACCGATAGAGTCTGCACCCTAATTTCGTAACACGCTATGAATCAGAATTGAAATCATTTGCAGCATATTGTTAATCCTTTGCTGTTTATGTTCGACAAAGTTGTCTGCTGAACAACGTAAATAACACACTGAATGTTATTGAACTGTCAAATGAAAGATATTCCTACCGTTAGTAGTATATTACGCTATGTCTGCGATGGTTATGTAGCAAAAAACCGGACAAGTGCGGGTCGGACTCGACCACCAACGACTATTCTGTGCTTATTTGTAAACATATAATTATAAATTCTTAAGGAATCGAGTCTCGCAGTTGTTTTCTGGCTTTTAAGGAAAACAGTTTTTCTTTTATTCTTCGTCATAAATCGTAACTATACACATAAAAATAATTAAAAGCCTGTTTAAGCTGGTGCCAATGAAGTCCCTTTCTACGATATCCCATTTGACACGGTTAAATCACTTCAAAAGTTGGACGTTCCTTGTATCCTGTTTTCTTTTTGTGATTTAATTAAAAATATACGGTTTTCAGATTTTTCTGTTCTGCACAAATTTAGAAAAAGTTTTATAAAATCTACAAATAGATTTGGTCACCTATAAAATGATGACATCGATGATTGATTACGTACTTTAAAGACTATATTTTTAATGGCTTAATTACAAATGTATAGTTTTCGGATTTTTCCCTGTTCCTACATATTACTTGCCTAATTTCGTAGTTCTAGGTCTTTCCTATACATTTTAATTCCCTGGAGAGTGTTGAAATATAATTTTATGCGGCATAAATGGAGGTATCTTTTTTAACGTTAACTTTGAAGTTTTTTTTTTCACAGCTTTTGACATGAGTACACAACTCGATACCTCTAAGCATTGTCGAGATCTTGACAGAAAGATGGACAGCAAAGTGATCATATTATAAGGGTTCCGTTTTTTCCTTTGAGGTACGGAACTCTAAAAATGAAGTCGAAGAATTCTAACACAGTTGAATACATACGAGTACGAATTTTAAATATCCCAGCCTGCATGGACTTGAGTCCTTGGCCATACTGGCTTGGAATATTTTGCTCTAGGTACGAGAAGTCGAACAATATCCAACTTTACATACTGGAGCATTATTCTCGAGCAATACCAACTCTGTTTAAAATGCAGAGTTCAGACGGGAAATAAAACTTTAAAATTTTATTAGGATTCCGTACCAAGATGGTAAAAAGGAACCCTTACGATGAGACTGTCTGTCCGTCTGTCACAGATGGATATCTCAAGAATGATTAATACTAGATATCAATTTGAAATTTGGAATAGTGTTAGATGACGTTTGTCCAACAATTTTGCAAATACGTAAGAAATAAAAATATGTAAAGTTTTTGCAACACGCATGTGGGTATGTACCATATGAGAGAGCGCTATTTGTACATTCTGAAATATATATTTTTTAGGCCGCTTAGTTTTCGACTTCTGATGAAAAAATGTAAAAAAAATACCGTCCCCGCCCCGCCTTATCTCCGAAGGTTGCATATAGAAAAATCTAAAATTATTCTACGTGGTAGAAGATTATGTAAAGATTACAGGAAAAATAAAACGATGTCTCTAAATAAGTACCACACTTTTCCGGAAATCATCAACAAAAAATACATTAGTTACATTCTCGGTCACGAGATGGCGCTGATCTAAAACTGCAATACTATATGCAATCATTTAATACTACAAATATTATATGGTGCAGTCTGAGCTCCGCCTTTGACCATTTTTTTTTATATAGATAGGTTAGGTGTACGATAATATAATTTTACCTACCTACTTCGGCCAAGTCAGGAACACTAATAGTTTAGCAAATCAACTAGGTACGAACTTACAACTGTCCGTCCCTTTATTTAAATTACTACCAGACTTTGCCGGTTGTATTAAGTGGCTTAAACATGACATTTTGACGTGGGGTCTATCAACAATAATTCATTTCATACTAACATAAAAATTAAAGATAGGCCAAAAAAAACCTGATAAGATCTTGTAGAAAATGACATTTTGAATTTTTTTCTGTTATTACAACGAAAGTCAACAATTAACCCCCTGGCTGCTATTTGAGTAAGAAACTACCAAAAATTATAATTTTCCCAACAATGTTTTGGACATTCGTTTGAAGACAGACGCAAACAGTTATTGCCCACAGTATAAATGGACCAGATAATATTATTAAAAAAGAGTCAAAATACGATTTTTAGTATTTTCACACTTAAAAGCAACGAATGGGTTAATTGGATACTCAAGCCGTAATAGTAAAAAATATTGAAGGTGTTATTTTCCATCAGAAAACCGTTTACTTTTTTCGGCCCACTTTAATTTGTTAGGCACAAAATATATAACATTTGAATGATGTGTGTGTGTGTTTAGATCATTTTGAACTGTCTGTTCGTCCCAATATTATTGACGCTGACTGTACATGTTATTTAATACTTTCAAGCAAACTTAAAGGCATGGAATCCAAACGTATTTTTACATTTACGCGTTATTGTTAATTTTTATATGCATTTCTGCTCGTATCGCCACAATCTGGTCTTACTGTGCACTGATAAGGAGTATCTATCTACTTGCTGCTTTATCTAAGACCAAGGCGTGGCAGATATTCTGATCAAATAAGGTCACCTCTGTTAAAAAACGTTATCTGTTTTTTTTTTTTTTTAGTTTGTACGTGGAGCTGTTTACCCGATATCCGGACTCGCAGTTTTAATATTTTAAATCCAATACTGAATCTGTGGGCTAATTGCGTATTGCGTAGCACACGTTGGACACAATAGCAATGCAATTCATTTTGACAATTCAGCAACATTGTAATAATTATGTAGGTAGACGATTTTTTTTTATACCTACTTGGGTATGTAGCAATAGGTATCATAAAGTCTGGATGTTGAAGGATATTTCTCACGGAGACAGTTAAGAATTTCCTAAAAAACAAATACAAATTTTGTATTAGAAAGTGTTTTACGCAATTTAGCGTAGAAGGTAATTTGGATTTGAAAGGGACATAGCCAAACTTGTTCTAAGAGTCCTGCTCCATAATAACGGCTTTCAATAGTACGAATGAATGCTATAATCGACCTAAAGGAAATTCATGAAACAAATAACTTGTCCCTCTAGTCCTACGAGATACGGCACTACCGTATCTCGTAGGTAGATCTGTAATAAGCGCGGATAATATCACCCAGGGCGCTTCAATAACAAGCTGCAATGAATAACATCCGGGCAAGTATGCTATTTCACATAGGATTATCTAGCTATCTGACCTACGGTAGTTTGTATGATGGTGACCTATTAACTAACGAACTGTGGTGGCCCAATGGTATCGGTCCCGACCTACGAGGTGTAAGGTCGTGGGTTCGAACCCAGGCAGGCGCTTAACTTTGTGTAAGTAAATAATTTCATCACCACTGTTCTCAAAACCGGGAAGTGGAAACCGGCATGTTCTAGAACCAGAAATTCGAAGACATGTGCCATCTACCAATCCGCACTGGGTCACCGTGGTAGGTTTCGGCCCACTCCCTCTCGCCGAGAGTAAGACTGTGTCCCAGAAGTGTGATCAATGCATACGTTATATTGTAAGCTGTTTAGTACAGTTCACAATGTATCGACAGACAATTGCGTCAGTTCGATTATAAACTAACGGTGTTTAGAATCCTCCGGTGACATTATCTATACTTATAATAAAACTGTAGAAAGATCAATAGGGAATATGCATGTATTTATTTTTTATTTTTTATTCATTTTTCACATCATTATAAAATAGTAAAAAATATAAATACTGTTGGAAATGCTCAAATTATTTTTTTAAACAATATTTAAAACGTCGCTTAAATTTGATCTGTTTGAACACCGCCATTTTTCGCGGGCGTTGATTGACGTCACAAACCACTACCAGTGTTTGTTGACTATAAGTTTGACAGATACTTTTGGTTTTTTTTATAGAAATTATCAGTTTTAAAAGCTATTTACGCCATGGACAAATCTTAAAAACCATTTTATAGATATCGTCTTGTACCATTGTGCAAAAACACTTTTTTAAGTACACCTGATAAAGTGTTTTTTCCTGTTCCAAAAGATACACGAAAACAATGGTGTAAGGTTATGAGAAGGTATAATGGTATCTTCATTATCGTGTTTGCATTGTTGTGAAGATCACTTAAATGTAAGTATGTTATATTTGGATAGTTAGCATGATTACATTTGATCAGAAGTAGATTTTGCATATTTTGAAAATCAAACAGAAGGTCCAATAAAACTTTTGTTTAAAGAACTATACTTATCTGTCTCATCGTTGGGATTTTACAAAGTTTTGAATTTATTTCAGCAAATTATGTTCAATACCACATTATGAAACAACAAGGGGAAAGTTAAACTATGGTTGAAGGAAGGAGTTGTAAATTCCAGTGCCAAAAACAAAATACCACCCGAGAGAATTGGTGTTAAGAGACAAAGATTGGCACTGATAAATGAAACTCTCTCCGAGTTTGCTGTTAAAAGAAGTAATTGCACTAGCTAATGAAAAACACTACAGAAACACAAATAAAAATCATTTTTCTTTCAGACACCATATAAACAGCAACGCCTATAAATCAGATAACATGGTATGTGACGTCACGTTTCGGTTCGACCAATGGTGATGCGTTTCGCAAATTTGAATTTCACTCGCATATTTTGCATTTTTTAATTAATATTTTATGCAATTAAAAACAAACTAAATAAGGAAATAATGGTTCAGATACAATTTCAGGACGATATGGATTCAGGGAAAAAAAATCAATTAATTTTAATCCAAATTCATATTCCCTATTCTGTACATTGAATACATCTATACTTATAATAAAACTGTAGAGAGGTCAATTCTGTACATTGAATACACATTCAGAATAAATATTGAAGGATGAATGGTGATCGATACTGATGCTAAAAATGCAATCAGTAAATTTTTTGTCTGTCTGTCTGTCTGTCTGTATGTGCACGCATGGGATAAAAACTACTGAAGGGATTTTAACCAAACTTAGTACGATTGTAGTCCATACTCCTTCAGGGCAGGTTATAGGCTATATAACATAACACTAAGATACATAGGAGCTGCGCAGTGACGATACCCGCGGGATATTTTCCGACCTCCATGCGGGCGAAGCCGCTGGCAAAAGCTAGTAATTAATATACATATATAACTATGAGTGTCGTCTTCATTAAACAATTTTTTTACGAGCGCATATCAGCTTCCATACATTTCCTGGCATCCTACTAATATGTGAAATGTACTGGGATGGGATTTGTGTGGATGTATGGATGTTTGTTACTCTTTCACCCAGAAAGTACGGATTTTAATGAAATTTGACACACAGATGGTTTATAACCTCGATTAACACACCAGGTATGTCTTAAACAAGGTTTCATCATTCATATCCTGGTAGTACGTACCCTCGGGATAATTTACGATCTCTGAAGCCTCTAGCAAAAGATAGTCCTTTATACGGAATACAGTGTAATGAATTTCATATGTATTTTTTTCATTCGTTTAAACAGATAATTTTTCTACAATATATATATTAAACGATCTACCTGACCCATAATGGAATAAGTATTACAACAGTGTATGAAATCAAATACCAAGACACTTACATAACATCTGCATTAAACAAGAAAAACACAATTAGAAAACAATGCCAACAAGCCACAAGAAACGCCAAATCATTACTACCATTCATTTGAAACTCATATATGGACTAAAAATCAGCTAGACTTATGTATAAAATGGCTATCATACCTTGTATGGGTTATGGTATATATGGCTTTGAAGTTTAGTCACTCACAAAGGCGAACAGATCAAGACCCAGGAAATATGAACAAGTTATAATGAGAGACTTGATTAAACAAGCTAGGAATAAACCAAGACATAAGAAAAAGGATCAAATCTTAGACGGGAAAACCGTAATAAACCGCATCAAAAATGACAGGATGCGCTATCTAGCACTCGTCTTCGGACGAGATGAACAACACCTGTTGCATGCAGCAATGCCTTCAGTAAGCCAAATGTATGAATGTCGGACGCCCTTAAACCAGGGTTGTCACTTTGCCAGATACAGATTTCCAGAACCATTAAAAATAAAAATACACTCTTTGGTTTATATAACTGTTTTTTTTAATACATGTATAAAATACATAAATCAAAGAGAGGTTTTTATAGAGAAGCATTTTATGTTTTTTTTTCTTGGCTATGGCCAACTAGTGCTTTACCAAAATGGTAGAATTTCCAAGCAATACACTCCAAAATTTAACTGAGTTTGCAGTTTTGTTAGACTTTTCAGCAGGCTGAATATTACGAATTGGCAACTCTAGTTATACGGAATCCCGGACAATGAAAGGTAATTCCTGGACACGGGACAAGACGTAAAATTCCGGAATAATCCCAGATTTCCCGGCCATCAGGGTGCTTACTCTCGAAATTCCAATAGGTCGACATTAGTCAAACGTCAGTTGGTTGAGTTGAACGTCAGGGATTGGCTAGACTCAGTGAGTCCAGCCAATCCCTGACGTTTAAATGACAATTCCAATGTCGATCTATTGGAACTAGTGGTCGCCCAGAGGTCGAAACTCGACCATTATTCGTTGATATATACAAATATTAGTTTTCAGCACTATTTCTCCAAATAAACTTTAAATGTGCCAAATTTCATACACCGCCGCCGTTCGCACAATGTTCGTACAACGATGTGCAAAGTTTTTGCTTCACGTATTAATACATTATTATATACATTATTTCAAAGTATTACATAAGATTACAGTTTTGATAGGTGACAGAACAGCATTTACTTCATGTTGTCATATTTTATTACTTATGGTTATACTTGACAGATTCAGCAAGACTATAGACACAAAATATTAAAGACAGATATTCTCGATTGGACCACAGATTTCGATAGTAAACTTTCGTAATTTCGTAATCCATAATTATATTTGACATTTAGTAAGGCTATAGACAAATAATACCAAAAACAAATATGTATTCGATTTGTGCATGTGTGTATTAAATACACGGTAATGAATAGTAGTGTGTGTAACGTGTTATTTATTGAAAATAATGTATTTTTACGCATAATTAAAAAAAATATTAGCATTCGTCACTTCTTCACTGTATAAACTATAAGTGTGCGAAATTTCATACTCCTCCGTCCGCCCAATTTTCGTAAAAAGGGATCCAAAGTTTTCGCTTCACGTACTAATATATAGATTATATTCGAGAGTAAGCACTCTGGTAAGTCTACCTTAAGCCCATGGAATGACAAAAATTACTAAAACTGGTACTTTGATTTGACTTGTAATATTTCTTAACAGTATTTAATCCTTGTTATCGCTCAGTACAAAAATACATATGGGTTGTTTTATTTCTACAAAACTAACCGGGCTCAATTCTTTGCAGGGAAATTTTGGGATTTGAGCGCATTTTTAGAAGAAAAATCGGAACAAATGTGAAATAAAATGTTACCAAGATTTAGCTACGAGAGAATATTATTGTAAGAAATGCTAAAAATCTGTGTATTGAATAATAATGTTGTGTCACTTACAGGCTGACTATCCCTATTAAAAGTAAACAACTTGTTAATTACTTCTTGTAGGTCAGTATTTCTTGTTATGCATATAAATCCGTATCGAGTTGCTTATTTCTAACACTTCTATGCAAGTGCAACCATTTCAGCGAGATCTTTCCATTACTTCCAATGCGCAGGCCACATTTCGTGATTACAAAGATCAGCAAGTACGCTGATGCGCTTAATTGATGTTTTCTCTTAAAATATGACACCTTTCTGCAATATTAGAACGTTTTAGGGTACAATTATTTAGTGTTTGCTTCGATCAGGTACGCCAAAGGTTTACCACCTTTTGTGTTTATAACTATTCACAAATCAAAATGAAGCCTACAAAAGTTCATCCGCAACGCTGTCGACTGGTAATGTTCTTACGAGACTGGCGGCGTTACCACGTTATATGGCAATGCTTAGCCTAGTCAATGTAGAAACCAGCTGTTAGGTTATGGGAAGTGTCAACCAGCCGTTTCGAGATTTGCCTAAATAGAACAAGAGCACTCGGACTCCACAGCCCAACGGTTTCAACCCCAAACGGCTCAAAAATATAAAGAACAATAAGGTTCTTTATACTTACGCCGCTTGAGTTTTTCCATAGCAGCAGCGCTAGTACAGCACGCCCGGCCAGGAAAATGGGATGATGCAAGAATATGGACACACGTTGCATCCCACACTAAAGGCCTATCCACTTTCCATAGAAATAAAGACATACCGTCGTAGATCAGAGTTCGGGCAAGCGAGTCTCCAGGAATCCATAGCTTCGGTCAAGCACGGCACATTAAAATTAATCAATGAGGAGGCTATGCTGGACTTGGCTTTGGCTTTTTTTTGCTGGGCTGGGCTTTTTCTGATTAATATGTCGAGGGCCGTAGACCGAGGATATGAAACCTTGTAAACTAGAAATTTTACAAACGTCGCGACCTCCCATATGAAAGGCAAGAGTAGCTTCTTCCCAAGCTCACTCGACTCGTCAATAGCCACATTCAAAATTAAAATAAAAAGCCATTTCTTCAAATTAGGCTGAGGATCAGCACTTTTCGAAGGTCAAAATTACATAAGACAGTCCCTCGAAACGCCCGCCTTTCAAAGTTAGTGTGTGCTGGATAAATTGATCAATTTTGTCTATTAAGTGAGTGCACTTCCATAAATGGGGAGCGAATAATTGGCCTTGTTTCCCGAGCCACGTAGAGTTGTGGACAATAGCTGACTGTAGCTCATAATCGGGGACAGGTACCATGCTTTTGCAGAATATCAACGTGAAGTACCAACATTTTGTTGCTGTTGCTGCGCTTCGAATGGTGAGTAAAAGAACCGGTAGCCCAAGGTTAGGGGTGGGAAAAGGTTGGCTATGCGTAAGCATTAACCCTGGACTGGTGGATGTATATAGGCGGTAGTGATTGATTAACATCAGGTTACCCGCATGCTCGTTTGCCCTCTTGACAGTATAAAACTTCGCCTCGATGCCATGTCGAATAGTAGAGTAATTCTTAAAGTGGACCACAACACCTTGCGCCATCTCATATCGAAACTCAGTGAAAACTTAGCTTTATTTTGCTCAGTTTTCATTCCTTTAAGATGAATTACTTGAAAATATGTTGTTTGTAAACTATAGAATACAACATTTAACAAAAATTAAACAATATTTGCTGCATAATGATTTTTACAAGGCCCTTAACCCACTGGTCCTTTCACTCCTTTTCAATGAGAAAACTAATAATTCACTATTTACATTAAGTAGATGCAATCTATACTAATATTATAAAGCTGAAGAGTTTGTTTGTTTGTTTGTTTGATTGAACGCGCTAATCTCAGGAACTATTGGTCCGAATTGAAAAATTCTTTTTGTGTTGGGTAGCCTATTTATCGAGGGAGGCTATAGGCTATATAATATCACGCTACAACTAAGAGGAGCGGAGCAGTAATGAAAACGTTGCAAAAACGGGGCAATTTATTCCTTTTGAGAGTTTCCGTTGCGTGCGCTGCGTAAACGGTTAAAGTAACGCAAAAATCATGTATGACGGAATTGTTCCTTTTAAAAAGTTCTAAAAAAAAGTCTGCTAGAGCATATGTCTATCTTTTAAGGTTGACTCACTATAACTCAAAAGGAGCGGGCAGCAACGAAAAATGGACGAAAACTAGCAGGCAAATCGATGCGACGGGAAGAGTCATGGGAGCAAAAATTTGACGCGGACGAAGCGCGCGATAGAAGCTAGTAATTAATAATACCATTTTGACATTAGCTTTAAGCACACATTATTTTTAAATTAATTATTAATTAAATTATTAATTAAATAGCAATTTTATAGGTACTTCGTTGATTCGTTTGATGAAAAAATTGTGGGAGCGAGTCAATTAAATCTCTGAAGGCAAATTTTGACTTCGTCATTTGAATGGTTGAATCATTTAATTGTTTTCCTTGCAAGAAATTGTCCTAATTCCAAAAAAGGTGGTAATCTGTTGGAGCAATGTTCGCCAAGCATGGTGAGTGTCGAAGACATCCCAATCGTCTAAATCAGCGACCGTCTGTAACGTGCGTGCAGTGTGTAACTAGCATTGTCCTGAAGCAAATCGGGTCGAGCAATTGACCAGTCTCGGCCGTACTGCTTTCTATCATGGTTTCCAATTGTTGAAAATACAGATCTGCCGTAATCGTCTGGTCAGATCTTAGGACACTGTAGTGGATGTCACCAGCACTGGTCCACCAAACGCTTACCATGCATTTTTTCTTCACGCATGACATTTTTCTTTTTTTTTGTGTGTGTGGGAAATCATCAAATGACGTCTCCCGCTCTGGGCGGAGCGGGAGGGCGTGTCAGACTTTTACTGACTAAAACCCACCCGTGTTCCTTCAGTTGCCTATATGCCAGGGCCACGGTATGCACGCATGACTTGCGTGGAGCACACCAGACCTTTTTCTGAGTCAACATTATCTTGAGTCAGGATTAGCCGGTTCTCCTGGGCACAGCCACTCTGATCAGCGTTTCAGATTACCGTGGATGTTCCATTCTTCATCACAAGTAACGATATGATACAAAATCCCCTCTTTACTGTGACTGTTGAGTAATGTAACGCAGCACTCAACGCGTGTTAGTTGCTTCACTTAATTGATTCGGTACCCATTTTTTGAGCCTTTTTTACGCTAGTGCCTCGGTGGAAATCGTATTCCTAAATAACGCAGTATTTTTTGCGCTTTCCATATCGACAGGTGAAATTACAACTATCGCCAGGGACAGGGATTTCAACGTCCATTACTACATTTGAGATTTTCGCTGTTGATATTATAAATAGACTGATGTCATAGAAACATCAAATGGCCCGTGCCATAACACATTAATCACTAAATCCGAAACGCAAAAACATAAACCAAATGCCAGATATTATGTAGGATCAAATGTGGCCAGTTCAACCAAATGCCAATGTCATACTATTGGGATCTAATATTGTTTGTGGTGTTAAAAAATTTGTGCCATCTAAATAATTTCTTGATTTTAAGGCAAAATATGCATAATCGGCCTATAAAGTTATCACTGCTAGGACACAGACCTTGTCTCTGTGAGAGAGAGGGGCGGAATCCCACATGTCTTCGACTTTTTAGTTACGAAATTGATCATCACCACTGCTCTCAAAGTGAAGGTAAACACCTTCATTAGTTTTGAGAGCAGTGGCGGTGTGATTTCAATTCTTAAATAACATTCTACTATAATATTATAAATGTGAATGTAAGTTTGTTTGTTACGCTTTCACGCGAAAACTACTTAACCGATCATCATGAAACTTTGTACACAAATTTTTGGAGGTATTAAAAGTAACATAGGGTACTTTTTTATGAAAAAAAAAAAACTAAATTTATTGTTTTTTTTAACGCTAGCGAAGCTGCGGGCAAAAACTAGTGTATTTCTAAATCATACAAATTTTCCTAAAGATTCGATATTATATCAATCACACATATATACGCAAATTTTCTTCCGTAGTAAAAACCATACACTATAATCGAATATTGTTAATTCTCAAAAATATCTAACCACAAAATGATTTTCAGTTCAAGTATCAAGCTTAATGCAATATTACGTTCGATGAAAAACCAATCCCGTGATTAATTGGAGCTAGCCGCGGGGTAATTGCGTTACACACACATACGGACAATTTGATCGCATTACAATTCATTATGACAGTCCACCTATGTTCATTATAGCCTGTTTAAATTGTTAAATAGACAACAGGATTAGAAATTTCCTGCAAAACCATCGGATTGTGATTGACAATATATTACGTTCTTTGCGTTCCGTGTTGTATCGATAATGTTACATGAACAAGAAATGCCTGGAGTTGCTTATAGTAGACAGAGATAATAACATACTAATAACTAACGCAAGTGTTGGTAAAAAGCCTTAAGGTTCATCCTTCATATGGTGTCCATAACATACAGGATGTAGAAAGTATTAAATTACCATTTTGATTTCACTATAGGCTTTAGCACCTTGACAACCATGAAAACGATACCAATGACGAACAATTTGGTCATGTAATTATTATATACTTAGGTATTTTCAGAAAGGGTAAATTAAGATCGTACTGCTGGGTTCAGACGATAGTCTATTTTTAACCGACTTCAAAAAAAGGAGGAGGTTATCAATTCGACTGTTTTTTTTTTTATGTTTGTTACCTCATAACTTTTGACTGGGTGAACCGATTTTGATGATTTTCTTTTATTTGAAAGCTGGTTCTTCCCAAATGGTCCCATTTTAATTTGGTTCCATTTGGACAATAGGGTCTATGTGAAAACCATATAAGTCTTAAATTTGCATTACGTATTTGGGCGACAAATGAACGAACAACGCGATTAGATTAGTGCGGAGTATCTACCACAACTAAAAAGTTAAAAAATAAAAACTTTTTCCAAAAAAAATTGCATTAAGTATTTGTGCGACAAATGAACGAATAACGCGATTAAATTAGTGCGTAGTATCTACCATAACTAAAAAGTTAAAAATAAAAACTTTTTACAATAAACAAAACAACCGACTTCCTTAAAAAAAAACACTACAAAGTCAAAAATAACTTTAAGGGCCCACCTTCAAAGTGAATGATAGTAGGATGGGCGTGGTTTATGACGGGTCAACCTAAAGTGGCCGGCCGCCACAAACTTATATCTGAACCGTTTATAGAGAATAGGAAAACCAGCGGCCAAAAGTTGAACTAATGACAGAAAATGTCTCGAAATAAAAAACCGTTACTAATTTAGCATAGCCTTGCTGTAAGCACTATTCCTGTCACTGTTGCACATCTGTCAAACTACAATAGCAAGGTAGAGACGGAAACATCTTAGAAAAAAGTACGTGAAAGTAGCATAAATTTAGTCGGTCTATGAAATTTTTACACATAGCGTGCTATGGAGTAGACAAATAATACAAATATTTAATTATAAGCAATAAAACTATCTTACAGCAATAAATTATCTTCTTTATCTATACGTAATATTATGAATGCGAAACTAACTCTGTCTGTCTGTCACGCTTTCACGACTAAACCTTATTCGTTACCCATTAACCCTATTAATTCCGCGACTTCACCTGCGTCCGCGTAACGTAAGATTTACGCAGACGAAGTCGCGGGAAAAAGCTAGCTAATATTTATGTACCGATGTTGGGTAATACGAGATTGTTTAACTCAAAATAATTAAAAATATATAATAAAAAATTTAAGTATTTATATTACTAGTCATCGCCCATTGGTCGAAATTCGACCGTGCTTCATTTGAATAGAAATACATTATTAAGTGAAAAAAAATATAGAATAATAAATATAAAGGAGGTAATAATAATAAGTATATAAGGTACTAAGGAGCTGCTCCTCATTGATATGACCATAAGCCAACAAGTTCGTCGTTCCCGAAAGGATCTGTCGACATGTTGGATAGACTATAAGAAGGCCTATGACTCGGTGCCACATACATGGCTCATGAGGGTGCTGGAGTTGTATAAAGTCGATGCATCTCTTCGCACCTTCCTGATTTCATGTATGAGGCAGTGGAGGACGGTCCTATCGCTATCCAGGATGTTGAAATATCCAAGGGAACAGCGAACCGATAAGGATCGAGCGAGGCATATTTCAGGGTGATAGTTTGAGTCCGCTTTGGTTCTGCTTAGCCCTGAATCCTCTAAGCACACTGCTGGAGGATTCACGCATAGGCTATCGGATGAGGAGAGGTGGTCAGGTTATATCCCACCTCCTTTACATGGATGATTTTAAAACTCTTTGCCCCCAACAATTTTCAACTGATGGAGCTACTGAAAGTAGTTGAAACCTTCAGTAGCGCCATCAGAATGGAATTTGGTGTGGACAAATGTGCGGTCATGCATGTAAAGCGAGGGGAGATTGTGGAATCCGTGGGAACCCAACTCTCGGATTCCATAAACCTCCGAGCCCTCTCCGCAGCCAAAACCTATAAATATTTGGGTATGTCGGAAGCGTTGGGCATCAATGTTACTGACATGAAGCAATCGTTGAAGGAGCGCTTCTTTGGCCACCTGAAGAAAGTTTTTAATAGTCTTCTATCAAGTGGAAACAAGGTGCGCGCCTTCAACGGTTGGGTCATGCCGGTTTTGATGTACTCTGTCGACATACTCAAATGGACTCAAACCGAACTCAACGCCCTGGACAGGAGGGTCCGTACGCTGTTGACTGCATATCGAATGCATCACCCACGGTCATCGGTAATGAGACTGTATATCCCGCGAAAGTGTGGATGTCGAGGTTTTTTAAACGCTAAGACTCTCCACAATCGCGAGATATGCAGCCTCAGGGAATATTTCCTAGAAACCGACGTGGGGATGCATCGAGATGTGGTCGCGGTTGACAAGGGCCTCACCTCGCTCTCCATGGCTAACGAGAACTGGCGTAAACCTGTAATACTCGACACTAATGACCGCATGAAGGTATGGCAGAGTAAGGAGCTCCACGGACGCTATTTCCGGGCCTTACATGGATCCGATGTAGATATACTAGCGTCCGTAGCCTGGCTGCGTTTCAGTCACCTCTTTGGGGAAACCGAAGGTTTTGTCTGTGCAATTATGGACGAAGTTATGATGACGAACAACTACCGGAGATTTATTGTGAAAGATGGCACGGTTGACATCTGTCGGGTATGCCACCGTGCAGGAGAATCAATTAGACACATAATTTCTGGGTGTTCTCGACTAGCTAACGAAGAATACTTGCATACATCTCTGAAATATAGTCTTGTGGAATCAGAGGTGCCGTACTACAGGTATGTGCCCGACCCAGTTCTCGAAAATAGAAATATCACATTGTACTGGGGTCGATCCATCATCACTGACAGGACTATTGTTGCAAATAAGCCTGATATAGTGGTGGTGGATCGAGTAGAGCGGCGCACAATGATTATTAACATAACGGTCCCACATGACGAGAACCTCGTGAAAGCTGAGAAAGATAAACAGATCAAGTATCTTGACTTAGCTCGCGAGGTTGTCGACATGTGGGATGTGGATTCAGCGATCATTGTGCCGATAGTCAACGGCTTGATAGCCAAGAGCCTCGACCAACATCTAAGGAGGCTCTCGTTAGGCAGCTGGATCAAGGGCTTGATTCAGAAAGCGGTACTTCTGGATACGGCTCGTATTGACAGGAGGTTCCTCTCTCTGGAGCCCTGACCGCCGGTAGCTTGGACTACTATTTTTTACATTTTTAAATGTTTTTATAATTTTTGTTATTTTAATATAATTTATATGTTTGTACAATGAAATAAAAGAATATAAAAAATAATATGGTATTAATATTGAAAATAATGAAAATAATGTATTTTTACACATAATTAAAAAAAATTAGCATTCGTCACTTCTTCTCTGTATAAACTATATGTGTGCGAAATTTCATACTCCTCCGTCCACCCAATTTTCGTAAAAAGGGTTCCAAAATTTTCGCTTCACGTAATAATATATAGATTTACAACATGAAATTAAAAATAACGAATTAATCTTCTAGAGGTCTATAAATAAAATATACGATGGTGTTTAAGAGATTAATAAACTTCAATTTCGTTTCACCGATTACTATACATTTATTTGGTTAATGAGAATTACAATATTTTACATAGACTTCGTCCATTACGTAATACTAGTTATGAGTATTTTTTTCACCTTATTTTACAAGTCATTTATATTTCCTTCAAGGTCAATTTCGTATGGCAATGTGTATGATAAATGTCTAAATTACTTGACTTATACATACATATTTTAGTAATTACGTGTGACTGCGTTTAGAAAACCAAAACTGATATTATTGCCGATATTTTGTAACTATGTCTAGATTATACCTTTTTATTTGGGTGTTTTACCTGAGTGCAGAGGGCAATGTGTTTATCAACCTATTAACTCGTATGTATATTTGTTCTTTTATTAATTTTATTTTTCATTACAGTTATTTTGGGGTTAGGGGTAATTCAGAGATGGAGTACACAAATAATTTGCTAAACAGTCTTCATAAGATTATAGAAGTACGTTTAGTGTTATTCAAAACAGAGTAAAACACCATTGTTTTGATCATCCATAAAATCTTGTAGGAATGAAAAATTATAAATACCCAATATGTTTTCAGAAAGCACTCTTGTAGACCTTTGATTAGATATCAATTAGATATCGAGAAGCAGTGGTGGCTCAGTGGCAACGGCTACTACTTACACGTTCGAACCCGAGCAGACGTTTTACTCTGTGTAAATCATTTCAATACCACTGCTCTCAAAACTGTGAAGGAAAACATCGTGAGTAAACCGGCATGTCTTACAACCAAAAAATCGAAGACATGTGACATCTACGAACCCGCACTGGGCCCTCGTGGTGGATTATGTCCCACTCTCTCTCACCGAGAGGAGGCCTGTGTCTCAGCAGTGGGAACGTTATAGGCTGCTAATGATTAGGTATCAAACACGGTACATATAGGGTTCGAAACAGCTAGGCCCGGCTTCAGGGCACGTGCCTGACAAGAATGGCTTCGTGAAGGTAGAGAGGAAGAACAGGAAGAAGCTTCGTAGTCGGAACCAGTGTGGGACCGCGCTAGCAGGACTCAATATGCTGCTGCGTCCAGCTACACTAACGACGCAGGTCTATGTGTCCCATCTACATTACACCACGAAGGTTGAGGAGATCGTGGAGTTTGTACGTGTTAAGTCCAACTGGACCTTGAGGGTCGAGAAGTTGGAACCGTGCCACAACACGAACTTCAAGTCATTCGTGGTCCAAGTTCCAACTCATCAAATCGAGACCTTCCTCAAGGAAGAGTTTTGGCCGAAGAGTGTCGTGTATCGGCGATTCCACGGAAGGCTACGCGATACTACGCAGTGCAACACGTCGCCGTCACTTCGTGTACAATAGTTATGTTTACGTGGTTTTTTTGTATGTATGATACTCTGTCCATACAGAGTATCATACATACAAAAAAACCACGAAATTGAAATTTTAATTTCATGTATCAATCAATCAAATCAGTTTATTTCGGGCTACAAAGACCCAAATCATAATACCATTATTATGATTTGGGTCTTTGTAGCCCGAAATAAACTGATTTGATTGATTGATACATGAAATTAAAATTTATATTTTCAATAAAACTTCACATCTGCTGTAAATGATAAATGATTTTATTTCTGTAAGTAGGTTTGTACAAACACTTTTACATGCCAATGATATTTTTTAAACTAGTTCGGCGTTTGACACAGACTGTTTAAATCATTACCCTTCTTTGGGCTGCTGTCAAGTAAAACCTCACCTTTTTTACAATTCTAATGCTACTCCATTCATTCGTTGTGCTCTTGCATTTGAAGTGACAGTACTTGACATATAGATATATTGTTGACATACTTCAAACCTAAAAACAAATTAAATATTTTATTTTATTTCTAAATGAATGATTATTATAAGTTTTTGGGATAAAACAGACGTTCTTCTCTAGAAAATAAGGTGTTTACTCAATATTACTTTACAAAAGGAGAAAAGATTGTTGCTGTAATGCTTTAGTGAAGGTGGTGAATTCGATTCACTGTTATGATCATCTTATTGGTATTTCATTCTTGCAAAATGAATAAATTAATTGCCCTGTGCAGGCACTTCTAACCTTGAAGGTACTGTTCAGTTTTGGTTTATGGTTCTTCCCATTTTCATACATAATTTATGTCGTCTCTAAATGGTAATAGAAAAAGAATTTTATATTGTTCACAGTCACAAAAAAAGACAAATATACAGTCGAAATACAAAGTTATTTGGAAAGCCAACACTTATTATATTAAATGATTACAGCACAATGCTTAACTACTACCTTTTTCTGTGAACACAAATATTTCAAAAACGTAATTTTGATCGCACCGATTTGTAAAAAAGTGACATAGGTTCGACGTCGATGAGCCCTACTGGGCGACTGATTTATGAACGAACGAGAGTGATGACACTACTTATGATAGGCAAAAGAAGAGATGGCGATAATGTGTGTGCTCTTGGAATAAAATAACGTATGTGCCAAACCGAATCGCCGTTTTTTATGAATGAAAAGTATTATTAAAACGAAAACTGTTTTACAAAAACTTAGATACAATTATAATCAATGTTTTAAAGTAAACTATGTTTAATAATTCATACGCATCGCGCCTTGAGGCTAAAAAAATCATAATCATAGATTGAACTTTGCGCTTTTTTTGTATCGAGAAAATTTCATCGTATCGTGTTTTCCTTTTACAGGATACTAGATCATATAGTCAAAAAACATACACTAAAAGATTAAGTACGGATGCCATACGGTAAGAAAGGTACGCTAAAAAGAAAAAGCACGTTTATCTCGCTACGTCACCTTAACTTTGGAAGTCGGTGGCAAAAAAAACCTTAAATACAGATCCTAAGACACCGACTTCCGAAATTAAAGTTATTTTTGACTTTGTAGTGTTTTTTTTAAGGAAGTCGGTTGTTTTTTTTTTGTGGGTCTAAATGTCTAATGTGAAAATCATCAAATGACGTCTCCCGCTCTGGGTGGAGCGGAAGGGCGTGTTAGACTTTTACTGATTAAAACCCACTCCTGTTCCTTCAGCATGCGTAGCATGACTGAAAGGGGAACACCATAGAAAGGGGTTTTGTCGACGGAAGAATAGACAAAATTACAGATTGTAGAAAGATTAAAGACAGAATTAAAGATTGTAGAAAGATTTGTACTTTTGTACCGTTTTATGCTGGCGTAGTATGACAGTTCTATCTCTATTCTACCAAGAATAGACAAAGTTCTTTCTATGGTGGTCATGCTACGCGTGCAGGTGCCCATATGCCAGGGCTACGGTATCTCTTTCGAACAAATCTTGCGATCCTGGCAGGATGCCCTTGGTTTAATAATCCCCTTTCGCATAACTTCCACGATGACTGTTACAGCCTATACTAATAACCAGGTTTAATAATTCCCATTCGCATAAAATGCATGACTGGTTACCTATACCACTTAATATGCTAATGGAATTACAGAAAACTTTCAATTACCTTCAGTTAGCTCTATGAATTGCAATTTTGCTGGCGGCATGAAACGGCCCTAAATATTGATGACAATTAGACTAAGGAAACTTATATTTTAATTTATTTAACACTTTAAATATTAACATAAATGATGATGATTTTACAGATTAATTAATAAAAAGCTGTGTTAAAAAAATAATAAGTACAAGTACCTATATTAAAAACGAAAAGAATCATAGGCTGGCAAAGAATCGTACGTGTTGATGTCAACAGGAAAGGTGCTCAAAATACTGATAGCACTGCCTCATTGTATGTCAAGGCAATGTTGATTCTTTGGTCATAAAATAGGCCCGCTTTCTACTTACGTGTAGAGTCGACCAACTGCTTGGCAATGTCTCAAAAAACGAAGTGGGCACTCGGTGCCCTTAGGCCTAGCGTATCAACCTCAAACGGCTCGTTTCTAATATTTGTGCCGTTTCTAGGTGTTGCGCACCTGCAGCAGCCGCCTCCGCACAGCCCGCCAGTGCTACTTAGTTGGGCTGCCACAAGGATGTCGACAGTTGATGAAATCCACACCAAAAACCGATCTAACTTCCAAGCAGTGTTGGCAAAAATTTAGTTTGATTGACGATTAAAAACTCAAACTAACGATATCAGTTTCGACTAACGATTAACGATTGGGTTAGTTGTATTGAAGTTCAGTAAAAAAATTAATAAATCGCTTGAATTACTTTGTCTTTAATTTTGATAAAAAAATTCGTTGAAATTTCAACGTCAAGGAAGATGCAAGATAAATTGATTATTAAACACATTGTTTATTTTTATAATAGTCACACATAGTGTTCAAACATGCACGTACATAGGTTATACTTTATCTCAAGGGCACGTAACGTTTTCTCTGTTTTTTTTATTATCTATGAAAATAAATAAAATTGAAGTGTCTGTTTGTAATTTCAAATGAACAGCTTTTCATTAAATGCATACAAAAGTATATACCTACTTCCATATTTTTTTTTTTTGTCTTTCTGTTTTTTCCGGCTAAAGTCTGAAACGGCTGGACCGATTTTGACAAGGTTTTCACTGGCATATAGTTGATATTATGAGAAGTAACAAAGGCTACTTTTTGTTCCGGGAGCACGTTCCCGTGGGATATTTTCCAATATCCATGCGGGCGAAACCGCGGACAGCAGTTAGTCAAACATATATTTTCCTGGACATAAATATGCATCGTCTTACGCTTTTACTTTTTTTATTTTACCTTTACTCTTTTGAAAAAATATCTAAACGTTTTAAGTTCGTCTGCGGGAATTCCCAATCATTTTATTAGGCGACCCTATTTAACCTCCAAGTCCCTGAGATACCACATTTGGTATAGACACAATCGTTTTTTAATTGTGTCTGTAATTACGGTAATTGAATGGTTAATATAATTAATCTTTTTGATTTTCAAGTGAAATTCTAATAAACTGTGTATGATTCTTTTAACAACTTTTACTTCTTTGAAACGTATTTGCCTTCTTAAATAAATAGGCCAATAAGTCCCAAATAGCCCACGGGTGTGGGTTTATAGAATTAATTAGTAACTACAAACATAATGTTTTATTTTACGAACTTTCAAAGAAAGTTAAAGATGGCAGCTGCGATAATTACAAAATTGTTAAACATGGGTATCGTTTACCTACCTACCTATGTTGTAAGATGTTATATTAGAAACGACAGAAATCAAATGCAGGAACACCAAAAATATAGGCTTCACTCCAAATGGCATCACTTCAAATAATAAAAGCCTATCAAATTGAAATGTGACTTTTTAGGCTTGTTCCCACTGCTGGGACACAAGCCTCCGCTCTATGAGAGGAGGTAAATAAACCAATGTCAATATTATAGATTAGATGCATTTTTTTTTTTGGTATGACGTCTTTCAGTTAAACGTATAAGATTGCCGGTTGCTTAACAGGACTTGCCCGTGGTTACCTTAATAAATTAAGGTCCCCCGCCTACTCACAAAGGGCATCCCCTGTGGGGTACGGACCTCGGCTTAGGGCATCGCTAGTGTCTACTAGCGATGCTCTAAGCCGAGGTCCGTACCCCAAATGACGGGCAATAAATGGCGGGTTGAATCAGAATTATTATTATTATTTAGGGGCAAATTAAAAAAAAGCTTCATGCTCCGCGGCGCGGGCTGGCACGGGCAAAGGTCGGGGCGGGATTCTATTCAGTCATAATTACCTAGAAAGTAAGGAAACATTTTGAAGATGTGGTGGCAGGTCTACTCTCCGAAATTCAAACAACTTTATGCAAATCATACAAAACAAGTCAGCAGTTAAATTGCCTTGTAAATACAAAGCAGCTTGCCGTAGCGCTAGTGGCTAGTTGACTCAAATTAATTTAATACTAAACTACTTCGCTATGGAACTTTATACCGAAGTAGTTTGACGAGCAGTTTAAAGTTTAACCTATATATTCTGTCGAGTACTTGGAAATTTCCGACAGTTTGCGCGCGAAGCGGGCTGATGCAAAGGAGCAACTAATGAATAACGAAAATCTGAGAGTGGCAGTTCGAAGGGTGTACTAAATGGACGGAGTTTTCGCGGTATACCACAATGGAGGGTTCCGAAGTTAGAATGAATATATGATTGAAAAAACAATTAAGATTGTAGTTGTGACATATTCTCCTACAGATTCAAATCTAAGCTTTTACCTTACCTACACGCGTAAGGTAAAAATTTAGATTTGTACACAAGATTGAGAAATGTACCATGTTATTTTAAGACCATAGACTTGCTATCGGTTTCAGAGATATTGAGGGAATGGTCAATGTTCATCTATTTTCGTAAATAATTTCAATCCTATGTCAAAAATATTTTAAAAATTGATATCTTCACTATAAGCCCTTTTATCCGATAGGTAACACGGAACAGACTGCTGAACTTGCTTTAAAATTTGATTATTTGTAAAAGTGACCCCTCACAATCGGAATTCAATTATTGTATTTAGTTTTTACGTTTATGTTAGGGTCAAAGAAATCATATCTGTATTTCAAATTTGGTCCACCATTTTGAGCAAATATGCTGTTATATTCTCTTTTGAGCAATTGGTGGATAGTATGATTTCGCCGGGAGCAACAAACACTGCAAGTTCATGGACGCTGCTGAAAGTGCCAAGCTCGTAGCCAAATTCTGGGTTAACTATATTTAGATTGCTATCGGTACACTTAGAAGAAGCCGTTATAAAAGTAAAGACAGACACACGAGTGATCCTATAAAAATATTATGCAAACGTGTAGTATTAGACAAAGCTATACTTCGCATCATATAATGTTTAACCAGTCAATTACCGTAATTACAGACACAATTAAAAACGATTGTGTCTATACCATATGTGGTATCTCAGGGACTTAGAGGTTAAGCAATATATTGCATGCACTTGCATTGAACTTTAATTTATTTATATTATTTGGAAACTCAACAGCTTATTATTAGATTACATGCGTTATGATGAATGTCACCTCACTATCAGTGAGCAGCCCAATGCAGTTGCGACAAAGTTACTAGCATCCACTGCACATTGATAGTGAGATGATGACAATTATCTCTTAAGCCAATTAAAGAGTTTCACGGCATTGATAGAGCTAGGTAAAGTAGAAAGTGGCAAATAAAGAGAAGAAAAACAGAAAGAAAGTTCTACAAGTATATCAATACAGCAATTATATGTGATTATATTTTCTCATAACTTTATTAATACAACCCTTTATTTCAGGCTAATAAGGCCCATAAAAACAATACATAAATAATTTATTACATAGATTATTCAAATATCTTGTTAAAAAACTGCCAATTATCTAATACGCATTTCTGGTGTTGTCGATTCGCCTACATATAAATTAACTTCGTGCGATTCACCTATAGAAAATAACATATTATACAGGGTGATTGGGAGATGGGTGCAAAGCTTTAAGGCGAAGATAGTACAGACAATTTAGAACTATTTAAGCCATGGTTGTCTTAGATGAAGTCTTACCAAATATTTTTAAGTTTTTTTTCGGAAATTCTCAAAATTGAATGTAAACTGCATAATTATGGCCAAATTGAATGATAAATGAATTATTTTTTTATTTATTTAATTAAAGTAATGTGTAAGCAATCAAGCAAAACATGTTTTAGGCTTCTGTGTCATTAGACATTTTTTTACAGACATTTAAAGCTCAGAAAAAATAAAAAAAAAGTACAATTTGAGGGAGAAATTTTTTATTTTAGGCAGACTAATTAAAACAACATTTGAATTAAAATTATTTGTTTTTCATGTTCAAAATGACGGCCATGATTCCTAATACAAGCACGGCCCCGTCTTCGAACTTCTGTAGTCGTTATTTTCAACATCATCTCCTGCTTCATTGTCTCAAACGCTGAATTTATTCTTTGTATCAATTCTTCTCTAGTGTTTATTTCTATGTTGTTATACACCAGTTCCTTGGCCCGGCCCCACACGAAAAAGTCCAACGGGGTCAGATCTGGGGAGCGAGCGGGCCAAGGGATGGGTCCATCCCTGCCGATCCAGCTATCAGGAATGTAATTGTTGAGGTGTTCCCTTACATTTAAAGTCCAATGCGCTGGACAGCCGTCTTGCTGAAAGATGACTGTTCAGTCTCTTTCGAAGATCGGGACACCTGATTCCTCTACCAGCAGTGGTAAATCAATTTGCAGAAATTGCAAATAATTTTCGCCATTCAATGGATCAGGCAAAAAGTGGGGCCCAATCAATGTTCTGCCAATTATTCCAGCCCATACATTCACAGAGAATTTCATCTAAAATGACACCTGCTTCTTAAAATGTGGATTGTTGTCTGCGTCGGCCCATTCATGGATGTTGTGAAAGTTTGTAATACCTTCCCTTGAAAATTTACTTTCATCCGTCCACAAGATTGATTTCAGAAACCACGCATCTTCGATGTCTCTGTTGAGGAGGAAACGGCAGAACTGAATTCTTCTTTGAGGATCTTGCTCTACTAGACCTTGCACACTCCTGCCATGAAACGGATACTTATCATTTTGGTGCATTGTATGCCACACCTTCCATTGAGAAATGTTTAAATTTCGAGCTACTGCTCTAGTACTGGTAGTAGGATCCGCTTGAAATGCTGCTAAAATGTCTTCGTCGACGGCAGTTTCGTGTCTGCCCGGGTTGACTCCAGGTTACACGCGGTGAAACCCATCTTGGGCAAGACGACGAAACGTGTTGTAAAACACTCGGACATTCGGTATCCTGCGATTCGGATAGCGCTCTTGATACATCCGTCGCGCCAAAGATCTATTGCCGTCTGCTCTACCGTACATAAATACGATATCCGCATATTCTTGATTGGAAAAAGTAGCCATAGTCACTTAACAATTAAGAAAAACGGCGTAGGGGCGCACTAAATGTCAACTCAACACAATTAAGTCAAAAATCAACACGTGCAGGAGCGCGAGGCTACGACTGGACACGGTGAAACAAAAAAGTTCAAAACTAACGCAAACAACACGTGCAGGAACGCAAAGGGCTACAACTGAACACGGTAAATTGTGAATCAACACGACAACGTCCACTCACAAGGGCAGTAGTTTGACTAATAAGTAAAAGATGTAACGGCTTCATCACAGACCGACTGACCCTGACTAAAGGAAAACGACTTTGTTGCCTCAGTAACTAAGACCATTTTGCTGTAAAAACCAACTCTTATCGCTTTTTGCTATTCATTGGGCGTTCTACCTGGAAATGACGTCGTACCGCGCTCGGTGGCCATTGCTTAGAGAATCCCCTCAATGGGTTCCCCTCAATTGGTTCCTGCATGAGCCAAAAATTCTTAGAATTGAACAATGTTATCATTTCGAGCACATAAAGTATTCTTTTAAGCAAAAATTTTGTGTTTTGTTAGACTGCCTAAAATTTAAAATTTCTCCCTCGAATTGGTTTGTAGGCCCTAATTTCAATAATTTGTAAGATATCCGCATAAATGATACCTCAAAAGAAAGAGCGATTATCAAGCATGTCTTCAAAAAGGTTTGAACAAAGAAAGCACCCTCCGTTTTTTTATTTAAATAAGGTTTAAAAGACGTATTGTACAATTTTTTTATTTTTTCTGAGCTTTAAATATCTGTAAAAAAAATGTCTAATGACACAGAAGCCTAAAACATGTTTTGCTTGGTTGCTTACACATTAAATAAATAAAAAAATAATTCATTTATCATTCAATTTGGCCATAATTATGCAGTTTACATTAAATTTTGAGAATTTCCGAAAAAAAAACTTAAAATTTGGTTAAAAATATTTGGTAAGACTTCGTCTAAGACAACCATGGCTTAAATGGTTCTAAATTGTCTATACTATCTTCACCTTAAAGCTTTGCACCCATCTTCCAATCACCTTGTATATTTCATTAAAAGTGTCAATTCGCCCGATTACGGCGAGTAAATTGGTACGAATCTCCACTAATCAGCCGAGAAAAACTTTGTCAGCGTTCAAAAAAGTTAGATTAAGTACCTACAATAAAGATGCAATTTTAATACCGTTAAAGATCTGAAAACACGTTAGTTATGACAATACTATAGATAACTAGAACGAACACTTTGTATCGCGTCATGTCCATTCGAGCACTTTGCAAGGTGAATCAAAGAACAAGCAGCTCACTAACTACGTTAAAAGCGATCTTATGCTAAATGATAAATGATAAATGATAAATGATTTTATTTCTGTAAGTAGGTTTGTACAAACACTTTTACATGTCAATTATATTTTTTTTTTTAACTAGATGAGTTCGGCGTTTCCTAACTGACTACTCTGAGAAGAAAGGCCGAAACAAACTCAGAGGTCACAGTCTCTTTTAAAGTCCAGACATAATCTTGTTCACATCATGTGAAGATCATGTAGATTGGTGACTGAAATGGTCTTTTGAAGAAAGAACCACACAGATTGAGTGGACCTGTCCAGTCAGTGCAAGCATTTGTCACTAATCGTTTAGCTCAACTCGGAAGATAAGGAGCCCAACGCTTTGACGAACAGTACCAAAGAAAGGACATTTGGGTAGGCCACATAAATTACTCAAACTGCCAGATCGTGATTACTGAGAACGAAAGAAAAAAAAAAAAAATTAAAAAAGACCCACATAGTCTTCACATTCACAATAATTAAAACAATACGATACTTTACAAAGTAAATAATCATGTCATTGTATATATAAAAATTATCAATGTCAATGTGTATATAAAAAAAAAGAAACGGATATAATTTTGTTGGTCAGATCATTTGATGACCATGTAGATCGGTGTCTGAAATGGTCTTTTGAAGAAAGAACCACACAGATTGAGTGGACCTGTCCAGTCAGTGCAAGCATTTGTCACTAATCGTTTAGCTCAACTCGGAAAATAAGGAGCCCAACGCTTTGACGAACAGTACCAAAGAAAGGACATTTGGGTAGGCCACATAAATTACTCAAACTGCCAGATCGTGATTACTGAGAACGAAAGAAAAAAAAATTTAAAAAAGACCCACATAGTCTTCACATTCACAATAATTAAAACAATACGATACTTTACAAAGTAAATAATCATGTCATTGTATATATAAAAATTATCAATGTCAATGTGTATATAAAAAAAAAAAAAAGAAACGGATATAATTTTGTTGGTCTGATCATTTGATGACCATGTAGATCGTTGTCTGAAATGGTCTTTTGATGAAAGAACCACACAGATATTGCCACTAACTACTCAAACTGCCAGACAATAGTCAAAAGTGAAACAGTGACCCACATAGTCCTCAAATTCTTAATAATCAAAGTAATATTCATACAATTAATATTCATGTCATGTGAAATAATAAAAAAAAGAGTAAAAAATAGCAAAATAATAATAATAAAACAACAGTCAGTGTAGATTTATTGGAGCAGTTCAATCCCAGGCCGTTTTATCCTCAATATAGTCTTTAACAGTATAATAGGCTTTCTGACATAATTTACGCTTTATAAAAGATTTGAATTTATTTAGACTTAGTTCTTGAATGAGGCTAGGAAGTTTATTATAAAAACGAATACATTGGCATCTAAACGAGCCACCTATTTTCTTGAGCCTGGTCTTAGGAACAACAAATTTTTGTTTGTTTCTAGTATTGACATTATGGATATCACTGTATCTTTTAAAGAGATTAATATTTTTATGTGCAAACAGCAGATTTTCATAAATGTACTGAGAAGGCACAGTCATTATATTAATCTCTTTATATTTGTCTCTGAGTGAGTATCTGGGACTTAATTTATAAATCGAACGAATTGCCCTTTTTTGTAAAACAAAAATTGTCTGAATATCGGCGGCATTTCCCCACAGCAGAATACCGTACGACATCACGCTATGAAAATAACTAAAGTAAACTAAACGGGCTGTCTCTAAACTCTCTCTCTCTCTCTCTCTCTGGCTGCTCCATCTCCACGTGGAACGCCGTTTCGATACTAAGTAGATAATTATATCTCTTGGCCAAACTATACACCCATACAGCTAAGGTTTATAATCGTATACAAAGCTTAGCATGCATTGCGATGTGTTTTTTTAATATAAAAACGCAAACGAAAATAACAACATAAACATAACATCACGCCTTGTTTCCCCGAAGGGCTGGGCAGAGGTGTACTGCATTTGTGTTATTGGGTTGGGCAGAGATGCATTGCATTTGTGTTATTGGGTTTTTCCGTCTGGAATTTCTCAGTGGCAGCCCGGAGTCTGGATTTGTGCTCGGTGATGACAAAAATAATGTTTCAAGAAAATTATCTTCATCGCAATGATTAAATCCGCAGTGCGTGCTAAACCTTATTTAAGAAACAAATATAAACTTGATATGGAGAATCTTTTGATTCTTGTGTTATAAGTAGTAGTAACAGTCACCAAAACAAATATGGCGTCAATAGCGCAAACCGTGAATGTTATATACATATTTAATTCTTGTGTGAAATTTCAAGTGAAACTAAAGTGGTATTGTAAAAATAGTTTGAAAACATGCAGGTGCCAAATAATACTACGTCTTCTACAAGTTTTCGCAAAATATTTGAGTCTAGACTAACTCAATACGAACAACAACAAGGTTGCTTTATTAATTCATCAATTTCAAATTTAACTAAATTACTACATGACATTCAGCCATCGGTTTAGACGTTGTGCTCCATGACTTGCCTAATTATCTTTCAGCTATTTAATTGGATGCGTTTAATGAACGGCCTAGGCGGTCAATTAGCTGGATAATTCCAGAGGGCTGCGAACTATACAACATTGACTACTCGCGTGAGTGACCATGACCCCCGTGACCTCCTTTGTGATCTAACTACCTCTCCCCTATGCTTTGCATCGCCGAAGATCTCAAAAATAACCATGTAGTTTCAAATGTGACCTGAAAAACCACTCACATCCACTTTTTATTCGTCAAATTGGAAGAACACATCATTTAAAAAAAGAGAGGTACCCATGTGACAATTTACGTTTTACAAGATTCAGGAATCGTTTTGTATTTTTTTTTTTTAGTTAAATCTAATATGAATGTATTGCTTAGATAAAATAGTACCTAATTTTATACAAATTATACTATTATTATTGTTGTAACATCACTATTTAGTAATTAGTTAGTATGTACACCACTAGATAATAATCTATGGTTCCGCTCTGCATCGGTCCGACACTGCTATGTCTGATCCCGTCTGAGATACCACGACTGAACGTGCTCTGTGAAACTGTGATCCTAGTCTGATTAAACCAAGTCTACTCAACATTATCTTTCATTTCTACAAACACAACATGGTGTCAGAAGTCGTGTAAGAAAAAACAAATAAAGAAGATCGGTCCAGAAAATGCCGAACCAAGCCACGAGTGACGACAATGATGGCGGACATGACCAAACATTAAGCACGCGTCTGAAAAAACTCCATATTTCGTCGGATCCAGCAAATAATAATGCGGAGGCATGGAAAAAATGGTGGCAGCAGCTGGAACTATATTTGCTAGCCACAGGCCTGGACAAGTCAAGCGAGAAGCGGAAAATTGCCATTCTACTGCATTTAATTGGTGAGCGTGGTCTCAATATATTTAACACATTTAACTTAAAGATTGATGGAAGCACACTCCAGGAAGTCAAGTCCAAATTCGACAAATTCTTTGAACCAAGAAAAAATGTGACGATGTGTAGATACCTATTCTTCACACGTAGGCAGGAAAAATCCGAAAACATCGACGAATTCCTCACGGATTTGGAAAATAAAAGCAGAGAATGTGAGTTTGGCACGCTCAGGGAGTCGTTAATCAGAGATATTTTTATAGCAAACCTCAATATAGATTCGTCACATGTACGTCAGAGGTTACTGCAAGAACCTGATTTGACATATCAGAGAATGCAAGAGCTGGCGAGGACACTCATAATCGCTCAGCAGGATGCTGAAAAAATCGTCAAAGGCACCAGTGTCGCCAGTGAAAACGTCATGCATCTCAGTCGGAGGAACCGTAGTCGACAAGATGGTCAACAGCGAGCTTCCAGTCGCAGGTCGAGCAGTCGCCAGTCAGCTTCGAGCAGTCACAAGTCAGCATCAGCTTCAAACAGCGACCACATCAGCAACTCGAAGACATGCAGCCGCTGTGGGCAGTTTCATCGCTACAAATGTCCAGCTAAAGGCGTTCAATGCAGGTCATGTAAATCTTTTGGTCATTTTGCTAAATATTGTCTCAAGAATAAAAAAGTCAGTCAGTTGCAATCGTTTAATTCAGATAATAGTAGTCAAGAATATTTTGTTGGCATGTTGAACAGTCAATTAAAGTCGAGTAAAAGTCATTCAGATAATCATGTGGATCATAATGCACATAGTAGTCAGTCAAGTAGTCACTACACAGCAACACATAGTCAGTCTCACTCACACAGTCAGAGCAGTAGACACGGACACAAAAACACAGCAGTAGTGGTACATCAAAAGGGACAGTCACAGTCACCGTATCTCAAGGATGAGAACAGTGACAAGTCGGAGAGATCCAACGTCAAGTCCAAAAGTCAACAAAGTCAACGTCAAGTTTATCATCTCAATGATGAAAACAGTCACAAGTCTGAGAGATGTACTGAAAATAATCAACATCTCAATGATGAAAAAAGTCACATATCTGAGAGATCCAACGTCAAGTCAAATAGTCAAAATAGAAAATGTCAGAGTCCATATTTACATCTCAATGATGTAAACAGTCACAAGTCTGAGGGATTACACAACAAAACACAAGGTCATAGACTTAGAAACAGTCCTCATCATTCACAGTTTTCACAGACACACAACGGATCATTAGTCAGTCACTCAGATGTAAGTCATACAGTAAAGAATGTCAACACTGTAGATAGTAACCATGCAAAACAGTCATGGGAAATCAACTTAGTAGTAGGAAACAAACAAATTAAATGCATCATAGACTCTGGTGCAGATGTCAACATTATGTCAAAGCAAACATTTTATAACCTGTCAAAAGTGTCACTTGTCAAATGTCAAATAAATGTCACAGGATTTGGTGGAAAATCCATTCCGATTCTAGGCAAAGTGAACATAAATTGTAAATTATGCGTTAATAATAATGACGTCGTCGAATCTATAATGTTTATAATAGCAGATTTAGATTGTCCAAATGTTCTTGGTCTACCAACATGTGAAAGGTTAGGAATTATAAGACGTGTCTTTTCAGTATCAAAGCAGGGTTTTTGTAAACAAATTCTCACACAATATAATGATGTTTTTCAGGGACTTGGATGTCTACCTCCAGTCTGTCATCTTAAACTCAAGCCTGATGCAGTACCATGTGTTGATCCGCCCAGGAAAGTTCCATTTGCGTTACAAGGCAGATTACACGAAGAGTTGGATCGCATGATGGAGATGCAAGTTATTGAGAAGGTTACAAAACCAACAGAGTGGGTTAACTCAGTCGTCATAACTGTAAAAAGTTCAGGTCAGTTAAGAATTTGTCTAGACCCTAGAAATTTGAATAAAAACATAATGAGAGAATTCTATCCACTTAAGTCAATTGATGAGATTAGGTCTCAGCTCGAAGGGGCTGTATGTTTTTCTCATTTAGATGCATTTTCGGGTTTCTGGATGCTACGTCTGGATGAATACAGTTCTGAATTATGTACCTTTCAAACACCATTTGGTAGATATAAGTATTTAAGATTACCATATGGCATAAATGCCTCGTCTGAAATCTTTCAAAGAGTCATGATGAATCTATTCGGTGATATCGAAGGAGTCTTAATATTCATAGATGATATTTTGGTTTATGGACCAAATGAGTCAGTTCATAATGAAAGATTACACAAAGTCATGCAAAGAGCTCGTCAAGTCAATTTAAAATTTAACAAGTCAAAATGTAAATTTTTAGTCACAGAAGTATGTTTTTTGGGTTATGTCTTCAGTAAAGATGGTGCCAGGGCAGATCATGAAAAAGTCAAAGCCATTGTCAATATGCCCACACCAAAAAATGTCAAAGAGTTACAGAGAATATTAGGTATGATTAATTATTTAGGACCTTTCATTAGTAACTTGTCAGAAAAAACACAAATATTAAGAAATCTTTTGAAAAAAGATTCAGTCTGGACTTGGGATGAGAATTATAGTCAATGTCTCAAAAAACTGAAAGATGAGATTACAAACTCACCAGTTTTAGCTCATTACAATCCTAAGATTCCATTAGTCTTGTCAGTTGATTCGTCGAAATCAGAAAAACAAACCTATAGCATACAGTTCAAAAACTTTAACTGAAACCCAGGAAAGATATGCGCAGATAGAAAAAGAGCTACTAGCAATTCAATTTGGTTGTGAAAAATTTCACCAATATGTATATGGTAATAGAGTCACAGTACATACTGATCACAAGCCATTAGTCTATTTATTCAAAAAGCCATTGCATGATGTCCCCGCTAGATTACAGCGTATGATGTTAACTGTACAAAAGTATGATTTAGAAGTAATACATGTACCAGGTAAAGAAATGTATATATCAGACACTTTGTCAAGGGCAGCTTTGAAAGACCATTACACACCTGAAAATGAGTCAGAAATGTCTTGCCATGTCAATTTAATGTATGCTAATTTAGCAATAACAAAGGAATACAGCACAAAATTGTCACAGGAAACCAAAAAAGATGAATCCTTACAACTATTAAAAAAATATTATAATGAAGGATGGCCTAAAAACAAGAACAATGTAAGTTCATTAGTCAAACCATATTGGAATATTCAAGGTGAAATACATGTAATAAAAGATTTAGTGTTCAAAGGTTCAAAATTAATACACTTGAGAGCAATAAAATCGCACACGTTGACTTTTTGTTGTTAAAGCAGTTTTTTTCATAAATGTGAATACATATTAAAATAAAACTTACACTATTTGAATGTTTACTTCAGTACCTTTCTAATGATATCAAATACAGTGTAAAAAAAGTACCCATAGGGAGTTTTAGGGCACAAAACCCAACATACGGATAAAATTACCCAATTTAGCTTAACAAAGAATAAAAATAAAACTCAAAATGCTTGATCAAATTGTTTTTTAATAAGGTGTATTCCCTCCCCTAGCCTTGATTACAGCTCTTAATCGGTTTTTCATGGACCGTATTAATTTCACCATGAAATCTTGTGGTATGGCGTTCCACTCCTCTTCAATGGCAAGTTGAAGCTCTTGGAGGCGCGTAGGAGCAGGGCTTCTTGCTCGAACTCTTCTTTTTAGCTCATCCCAGACATGCTCAATCGGATTGAGATCAGGACTACGAGCTGGCCACTCCATCGCGGTGATTCCAACATCTTCCATGTAGTCGCAAACTGTTCTAGCGACATGCGGTCTGGCGTTGTCGTGCATTAAGAGAAAATCTTCTCCCATAAGCCACGCAAGCGGCCTCACATGTTCTTCGAGCACTTCTTCGACGTATCGTGCAGCCGTCAAACTTCTCGATCTCGGGCCGGTATTCGCCGTAGTGATGAATACAATGTCAGTTTTAGTGTCCAACATTATGCCACCCCAAAACATACACGATCCACCTCCAAAAGCCACACGTTCGCTTATGCAGCATTGTGAAAATCGCTCTGATGACCTTCTGTAGACCCTAGAGCGTCCATCATGACCATGTAAAGTCATTCTGCACTCATCAGAGAACATAACAGCCCGCCATTGGTCATACGTCCAATTTAAATGTTCCCTAGCAAATTGTAGCCGGGCTTGTCGGTGAGCTGTGGTCAATTTGGGACCATTTGCTGGGCGATGTGAAGTCATTCCTGCTTCACCTAGTCTTCTTCGAACTGTCCACCGACTTATACTGACATTGCGAACTTCTCGAAGCTGTTGTCCCAGTTGAACCGCGTTCAGTTGCCGATTTCTCAAAGACCTTGTCACAAGAAAGCGGTCATCACGCTCTGATGTTGTGCGTCGCCGGCCAGATCCTGGTCGCCGAATGTAGCCACCGGTCTCTTGGAACCTCTGGTATACACGACGAACAGAGTAGCGGCTCAAATTTAGCCGTCGAGCAACTTCACTTTGGTTATGGCCTGCTTCGAGCAAGGCAATAACTTGAGCGGCTTCTGCGGGCGTGGTATCCATATTTTTCCAGTAAATCCGTATGCTTCCAGTAGAGATGTTATCACGTTGACCTTCGGTATGCAACTGAATAAAAATTCCAATAAACTGACCTTTTTATACCTGCGGCTAAGGGTGCAAGTAGTGACAACGCAAACGCGTGAATTTGGGGAATTCGGTGTACGGTCGGTTTTTGTAAGTTACGTGAAGGTCAATGATTTTAATTTTATGTTTTTGTAAAGCTAAGCTTGTATGCTTTAATTTTGTCTAATGATTTTTACTCAATATCTTTCGATTTTAGAAAACAATCAGTAATAAACCAAATTACAAGGGGTGTGCGATTTTATTGCTCTCAAGTGTAGTACCACAGTCAATGTATAAAGAAATGTTAGAAAAAATACATCAAGGTCACCAAGGTATAAATAAATGTCTGAAAATAGCAAAAGAATCTTTGTATTGGCCAAATATGTCAAGTGAAATTAAGAATTTAGTCGAACAATGTCTTGTATGTGCAAAATTCAAACCATGTAATCAAAAGGAACCACTACAAAATTTTGAAATATGTAAATATCCATGGCAACAAGTCGGTATTGATTTAATGCATTTTGAAAGTTTAGTTTATTTAATTGTCACAGATTATTACTCAAAATACATAGAGATAGCATTATTAAATAAAAACAGTACTGCTCAAAATGTAATTACTCATTTAAAATCTATTTTTGCTCGTCATGGAATACCATTGTCACTGGTGTCAGATGGTGGACCTCCTTTTCAGTCAATTGATTTCAAAAATTTCTTACAAGAATGGGACATAGAACATGTTGTTACTAGCCCATATCATTCACAGTCAAATGGTCAAGCTGAAAGTTCAGTAAAAATAATAAAAAACATGTTAAGGAAATGTAAAGAAAACAAAACAGATCCATACATAGCTTTATTACAGTATAGAAATACACCAAAAAATAATTTGTCATCACCAGCTCAATTGTTAATGTCAAGAAACTTGAGAGACAATATTCCAGTATCATATAAGAGATTAAAGCCAAAAGTAGTAACATTTCAGGATTACAAAGAGTCAGTCAAGAAAAATGATGAAAACAAATCTAGGAATTATGATAAAAATACTAAGTCAATGTCGATGTTACATTACAATGACCATGTCTATTTTAAAAGAAATCCAAAAAGTAACTGGGAACAATCTATTGTCAAACAAAGATTGATGAACAATAGGTCGTATGTGGTTGAGGATGTCAATGGTGTACAGTATAGGAGAAATGGAATACACTTAAGACATAAGTATTCCCAAAACTATGCAAACCCTCCTATGCAATCCAACTCGTCGCAGGAGAGAGAGGAAGGTGACAGACAGGAGTCAAGACTTCAAGAATCCTCATCTCATATATCCTCAAGCGTAACAACCAGGTCAGGTCGAATTGTAAAACCACCAAGAAGGTTAATAGACGAAATAGATAAACCATTAACTAAGTAGTATTAAGAAGGTTGTCTAGATTAAATGTAACTAAGTATTAATAAGAATGTTGTCTAGTTATAATATAACTATAAGTATCATAGAGCATGTTGTCATGTAGGTAGAGTCACTTGTCAATGTACATCTTATTAATTGTTTGTCAGGGGTTTAATTTGAACTCAACAAGGGGGATGTTGTAACATCACTATTTAGTAATTAGTTAGTATGTACACCACTAGATAATAATCTATGGTTCCGCTCTGCATCGGTCCGACACTGCTATGTCTGATCCCGTCTGAGATACCACGACTGAACGTGCTCTGTGAAACTGTGATCCTAGTCTGATTAAACCAAGTCTACTCAACATTATCTTTCATTTCTACAAACACAACAATTATCACACGTAACGGTCGTCAGAAACCTGAAAGGCTGGCCAGGCTTACCAAAACCAGTATTACCCAGTAACTGGGTTATGGAAGTCAAATAGGCAGTCGCTCCATGTAGAATACTATTCGGTAGTCATCTACTTCCGGTTAGACTGGAAGACGACCCCAACTTAGTTGGACAAAGGATAGGCAGATGATGACACATTATTTCTCTTAAATAAAAGTTTAAACTTTTACATTTATAATATTAATAAAGCATATTGAAAATAAATATAACTAACTTAACTAATCTTAACTTATCAGTGGTTTACCCATACAACACTGTCAGACGTATGGGAGTTACTGGGGCCCCTGTATTTTAATGTAGTTTTAATAATCGTAATAGTATAGGTATTATTACCTATATAGCCAAAAATCTTTTTGGCCGTATTAATAGAAAACATCATACAATGAAAAATAAAGAGTTAAAACGATATCCCGCCATATTTCAATTGCTTTTTGACACATCACAGGATCTAACGAAGAAACTGGATATTTTTTCAACTTTATTACTGACTATTTAATTCTCCTTCAATTTTATTATAGACTAGCTTCTGCCCACGACTTCGTCTGCGTCAAATTTTTGCTCCCCTGACCCTTCCCGTCGTATCGAATTGCCTGCCAGTTTTCGTCCATTTTTCGTTGCACCGCCGCTCCTTTTTATCTTAACGTGATGTTATACAGTCTAAAGCCTTCCTTAATAAATAGGCTACTCAACACAAAAATATTTTTTCTATTCCGACGAGTAGTTCCTGAGATTACCGCGTTCAACCAAAAAAACAAACAAACTCTTCAACTTTATAATATTATAATAGAAGAGGGGAAAATGCAACACGAGTCGCAAGCCATTATCTGACGTTTATGGATTTAACGCAATCAGCGTAGGAAAAAGTTCAAGCGTTTTCAGTCCGTAAAAAGTTTTTACCCGTTTAAAAGTCTGGGTTTACAAAGGTGCATGATTGTCATCTTGATCGCCGTTTATGATACAATAGCTCCCGTAAGCACCAGTACTTTAATGCCATTCAGTTTTGAAAAAATACAATTAAGTTGGTTTCTCCGATAAAAAAGCACTAATGGAAAAAATACCAGAGACATTAAAATTCTTGTTATAAAGTTCTGACGTAAAGTCTCTACAAGAATGGAGCTAGATTTTCAAACCACTATGCGCCGCCGGCTGACAGCCAATCTCGGCACTTTACAGTCTAGCTTTCGTGACACAATAACAGGTCTAACCCCGTGTCTACACCTTTTCAACCGACGAAAAAAAACAGAGGAGGTTCTCAATTCGACGCGTATATATTTTTTATGTATGACCACGCATAACTTTTTACATAGTGGTCTGATTGTGATAATTCTTCTTGTATTGGAAAGGGTATACCTTGCCAAGTATTATTAGTACATTAAAGCCACAAAAAATACAAAATAAAAACTTAAACCGGCGAAAAATCTGAAAAGCAAAAAATAATGAACCTTAAAATTTTGTGTCGGCGCTGGAAAATCAATGAACAGAAATCACTCAAAACGCCGACTCATAATTTTAAGGTTTATTATTTTTTCTTTTCAGTTTTTTCGGCGGTTTTTAACAAGTTGTGATACTTATTTACAGCAAGTCTGGTAAAAATATTAAATGAAATGTTTATCTACGTTATACTTTTAAGACACTTTTACATGTCAATATTTTGAAACTAGATGCCACCGGCATTTTGTAGGTGATTCGTCCCTGAGAAGAAATGTCGAAAGAAACTCAGTTCGTGATCCATTTTAAATTCCAAACACAATACTATTAGAGTTGTGAGTCTAACAATGCATGATCTGCAGGACATTTGCGTAGGATGTTTACAAAAACTTAAAACTGAAAGATAGTAGTAAGTCATGTACTCAATCTAGCCTGCATGATACTAACATTTACAGCCAGTGTTCTCTTTAAATATCATTAAACATATCATAAATTATATCACGTAACTGATTAAAGCCTGACTCTTGTCGGAGTTCACCTCGACTCTCCATTTCCGGGACCAACCGCCTAAGACGTTTGCGGAGATTTGGAGAGGACGAGCGATAGCGTCCTGAACCTGATCCGTCCTGTTCTAAATGACTGTTTCGTCAGCGAATAGAGCCAACTGGGCATTTTACTTATTTTTAAGTTGTAGGTAGAACCTACAACTTCTTATTTTTTTTTTTTTTTGGACAATGACTTCTCGTAGTTAACCCGAGGGTTTTTACTACTTAAGCGGGCTTTCCCTGCGAATGACTTTAGACGCGAATCTAAGGCCTCCAGCCAGGGGCTTACAAACTAAAGGAAAACTACAAACTAAGCGACTAAGACCTAAGGGCACCCCCTGTGGGGTTCGGACCTCGGCTTAGGGAGTCACTGGTGGGGGGGATCAGCAAGGGATAGGCTGGATCTGGGGGGTCGTTAACTAAAGGCTCAGCGACGCGGGCTGGCTCATGCAAGGGTCGGGGGGGACTATTTGCTAGTCGGGAGTGTCGCGACGACGGACCTCGGCGGCGAGGTCGGTATGACGGACGTTTCGGTTTAAGTAAGGTGCTGGTGGCCCTATTGCTCTCCTGGAGGAGGGTAATGGGGTCATCAGGGTCGGTTAGAATATGCCGCGGTCGGCGGGTCTTGCTAATGCGGGAGGGGATGTAGTTGGCTGCCGCGACAACCAGAGGGTTGCGGTGGGTTGCGGCCCTATCGAAGAAACGCTTGGAGATGCGTTTCATGAATTGATGGATAGTCGGGAGTTTAAGGTCGAGGTGGAGATTAGCATTCCGAACGTACCAAGGCGAACCTGTGGCGTTGCGGAGAAAACGGTTTTGGAGGGTCTGCATCCTATGGACGTGGTGGGGTTTCGCGTGTGCAAAGACTGCACAAGCATAGGTCATAATTGGCCTTATGCATGCGGTATAAATGAGCTGCTTCTTATTAAACTTAAAGGGTCAATATATATTATTTTTTAACTTAGGTACAGATTTTTCTGTAGCCGGGGTTATTCAATTTTTTTTTCTGCTGCTTTTTTTAAACTTAATATTTAAAGTAGGTATTGATAACAATATTTATTTAAAACACAGCCCTGTCGTAGGTACTTAGAATTATTTTACTTTTGCGCGAAGCAAGTGATTTAATTTTTTGCTGTTTTTCAATAATTCTACTGTGAGATTTGACTGTTGTTTTGTTGGTCATGAATGAGAAGTAGCGAGAAGAGAGAAGAACAGGGCTTCGTTAAAATTGATTAAAAAAGAGCTCCTGAATTATATTGGCTTCAAATTGAGATGAACGGAGGGCCTGCAATTCTTTTATAAAAAAAAATTAAAAAAATGTTATGTACCGGAAAAAATATTTAAAAAATTAAGTTTCACTTTTTATATTAATCTGTACTCTTTATTTACCCTCCCCAAACGTTCTTAACTTTTTATTTAAAAAAAGTTGGCAACTCTAATCGGGACATGCCTCGCTTAAATCGGCGCAACTTTGCATATGCATCATAAGTGAAGCTAGTTACTAATTTATCCTCATTCCTCTTCGCTACTCGATCGTCAGACCAAGATCAACATCTACTATGTAATAACGTATTTATTGAGACCTTTCCAATGAGCCCAAACATACTGCTGCTGTTTAGTAAGGTAGCAGGGTATCCTACAAATTCCAGGTGACGGTTCTGCAACTGCAAAAGAAGAACTAAGTCACAATGAACTAATGCAGTAGGCATTAGTTCATTGTGACTTAGTTCTTCTAATATCACTGAAGTAATGAAATATCAAATTTGACTCGATCAGACCTGTGGGTGGGTGGAAGATGCTCAAATCCCTTCATCAACCACAAAATTGCTGATAATCTTTAAACGGATGGACAGATTTTCATGAATCATAGCTAAGATCTCTCTCGATTAAATCACCTTTTAGACAAAAACAAATTTATCGGTTCAGCCTTTTGAGTGCTACGATGCTACAGACAGACACAGATATGTTGAACTTATTATAACACCCCTTATTTTCCGTCGGCTTAAAAATGGCATCGAGTAATGCAAGTGTTTCTGAAAATAAAGATTTAAAAACAAGTAGGTACTAGCCTCAGGGAACAAGTTATTTTAAAGCCGTTTACTGCAAAAAAGTGAACAAATATTACAAGACACAAACGGGATCGTTAAAAAAGTTGTGGAGTAGAGGAAAAGTTTTGTAGAATATCCGGCTAGCCTAGGCAGCTCGCCTAGGCGGCTCCCATAGATGAGCGCGATGCAGAGTAGATGAATATTTTTTATTAAATTTCATGGATGTTGTTCTACCGGAATCGCGTTGGACCGTCGCGTCACGCCTGTCTGTGGGAGCCTAAACACGCTCAATTGTTCATGCAAAGTGGCGTTCGGCCGACTCTTACAGAGTCAATTTCAATCTACCTAGCCTTTTCCCAATTATCTTGGGGTCGGCTTTCAGTCTAACCGGATGTGGCTGAATACCAGTATTTTACATGGAGCGACTTTCAGACATCTGACCTCCACAACTAAACTACTGGGTATTACGATATCCTTTGATAAGACTGGTTAGTCAGACTTTCGAGCTTCTGACCACGTCAAAGATCCACGAATGACAGCAAGGACCGACGCCTTAGCGTGCGTTCCGAGGCATGGATCTTGATACGTAAAGAGTGATATGTCACTACATATTATGAAACCAACTCCGCGTTTATCTGTCTGAACACGATAAAGTGAAATGGTACCGAATGGAATTTTATACGGTTTTCACCAATGCACGGAGTGATTCACGGGGAAGGTAAATTCACTATAATTGATTTATTGGAATTATCGGAAAAAACATGCCGACGGGCAGCATTACGAGTGGAGTGCGCCGAGTAAACATTGGATGGGATTGGACACAAAGCTGAATTAATACATAGGGTATTTTTAATCCCATTAGTACGTTTTCCCGCGGGATATTTTCCGACATTCACTAGGGCAAAAGATTGTTTGTTTTTTTTTTTCTATAAAGCCATGTTTAGTTAAGTTTTACTTGGTTGTTGTCAAAGAGTTTTGCCAATCAAGTTTTGACATGGAACAACACAATAGGTTATTATTTCTCGGTCTGTAGGTAATATATTAATAGTAAATTTATTGCAAGTAAAATGTTTTCCATGTAGTCTCAGAAACGATACCTATAGGTATTTTAATGAATACTAATAATTATAGTAGTTTGCATGTAGGGGGTAATTTATGGAACAACCAGTCCGATTTGAAAATATAATGTATTTGCATTTGATAGCCCAATTCTTGAGGAAGATAATAAGCTATTTAATACCACGTTTCAACTCGCAGGAACCGAGCAGAAAGAACGCTAAACCAAAACGAAGTCGGAAACGCGGTCGGGCGATGTGATGCGACAAGATGGGACGGGAAAGATTAATTTCACTCGGTCGATGTCGCGGGCACAAACTAGTTATTGATATGACGCATTTTATTTTATGTTAATCCTGTTCCCATACTGATCTCATTAAAATAAAAATATTTAAAAAAAACTAAGTAAGTAGGTACCTAGTGGTGTATGAATAGGCGTGGCCTAGCTTGGTACATACCACAACAATTCGTATACCATTACTTGCTATGTTAACAGCAGTGACAGGAAGGTATTCATGAAGGAAAAACATCATGAAGCAAAAAACACAAGTGGATGATTAAATCCACAAAAAATATCGAAGCTAACGGAAAAACTTCCAAAAATTATTATTAAATTATAAAACAAATTATAATCCTTACAAACTCCTTTTGCCTTTCGTTTAGGGTCATACATCTGGTCATACACTCGCTGGTGGCGAGTATTACGCACCTGACCTTTCATAAGAACATCACCTTTTTACGCAAACATTATGTAAATAGTTCAACAGTCAACTAGATATTCGTGGTGCCTGACTGAAGTGACTGCTCCTCTTACTACGAATGAATATCACACATGCGCCGCAAACGAAAACAAATATTTTAAGACCTTGACCATTTATGAACTTAAGAGTCTGATTTCTGGCATATCAACTTTCTCGGCGGGATGTTACGAATTACTTAATGAAATTTAGAATTTTACAACTTTCAGCATTCGTATTTATTGTGAAAAATATTTTATCGCACCTGTTGTATACAATAAGTTTGTCGCAAATATATCTTTACATAATATAAAACAAAGCCGCTTCCCGCGTTTGTACGCTTACATATTTTGAGCTACGCAACGGAAACGGAAAAGTGACTGGTGAGACACAGGTCACTTCTCAATACAAGATTGCCGGATTTCAGAAGTCTTCAATCTTTCGGTTCTAGGTCATGCCAGTTTCCCAACGATGTTTTGTTTCACAGGTGTGATGATAGCAGTGGTGATGAAATCTATACTAATATTATAAAGCTGAAGAGTTTGTTTGTTTGACCGCGCTAATCTCAGGAACTACTGGTCCGAATTAAAAAAATATTTTTGTGTTGGGTAGCCTATTTATCTAGGAAGGCTATAGGCTATATAACATCACGCTACGACGAATAGGAGCCGAGCAGCAATGAAAACTGTTACAATAACGGGGAAAATCGCACGGGCAGGCAATTCGATGCGAGGGGAATGGTCGGGGGCACAAGAAATTTAACGCGGACGAAGTCGCGGGCAGAAGCTAGTAATTTATATAAGACAAACTGCCTGCAGTAAGTCCAGTGAAAAACACAAATAGGCTCACTCATGTGTCTGTGTTTCTGTCCGGCTGTTACCTCCAATTCGCTCCGAATCTGACATTTGGTACACATTATTAGTTTTGCAAACTGTACAGAGTGACATAATCTTTATTATTATATCTATACGATAAATATATAACGATTAAAACGATTCTCATCTCAAGTATTTTAAAATACAGTCGTTAACTACTCGAAGAGAAGTTAGTGATGCCTTATTTATCCATAAGTTACTTCGAAATAAAATAGACTGTCCAAACCTACCGAGTCTCCTAAAGTTCCGTGCCCCAGCCCGGTATCCGCGAAACCCCATAACACCATTGTACCTACCCACCATTGCGCAGAACGGTTCTGGGTGCTAACTCACCGATTTCTCGTCTGTTGAATGTTTATTTTAATTTTAATATTCTATTTTATCTGTATTTACTTTAATCCTATGCATTTGAATTTAATAATGAGACTTAAATTATTTCTATTTGTTAATTTTATCATTCTGTTATTTGTTCAATTATTTATCAATCATTGTTTTTTTGTTATTGTATTATTGTTACAAATGAATTACCAAAAAATGTTGCATAATTTTAATTGTAAATATCCTTATTGTCTTTGTAATAATATGTAAAACCATAAATGGTGCATGCTGTGTTAGCCTATAATTAATTGTTGCACTTAAGAATGTACTGTTATCGAAATTATATTTAATGTATTGTGTAAACAGTTGTTGGCTAACCTAAATAAATAAATAAAATGTGTGATATTTGGGGAAAGTGAAATGTAAACATGCACGCTTGGCGCAAACTTGAACTTTGAATTTCAAAAAAAAATATCACCACTTGTAACTTGAAAAATTAAATCATGAATTATTCACTGACCCTGTGGTGTACTTTGACGTTCTAAATCTCCAATTTTTACGTATCTTTGCCTCGACCACCACCTATTTATTATTTCATTTACAAAAAGTAAATTAATTAACTGATACGCTAAATATGAAGATTTCGTAATTAAAGCACATTCATAAAATTTTATGTGTAATATTATATACATTCACATAATCAATTCAGGGTATCGTATGTCATCTTTACCGGGTCCAATGGGTTCAGTAACCGAGCCGGCGGAGGTTCTAATCAAAAGCGATTCCGAACTTAACGGTTAAACTTAATACTATGTATCAGTAATTAATCTGATGCAGTCGGGAGGCTACTTCTTGTTCTTACATTAACAATAAAAGCCTATATTGCCCCGCTACCTCTGGATCACAGCTTTCAGTCTAACCAGATGCAGCTGCTTGCCAGAATATATGGAGTAACTGCCCACCTGACCTTCACGGTTCAGTTACTGGTTAACACGGGATATCGTGGTACGATTAGGTGACAGACTTCCGGTGCCTACAGTTTAACGTGCTTTACGAGGCACGGAGGGCGACGGACATTACTAAGTAATAGATCGTCACCCATACACGCACCGACCTCGGCAAGCTTTACTTAACCTTGAAGATCGACCCCGAGCTCTTAAATATGACTACTAAATGAAACGCATGGGTAGATATTTTTAAATTTTGAGTTATATTGTGGATTGGATAAATAAAAATAAAACTCGAATCTCTGTCCCTGATAACGAGGTCCTTCCTCCCTAGGATGTTGGCAGGTTTCTCTGCTCTAGTCTGAAACGATTTCACCACGAATTAGTAATGTTTCAGCTATCATTGTTCAATTAAATCTCTGTAGAATAACAGCTCCTGCAAACTGACGCGACGTGACACCTTAAAGCGACTCTAGTAGAGTCAGTTCTCATCGAAATTGTTCTAGTAGAGTTGCGCCGCGCCAGTGACTTAGGTTTCATTTCGAATTAACCAATTACCTGCAGGCACTTTTGAATTGACAAGGGGTCGGTTACTCAGAAAAATGAAGCTAGTTGCCCATTCCAAAGCGTAGTAAGCACATAGGAAGAAGAATGGGTAAATCATATGTTGAAATTATAAATGTGAGAACGATGTAAAAAGACGTGTGCACTAAGCGTCCGAAATTAAAACATACACAGAGATTTTAAAAAGCCTTGGCAGCTAAGAGATGACCAGTCCACACTCAAGTTGCCCGTTCACGAACAAGATGTATGGATGAGCACCATTCAGCTCAGAAGGGAACATAATGATCCAAAAACGCCACCACCAGCGATATGAGTAAGCATGACATACATAGGTACTCTCAGCTCCCAGGGCACTTTGAAGTCAATAGAAGACATACCCAGAAAATGGAAGCTTTATAGTAAGAACTTAGGAACCGTGCCTACACTTGTGCTGTGCAATTATACATTACCTTGGTATTGAATTTATACAATGCAACGATATTTACTGGTATATAGGTCTGCAGGAGTCGTAAGAAATATCTTCAGCTCGTCAATTACGAATGGTTAAAAGAGAAGCATCTCCCAGGGGATGGCGATTACGGTCCCGTACCGACCCACCATTCGAACCTCCCGTGTGCCGATCGTTCCGAGTCAAGGGGGTGCACTACGTGACCTCGACAAATTAACGTGCGAATAACACTTGTGCGACAAAACTGTACTGCGACTAACAATCGTTTGAATGCAGGCTTGAGCGGCACACTCGAGCTCACATAGTACACTAGGTTAGGTTTGTGACCTCCTACGCACGAGCCGAGCGAGCGAAGCGAGCGCTGCCGCGGCAGCGGCCGGCGAGTGCTAGAAACGACTAGATTCAGTGTGTCGCACAAGTGTGGACTCCCGACGCCCGGGGCGTCTCCTCCTGCGGCGGCTAGGGACGTGAGGGCGCAGAGACTGTTACTCCCTCACACGCCCCGCCTCCTCCTTTGCGAGCATTACTGCTTCGCAGAAGGAGGTGACGGCTTCCCATGCCCTCTCGCTCCGTACCATGGCTCGCATCAGGGCCGGACGCGAGAGGTCGCCGCCGCCGATCGCCTCCACGAGGACCCGGCGGTGCTCCGCCCAGGCAGGGCACACTTCCACCGTATGCTCCACCGTGTCCTCTAGACGATCCTCACAATGGAAACACCCGGGCGTATCCTCCCGCTTTATTCTGAACAGGAACCCACCGAAGCACCCATGCCCGGTGAGAACCTGCGTCAGGCGGAAGGTGAGGACGCCGTGACGCCACTCTATCCACTCCTCAAAGAGAGGACTTACCGCCGCAGATTTGTTGACTTTGTAAAATCAAATTTCGATGATATAACCTAGTACCCAATCCTATATTGCTAAGTAAGATGTACTTATTTTCTGTATGTAGGTACTTATCTTCTTTATTAAAGTACATATGTACTTGTAAAACTAATTTCTCATTGAACAAACGTTGCATTATCGGAAGTGTATTCATGTAAACGATACCTAAATATAAATACCATGGAACCACAGACCTATCTAAGTATCTTTTGCTTAGTTTAAGTGGAAGACAATTTTGTTTCGTCCATTCAGACACCGGTCGACCTCGAAACTATTAAATGTTTGGTAATCATACGAATACACGTACCTAAGTATATCAAATTCTACTAAGTATATTCTTTTTTAAATAAATTACTCTTGTATAGGTAGGTGGCCTATTCTACGTGTATCGATATCATGCGCATGCGTCTAAGTACTTGATGTAATAAGTTTGACTCTACAGCATAAAGTATTGCTTACTTAAGTTAGGGCCTAATGGGAGGTAACTAGTTAGGTAGTTATTTACTTTTCTAATGACAACACTCATTTTAAATGCGTTTGTAACACGATTAACTCACGAACGATTACGTAGGTACATATTTGTTAAGATGAGTATAAACCTTTGAGGATGTTTTGTGCATAATAATATCATAACGAACAGGACAAATAGCAGTATTATCCTGAAATAAAGTCTTAAAGGTGTGTGCATAAAAACGAAAGTAGTAACTTACTTTTAAAAAGTTTTGAATTCCGTTACCGTTGGAATATTATTCAGAAAACTTTGTCGCATTGGCCAGCAATTACAAGATGTAGTTAAAAATTAACACAAGTTCATGTTATAACAACAGAAACCATTGTTATCCGGACCATGACTCATACTAGAAAATTATTCCTGTTACGACCACTCACGAACACTTGAATTTGCCGCAATTATGTCATGCAAAGAAATATCTCTTGAAACATACTTTTTTATGTAAATCTTACTGTCATTCACAACAAATAACACTTTGTCTATAATTTATATCCAAACTATATTAGAAACTCGTACGAAACGACACTGCACACAAGTAAATCACAACTTGGACTAAAGTTTGCCAACTTAGATTAAAGTACATAACTTCAAACAGTGGCTCTAACAACTTCGTAATATGTTCATACTAAAATTAATACCGTAGTGAATTAGGTCGATAATATTAAATTCTACTTTTGGCCGGAAATTGTCCGACTGCAGAGTAACAATAAAAAAATAACCTTTTACGTTTACCTATTCTACATCGTAGCTAAAGCATTTTTTATAAAATTGAAGGCCATAACTCGTGTTGTAGTATAAGCCAACGGGCAACGAGATAGAGTTGCTTTTGGTAATTGTTTTTGACGCCTTTTACTGCGTTCTGTTTTAATAAGTTCCAATTGGAATCCAGCGGTTACAGATAAAATATACCTAAGGTATCATACACTTTTGATATCTCAGATGAATATTTCTTGCCGGATGGAACAAGGTAGAGGACCCTAAATATTGTATTTGTGACTTGAATACCGAAGAGCCATTTTTATTAACACGGAATTAATATTCCAAGTACGACAGAGTTATTTCCCAAATTAAAAAAAAAAAGCGTAGCAGAGGATGTTTTACCCATGGTAATTTTAATATTCTAATTATTTGTCCACCTTATACAAAATGATTGTGCAACTGCAGCCCTTCGGTGCACAACAGCGGAACAAAACATAATGCGAAGTATGTGAAATAATGGCAAATGGCGCTAAATTCAGTTCTATAAAAACAATATTTACAAAGTCATGCTAGCTACGTTGGATTTGTCGGTTTGCATTTATACCTTTTTGCCCATAAATGATTTCATTGTTCATAAAGATTAAGGATAATCAATTAATAATACACTTACTTGGGTGCTTCATTATTTTATTTTCTCCGCATCAAGTAAACACAATACAATATTTTATACTTATATTTAATCCGAATTAGTTATTTACAAAATTTTATTAGGTAAAGGCTACATTGAAATGGTATAAAAAGTACAAAACAATTATAGCAACAAATTAATATTCATTTATTATTTGATTCTATATTTAAAAATCCATTTAATCATCAGCCGGCAGGCCGGCAGCACCTTTTAGGTTTCGTTCACACCTTCACACCAAGTCACCGACAGTGATGACGTGCTGGTGCCAGCCAGTGGTAAAATTCTCAAGGCACAGCAACCGCGCGTTTGTTTTTCATTTTCGACGGCCGTAGGAACTGTAAATAAATCCTGTTCAGGTTCAATAAAGAAAGGAAATAAAATGTGTTTATTCTCCACAAACAAAACGCAATTTCGAAATATAATTGCGTTTTGTTTGTGTTTTGCAATATCCGGCCTTACTTCAATACTTCCCTACTGGTACCTTTATGCGCGGTAGCCACATATATTATTCATTAATTTCAAGTTAGAGTATAGTACTATATAAGCTACTAAAATAACAATAATAACTAAAGAGAGAAGGCATTAACGTGAAATTCTTCAGTGCAAGCAAAACAGAGTATCAGTTTTTGTCTTTATTTGCGTATCGGTTTTTATTTGTATGCCACCGAGCCCTCTTGGTGGCAAACAAGTTTCAACGCTTACGGAGTTTTTGTTGATATATCTGTGAAACCAAGGTAAAACCCATATTTTAAGGCTTACATTTTAGTTTTAAGGTTTGAGAGGTGTATCTAAAGCGTCAGTCATGGTGAATTGTTGCATAATTGGCTATAAAAGCCGTAGTGAACGTAAAGAACCAAACAGAACCTTTCATCGGTAAGTAGCTTATTTTGTCACGACTCAGTAAGTTTGTTCAAGAATAATCATTTGAATGTGTATTTGATCAATAATAAGCAATCTTGAATGAATTAAAACTGTAATAGATAAACATTATGAAGTTATGTCGATCATTCGCTATCTCATACTGTGTACGCTGATGTCTTGTCTACACCATAGTGCGTCTACGTAAGAAACCAATAGACTCGGAGCTTGGCATAAAAATAAAGTCTGATGCGATGACAGTTGGAACTAAAATACATAATTTTTGCCAACTCTGCTTTATTTGTCAACTGTTGGTAGAATACCTGCAAAATTAGCGCTCTAATTTTTTCCAGACTGTTTTGCTAAGCTGTAAATATATTTTTTACGATACACAGCGTACAGCTTGGCAAAAAAGAGTCTAGCGCGGTGACAATTGGGACTAAAATATATTTTTGTTGCAACACTGATTAGTTTATCAACTTTGTTTTTCAGGTGCACTCTACGTAATTTATTACCTATAAAGAAGTTTGAGAAGACTTAGGTTATAATGGGAACTGTGAATCTCGAAGAAAGATTTTACACTTTTTAAGTTTCCTATAAGAAATGTAAAACTGACAGATCAGTGTTAATAGAAAAATATATCATAGCAGCGAAAAGGAAAACACGAATTATGTTATGTCATGCTTTTTTTAATATAAAACCTTTATTTTAGCGTGTTCTTTTATTTTCATTGTCATGTAGATAGTGATAATGGTATGTACCCTACATAGACATACCCGACGGCTTCATTAGTCAACACTGTTCAAGTTTATTCGATATGGCCCGTACCTTTCGAATGCGACATGTTATAGGTAGTCTCCGACTTCCGATTAGTTTCCGACAGTAAGCAGCTGTTAGTCGCCTTCTTGTCGACTATAAACTGTCAGCATTAACGGGATTCGTTCATTATCATTCATGTCAAATTCGAATTATGCATACCAACCATCGAACGTTTGAGAATACCCTAGATGGTGGCCGCAAATGCGATTGCTAAACATTATTTCTTGGGTATCGGGTTTAATCAGCAATCCCTGAGTGTGATTTAATTTATTTTTTACTAATTTTTGCCAGCGGCTTCGCCCGCGTTTTATACATATAAACCTTCCTCTTGAATCATTCTAACTATTAAAAAAAACGCATTGACGCAAACAAACGCAAACAAAATCCATTGCATAGTTTTAAAGATTTAAACATACTTAGAGATAGACAGAAGGTAGCGACTTTGTTTTATACTGCGCCAGGGACGCCTGCAAAATTAATGAAGAGAAAATAATCGTACGTTTTTTTACAATTTGCAGTTCAGTGTCAAGCTGTGTGTTGATTAAAATGTCATGCGTGACTGTAACACAGATGTATTTTCATAATTAAAACCACTACATTAAAAATAAACCCTTCATGAAAGAGTCATTCATTGAGGAGCTCATTAAATTTTTCCGCACAATTTATGGACATATTACCTTATTTCTCAAAGTATTTGGTGCAATCACCTGCACCGCTTAAAGTCACTGCGTGTGTATTTCGCATTATGCTTGTTCTGGCTGAGACTTGTCATGTTGTCAAGCCATGTCAAACAACACGTGGACGAATGACAACTTTACAGGGTCTCTCTCTCTTGTTGGTTTCGAGTAAAGGGGACAGATAGCTGTATCAATCTCTATTCGACCTTGATAATGATTTCGAATTGATTGAAAAATGGTTTGGCTTCGAATTTTCTCATAGGTGTTCAAGCATATGTCAAGTGTAGTGGTGGACGTTGAGGTTTCGCAAAGTAAACCTGCTAAAGATTTATTATTGCTGAATCCATCCTTAGATAAAGGTATTTTAGTTACTAGTTATTAAAAAGATACGATATAATTATAATAAAATAATTTATGATTTTGTTCCATTAATGTGTTAATATTTAATATAAAAAATATCTGTACTTACAGTCGCTGCGTGTCACAGTTCTTTCGACAAAATGACGAAAAGCCGCAGCGAATTTAGGTTTCTGGTGTACGCGGGTGCAATATTCGTATGCTATTTCATATATGGAATGCTACAAGAGAAAATAACGCGGGGTAAATATGGTGAAAAGAATGAAAAGTTTACGTGTACGCTATCGCTGGTGCTAGTACAGTGTGTGGTGAATTACATCTTCATGCAGATTGTAATGGTAAGCCCAAACACAAAACATTTATTTCAATTAAACCATTTAGAGGCACTTCTGAATTAGTAAAATTCAGTCTTTATTAAAAAGTCGATCAGATGTCAGTGTAGAGTTTTATGGAGAAGAAAGGGCATCAAACTCTTCGGACATTTTTTTAAATGAAGATTTGTAGTATAAAATTCTGGGTCAATTATTCTTGTTGCTGGTATATTTATTTCTATTCTAGGTATATTTTTTTTAATTGCACCTTTTTTAGTCCTGTTAAATCCCTTTATTTTAAAAGGAATATGTAACATTAACGGGGCAGAAAACAGGGTAAAACTGCCCCAGCAGTGTTTACGTTCTAAATACAATTAAATAATTACTTTAACTGTAGTATTTACTCTGAGAATTTCTTATTTGTCAAAATCCCAGAAATGTTAAATTTTAGTTAATGTGACGAACAAGATATCTATAACCAAGAGAATATCTTGGTTTTCAATTTCATGCAGTACTGCATTTGTTTTATCAGTGTACCTTTTCATTTAGAGTTTTAGACGATGAAATGTGTGGTTCTTTCCTTAAAAGACCATTTCAAACTCCGATCCACATGGTCATCATATTATTATGATCTTACCAAGATTATGTTTGGACTTTAAAAGAGACTGTGACTATTGTTACAAAGGACTCGAGTCCTTGAGTTGTTATTTTAAAGACTCGACTCAATTATGCAAGACTCAGTGTGCTCAAAAGGCTCCGAGTCTACAGTCAAGCCGAGCCCGAGTCGTTTAACAGCCACTTGATTCTGAAAAAGGACTCGAGTCTTAGAAAAGGAATCGAGTCTTAAAATGAATTTGAGTCTGTGAATACTCGTTAGATTTTTCTGTATGCATAATTACATCATAACCACTAATTTGAACTTATCACCATCAACTACTCATTTATCAGATAGTGAGTACTATACTTTGAGGCCCACTTGTACCACAATTCATGGACACATATATCTTTTACATATTTAAAATATCATTCGTCTTACCTTCAAACATTTGACATCAACGGAACAGTCCCTCCCTTAACATGTTGTGGTGCAAATAGGTTTAAAATACATTCTTTTTGCCAAAATCAAACTGCAGTATACTGATTCAATATATGGTTTGGTGGTATGTCTGCATCGGGAAACAGATAACTTGTGATAAAGTCTTGTTTTGTTTGACCAATCACTGTTGTTATTCATTCTTAGACGAATATGGGAAAATTATATTGAACTAATCAGCTGTTTTAGCTTCTCTTAAAGTTATGTATGTACTTCTATAGGATATAATAGAAAACTATTTCTACATAAAAATAAATCATTATTATCTTATTCCAGTTATCACGAAAGAGGGAATCAGACAAAACCAGAAAACTGTATTATTTCTCATCAGCCCTGACATACCTTCTCGGTATGGTATGTTCAAACATGGCTCTGCAATGGATCAACTACCCAACACAAGTAAGATCTTTATTACTATATCTGTTTGTCACACATGCATAAATTCACTAGCTAAACAATAACACTATACTGATACCAATATTTTACTACACCACCCCATTCCTTCCTGTGGGCGTCCTAAAAGGCGACAAAAGACGTAACTAGAGAATGAGCAGCAGCATTCTCTATGCATTTTACCATGCAAATGTCAACCGCCTGCCAAGCGTGGCGATTGTGGCAAAGCCCTCCCATTGGAGGAGGCCTATGTCAGCAGTGGACGTCTTACGGCTGAAATGATGATGATAATATTGCAAAATTTTGTTTAGAGATATCTCAAATTGCTAACTCTCATCGAGCTTGGCTTCTAGTACCCCGGTGCAGTTGAATACTAGTAAAATTACATGGAGTGACTGACTAATCTGACTTCCACAAATAAGTTACTGCTGGGCAATAAAATACCCCTGGGTAAAATACTGTGGTTTCTGATGCATAGGTGGTGGTGGTGGTGGTGTAGGTGGTGTGGTTTCCGGGTCTTCATAGGAATGTAATGGATTGTGACCCATCCACAGGCTGATCTCGGCAAGCGTAGCTCCTCGACCTAATTATTCGTATTGAATTTTTTCATAAAATTTTCAGGTGGTTGGCAAAGCAGCAAAGCCGATACCAGTGATGATACTTGGTGTTCTCATTGGACATAAATCCTACCCAGTGAAGAAGTATCTATTCGTCCTGTTGATAGTACTTGGTGTAGTGATGTTTATGTACAAAGACCAAGGCAAGAAAAGTATGGATGAGTCTTCTGGGATTGGAATTGGAGAAATCCTGCTTTTACTATCACTGACCATGGATGGGCTTACTGGTGCTGTACAGGTAAGCTTTATTTTCTTAGGAGTGATATTAATAGGCCATAGTGCTTCATAGCACAACCAACCAAACTGACAATATAGTCACAAGGTTAACATGTACACACTTAGCACTTTCTGCATTTACTGGCCAAAGGCAAGTCAAATGCAGCGTGTGGTGCTATTATTACTATTTTAATATTCATAATTATTATTGTTAACATAAACACAACGTCACAGCTTGTTTCCCTGAAGGGTTGGGCAGAGTTGCACCTATAGTACACCCATACTTTGTCAGTTATGTTTAAGTCCCGTGTATTAAGAGGCGAGCTTATTGCCGTCAACTGGGCACAAATCCAGGCTCCAGGTTGCTACTGAAAAAATTCAGATAAATATACAGTAACACTTTGCCCAACCTGAGAATTGAACCCAGGTCCTCATACTCAGTAGTAGCGCTGGCGACCACTAAACTAACGTGGCTGGCAGTCAAAAGATTCTGACTTCACAACTCAAAATTTCAATTTATAGTGAGACAAAATTGCTTTCAATATTCGCTAAATGTGTACATTTACGGTTTTATTGTGCTAAGCTGAGAATGTTTTAAAACATGCAGCAGCTGTGATGTGAAGATACACTTAAGTGTTAAATTTAAAATTTATAGACTGGAACTCTGTTATTTTGCAGCCATAGAAAATGATAAAAAAAACAATATGCTTTAATTACACTCTATTAAAAAAAACTGGGTTCTCTACATATTACTACAATAGCTGGAGCATTGATCTTTGTTTTGAGACAGCATAATTAATTCAGAAACCTATCATAACCTAATGTCATGATAGGTTTCTGAATTAATTTAATCAACATGCCACACAGTCGTTTTTTTTTTAAATATTGTTTGCATATTTCGAAGCTTTGCCTTCTGAACCTCAAAATAGTATTGCAATATTGATATTATGAAATAACCTGCTGTTCTCATCTTTATTACTATCATTTGTCTCTTCTGTCATCTGCTTAGGTTTATCCCCACTGTGTTGGGATCGCTTTCAAGTCTAACCGGATCCTGAATATCAGTATTTTACATGGAGCAACTGCCTATCTTACCTCCACAAACCCATTTTTTGGGTACTACAATACCCCTTGATAAAACTGGTTGTCATGTTGTGTCTTCCATGAGATTAATTCTTTGCCACGAGTGCTGGGTATACTATCAGTAAAAGCAGTAGTATTTTAAAAATTCATATACCTTAACCCACTAATACTTGTAGAAAATAAAATAGAAGCCTTTGTTTTCTAAAAATAAATGTAAAAAAATATATTATTTAACTCTTTTCAGGAGCGCATAAAGAGCGAATCATCACCTTCTGCATATGCTATGATGCTAAATACGAACTGGTGGTATGTTGTGTCCATTTGATATTTTTTATAGAAATAAAAGGAGTGCTGGGCGCAGCAAACCAAACCGTTTTTTTTCTAACTTCTTGCGTTATGCGAAATTTATATCTCTTGCTTATGCTAGCTCTGTTCATGCTGCACCCAAAGCTCGCGTTCGTACACCTCGCCAGCAAAGAAATATCCATACCAATTGTAAACTAACTGTGTCCGAGGCGCCGCTTAACCAACTAATATTCTATTGACATCCCTACTTAATATTATAAATGTGAATGTAAGTTTGCTTGTTACGCTTTCACGCAAAAACTACTTAACCGATCATCATGAAACTTTGTACACATATTCTTGGAGGTATTAGAAGTAACATAGGACACCTTTTATGTTTTTTTTTTTTTCATATTTATTGTTAATTTTAAGGCGATTGAAACTGCGGGCAATAGCTAGTAACTTATAAATTGATGAAACGTCAATTTATATTAAATTAGTTATATTCTCTATGGGATTAAATATAATGATCACCATAAAATGCTTTGATAACCTTAGTTCTTTAACCAAAAATATATACTTGACACCAGAAAAATAAAGTCTAAAATTACAATAGTACTAGCTATTTTAGTCACGACTGCTCTTTAAATTGTATTCGAACACCAAATGTAGTAAATGATCACCAAATCATAACTTGTACGACAAAACTGTACTGCGACTCACAATCGTTCGAATACACGCTTGTGCGATACACTGGAGCTCACATAGTACACTAGGTTAGGTTAAAACTGTGACCTCCTATGCACGAGCCGAGCGAGCGAAGCGAGCGGTGCCGCGGCAGCGGCCGGCGAATGCTAAAAACGACTAGATTCAGTGTGTCGCATAAGCGTGCATTCGAACTATGGTGAGTCGCAGTACAGTTTTGTCGCACAAGTGTTATTCGCACACCCATTTGTCGAACTCTCGTAGTACACTCTTAATAATTTCGTGTTCACTAACTATTTTTGGGTTAACAATGATTTTTTTTGGAGTCAGTTTGCTTAAATAGGATAGCAAGATGTAAAAACTTTGGTTATAATTTTACATTGAAATGCTGTTTTAATTTTGGTGATCATTTACTACTTTTGGATTAACAATGATTTATTTGGAGTCAGTTTGCTTAAATAGGATAGCAAGATGTTAAAATTTTGGTTATAATTTTACATTAAAATGCGGGTTTAATTTTGGTGATCATTTACTAGTTTTGTCTGTTATATGTTAATATATCTGGTGGTAAGTTAAACATAAGCCATTCTCTATACCATCAGTATTTTTTATTTTATTTTAACCTAAATGTTGCTGGTCGGCTGGTTACTTAACACGTTAACTGCCAGGTCTAACTGCTTTTTGTTCCATTCAGGCCGTGTCGGACTATATGACCGACAACACATACAAAATCTGAACATGTCGTTGGTGCCTGGTGGCCATGTTGTTGGAATAAATAATCTATTCAAAGTGAAATAGCACTAGGTACATTTTTTTTTATTTTTTTATGATTTTAGCCATGGCAGTTAACGTGTTAAGTATATGAACGAAAGAAAAAATTGTTATGATGGTGGTTGTGCTGGTGTCTTCCGAACGACTTTAGCTTTCAGACTCGTGTCTGAAATTTTCGTTCAAATTAGAAAATTGTGTTCGTGTTTCGTGTGTAGGATACATTTTATGAAAAAAAAATAAAAATAAAAATAAGGCTTGCAGATAAAGAAAAGGGTTTGTATATTTACAAATCTTTTGAAGCTGCAAAGCTGTACGATTTTTTGTGACTATGGTGACTATTCAAATTCAGACAGGCAAAGATCTCGATACCAATATGCCATGAATATAATAATTTATTGGAGAGTTGATGTAAAGCATTTATAAAGCTTCTTAAGTTGCTAGAAATAACAAAAGATATTATACATTCCAGGTCTTCGCTGATTCTGTTGGTGGGCGTGTTCTTGAGCAGTGAAATATTCAAGTTCGTCGTGTTTGTGTCGACATACCCTGAAGTAATGATATATCTCGCAGGATTAGCCATCGTCGGCGGTTTGGGACAATTATTCATATTCTATATGGTAAGAGTTGAGTCCTATAGTTCATTTTCTATTTATTTTGAGTCTGCACAAAAAGATGAACACATTACATGTTGCATAAAACATGGGCAACATCAGGTATTAAGTAGGTGTCTTTCTTCTCTAATAGGAGTTCACAGCACGCATAATAAAGTTCACAATTAAGCTAACAAAGATAAAATATTAATATTGCACTCCCGGATACCTGAATCAATTCGCCCTGCATATTTTAAATAATGGTAGTACAAAGACAATAATCTTGTGGTTTTGAAGTCAGTCACTTACTATCATTTCTGTTTGTCACCGTACTGCTGTCATAAGAGTTTGTGACCAACGGAACAAGTCCTAACACTATGTCTGCTGTAAGTTCTCATAGTTGTTTAGGCTGCAACAGCAGATCAAAATTACCACATTATTATAGTGTAAAGAATTTCAAACATTATGGAGCCGACAATACTTTGCGGTTATTTTAATCAAATCAGTTTTATTCCGTGTGGTGCCAGACGTAAATAATAAAGAATAGCATCACACCATTTCTTCCCGTGGGTGTCGTAAAAGGCGACTAAGGGAGTTACTAGAGAATGGGCAGCAGCGTTCTCTATGCATTTTACAACCATACTGCGATCGCCAATCCTTCTGCCAAGCGTGGCGATTATGGCAAACCCCCCAAATTGTGGGAGGGCTATGTTCAGCAGTGGAAGTTTATTGCCTGAAATGATGATGATGATTTTAGTCAAACAACTTCTCAGTCCGTTCACAGTCATTTTACCTCTAAATCAAAATATTTTATTTCACATAAATCTACATGGGCACCAGTGGCGAAAGCACCATATAACACGATTCCTACCGGCTTGCCTTCGGGGATTCGCATTGGTAACTCTATCACTATTAAAAATACAATAGTATGTAAATAGTGGCTACTATTGTCAATAAATATAGTTACACTACGGGTATTTAATTCACCATAACATTCAAACATCAGAAAAGGTTATTTATAGCTTTGTATTACAACAAAAGAGAAATGTTCTAAATTAACCCGGCGCCAAAACGTCATAATCGGGAACTAAAAATTCATACAACAGCGATCCCGTAATGATGCCACTTTAGGTCACGTGGCACCGCTTGATATGTACGAGAGCAAGCCGCTGTACAACGGGTTATGACAGAAACAGGTATAGAAAAATGCGTCAGCGAGAACGAGATAGAGAAATATTTCATATTTTATTCTGTTTTCAGCTGTTCAATTTAATTGTATTTAATTCATTACATTCCTATATTAATTTTAGAATGATAGTAAGTATTCTTTATTGATGAGTCAGTAAGTTAAAGCAGACTTCGCTTCGGCTTCTCTTATAGAAAAATTTACACCTCGCCGCTGATGGGCACTTTTGAAACATCAGGAGATAAGCGCATGGTTCCATTTGGTTGATTCCTATGGAGTAGAGCCAACAAGAAACTTCACAGTTACTCTTTTAAAAATAATTGGCTTTTACAATGGTTAAAAATTACAATGTTAATAGGTATGAGAGGACAGTGTAGGCCTAGGTAATACGTAGAACGGGCTGGTGTCCGCAACTCCACGCTTGAGCACGTATTTTACGTACGGGTGGGAAATCGGTTATTCTATCCACCCCAGCTCCTCGAGGAAGGTCAACAACGCCTTGATGTTACTGACTATCTCACGTAGGATACCTGGGTTACCGAAGTAATTAGCCTATGTGGCGATTGCCGGGCAGTTTAGTAGCACGTGCGCTGCTGTCTCGTCGTCCTCAATGCAGGCCCTGCACATCAGACTGTCTGTTACTCCTATGACAAAGAGATGTTTATTAAACTACCCATGGCCAGTTATGGCTGCTCTAACTGTACGCAGCTGTTGTTTATTTAAGCGCAGAACCTGTTCTGTGAAGCGGGCATCGATAGAAGGTACTGCCCTTTGGCCTGTCTGCACTCACTTTGGTCCAACCATAGTTTAAGATGTCTGGTACGTTTTCTTACTAGAGAGCGTAGGGTTACGCGAAGGGGAGTGGCGCGATGGGTTCTGGTCCCACCGGTGTTATGTTCGACCCCCTTCTGGCAAGTTCATCAGCTGCATCGTTGCTTAGCGAACCGCTGTGTCCTTTTATCCTTTGAATGGTTATGTTATTGAGGCTTGCCACCTAGTAGAGGCGCTGGTGGCACTCGTATATCAGCCCAGAGTCAACTGAGTGGCTGTTCAGCGTTTGCAGAACAGCCATGCTGTCTGAGAGTATGCGTATCAAGTGGTCTTTCACCGCCCGGGCCAGTGTAGGCCTATCAACAAGTGCCAGAAACTTAATAAAATAGAAAAATGTCTACAGTCTACAACATTCTCACATTTACAAAATATAAAAGAATCTACATAAATGAAATACATATAAAACCTACATAAACACAACTAGAACCTTATAGTACTTTTTATTGTTTTTTAAAGTATTTACCACGTAGCTTAATACACTTTTCCATTCGCTCAAATCAGTTATTATAACATTTATTCCATTCTAAAGTAAAAAAAAAGCCATTTTGAACACCTGGGGGTGTTCAAAATGGCTGACTTGAAAGCGTCGACTGCTTCTTCACCGGACTGCAACCTTTGACCACGAAGATTTTTCTTAATTTTATGAAATGTAAAGAAATCGTTAGGGCTTAGGTCAGAACTGTATGGAGGATGGTCAAGAATTTCTACTTTTTCCTGCTTCAAATACTCAATCGTTTCACGAGCGCTGTGTGAGCTTGCGTTGTCGTGGTCCAGGATGATACGTCGCTTTGAGTTAGATTTTCGAAGTTTGGCGATGACTTGTGGTAAACAAAATGTGGTATACCATTCTGCGTTAAGAACGCGGCGCCTAAACTCGCTAACCACGAGCCGACGCTAAGGCAAAATTCGGTCGGAATATTGCTATCTCTGTTTGACAATAGAAGGCCAACGATGACGCGGTATGCAGCCGTGTGTGAGTGAGTAGTTGTACCTACCCTTTATTCATAACGACTCGACGCATTTTTATTTACTAGTAATTATAAGTATGTTCGTTATTTGCTTTATTTTTGTTGACTACTCTGGGGAATCGTTAGTAAATGTACAGACTAGTAATGCGTTTTGTGGACCAATTGGTCGGTATCTCAAATTATTACAATATTTCGAGATCTAGGCCTTTTGTACAGTCTTACATACCTATCCTAACTTGGTACTTGTAAACCAATGTATAATAATGTTGTTTTCAACACACTTGCTCGTAAAGTGAGCCTTAGTATATCGTTCTTAGGGCCATAAACCGAACTATAACATACACGTGCATAATAATATTACACACTAGTGCATAATAGAATGATCCCTACAAAGTTAAGTTAGTACCTAACTGCAAATTATATGCGAGTAAACAGAGCATTTTCAATTTAACCGGGTAATACAGTTTTTTTTTTTTTTTTTGTAACAACAAAGAGGTTTTATGCCACCGAAAATCTATTTACATTTTTGAAATAAATAAATGTGTCCCTAATTAAGACGAAAAAACATTTATTATTATCAAATTATTTATAATTCACAATAATTTCTTATAAAATATTTGCATTTTATCACAAAAATTATCATTTTGAAGTAGGCTGTATGGCTGTAATCAATCAACTTACATTTGGCGCGTGCAAAAAAAAAAAATTGCGCGCCATTTCCCAATTTTCCCCTAATTTTCATATTTTGTTTGTATCGCATTTGTTGCTGTGTGGTAAATAATTATTTCCTCGCAAGTGTGTTGAAAAACGTCGTATGATACACGTGTGTATTGATGATTACCGTCCTCGGCTCTCTTAAGACCCTCACCTGACGGCTCGGGTCTCAATGGCGCCTCAGCGGTAATCACCAACATTACACACTTGTACCATAATGTACTATTGCGGTCTTCTATAAATTCATACATGAACGTTGTGAGTCCAACTCATATTTATGTTAGTAAGTATTCTTTTTACTAAATTGTTATCACTACATATTATAAAACAAAGTCCCCGCCGCGTCTGCCTACTTCCGAAGAACTCAAAAAATGTTCAACGGATTTTCATGCGGTTTTCACCAATCGATAGAGTGATTTATGAGGAAGGTTTAGATGCATTTTCTAACCTCCATACGGGCGAAGTCGCCGGCAAAAGCTACCTACTTACAAATAATGAATACAAGTCACTAAAAGTGTTACGCAAAATATTAGTAACAGACAAATATTCCAAAAATTTATACATATTTACGTGATGTGCAGATATAAAAGAGGATAAATAAAAAACAAAGAATCTTAATTAACATTTATGTTTAATGTACACGTTACTCTCCTAAGCTAAGCTAGGTTTAGAATCAGCACTTTTCGAACGTGAAAATTACATAAAATAGTCCTACAAACCGCCCGCCCGTCACCAATTCCTAGTGCTTTATCTGAGAAGAAGCGGCGCAACAAACTCCCCAGCAGCACAGCTTTCTGTTTAGTTACATAAACTTGATTCTATACAATAGTAGGTAGGCAAAGTAATTACGAGGCACAGAATATTACAATACATTATTTACCATATCTGCAAGAGCAGTGGTGGCCCGGTGGTAATGGCCCCCACTTACGAGTTATAGGTAGCGGGTTCGAACCCAGGGACGCGCTTTACTTTGTATAAATAATTTCATCAACATTGCTCTCGCACCGGTAAAGAAAAACATCGTGAGGAAACCGGCATGTCTTAGAATTAAAAAATCGAAGACATCAGACATCTACCAATCCGCACTGGGCCCGCGTGGTAGATTACGGCCCATTCCCTCTCAGAAAGGAGGCTTTGATCCCAGCAGTGGGAACGTTATAGACTGATTATGTATTTGCCATATGTCAGCTAGCTATGCCATATACCAACAAATAAATAAAAACTGGTGAAGGATAGTAGAAGTAGGTTTAAATAGTGTGTGTAACACAATAAATGAACATTACGATAATAAATTGTTCAGAATCGTTTACAGAATTGATTTCTGTTATTTTCAATACTGGCAATTATTTATCCCAGAAATTAAAACTACGTTAATTATGGTGAAACTCACGTTCCGACGGACGTAATAAGATCGCATTTTCAACTGTCGGTGTTGAACCGAGCATTGAGAATACAACACAGTGCAGCGCGGGTGAGTCTCAGCACGTCGAAACACAGTTGGATTTTCACCTCTTGGCGCTGAGCAGTATCTTGAAGACCCAGTGCACGAAAATAACCAACCGCGATTTTATTACGTCCATGGGGACGTGTATAACGTATTACATTAAGAGCGTTAACGTCGATTTTGGTTGTTTGACCCAAAAAGCGTACTTTTCAAACCATTTAATCACCTCATAAAACGTATCTAACGAAAGTGTGAATAACTAAATATTGTTGGAAATATTTCGGTCTGAAAAGTTGACTGAAAACCTTTTTACATTAATAAAGTATTCGTGAATTCTAACCAGATAAACAAACAGTGTTTTCTAAAATCCTTTTACAGTAGTCATTTCGAAGCTTAAAATATCCGAAACCAGTAATAAAATTGACAAACTAATAAACATATTTAATTGTTCACATCCTTGAGCAAAAAACTGAGAGAGACTTTTTTGATTTTCAGCGCCTAACATAATAAATAAAACAATAAACAAAGTGAAATTAACAAGAAAAAGCAGTTGCTAAATTCATTTTTTCTTCCAATAAATCTTATTTAATTTTACAAAATAAAGGTGTATTGTAATATAAGAACATCTTCTTTAAAACTTGCAATAAAAAATTTCAACTAAATTAGTTTTATTATTTTTCTACAATTATTTTAAAACTACTATAAAACCGTGCGCGGTAATAATTTTAAATCAGTCCGCCGCGAGGCTGTTCAAAGAGTGGACGTATCGCTCAGTGCTCTACGCGTGACCTCTCCCGACCCTTGGCATCGAGTGAGTTTATAGTGCGATATAACAATCTTGGGTTGGTAAGTAAAATAATTATTTTTTATTTAGATAATTGAAAACAATGTTTTTCGAAACAACAAAAATTGTTTCAGGTGCCATGGGGAATTAGAGTAAAAAAACGAAACTAGTTTTATCGAGGAAAAGGAAGAGACTCAATCAAGAGGTTTTAGCTAAAGCTAGGGCTAAAAGGTTGGGTAAAATAATATTTTGTATAGCACTTGATTTGTTATCTTTGTTGATCGAAGTTTGCTATATAAGGTCCTCGTTTATTAATTTATTTCCTTCTAGGGGGTGATTGTACTACTCAAATACATTTTTTTTTTCTAAACGATCAATTTCGAAATTGCAAAAAACAATACTTCCTCAAACTAAACCGTTGATCATCTGATTTTTTTTTAACTTGCATTGTAATAATAATAATTTATTTGATTTGATTTAATTTAAACTTTATTTCTTCTTTTTAGAGAATTTAACTAAAAGCTTGTTTTTAAAAATGTTTTTAGGGTTCCGTAGTGAAAGAGGAACCATTTATAGTTTCGCTAAGTCTGTCTGTCTGTCCGACCGCGGCTTAGCTCAGAGACCCTTAGTACTAGAAAGCTGGAATTCAACATGAGTAAACATATTAATCACGCAGACAAAGGGGTAAAATAAAATCCTGTTTTTTTATCTTCAGGCATTGTAAAGAAAATAATGTTGTTGTGAGTACGGAAGATGTTAAAATCCAAAATGAGGTAAAGGTAAAGCACAACTAACGTATTTTTTATTTACAATTTCATATTTACGTATGGGATTACATCTATCTTTTTTTTTTTCAGGACTTAGCCTCGTCTTCCAAAACCAGCTTGTCGATGTGTGGAACACACGTGTTGGTTATCTTTCAAAGTCGGTAAAGGAAAACATTTAAATCTACATACAAGTGCTATATATATAATAAATATCTGTATATATAAAAATGAATCCTTATTTCCCTTGGTCACGCCATCACGCGTGAACGGCTGGAGCGTTTTCACTTTTTTCTTGTTTGTTGTGTTTGTTATTGTCAGGAGAAGGTTCTTATGAAAGCAAAAATTAAAAAAAAATGCGCGGAAAATTAGAAAATTAAGAATACAAAGTCCACCTAACATGGGTGTTTGATAGCTAGAAAACGCTTTATGTCTTCGAAGTACCAGGCTGGCATAACTTGGTAGGAGTTCACCTAACATGGGTGTGTGGTAGCTAGAAAACACTTTATGTCTTGGAAGTACTAGGTTGGCAAAATTTGGTAGGAGCACACCTATCATGGGTGTGTGGTAGCTAGAAAACCATTTGTCTTCGAACTACCAGGTTGCCATAACTTGGTAGGAAGTCACCTAACATGGGTGTGTGGTATCTAGAAAACGCTTTATGTCTTGGAAGTACTAGGTTGGCATAATTTGGTAGGAGCTCACCTATCATGGGTGTGTGGTAGCTAGAAAACGCTTTATGTCTTTGAAGTACCAGTTTGTCATAACTTGGTCTAACATGGGTATATGGTACTTGGTGCTCTTTGCTTTGTGTTGGTGGGATCTGATAAGTTAACACAACATTTATTGATTCTGAGGCGGTACGAAGTTCGCTGGGTCAGCTAGTAATATTATAAATAAAGAATTCTTCGATATTGAAATATTTTATTTTAAAACTAGAATACTTAATAATTTGCTAGAGGACCATCGCGACTTCCTACGACTTCAAAATGATGAACCCCCTTATTTTTTTTTTTTTTCAGGATGGGAAATCATCAAATGACTTCTCCCGCTCTGGGCGGAGCGGGAGGGCGTGTCAGACTTTTACTGACTAAAACCCACCCGTGTTCCATCAGTTGCCCATGTGCCAGGGTCACGGTGTCTCTTTCGAACAATCACGCGACCCCGGCAGGCATCGGTCCTAGTAGACCCCTACAATGAACTCCCTTCATTATGATTTTTTCATGTCCTTTTTTATCAAATGAGCAATTTTTAATCAAAATTCATTTAGTAGTTTTTGTGAAAGAGTAACAAAATATGTACATCTACTCATCCATAAATAAACTCTCAAACTTGCGCGTTTATAATTATTATTTGAAAATATGATCTGTATGGTATTCTGATGTGTAATCGATATGAATTGAAGTTTCATCAAAATTCGTTCAGTAGTTCTTACGGTAAATTGTTAAAATCATTCATCCATACATCCTCACAAACCTTTGTGTTTATAATATTATTCGTAGTAGGATTTTACATTTGTACAATATTTCTAACTTTTCTCCCCTAAATAGTACCTACTTACTATACTACGTATCCAAAATTGCATTTTTATTTCACAAGCATGTAATAAAAATAAGAATAGTAAATAAAAATCAACTGACGATTAAATAAGTAAGTATCATTAAACATTACGGATCAACTTGGGTTAGTTTGACTATAATGACGAGCAGCACACCAACTCTACGCACACAGTTATGCGCGTATCTGTGTGAGTGGAAGGAGCACTGCAATTACCTAAACTTGGTGCCGTGGATTTCACGTTAACGCTCTTAACGTAGTCATAACATAATTAACCTATACCTAGATAGGTAGGTAAATACCAACTTATGCAATTCGCTCAAACTTCATTTAAGCTCAGTTTTTTTAAAAAAAAAACGTCACCATATCCTAGATAAATACTGTCTAAAGCCGAATATCATCTTAAAATGGTGGAAATATGCTCAAGTTGCAAATGATTTTGGTATTACGTTTGTATGGACAGATTGTCCGTCGCCGGGACCTTAATTGTTCTACGATCTTCAAGTGCAATAGTCGCAACATGGCCGGTTTTTCCAACAAACGTGGTCACCATCTTCTTTGAAGTGCTTCGAGAACGAACAACTTTAGTCGGCTTTGGCTCGTCTTGAAAGACCCAGATTGTTGATTGTTGTTTGGAATCAGGATCGTAGGCATAGATCCAAGATCCGTTACCACTGATGATGTCGTAGACATGATTTGACTCTCCTTGGTTGAACCTTTACAGATTTTTCTTACACCATCTGACGCGGGCCGCCTTGTGATCGTCGGAAAGCAGATGCGGTATCCAACGGCAAACTAGCTTTCTCACACCAAACGCTTCATGCAAGATCTTCTGAATGGTTGTCCCTGAGATGCCTAATAGAGCCTCTTTCTCTCGATATGTCACATGACGATCTTCGAGAATTAATATTATTAATTGTCTCACAGCAATGATTTTATCTTCAGTGAAGGCGGATTTTGGGCGCCCTTCGTGAGATTTGTCACTAACACTCGTATGTCCACGCTGGAATTCTAAATACTAGCGTTCGACAGTCCACAGACATGGGGCTTCATCACTGAACACAGATGTTAGCTCTTCAAAACACTGAAGCCGTGTCAGGCCTCTTCGAAAGTCGTAGAAAATTATTGCTCGAACATTTTCCTTAGAAAGATTCATTTTCTTACATAACCTGACAGATTCCAATCGACGCTGTGACTTAACAATAGCATTCATCCTAATACTTTTAACTGTTTTGACATTCAAAATTTAAACACATTCGAATATAGGACAGTTCCAAATTCAAAATTGGCGGAAAATATGGTAACGACAGAACTTAAAAGGCATGCCTAGTAAATGAAATACATTTAAATCAAATAACATGATTGCCACACAAGCACACATATTAATAAACAGTAACATCGTCATTTGGGAGCAGTTAATATACATTTACGTAGTTGTGCCGTTAATGAAGTTCCAGGGTAGCCGCATGTGCAGAAGGAATTATTGCTAAACTTCCTTGCCTTGAACTTAGTCTTCTTTACATATTATAAAATAAAGTCACTTCGCTGTCTGTCTGTCCCTATGTATGCTTATATCTTTAAAACTACGCAACGGATTTTGATGCAGGTTTTTTTAATAGATAGAGTGATTCAAGAGGAAGGTTTATATGTATATAACATGCATAATATAGTAAAGAAACGCTGATAATTTTAGAGGTTTCTAATGTGATGTCATAAATAAACACATTTTTTTGCGCTTACATTGCGAACGCTGGCTGAACCCTACGAAATAGCTTAAAATAATGTACTACAGTATTGTACTCCTTAAAAAGTTCTACAAAAAAGTCCGCGATGGTATATGTCTAACTCTTAGGGATAACCCATAATAACCATTTTTATCCTTTACTTTTTACGAGAAATAATGGCTTATTTATGAATGCGATTTTAAGCAATACAGCATTAATCCTTAAATAAATTGTGCATTTCATGTAGATCAAAATTGCCCTTTACAGCATATCATTAAAATTAATATTTTAGAAGATATCAGAGATTATAATAAAATCGCCGCAGACCGGCTAGCGGGCCTTCCCGCGGCTTCATAGTAAATGCGAATATCATGTGTGTTCGAAGTACTCAAAATAAACCTAATTGTATTATTCCAAGTAAGAGACCGCGAAATATTGCTTAGATGTTTAGATTTTTGGATGGATTTGGATTTTTGGTTATCCTGGATACTTACCATATACATAGGATACTTTATCCCGGTAGTAGGTTTCCGAGTGATATTTTCCGAAAGCTATACGGGCGAAGCCACTGGCAAAAGTACTATTCTTATAACTATGTTTAATTTGGTGTCTGGTAAATAATTGAGTGTCTGTATAGGTAGAATTCCCCATTTCTTCCCGTGGGTGTCGTAAAAGGCGACTAAGGTACTTACTAGAGAATGGGCAGCAGCGTTCTCTATGCATTTTACCACCATACTGCGATCACCAACCCGCCTGCCAAGCGTGGCGATTATGGCAAAGCCCCCCAAATTGGGGGAGGCCTAAGTCCAGCAGTGGACGTCTTACGGCTGAAATGATGATGATGATAGGTAGAATAGGAGCGTTAAGAAAAACCAGTAAGACTTATATTCAATTCAATCCAGCCCTATGTCGCAGTCTTCTTACTCTGAATACTATTCGTTTTATTTTAAGTACATCAAACACACAAGATATGTAAGGATCGTAGCAGGTGGCGTTCCGTAGTTTCTGCCTACCCCCATGGGAAAAAGGCGTAATTTTATGTATGTATAACATGGATTCATACATTCTTACCGCGGTAGTACGTCCTCTTGCGATAATTTCCGACATACACGCGGGCGAAGCCGCGGGCAAAAGCTAGTTTATCATAAAATATGCTTTTTTCATAAGGACACGTTTGATGTGTGTTAAGCTTTCCATCGCTAAGTTTTGTAACCGACTTTGGCAACTTGTTGTAGAAGTAGATACCGTTTATGAGAAATGACTGGCTAGATTTAGTTAATCTAAATTTAGGTATCACAAATTATTTTTTTTTCAAAATCAGGATTTTTAGACTTGGCAAACAGGTTTTTGCAATTTTGGGCCTGGTGGATTTGGACCGCTCCTCATAGTTCATAGTGAGGAAGTCTCTATCCCAGCAGGGGTTCCACAACGGGCTGATAATGCTAAATAGGATAAAACTAACAGGAATATAAACATAATGCAACTCAACGGAATTCCAGGTGGCAGAGTACGGCCCACTCCCATGCTCTGTGGTGACGACGACGAGGAAGTTCTTCACGGTGCTGATGTCCGTCATCATATTCGGCAACGTGTTGCTGCCGCGACAGTGGTTTGGAGCTGTCCTAGTATTCGCAGGTATGGCGTTATGAAATGTAAAATATGTAGCTGCGTAGGTTGCTTCATAAGTCTTGCACTATGAGAGACCTAGCAAGTTTTTACTTGTTTGATTGATTGTATAAATAAGTAAAAAGACTAACAAGTTCTAACGTGCACACAACTTCTTGCTGTGCTCACTTGCTCAGTCTGTTTATTGTATTATTTGTGGAAAGCTGTTTAACCTTTTGAGTGTCTTAAGGTGAATGCTCTAACCTACCCGCGAAATTCAAATTTTCTAACGTTTTTTGCAATTTGCAAGCCAGTGCTAGGTTGTATGTTGGTTAAAATATTATTCGCGGCTGTAAGACATATGTAGTTACAGAATTATAATCATCAACATAGTGCTCTAAGTTCATAAAGCTGTAGGAATGACATTTTCTGTTATTTTTTTGTTCCTAGGCCTTTATGAACTTGGAGGGCTGTATTGGTGATTTTGATGATTATAAATTCTGTAACTACATACATCTTACAGTCGCGTAAAAAGGGTGGTGTGAATCCAACACCACCCGTGTTGGATTCACACCACCCTTTTTATAAGACAGGAGAGCTGTGGTGGCCCAGTGGAAACGGCCTCGACTTACGACTAGTAGGTCGTGAGTTCGAAGCCAAGCAGGCGCTTTACTTTGTGTACATTATTTTATCACCACTGCTCTCAAAACGGTGAAGGAATCGTGAGGAAATCCACATGTCTTAGAACTAAAAATTCGAGGACATGTGACATCTACCAACGGGGCCCGCGTGGTGGATTACAGCCCACTCCCTCTCACTGAGAGGAGGCCTGAGTCCCTAAGGCTCCTATAATATTTCTGTTTCTATAGCAATGAAAGATTATGGCGTGAGGTTGAATATTTTTGATCATGCACTTTAAATATTTAGTAATTAAATATACCCAACGCCACTGACACTTCTGTTGCATGCTTATGGCTAGTAAAATAAATAACACGTTGCGATTTCTTTAGCCATCAGTCTAAAGAACAGATATCATAATTTGTTTAAAAGGCGGTTCTCAATTCGTCTGTCTAGTGCAGTGGGAACATTATATGAAGATTCACAGAAGAGCACAGGTCTGGTTTCTGTCACATATGCCTGATACACAGGGAGTTGTTAACCTCACGCTATAAATGAGCTGAAGGGATTGCAACCAAAGTCACGCCGCAGTATTTGGCATTTTCAACACGACAACGCGCCGGCACCTACTCAGGAGTTTTTGACCCAATCGGGGTTCAGACTGTTGGATCATCCTCGCTAAAGCACGGACCTTGCGCCGTGTGACTTTGGACTCTTTCCTTTCAAACAAAATTAATTTAAAGGCCAAAAGATTGCAACTGAGGAGGAATTATTAGGTGCTTGGGACAATGCCTGTGCTTCCATTTCAAATGGCTAGAGATTTTTAATAGTTTGTTTGTACGTATGTATAGATTGTGACGATAAATGTTTAGAAAAATGAGAATATTTATATGTCCTTTTGCCATACTTTTGGAGTAACCTACGTAATAATATCGTACCGACTTCGGTTATGGCCCCAGTCAAGTACGATGAGGATAGTGTTGTTCGTTATCATTTTTTCTCAGCTATGTAAGGCCATCTAGATTTAAAAATATTGACAAACGAAATATTGACGTGTAAAAGTATCTTATAAGATCTACTTTATGTAGATGTTACGGCTAAAGGTGGGTGTGAACATAAACTTAAGGTTAGCCGGCTAAACTTAGGTTTATCTTTGAGAAGCAGCTAAAGTTCGATATCATGTTAGTTTGTGTCGTGATATTCCATCTTTAGCCGGCTAATGTGCACATTAACCGAAACGAAACGGCTAAAAATGTATTCGATGGACGCGCCGGGTCGGCGGAGGGCTTGAGGGGGCGGTGGGGAGACCATTTTATTTTGTAATTTTAAATACCTACAGAAATATCTGTATGAACAAATGGTTTCTTATTATTTTGTTTGAATGACTAGAATTTTAAGTAATTAACACTGCAGAAGTTTTATTTTGTTATAAGTTACATTGAAGTGCTAATAATAGTTGATGTTGTCATGGCAACCAGACAACAAATCGTGATAAACGTATATCATTTCGATACAGTTATCATGATTTGTTGTCTAGTTGCCATGACTGTAATGTAAATTCAATGTAATAATTTTGCGTATTTCTGCTCCTGTTATGAACAAATCGTTCCTAATTATTTTATTTTAATGATTAGGTAGATATTGTTTTAAGTAATTAATATTTTGTAATTGTAATAATTGTAATGTTGAATACCTAAATAGGTTCATTAAAGTACGTGTCATGAGAGTGATTATTTTTTAATAAAAGTTTTCGTGTCAAAATAATAATCACATTAAGCCTCCTACAAACCGGCGCGACGCGGCAGCGCGACGCGACACTCGTAGAACAATTTTTATGTGAACTTCATGGAAATTGTTCTACAAGAATCGCGTCGCGCTGTCGCGTCGCGCCGGTCTGAATAAGCCTTTAACATTATTGCATTGTTTCATTTTTCATTCTACATTTTTAGCCAAGGGCCTCCAGTTACACTTAAGTTTAGCCGGCTAAAGATAGAAGAAACTAACATTAACATCTCCTCGAAGATAAACCTAAGTTTAGCCGGCTAATCTTAAGTTTATGTTCACACCCACCTTTTGCCGTAACATATATAACATTTCATTTCATAGATTCACAAAAACGGCGCTCACCTCGTAAAATTGTTGCACGGTACGGGCAAGTTAGTTGCTGATCAAAACTGGTATAGATGTAAACATCGCGTACAATAAAACCGCATTCAATACTAACATTAAAATTTTGTATTTTATTTCAATAATACAAAATTGTCATGACAGTTAATAAAAATCATGAGAAGACGTTCAATAAAGTTGTATTAAATATATAGCAGCGCAAAAACTGACAATACCTACCTGAATCAATTATACAAGGACGTGCAGCTCTGTTTAGACGAGGGAAAACTTGTATGCCATAATCGCCTTGCAATTATTTAATGGCAAAACTTGCATATGATATATGATCGTCACATGATCGTTTAGTGTGCGAGATGAGTTCAGATTCACTGACAGAGCCCACGGCCGCTTTGTGGACTTCAGTTCGCTTTGGATGACAGGCTGCGCTGTGGCTAACGATGTAATTATTATCCTCTGCAGGCGTAGCATGGGCACTGTCTTGTCGACGGAAGAGTAGACAATATTGACGTTCCGTGTAGACGACACAGCAAAGTAGAAAGTGTCGGAATACGTTGTTTTCTCAGAATGGTTCTTTTTTCTGTTAGGTTCTCAATTTTTACTAAAATTAAGTCAAGTGTTTATAGACAACTACAACAATTTTTCTCAAAGTGGTACCGTATTTTGGAACAAAAATATATTAAAGTAATATCGGCACCATTTTCTTGGTAATGCCCTATTAACTAAATGATCTAAAATAATAGAAGATAGCTTTGGTCTTCTAATATCACAGTTTGGCGTTCAAAACGCTCTCCTGTAAAATCACGATTTTGTAGATAACCGTTATACTTTGTGGCCGTCGAGTAGAAAGTTTTCTACTATCTTTAGCATGGCGATTACAAAATCAAATTGTCATCAATACCTTAGACAACTCTCAGCTGTCAGTTTGATTTTGACAGTTTGCATAGAAAACTTTCTTCTGAAATATTCTACATCTGTATGGACGTTGATAGAGATCGTGAGAAACGAATGACAACATGACAGATTGTAGAAGGATTTCTAAGGTGCGATTTCAAAAATAGAGAAATGAACTGTCACTTTGTATAGAAAGAGCTGTGTCTATTCTTCGTAGAAATAGAAAGCGTCTTGCTACGCCTGCTGGTATGCACGTTCTCTAAATACCGAAATGGACCACTAACTTCATCTTTGTAAGTGACTGATTCTTTGACAATTCAAAAGTGCCTCTTGGTTTAATTGAAATAAATGCACTAAGTATGTTTTTTTGTTTTGTTTTCAGGCTTGTTCCTAGACATGTTCTACAGCAAAGGCAAGCAGTCGCAGAAAAGAGTGGCGGGAAAATGATGGAAAATTAAACACAGTATTGAGGCTAGCAAAAAGAAATTGAGCAATAAGTAATGGACATTACTTTAGTAATTTCAGTAACACGTGATGTTACTGAAATTACTAAAATAATGTCGGAGGATTCTAACCTACTCTCCGAATGTATTGAACAATGACGTGCCGCAATGCCGTGAGTTCGGTTCCCAATTTACCTTTGCATATGCCACATTACACTGTGTTCAAATAGCTTATACTTTAAAACTTATGATTTTTAGTAATACCGCCGTATCACCTAAAGTTTCAAGCCGCGAGACTCCTCCCTCCCAAATTAACTACAAAAAAGCAAAAGTTGTGCATGCCTTTTGATGTCGTTGGTGAGCCGTGCTGAATAAATATTCTTATTTATTCAGCTCGGCACATCAACGACACTTACAGCACTTAGAATACTATTTATGAAAACTTATTAGTGTGTGTAAGAGCCCAAAATGCTATCTTAATACATATGTACATTCCTCTACTACTCATAGGTTCATTATTATATTTATTCTTCTAGCTACATATTGGAAACTGAGCTGCTATGTGCAGCGATAATTATTAAATATTTCATGGAACAAGGTTTTTATAAGGTTCCATAAAATAACGAAATTAGAAATGGCGGGCCGCTCCTGCCTTTTGCTTGTAAAATGTAATACTAGAAAAGTATTACATTTTACGGTTTTGTGCATTTGTAATGCCAAAGAAACTTTTAAGTTTGCCGCAAAAAGTTTGTTTCTTGATGATTTGCATTATTAATGCCACGTGACCATTGTTCTAAGTTTATCTCATTATTGCGCAAAAATATGATTAAAACTAAAATCATTTACAAAGTCTCTAATTCGCATTTTATGTCACGTAACCTATGATTTTGGTTCTACGCCGTTATTTCTATAAAAATGAAATATTTCTATAATAATTTAGAAAATAATGTAAAAAAACTCATAACCATTCCGCAAAACCAAATTCATGGTATTTTGCTTAGTCTCAACGACCTTATTATTTATTCCATTTTGAAGTGAACTCTGTAAGCATTTCAACGTAACATAAGTAGCAAACAAATATTTTAATAGTTAAGTAGATTTTTTAAATGTCTTTTATAAGATGCTTTCTTGTTCAAAAATCTTGGACAAAGAATGTTAAACTTCTTGGCCCTTACGTATTTATAAATACAAATAGGGAATCCATTTTTTTACTATTATAAATAAGCAACACAGACGGCGGACTGTTCGTGCGATTCTGACAAGTAACCCTACCCAACTGTCACCCACCCCCTAGGTTTATAAGGGTTGTAACGGTTTGTGGGGATAAGTTATATTAGGGTTAAGGTAGGTTAGCCTATCTGTGGTCCAGATCGTAATGTTCTGATTGAAAAGCAGTCGAATAAACTCACTCTACCCAGAGTTACGTGGGTTAGCCTACTTAGGGGTTATTAGGGGTGGTTTCTACCCCTAAAAAGTGGATTCCGGAAAAATAAAAAACCACAGGTTCAATATTTTTTAGTGTTATATCGATGTGCAAAGTTTCATTCTGATCGGTGGGTGAGAGTTGGGTAGGGTTACGTGTTAATGGACCTAAAATTAAATGATTTATCTGTAACACTTACGCAAAGACGTCTTTTTGTGCATCGTGTCGTTTTACGTGTTAGTTGACAGATATCAAATTCAAAACTGTCTGCCCTCTGCGTAAAGCCTTAACGTGTGTGATTTTTGTATGAAAATAATAATTATATTTTATACATATTTATACTACACTTTGAGTGTATTCTTTTCTTAGAAGTTTAAAGTGCAGTGACTATTGTGCGCCCTTTTCTGACTGTTTACGCTGTGAGGTCTCATATGACGGTTGGTGAACTTATTTTGTTCGTGTATTCACGTTCGTCCCACCAGTGGGACAACGGGGACGAACGGGAGTACACAATTTTATTCAAGGGTACAATTAGTTGCAAAAGCTAATCTTGAATTAAGAGTATTTTATACAACATTTATTTTTACTATTTTGTATAATATTTATTTTGACAATTTTATGTAATATACTAAATTTTTTAATTTTATGAACTGTTTTAGTTGTGAATTTTATATGTTTATTTTGACAAAATAATAAATGTTTGTCAGTTTTTTAAACATAGTTGAACATTGCTGTCTCTTCGTATTTATTATAAAATTGATACACAATTTACGTTTCAGTTACTCCAGTTCAAAAGGTCCTTCAGGGTAATTTATATGATTAATTTAAAGAAATATGTAATTTGTTTTTCTGTCATTGTAATTAATCGAAATATAACATTCAGGAACTACATTTAGTTTATAAATGTTCAGCCAGTATAATGTCTATTAGCGTTTGTAAAAGATAGCTTCGTAGTTGGTCTCTCTTCGAAGAAGTACACTTTTACTCGTTGTTTATAAAAACAAGAAATTAAATGAAATGAGACATCAGCGTTAGCAAGGCGTTCGATTTTGTCATATTTTAATTTGTACTGATGGTATGTAAATGGTTTTTGGTAAAATGTATAAGTGAAATAAACGAAATAAGCATAAGACATGAATAAGGCATATTATATGAATGAAAGCAGCGGCCCTGATTTACTAGTTGTAGGTCGTCAGTTCGAACCCGAAGCAGGGGCTTTTTTTGTGAAAATAATTTCATTATTTGTATAAATAATGCTCTCAAAGCGGCGACATCAAACATCGTTAGGAAACCGACATGTCTTAGAACCCACAGTTTGAAAACATGTGATAACTACCAACCCATTATAGCCCACTCCCTATCGAAGAAAAGAGCAGCCTTCGCCCCAGCAGTGGGAACACTATAGGCTGATTATGTAAACGAAAACTAGGAACTGAGGTTTTAACAGGGTTTTGGATAAGTGTTAGTTATAATTAACCGCTGTTTTGTATAATTCATCCTATCTTTAGACTTTAGCTTGCCCCGTTGTAAAAGACTTCTATAAAGTGCTACCCTTTTTTATAGCTACAACCCTGTTAATCATAATTATGCCCAAACTCGTCGACGGTCGACATAACTTAAACGAATTAGCTAATGTATTCAATTGAAAATGTGCTAAAAACTATTACTATAGTCTTGCAATATTGTTTTAGTAATATAGATACATACACGTTTTTTGACCGACACAATCAACGGATTAACGGCCGTGTCTATACACGGTAATCGCTAAGGCAGACTCAAGCGTCTCATTACTAGAAAAAAAAAATGTGCGTGAACAAGAGGCTCATATATGTTACACTTTTTAACACGTTAACTGCCATGGTATTTATTCCATAAATACGTTATTTATTCCAAAAACATGGCCGCCAGGCAGCAACGACACGTTCAGATTTGGTATGTGCTGTCGGTCATATAGTCCGGCAAGGCCTGAATGGAACAAAAAGTGTCGGACACATAGTCCGACGTGGTAGTTAACGTGTTAAAGCGTAATAGTTGTACGTTTTTGTAGTTCCTGAGTTTCATTGAATGTGTATTTAACACGCGATTACTGTGTATGGATGTAAGTCTGTGCTGCAACGATATATCATTGTTTTTAATTCAAATTCAGACAATTCTGCATACTGAAAACAAGGTTGTAAGCTAATTAGTAATGTAATATTGTGTGTTATAATTAAGGTAGTTCAGTATTTTATTAATTGAGCATGCATAGACGAAACTCCAAAGTCAAATCAGAAATAAATACTAATTGTAATTTTATTTAGCTGCTATAACTTTAGGTACCTACATTTTTCTTTATGTACAACCAAATACACTTAGTTACCGATTGCTATAATAAAAATATAATCATTTCAACATCATCATCACAGTAGATATCGATGCAGCGCCGTAGGACGCAATATAAGCATGTACCTAATGCGGGCGACACACGTTGACGACCAACCAGACGGATCTGGACGCCTACACACCTTCGGGAAAATCCGGTTATACCTTTAGTATAACCGGATTATCCCGGAGGTGTGTAGGCGTGAAGACCTCAGACTAGTAGTTATTTTTTTGATATTTCTTGGTACAAAGGACGGGTTTGGATTGACGGATTTGACCGGTAAAATCAGGGTCCTATTGACCCCGACAGACGACAGGTGAAAATCTAACAAATTTTACAAGTATGCTTCACACAGTTTTCTGCTTTATTAAACAGCAACTGTCGTCAAAATATGGATATTTTGACATATGTCGCATTGTCAGTTAAATTAAATAAGGCCCGATGATGAAGACCACCGTCTCGACGTGTGAGGTTCGCACAAGCCATAAGTTGATTACTAGCGTAACTTCTCTCTTCTTCCGAAGCGGCTTACTTTCTACTGTGTTATGGTGATGCTGAATTGACGTAGCATTTGATTAAGGTAATAAATAGTAGAGTTCTTAAAAACAAAAATAAAATGAGAATAAACATTTTTGACATGTACAAATTCATTGCGTTTTTTTAAAATCCTCACAGACCTTTTGTAGTTCGGCCGTTCAGTACTCTTATTTTAATCATTTTCATAAAAGGATATCGACGTCTATGCACCGTTTGCCTAAGCATCAACATAGACGTGAATTTACTTTCTGTGTTTTAAATAATGTATATATTGAATTGAAAGTAAGTTCAAATCACAGAGACCTCTAACAATCGTAAAAAAATCGCAAATGCTTTCGAATTATAAGGTTATAATTAAGCCAATAGAAACATGGTATTAACTTCGTTTGTTATGGAAATTACAGAAGGCGGAAGACAGGGTGTTGTGGCGCAGCATGGGAGAGGCCTATGTCCAGCAGTGGACTGCGAAAGAACTCAGTCTTGATTGATAGAAAATACATAAGATATTATATTTACATTAAGTTTAAAATATAATTGACGTCTTTCAGAAATAAAATACTTGTAATCTATCTATATATGTACCGTGTGGTGCCGGACGTAAAGAATAACACAACCCCATTTCTTCCCGTGGGTGTCGCAAAAGGCAACTAAGGGACTTACTAGAGAACGGGCAGCAACGTTCTCTATGCATTTTATCACCATACTGCGATCGCCAACCCGCCTGCCAAGCGTGGCGATTATGGCAAAGCCCTCCAAATTGGGGGAGGCCTAAGTCCAGCAGTGGACTTCTTACGGCTGAAATGATGATCTATATAAAAGAGTGTCGCCTACCTTACATCCCCCATACGATATTATGCCGTAGTGCTATCCAGAACTCTCTGGCCACAAACTTTGCAAGGGGTAGTGGCCTTAGAGATCAGTCCAGTGTTTACGGTCTCAGCCTAGTAGTAGCGGGCGGGGTTAGCGGACAGACAAATAGTATTATTAATGAAAAGTTAAAAGCGCGTATTTTGTGTAAAGGAGTTATTACAGAAGACCTCAGAATCAGGAATGATTATTCAATATTAGTTTTCGCCAGCGGCTGCGCTTGCGTGGACATCGGAAGTTATCCCACAGGAACGTACCTACTACCGGGATTAAAAAAGATCCTGTGTTATAATAATCCAGTTTATAAACTGTCTGTGTGCCAAATTTCATAAAAATTCGTTCTGCCGTTTCTGTGTGATTTAGTAGCAAACATTCAAATCATCTAGATATACACATATTGGAAGGATTGAGTTATAACTCAGGTATAAGGATGCCATGTTGGTCTAGTGGCCGCAAGCACGACTGCTGGGCCTGAGATCCTGAGTTCGACTCACAGGTCAGACAAAAGTATTATTTGGTTTTTCCCTCAGGAATGTCTCAGTAGCAGCCCGGAGTCTGGTTTTGTGCCTGAACGATGGTAGTAGGCTTACCCCCTACTGCGTGGTATTTAAGGGGATCCAGTGGTCCAGAAATTTCAAAATATCGTTTTTTTTGTCTCTTTTATATTTCGAAAGTATAGTATCTTAAGAATATACTGTGAAATTTTCATGTGGAAATTCCCAATATTATAGCTTCTACAGCCCATTAACCAGGTATAGAGCGGTCCGCGCGCTCCTCATGGGCAGGCAGTTGTCTCGACCCTTCCCCGAAAATATGTATACACCTGTATATAGTATCCATACTAATACTATAAATAGGAAAGTGTGTGTGTCTGTTTGTCCGTCTTTCACGGCAAATCGGAGCGACGAATTGACGTGGTTTTTTAAGTGGAGATAGTTGAAGGGATGGAGAGTGACGTAGGCTACTTTTTTGTCTCTTTCTAACCCCAACTTCCCTAAAATGGGGGGTGGAAGTTTGTATAGAGCAAAAAAAAATTGAGTAGGGGATGGAAAGTGTGAGATTGCTCTCTTATTACCTACACTATCCTGAGTCCTGCTCGATAGTTCTCGTAATCAAGGAAATTCAACAGAGAAAAATCTAAGAACCTACGATTTACCTTTCTATCTACTGCGGCCCTGCTTCTCAATTGTTTTAAACGGTCTTTTGAGTAGACCGTTGATCACGGAGACGTCAATTGATGATTTCTCACCCAAAAAAAAGAAAGTGTGGTACATCCCACAGCTAGATGAGCCAACGAACTTAAAAAGAAAGCTGGGAAATTCTGATGTGGAAAACGGAGAACAGAGTGTTGGGGCGTGGCCTGGAAGAGGACTATGTCTCAATGTGCGATAAGCTAAGTTAGTTGATTGATTGCTTCAAGAAAATGCCTGAATAAAAATAAAAATAAGACGTTTTGTTTGCTTATATACTCAAATAATAACACATTTATTTAATTAACATTTTTATTAATTTATACATTAAAATATTTTTTTTTACTAACATGGATTTATTAAAAAAAAAAATTAATTTAATTTATACATTAATATATATATTTTTACTAACATGGATTTATTAAAATATATTTAATTTATTAATTTATACATTTATTATATATAATATATTTACATCTACGATTCACAACAATACAACTTTATATAAAAATAGAGTTTTATTTAACTACTCCAATATAATGAAGAGATAGAGATCTAAACGTTTATTTTTAAAAATATACAAATTGTGCCCAAAATTATTAGGCACGGCGATTAAAATTTATATATTATTATTTAAATACATCAAAAATGTATACATCAAAGATTCACAAAAATACAAATTTACATAAAAATAGACTTTTTTATTTTTTTAACTTCTTATCTAACCTATCTAAACGATTACAACGATTTATTTAAATAAATCGTTATAATGAAGAGATAGAGATCTAAACGTTTATTTTTAAAAATATACAAATTGTGCCCAAAATTATTAGGCACGGCGATTAAAATTTATATATTATTATTTAAATACATCAAAAATGTATACATCAAAGATTCACAAAAATACAAATTTACATAAAAATAGACTTTTTTATTTTTTTAACTTTTTATCTAACCTATCTAAACGATTACAACGATTTATTTAACGATTTTGATGATTATATAAAGAAATGATACAAATTGTGCCTAAAATTATTAGGAAATACGAACATTTTGATTTCCTACCGGTACGCGATGCAATGCGATGCAATGCGTCAAGTAATCACAAAAGCAACTAATCCCGTTTCACCATTTCTTTCTCATAGATAACAATAAGAATTATTTACAATCGGTATTGGTTTTACGAAACTGATTACGTTAGACATTATCAAAAATACGCATTTACGAAGACATCACACAAGACATCCCATCTAGATAAAAAGAAAAAAAAAAGGTAGTGTAACGGGTCTTCATTATTTCTGTTATACAATTTGTAACAGAATAAACGCAAGATCTGAAAGTAGTTTGCTTATAATTGACTATGATGGAATGTGTTCTTTGACGGATAGAGCCGTCATCTACCCCGGTCACCAGGGAGACTGGAACCGGCGAGAAATGTCGTGCGGTGTCCCACAGGGATCGGTCTTGGGGCCGCATCTGTGGGACATCGGGTATGACTGGGTGCTGCGCGCCGACCTCCCTAGCGGCGTCGGCGTAGTTTGCTACGCTGACGACACGCTTGTCCTGGAGCAGGGGAGGTCGCACGAGGCGGCGGCTGAACTTATGACACGCGGGGTTGCGACAATCGTCGATAGGATCCGGCAATTGGGACTCGAGGTGGCATTGCACAAGTCCGAGGCCATGGGTTTTCATGCTCCTCGGAACGCGCCACCTGCGGGTTCCCAACTCACGGTGGGAGGGGTTCACATCGACGTCGAGTCGACGATGAAGTACCTGGGACTTGTCCTCGATAGCCGGTGGAACTTCGTCGAGCACTTCCGACGTTTGGCTCCCAGACTGGAGCGGGCTGGGGCTGCCTTAAAGCGGCTCCTGCCCAATCTGGGGGGTCCAAACGCCTCTTGCCGGAGGCTCTACACGGGGATCGTGCGGTCCATGGCCCTCTACGGGGCACCGGTGTGGGCGCCCTCATTGAGGCTGCGCCCAGCGCGCCGGTTGAGTGCGGCCCAGAGGGTTATGGCCATCCGGTTGATCCGGGGATACTGCACGGTCTCCTGCGAGGCGGTGAGCCTCCTTGCCGGAGTGCCACCATGGGATCTGGAGGCAAAGGTCCTCGCCCACATGTGGGAGTGGCGCGAGGAGGCGAAACGCCGGGGCGAAACTCCGCTGCCGCGACAAATCGCGGCACGGCGGACAGAGCTCCGGTGTGATCTCATGGCGACATGGCGGGTACGATTGTCGCAACCCAGTGCTGGGCACGCCACAATTGTGGCGGTAAGTCCCCTCTTTGAGGAGTGGATAGAGAGGCGCCACGGCGTCCTCACCTTCCGCCTGACGCAGGTTCTCACCGGGCATGGGTGCTTCGGTTGGTTCCTGTTCAGGAAAAAGCGGGAGGATACGCCCGGGTGTTTCCATTGCGAGGATCGTCTGGAGGACACCGTGGAGCATACGGTGGAGGTTTGCCCTGCCTGGGCGGAGCACCGCCGTGTCCTCGTGGAGGCGATCGGCGGCGGCGACCTCTCGCGTCCGGCCCTGGTGCGAGCCATGGTACGGAGCGAGAGGGAATGGGAAGCCGTCACCTCCTTCTGCGAAGCAGTAATGCTTGCGAAGGAGGAGGCGGGGCGCGTGAAGGAGTGGCAGTCTCAGGGCCCTCACGTTCCTAGCCGTCGCAGGAGGAGACGCTCCGGGCGTCGGGAGTCGATTGCGGACTCCCGGCCACCGTAGGCGCGAGCTTGCGGGTGGCGAGCAATGGGTAGCTCGCCGCCCGGTAAGGACCAAGATCGGGTCGACGGCGCAAGGAGTGTTCCACGCGCGCCTCAAAGAGATGTCAGCAAAACTGAAGGGGTCTGCTAGGACCGATGCCTGCCGGGGTCGAGTGATTGTTCGAAAGAGATACCGTGACCCTGGCACATGGGCAATTGAAGGAACACGGGTGGGTTTTAGTCAGTAAAAGTCTGACATGCCCTCCCGCTCCGCCCAGAGCGGGAGAAGTCATTTGATGATTTCCCATCCAAAAAAAAAAAAATGGAATGTGTTCTAAATGTTACATGTTGTATATTTGTAACCAACTAAATGTTTACTAATCATTTCAACTAAATTTTATTAGAGGACAATTAAATGATAAATTATAATACTGAAATTAATGAAGTTTTTTTTTGTTTAAAAACAGGAACTCATGGCCCGATTACGCCTAAGCGTTTCGGCCGTGACCAAACCAGGCCTCACGAAGGGGCGAGACAGACGTGGCGCTGATCGCGACCTCGGTGTAGGGTAGCAGCCGGTGTTACTACTATAAATAAGGCATATAAGTCATCAGTTCATCACATATCTAAAATATTTTTTATATTTAACAACATCTGCCTAGCCTTTTCCCAACATGTTGGGGTTGGCGTCCAGTCTAACCGGATGCAGCTGAGTACCAGTATTTTACATGGAGCGGCTGCCTATCTGACCTCCACAACCTAGTTACTGGGTAATACGATACGCCTTGGTAAGACTGGTTGTCAGACTTTCGGGCTCCTGACGCGGGTCGTCATCATCCGCCTAGCTTTGTCCCATCTATGTTGAGGTTGGCTTCTAGTCTAACCGGATGCAGCAAGATACCAGTACTTTATAAAGAGCGACAACCTATCTGACCTCCACAACCCAGTTACTGGGTAATACGTTGCCCCTTAGTATGACTGAATGTCAGACTTTCGGGTTTCTGACGACCCGTAACGACTGTCTAAGATCTACGAAAGACAGCCGGGACCAACAGCTTAACGTGCTTTCCGAGGCACGGAAGGGTCTAGGTATGTAAAGATGGTCACCCATCCACGACCAACCACGGCAAGCGTAGCTTAACCTGAACGATCGACCTGTACGGCTGTTGTAACTTAGCCATAAGCCCCATTTTTTTTATATTTAACGTTACTTATAAACAAACTTTTTTATTTACGAGCATAGTTTTAGTAAAAAGTCCGGGCTGATATGATTAATGCTACGTCATCAGTCCCCACGAAGTCCGTAGTTTAATACCGTCGCAGTGACATGTTATTGCGTTGTGACTTTCATATCCATGGTATTAGCTGGAGGCTGAGTTTTAATCGACTTGCTGAAGGAGATGTTTGTACATGGTTTTTTGGGCATTCAAGGCTGTCAAATTATTATCAAGCCATGATGCCACTGTGCGCATTCCTTGGTTTGCCGTGTTATTCGTAACCACCCATGATTTTGTCCGAAATAATAAAACTGTTATCGGCAATTGTGACAATACGCCCCCCCTTTTTTTTTTTTTTTTTTTTTAGCATTGGAAATCATCAAATGGCTTCTCCCGCTCTGGGCGGAGCGGGAGGGCGTCTCAGACTTTTACTGACTAAAACCCACCCGTGTTCCATCAGTTGCCCATGTGCCAGGGTCACGGTATCTCTTTCGAACAATCACGGGACCCCGGCAGGCATCGGTCCTGGTAGACCCCTACACTGCTGCTGACATCTCTTTGAGGCGCGCGTGGAACACTACGCGCCGTCGACCCGAGCCTGGTCCGTACCGGGCGGCGAGCTACCCATTGCTCGCCACCCGCAAGCTCGCGCCTACGGTGGCCGGGAGTCGGCTATGGACTCCCGACGCCCGGGGCGTCTCCTCCTGCGGCGGCTAGGGACGTGAGGGCGCAGAGACTGCCACTCCCTCACTCGCCCCGCCTCCTCCTTCACGAGCATTACTGCTTCGCAGAAGGAGGTGACGGCTTCCCATTCCCTCTCGCTCCGTACCATGGCTCGCACCAGGGCCGGGCGCGAGAGATCGCCGCCGCCGATCGCCTCCACGAGGACACGGCGGTGCCCCGCCCAGGCAGGGCACACCTCCACCGTATGCTCCACCGTGTCCTCCGGATGGCCATAACCGGATGGCCATAACCCTCTGGGCCGCACTCAACCGGCGCGCTGGGCGCAGCCTCAGTGAGGGCGCCCACACCGGTGCCCCGTAGAGGGCCATGGACCGCACGACCCCCGTGTAGAGCCTCCAATATGTCCCCTTGTACAAAAAGATCACATCGATCATTAAGGCGCAGATAAATGATTTTCGTGTCATTTACATCTGTTATTACGCGTTCAAATACTGCACGTTAGTTACGCAAAAATATTTGTGAAACTAGATCGCATACACATCAATTCTGTTTTAGTAAAAAGTCCCGGCTGTCTTTCGTAGATCTTTGACAGTAGTTACGGGTCGTCAGAAGCCCGAAAGTCTGACAACCAGTCTTACCAAGGGGTATCGTATTACCAGTAACTGGATTGTGGAAGTCAGATAGGTAGTCGCTCCATGTAAAATACTGGTACTCAGCTGCATCCAGTTAGACTGCAAGCTGACCCCAACATAGTTGGGAAAAGGTTAGAGAGATGATGATGATGTTTTTAGTATAAGCTAGGTACTTACTGACTGGGTCTGGCGTCACTGCGGCGATAGTGACCGCTCGAAATTATCGTATGCTGGCAGGGTACTCTGAAAAGTTTACATAGTATCTGAAAAGTTTACATAGTATCTGAAAAGTTTACATAGTATCTAAATGATAAATGATTTTATTTCTGTAAGTAGGTTTGTACAAACACCATGTCAATGATATTTTTTTAAACTAGATGAGTTCGGCGTTTCCTAACTGACTACTCTGAGAAGAAAGGCCGAAACAAACTCAGAGGTCACAGTCTCTTTTAAAGTCCAGACATAATCTTGTTCACATCATGTGAAGATCATGTAGATTGGTGACTGAAATGGTCTTTTGAAGAAAGAACCACACAGATTGAGTGGACCTGTCCAGTCAGTCCAAGCATTTGTCACTAATCGTTTAGCTCAACTCGGAAAATAAGGAGCCCAACGCTTTGACGAACAGTACCAAAGAAAGGACATTTGGGTAGGCCACATAAATTACTCAAACTGCCAGATCATGAGTACTAAGAACGAAAGAAACAAAATTAAAAAAAAATACCCACATAGTGATCACATTCACAATAATTAAAAAATACGATACTTTACAAGGTAAATATTCATGTCATTGTATATATAAAAAAATATCAATGTCAATGTGTATATAAAAAAAAGAAACGGATATAATTTTGTTGGGCAGATCATTTGATGACCATGTAGATCGGTGTCTGAAATGGTCTTTTGAAGAAAGAACCACACAGATTGGGTGGACCTGTCCAGTCAGTGCAAGCATTTGTCACTAATCGTTTAGCTCAACTCGGAAAATAAGGAACCCAACGCTTTGACGAACAGTACCAAAGACTACATTTGGGTAGGCCACATAAATTACTCAAACTGCCAGATCATGATTACTGAGAACGAAAGAAAACAAAATTAAAAAAAGACCCACATAGTCTTCACATTCACAATAATTAAAACAATACGATACTTTACAAAGTAAATATTCATGTCAATGTGTATATAAAAAAAGAAACGGATATAATTTTGTTGGTCAGATCATTTGATGACCATGTAGATCGGTGTCTGAAATGGTCTTTTGATGAAAGAACCACACAGATATTGCCACTAACTACTCAAACTGCCAGACCATAATCAAAAGTGAAACAATGACCCACGGAGTCCTCAAATTCTCCATATCAAAGTAAGATTCATACAATATTCATGTCATGTGAAATAATAAAAAAAGAGTAAAATTGCAAAATAATAATAATAATAAAAAAACAACATTCAGTGAAGATTTATTGGAGCAGCTCACTCCCAGGCCGTTTTATCCTCAATATAGTCTTTAACAGTATAATAGGCTTTCTGACATAATTTACGCTTTATAAAAGATTTGAATTTATTTAGGCTTAGTTCTTGATCTATGCCGTCCTTTGTAATTTTAAACGGAAGATTTCAAAGATCGAGTAGCTACGTTACATTAATATGTGAGTTTACCTATAATTATTTCTGAGGATATGGTTCGATGGTAGTCGCACGCGGCGTTCGGTGATTTCATTGTTTGTGTGTTGCACTGCCTCGCGGTGGACCCATCTGGAATAATACTCAATAAAATTACCATCATAAAAGTCAAACATCCAAAAAAGATCACATAGATCATTAATATACCTAAAAAAGAGCGTTGAGCCTAGCACGCTTCCCTGTAGGACTCCTTATATGCCAAATCGATCTCTTGGCTATACCCATAATTGATCTTGACGCTCTGTTTGCGGTTACTTAGATAATCCTTGAAATCGTATTACCCAGTAACTGGGTTGTGGAGGTCAGTCGCTCCATACAAAATACTGGTGTTCAGCTGCATCCGGTTAGAAAGGAAGCCCCAACGTACTCGGAAAAAGTTTAGGCACATGATGATGTGTAGTATTTTGTAGGAATACGATTTGACAGAAATTTTATTATTTTAACTTGAGGGACATGCCAAAATGACCATTGTACCATTTTTTTTTAAACACCTCAACAATAACATTAACCCATCAAATTCGGGCGATTAAGAGCTTTAGTGACGGTTTGTATCATGGTTTTTTGGAGTCTGGCAATGAATTCTTTGTCACTGTATTTGAAAGACGTCAATATTAGAATTAATAACCGTCGGTTCCTCTAGAACGCAAGTAGGGGAGGGGGTTCCTAGGAAACGAATTAAAATTTACAGAGATCTTGTTAACTTAATGTTAATTTGTTCTTTATTTCAGATTAGTTTTATAATGAGTACTGGGAATTTGAATGGGTCTTTGAAGCTTTGATGTGAAAATATTCGAATTTAACTAGACTAATTAAAGTACTTTATTATTAGGTAGTTTTTAAGTGTAAGGATAGTCGTATAATTACGTAACATGAAAATATGATTTGTTTATTTATGCACATATTTTCTTAATTATAGTCCCAGAGAGTAAAATTCAGTGTAAAAAGGATAGTAATTTCCGTTTTATACAGAATTCTACTCATTAGGATCTTGGATTTCCACGAAATCGGACCAAGTTTTGAAGTTATTAAGAGAATTGCGAAAGGGAAAACGTACCAACTACTTTTTGTGAGTTTCTGTTCAACGATTTTTTTATTATGTATTTGTATGTTAATTTTTGTATCTTTATATGATTAAAGGATATATAATTAACTTAAAATACAAGTTTGAGTCAGCAACAAACAGATTTAGAGGCTTTGTATCCTATGGATATGTTGTGGCTTAGCGTGCGTGAAGACGACGCACGCATAAGTCATGATATCACCGCGGTGTAGTAGATACGCAATTTGCACCTAAGGGACTGTGAGAGGAGCTTTATGATGGTAGGAGTTGGCAACACGGAGTGCTCTCTGGAACGTGGTTCAGGCGTGTAGACCTAAATTGTAACCTTCCTTTGAATAATAAATTATCTAAATACTGCTACTTAAGAAGAGTTTTATTACATATATATAAAACATCTTACATGGCGCTGAGGACAACTATAAAATCGACGCTGAATAAAGTAAAGAAAACAAAAGGGTAAGAAATGGAGCAACTGCAACCGCCGCCGCCATTATCTTTGGTTGGATCGAAATCTAAAAAGAGAAGTTTCGAAAATTGGAAACAGCGGTTTGATCTATATTTTCTCGCCAGTGGAGCAGATTCGCGTCTAAATGACCAACAGAAAAAAGCTCTTTTATTACATTGCATCGGCGAAGAGGGCCTCCTAATATACAATAGTTTTGAGGACAAGGCGGTCATATCGTTCAATGAGTTACTCATACGTCTGGAGAAACACTGCAGTCCACCCACAAATGAGACATATAACAGATATCTATTCTTCTCTAGAAAACAAAAAACAAACGAACAATACGAAGAATATCACACAGCACTAAAATCTCTCAGTTTGGATTGTAACTTTGGAGACCTAAAGGATAGTCTTATAAAAGATCAAATAGTACTTGGAATCACGGATGATAATATCAGAGAAAAACTACTAAGAATACCGGACTTGACACTTGACAAGTGCATGAGTATAATTAGAGCCGCTCAAGTTGCTCAAAGTCAAATAAAAACTTTAAATAGTGAATTGTCAAATGAAGTAGGTGCAGTAAACAAGGGAACATGCAGTCGCCCATCAGCAAGTAAACGAGAAACAAAAGTCAGGGGTCGTAGTAGAACTCCAGGTCAAGCAAGATATGGTGCGAGAGGAACATCCAGTAGCAGACAATCAAATTATCAAGAAAGGTCAGGTGAGCATTTTAAAAAAGATGCCAGTACATCAAGACCGTGTAGAAAATGCAATAAGTTTCATGATTATGCTAAATGCCCAGCGTATGGTAAAAAATGTGTAAAATGTAATAAATTTAATCATTTTGCTTCATGTTGTACTTATAAATGTTCAGTAGTCAACAGTGAAAATATAGAACAGTTTAGAATAGATACAGTTTATGCGGTAAACTCAGTAAACAAGGAGTGGTATATAAATGTACAAGTAAACAACAAATATGTAAAATTTAAAATTGATACAGGTTCTCAAGTGGATATCATTAATAGAAATACAATGAATCAATTAAAATTGCAATTATATACATGTAAAAATATAAGATTGACAAATTTTGATGGATCTGACATCAAAATACTTGGAACTTGTGATGCAAAAATAAAATACAACAACAGTGACTGTATATGTAAACTCTTTGTAGCGAATTTTGACACACCCAGTATTTTAAGTTACTCAACTGCAGTAAAGCTTGGTATTATTAATAGTGTAAGTTTGGTAAATAAAAGTGACATTGTGTCAGAATATAGTGAATTATTCACTGGGTTAGGTGAGTTAAAATATGAATATGATATTAAATTAAAAGAAAATTGTGTACCTATTGTAGAAAGACCTAGAAAAATTCCATTTAAATTGCAAGATCAAATTAAAAGTGAATTAGATAAATTGGTGAAGTTAGGTGTCATTAGAAAAGTAAATGAGCCTACTGAATGGGTTAATTCTATGGTTGTGACAAAGAAAAACGATGGTTCTATTAGACTGTGTTTAGATCCACAGAATTTGAACAAATGTATAATCAGAGAGAGATTTAAAATGAGTACTTTTGAGGAATTAGTCGCTAGAATGCCTAATGCTAAATATTTTTCAGTGCTAGATGCCTCTAAAGGATTTTATATGATTAAATTATCAGAAAAGAGTCAATTATATACAACATTTAATGCTGGTGAATTTGGTAGGTATTGTTATAAAAGATTACCTTTTGGTTTAAACTCAGCACCCGAAGTTTTTAGTAAATGTTTTCATGAAATATTTTGTGACATTGAAGGGGTAGAACAATATGTTGACGAATTGTTAATATGGGGAGAATCTAAAGAATCCCATGACAAGAGATTAAAACAAGTTTTGAATAGGGCTAAACAAACAGGAGTAAAATTCAACAAAGATAAGTGTCAGTTTGGGGTAACTGAGGTCAAGTATGTAGGCCATATATTGAATAGCACAGGTATTAGACCTGATTCAGAGAAAATTAGAGCTATTGTTAATATGAAAGAGCCCACACGTAAAAAAGAGTTACAAACATTTTTAGGAATCATAACTTATGTATCTAAATTTATACCTAACTTATCAGACATTACAAATTCATTGAGAGAATTAGTGAAAAAAGATTCTGTATTTGTTTGGGGTGAAAAACAAAAGGCAGATTTCAATAAATTAAAACAAATCTTAACTACAGAACCGGTTTTAAGATTTTTTGAGATGAATAGTCCTATTACATTGTCGGTTGATAGTAGTAGTACAGGGTTAGGAGCAGTTTTATTGCAACATAATGCACCAGTAGCTTATGCTTCTAAAGCATTAACTGAGTCACAGAAATCATGGGCACAAATTGAGAAAGAATTATTAGCAATTGTATATGCATGTGAAAAGTTCCATCAATACATTTATGGCAAACAAATTACAGTAGAAACTGACCATAAACCACTTGAACAGATATTTAAAAAATCTATGAATGAAACTCCTTTAAGATTACAAAAATTAAGAATGCGCATACAAGGTTATGACTTAGATATTAAATATAAACCGGGTAAAGAACTCTTAGTGGCTGATGCATTATCTAGAGAATATGTACAAGACAACATATGTAATCAGGATATTGATGAAAAGATAGAAATGCATGTTTGTATGATTATATAAAATTTAAATATAAGTGAGCAGAAATTAAAAATATTTCAAGAAGAAACGGCTAAAGATGAAAATTTGACATTGCTTATTAATTATATTCAAAATGATTGGCCTAAATATTCAGATATTCCATTTCAATTAAAGTTTTATCATTCTATTAAAGAAAGCTTATATGTAGCTAATGGTTTAATATTTAAAGATTCAGCTTTGTTAGTACCAAAATCATTACGTTCTGACATGTTAAAACAAATTCATTACAATCATAATATGGGTTATGAAAAATGTAAAAATAGAATAAAAGGATTGTTATATTGGCCACATATGTATAAAGAAATAGAAGATATGATTAAAAATTGTGACATCTGTTTACAGTATCAAAAAAGTCATAGTTATGAACCATTAAAATTAAGAGAAGTTCCTGATAAACCATGGAGTACAGTAGGAGCTGATATGTTTTTCTTTAATAATAAAATCTTTTTATTAATAGTAGATTATCTTACTAAGTATATAGAATTATGTGAATTAAAAAATCAATCTGCTGAGGAGCATATAAAAGCTTTACAAACAGCATTCTCTAGATGGGGAATCCCTGAATTATTATATACAGATGATGGAGCTCAATACAGAAGTTCAGTATTTGTAGATTTCTGTCAGCAATTTGGGTTTAAACATAAGACATCAACACCTTATTATGCTAGGTCTAATGGGATGGTTGAGCGTCACATTCAAACAGTTAAAAAGATGTTGAAAAAGTGTTTATTAGAAAATAAGAATATAGATTTAGCTATGTTAGAATACAGGAATATGCCTATTGATAATGAGTTAAAGTCGCCAAATGAGATGATGATTGGTAGACAAGTAGCTTCTTTGTTACCTGTGAACAGAAATGGTTTTGAAACAATGTATAAGAAAATTCAAAACTATGTACAAAAGAAAAATGTAAGTTATAAAATGTATCATGATAGGAAATTTAAGGGTAAAGGAATGATATTCTCTAATGGATAAAATGTTTATATTAGAGATAGAAATAAGAATAAGTTAATTCCAGGTAAAATTGTAAAAGAAGGGGATAAAGACAGATCCTATGTAGTATTATTGGAAAATGGTCAGAAAGTTCTGAGAAACAGATATAATATATTTAAAGGTTCAAAATACAGAAAATTTGATGTAAAAAATACATATGATTATGATGATGAGGATCTAGATTGTATAATACAAAGTAATACACTAAATGAGAAAGGTTATGATAGTGTAACAAATGATAATGTAATTGATGATGACGGTGTTGACAATTTAAGTTTTAGAGATATAGACTTTAATAATTATATTGAAGATAATATAAATGACAGTTTGGAAAACAATGATAATCTAAATTTCGAATATGTTAATTGTGACATGGATAACTTTGTAGATTGTTCTGATGAACAGACTGAGCTTGGAGCTAATAATGACATAGCAAATAGTAAAACCAAGAAGACTGTTACATTTAATCTTGATGATACTGTGGTAGAAAATATAAAAACTAGAAGTGGTCGAATAGTTAAGAAACCAAATTATTTGCATGAATACTGTAATGATTAATTATTTTTAAGAAAAGAGAAGGGATGTGAGAGGAGCTTTATGATGGTAGGAGTTGGCAACACGGAGTGCTCTCTGGAACGTGGTTCAGGCGTGTAGACCTAAATTGTAACCTTCCTTTGAATAATAAATTATCTAAATACTGCTACTTAAGAAGAGTTTTATTACATATATATAAAACATCTTACAGGGACAATTTGCTACGGGCGGTTAGAATATAGTGGAGTCTACCAAGAGCGAATGCGCGCACGAACGAGCCGTCGATATGTGCTCCCTGAAGGTAAGGTGGTGGTCGAGGATCACACCTAAGTAGTTGGCTTGCTTCGCCCAAGGGAGTACATAGTGACCGGACTGGATTCAACCAATATGAAAATATTTTCATTTTCGTAAATAAAACAAACCTGACCGCCATGCACCATATACTGCGCAGACACTACTATATTAGCGCAGCCGCTGGCAACTCAATTACAAGATCGACGCGGAAGTCGAACGTAGGGCCTCACTCCCGCCCACCGAAGACCCTGATCACCCCCACCCTCCGGTCACCCCTGACGAAGTGCACGAGCTCATCAAAGAACTGAAACCCCACAAAGCACCCTGGATCAGATGGAATCACCAATAAGGTGTTCAAACTGTTCCCCGCGCACCTGATTATGCTCTTGACTACCATCTTCAATGGTGCCTTTAGTTATAACATTTCCCGCAAACTATTCTTTAAAAAAAAACTAACTATTCTTCAAAAACGTATACTTAAATGGTGGATCCATTTAGCCGTCAATAATAATGTTCTATCCAACCAAAATCCTACTAATTTGTTTATACAATTTTTAGTGAGTATAGTATCTTAACTCTATAGCTACCGTTCCAAGTTCCGAGCTTAGATAATGCAAATAATACCGTTGTTAGAGACCGCTGTTGTGCTACTTTAGTAACTTCCACCATTCTATTGCCTTTGTCGGCTGAATTCAAGGAAGCCGCGAACAGACATATTTTACGCTGACACATCCACGTCAGAAAGTTTCAGTAGAAATTTAATCCAACATTCATGACGTTTCGTTGTCGAAATTTAGTCCTTTATTGAAACGTAAAAGCTTTCCATGATACAAGCCTCTTGCTGTAAGCCAACTTTAGTCAACTAGTCTCATTTCGATTTTGCACTAAGAGCGAGATACGCTCACTTTTTTATTTTCCGCTCAACTCCTCGGCCAGTAAAATTTTGCCATCACTACTGGATGACCGGAACGATATGATTGTTTCGCATTATTTAATCAATTCCGTCATTGTAACACTAACGTTGGTTTATAACAAAAACACATTACGTGTAAACACATTGCGATTTACGGTAAATTGACGCATTTATTTCGGCGACAATAAGCATATCAATAAATTTCTCGAACCTTAGACATAGGCGCTTGGATAACAACAGTTACAGGCGCTTACAGAAATTTGTAGCAAAAAAGTTTAACACATATTAGGCAAGACCATAGCCATTATGCAGTTGGAAGGTTTATTTAGGCTGTTACGTACGAGTTGTGTACTGAGCGATGTCGTGGCGTCCAAGGCGGATGGACAAATTAATCAAGTTTGTCCATTCGCCTATACAATAAACTCGCCCATATTTATGGTAGACGACAGAAGTGTACAGAAAAAGGAGATTGAAACCTTAGCAAAGCATATGAAATATGTTTTATAAATCTGCTAATTACATTTCATCCCGAGATTTTGACCTCTTTCGTGTTATCCAGCCCAAAGCTACGACGGTGTGAGAATTCGCGGAAACGCCTAGAGTTAAATTAGGTAGTGCCGCTGTAATTTTTATTTGGCTTATCATTCCCGGAGTAATATCGTACACCCAGATTAAAAAAAAAACTTGACATTATAAGTGGAAAATACATTCTCCCTTACATTTCAAACTGTTAATGTAAGTTTGTATTATTTATTATATTAAGATTTATCATGATGTTTTGAAACCAGTCTACACATAATCTATCTTATCTACGAAGTTTTATTGTGATGAATATTCATCCACTTACCGAATAGAATATCATACGCCTGTTATTTGGATGCCACCGAGGAGCTTTTAAATAAACTTGAGCATTTACAAAATATCGAGGGTTTACTGCGAAAACCTTCTAAGTGCAGTCAAGTCAGTTTTGTGTTATTCCGTTTTAAATGTTTATACCTAATTAAAATATTACAATTTTGGTAGATTTTAATTACTTTATTAGTCACGTGTTAGGTAATAAAGTAAATATTTAAATTATTTGTAGTATATGTGAACATGTGTGATAAAAATCTGGAAATAAGGAAATTCATGGCTAAGGTCGTACAGTTAGTCGGTTTTAATTCGGTTATCAATTCGACTGTATTTAAAAAAAATAACATTTACATTCAGCGAAAATGCGCTTGATCTTGAAGCTAAACTATTGATGTTTTAAATGATTTATTTTCAAAGTTAGGTAGTTTTGGTAAATTATTGCATGTGATTTGAAATTAACAATTCTAAACGAAGGTATTTATTGTGTAGAAAAAAGGAAAAAAGTTAGTTGGTTTTATATCTAAAAATTTATTGACTTTCAAAAAGTAAAAAAACTTTTTACAAAAAAAAAAAAACCTGAATTACCGACTTCTAAAATTAAAGTTATTTTTCACTTTGTAGTGTTTTTAATTTTTTTAACACGCTTTTATTAGGTCGACCTGTATGTAACTAAATATGTAATGGAATCTAAGGGAACTAATTTAACCATCTTCCAAGGATCGTAGCGTCATGAAAATTCACAGCTGTATGTAGTTCTGATGACAATACAATAATATGGAACTGTCGAACTGATCTGATGATGGAGCCAGAAGATATGAACTAGAACACCAAGATGGAACGTACGAAGCTGTGTTTGAACTTGTTAGAAAAGTTTTGTAATGAACTTTGACCACGATTCGGTTTCAAGGTCTGATGATGAAGCCGGAAGATAGGCACTGGCATTCCATGATGGAATATCGTATCATAGCCGTGTTTGGATTTGTTAGAAAGGTCTTATAATGAACTTTGACCACGATAAGGTTTTGGTTTTTACGTGCATTTATAAAAGCGTGTTTTTCTAGTGATTTTTAAACTACAAAATTTAGGAAGTCGGTTGTTCTTTTTTTGTAAAAAGTTTTTATTTTGAACTTTTTAGTTATGGTTGATACCCCGCACTAATCTAATCGCGTTATTCGTTCATTTGTCGCGCAAATGCAAATTTAAGACTAATATGGTTCTCACATGGATCCAATCGTCCGAATGGAACCAAATTAAAATGGGACCATTCGGAAAGCACCAGCTTTCAAATAAAAAAGAATCATCAAAATCGGTTAACCCAGTCAAAAGTTAAGAGGTAACAAACATAAAAAAAATACAGGTGAATTGATTGATTGATTTTTTTGAAGCCGGTTAAAAAATATTAGGAAATAGATACCACATCTACTCAGCGTGGCTCAATAATTTTGAATCAATGTAATAACTTGCCCGTATCGTGCAAGAATTGAACGTGTTTTTAAGACGGTGCCAGTTAATTGTTGCTTCAATTTGAGTGTATGCCGCAGTCAATTAACTTGCACCGTGTTAATGGAGCTATACTTTCTACTTACGGAAAATCAAAATGGTCGTATTGGGCTCGCGAATACTGGCTTTCTTGTGGCTGCCTCCTGAAAAGTAACACAATACAATTATAATCATGATCATTAATCATAAATGAATAAAAAATGGAATGTACAATTGTACATAGGGCTTTAATGGAACGAACTAGCGTTCTCTAGGACAGTACAATAGCGACCATTAAAGCCCCATCAACACGGTGCATGTTTTTGGGCCCCATTTCCCTATTACCCCATTTCTTCCCTTGGGTGTCGTAAGAAGCGACTAAGGGACTGCCTAGAGAATGGGCAGCAATGTTCTTTAGCATTATACCATCATACTGTGATCGCCAACCCACCTGCCAAGCATCGCGATTATGGCAACCCGCCCAAATTGGGGGAGTCTTATGTCCAGCAGTGGACGTCTTTCAGCTGAAACAGTCTGAGCAGTCGAGACACACTCCACTAACATCCTTTGTTCTAGAACCAACAGATACTGATGAAATTGTGTCGGCTATTGGAGCGCTTCGATCAAACGCAGCTACTGGCTGGGACACAATTTCACCACTTTTCTTAAAAAAATACGCAGGTACCTTGGCACCCATAATATGCCATATATTTAACCTCTGTTTTGAAACTGCAGTTTTTCCCACTTCTATGAAAAAGGCAATTATACATCCAATCTTCAAGGGTGGAGACGGGAATCTACCGAATAACTACCGTCCAATTGCAGTTGTAAGTGCTTTGTCGAAACTACTAGTACGTCTAGTAAACAAAAGACTTGTCCACTACCTCGAACGTAATAACCTTTTATCCCCACATCAGTATGGCTTTCGAAAAAATAAATCTACTTGCGATGCAGTTCAAGATGTAACAAGTCATGTAATACAGCAGTTAAACAATAATAAAAAGTCCTAACTCTGTTCTTGGATCTCGCAAAAGCTTTTGACACCGTTCCCATCCCCACCCTTCTGCTCAAGCTTGAAACTATGGGTGTTAGAGGTACACAACTGGAACTTTTCCGGAGCTACCTAACCAACCGCACACAAATTGTTAGGATTGATAAATATAACAGTAACGAGCTTCCCATCTGCTACGGGGTCCCCCAAGGTAGTATATTAGGTCTCACCCTCTTATTAATATTTATAAACGATCTGTGCAATCTTAATATCCCTAATGGCAAAGTTATTGCATATGCAGATGACACTGCCATCACATTTACAGCCGATAGTTGGTCAGAGCTTGAACATGTAGCTCAAAGTGGTTTCGAAACAGCTCTGGAATGGCTCATCTCACATACCCTTACACTAAATACCAACAAAACAAACTTTCTTACTTACTCGATCAGCCCAGTCACACAACCACACACTCCAATAACAATAAAAGCACATGTTTGTCAAACTAAAACTTCTTGTCACTGTTCATCTATTGAACATATAAAATATTTGGGCGTAGTGCTAGATAAACACCTCAACTTTAAGTCGCAAATAAATCTAGTTACTGCAAGAGTCCGTAAACTGATTTATGTGTTTAAAAACCTTCGACATGTAGCAAATTTAAAAACCATACGAACCGTCTATTTTGCTTTATGCTCCTCTATTGTTAAATATTGTATTTCTTGCTGGCAAAAACTACTTTGAAGCCTCTGGAAATAGCCCACAGAGCTATAGAAGGTTAGATAGGGCGAAAAGTTTACACTTTTCGCCCTATCTTATATCCTACCAGTGAGTTGTACAAAGATTGGAAAATTCTTAACGTAAGACAACAGTATATTCTACAAGCCGTCCTACTACAACATCGTAAAACCCCATTCAAAAACATAACAAAACGTCGAAAAGATTTAGTATGTATGTACCGCAAACACGATCACCCAGCATTAAAAGATTTTGCTACTACCAAAGCCCGAATTTGTATAATAAAATTAATAAACTCTGCAAAATCTATGGTATGACGTACCAAAAATGCAAAAAGGCTCAAAACTCACTTCTCCAATCCAAAACCTACGATGAGACAGAAAAGCTCCTTTCAGCATAAATAAATCAAGTATACGTCAAATCGCAGCGCCAGCTCGTACTCACGCGCGCGCGCACACACACACACACACACACACACACACACACACACACACACACGCATACCCACGCCCACTATCATGCCCACACAATCACACTTTTTAGCTTTACACTACTTTTATATTATTTTCGTTATGTGTTAGCTTTAGTCATAAAACTGTTGTAGAAGAATCAAGTCAATACTGTGTACAATACAGTTATAATATCCAATGGGGACTGGCACTGTACTCCCTTATACAGATTATTCTATAACCTAGCTGGGAATGCAGCACCTCACCACCATTTCAGTTGTAGATTTAGTACACTCAATTTGTCAACCCTTGAAACTGTACTACAATGCTCTTATGATGAATAAACAATTTTAATGTAATGTTTAATGAAATAAGGATGATGAAGTTTTTGGAACGTCCAAGAGCAATAATCGCTTGCCATAAAGCACGATCATTTAATTAGTGCCATTTAAGAATTGCATGCAAGTATCTGTTTACACGCGTGTGATTTCCAGAAAATGACATAGGTACAATAATATACTATACAATGTTGATTTGCATCCTAGTAAAATTCAAGGACGTAATTATGCTAATGATTCTCGACCCAAATCAACAATAAAATGGGTAGGTATTTTTTTATTTTTTTTTCCTGTTTACTGAAATCCGTAAGTGTGAACCAGTCGTATTTAAAGGCGGCGCGTCTGTTACTAGCCCTATACCTAACCGCGCTTTCACACACAAACAAATGCAAACATTCATACACAACGCATACGCAATGATCATTGATAAATTCGTAGGTAATGCGCGGGCACTCCTCCGCGAACGCGCCTTGCCATGCTCCCGTGGGCCCCCGAACCAACAGTGTGTTTAATGTCGCCACAGCGTGCGTGCGCTTTGCGAAATCCGCTTCTCGGTATTGTTGAGACGTCATTCGATACAAAGTGCAAGATGACGGACAATTACTCCAACGTCGAGTTGGTGGAGATGGTCCGCCTGTATGCCATCAGTGGTGACAGCCTACGTGGAGCCATCCGGATGTTCACGGAAATGTTTCCCGATCCATAACCCCCATCACAGAGCGTCATGCTGGCGGCAACACAGGGACTGCGGGATTATCGGCAGTTTGACGTTCCCCGGCATGCTCAAGCTCGCGGCAGCGTAGGCCTGCCTGTCACCTTGCAGGAAGACATCCTGGAATACTTCCAGCGCGAACCACGGGCAAGCACGTGGGAGGCTGGTCGACGCTTTGGAGTGCACCACACCACAGTGTGGCGCCTACTGAAGCGTGAACTGCAGCACCCATTCCACTACCGCAGGGCACAAGACATTCACCCAGCTGATAATGCCGTGCGGATTACATTTTGTCACTGGTTGCTAGAACACCAAGACGCCAACATCCTGTTGACGGACGAGTGTTTATTTACTCGAGTTGGCGTCTACAATGTTCATAACGAACATTGGTGGGCTCACCGCGACCATAACCCGCACGTAATCAAACGGCATGCGTTCCAAATGCGGTTTGGACTGAATGTGTGGGCTGGCATAATAGGGGAACACGTGCTTGGACCCTACTTCATCGATGGGCACCTCAACAGTTTAACATATCTGGAGCTGTAAAAACGAATGTGTTAGTTTTACGTAAGCTGAAGGAAAACCAGCTAGGTCGTGCTCGATTGTGCCAAGAGTGTGATGGTGGCAACTTTGAACAATACCTCCGGATAACATTAATAGGTAATTTATTTATTTGTTCATTTTGTAAATACGTTGTTAGCTTAATCAATTTTATTTGTGTAAATAAGTTGATTTCAAATTTTTAAATACGCCAATAATACCTAAAAGTCGAATGTATCACGACTTACTTACATTTAACTAGCAAATCCTTCGATCAATAATAGCAAATCTTTAAAAAACATTTTACTTAGTAGATCGGGGTAGGTATTATTGACGGTTCTAAGCCCGTTAAGAAGGAAGGAAAATTTCAAATCAACCAATTTAATCCACAAATAAAATCAAAATCACTACGAAAAGTTTAGGCTGAACGATAGCAATAAAGCAAAACTTAAATTTTATTATTCATCTGATAGCAGGTCAGTGAACTTTTTATGGCATCTAGTATTACTGTCATTAGTAAGATTCCGTATTATACTGATGCCTAAAATCAGTTAATTATCAAACGAAATTTATGACAATAATGTAGGTGATATTTGAAATAAAATTAGGGAAAATTATTGCTACCGGTCGCTAAGGTCATTTCTCGGTCGCGCACAAGTAAGACGTCCAATTCACGCACACAGCTGCTTGTCACTGTGTGCGTAGACTGCGTAGTCGGGTGATTCTCTTTCATTTGTATTGAATTAAGGGTTTAATTCTGAAATACTGTTAAATTTCAACAACAAAAAAAAAGCAGCGCTTATTAGTTATTGCCCGGTACTGTACTTTCAAATGATTATTTATGTCTTTTATGACAACCACCTGAAATTTGACGAGGATGCAAAGCAACAGCTTGTATAATGCAAGTATTAATAAGCTATTAAATACATTGAATGCAATTTTTTTTTTCGTATTGTGTGGAGGATTTTTTTTTTTCAAACATTATTGACTATAATATCTTACAATGCAATTTGATTAATCATATTAGCATAATCAGCCTAAAATATTCCCACTAGTGGGACACAGGCCTCCTCTCGGTGAGTGGGAGTGCACCATAATCCACCACACGGGCCCAGTGCAGCTTTGTAGATGTCACGTGTAACATCTGGATAGGGTCAGACCAAGTAGCTACCTACTCTGCTGTAAAATATCCTCTATTTTATGAGGACCTGGTTTGGTTGTGTTGTGTTAACATAGATAAGGTTAAACAGCCTTTCTGGCGGAATGATCTAGTTACAAAACATAACTCGAAAACTACAAAACTACAAAGATAATTCGAATCTCTCTACTTACGGGCGGTGTGTGATCCTGAGATCCCGAGCTTGTTCTAACTCGGGCAAGTCTTGGTAGGCACGCGTTCTAAAAAAAGTACGATCTTATACACTAGTCACAAAAATTAAGGGATATAAAAAATAATCCAAATTTTTGGGTGATTTTCAACAAGCTGTAACTTCGAGGAAAATTATCGTATAGCAAAAAATAAAAAAGTTAATTGTTGCTCCATGTATCTAGTTTTCAGGTACGATCATGAATTTTTTTTTTATCATGAGTCTGGAGAAATTCCAAAGAAATTACAAAAAAAAAGCCTAATTTTTTCTCGCTTTACAAAACGTCTACGGGCTTCAAACATTTTTTTATATTGTTTCACTCAAAAGTTCTTTTAGAAAATTTAATGCCCTTTAATTTGATGTATCCAGAATGCCTGTACGATGATTTGCCGCGGAGTTATCGTCCTTAAAAAGGTACTTTTTAACTTTGACAATAAATAACTCTGAAAATATGAGAAATCAAAGGAGGGTTTTGGAAACTACACAATATTTTCTATAAGATACCATGAATAGCTTTTGTCGAATTTTTTTTTTAATGGAAGCTTTTACTGACTAAAGATAAAAATTCGCATAATTAAGGATATTTCGATAACTTGTTATAACTTTAGATAAAATGGATGAACGAAGGATATCGTCAGTAATTTTACAACCTCAAAGTGTCCCCTAAAATCCCTGAAAAATTCAAAATGCTGCGATTTTTTTCATAGTGCCCCGAAGCTTCAAATTCTTTGTTTTTGCAAAAAGCAACATTATGAGCAATTTTACGATTTTTATTAGTTTTTCGATGAACAAAAAATTTTTGTCCTCAAAAATCTTAATTTTTTCGATCAAAGAGATTGATGTTTCACGAAATTTGAAAAGATATCAATTTATTTCTTATTTTTTTTTATTTTTTTTCCTTTTCACGGTCTTCAAAATGCTCCATTATTGTCAAAAAAAAAAAAAAAACAATTATTCGATTTTTTCTGATCGCTGCAACTGCCTTAGTTTCAAATTTAATATTAAAAAATCTGTAAAAAAAATATACATCAAATTAAAGGACATTAAATTTTCTAAAACAACTTTTGAGTGAAACAATGGGAAAAAATTTTGAAGCCCGTAGACGTTTTTTAGGGCGAGAAAAATTTGGAAAATTTTTTTTTGGTACTTTCCTTGTGATTTCTCCAGATTCAAACATGACAAAAAAATTCATGGTCACACCTGAAAACTAGACACATGGAGCTACAATTTGTTTTTTTTTTATTTTTTGCTATACGATAATTTTCCTCGGAGTTACAGCTTGTTGAAAATCACCCAAAAATTTGGATTATTTTTTTATATCCCTTAATTTTTGTGACTAGTGTATATCTATACACAAACGAGTAAATAAACGTTAGTGAATATGCTTAAAACTTAGGTAGGTTAAGAATATCGATGAAATTTACGAGAATTATGGGCCATAGTCCATACACAAAAGACATGTCATTTCCTGAGTAATGGAGTTCAGATGGGGTCCGAGAAGGGCTTATTGTTCTGAAAAGAAGCACAGTTTTAAGCATACCTAATGCTTAAAACACATTTGACAACCCCATTTGATTGTCCTTTCGTAATATCCGTAAAACATCCCTGTTTGAACCATCTAGGAATCGTTCTCAGGGATGATAAAATAGTGATCAGTAACTCTATACTTACGGGCGGCGTTTGATCCCAAGCTCCCGAGCCTGTTCCAAGGACATGGGCATGTCTTGGTACTCTCGCATTCTGAAAAGAGTACGATTATTATACATCTAGGGGGAACCTGTTGTACCTAGGCCAGTTTTTTGAATTTTGAGTTTTTTAAAATTAATTGTGCTATCTACACCTGTCCAGTGTGCTTGTAAGTAAAGATCATTTAATTAACTACATAATTCATTCAAAAACTGTGTACGTTCTCAAAAACCTGGGAACACAAGCCACTTGAAAAAAAAAAAGAGAAAACTGTCCTAGGTACAACAAACCAGATGTACCTAGGACTGTGTGTGTTGTACCTTGGACAGAGTAGGTTCAAATCAAGATAAAAACTTTTAGTAGCTATAATTTATTTATTTTCTGTTGAAATAATATTAGTAATAACTAGATAATCATATTAGCATTTGCACTTAACAATAATTGACAACAATATCTATATATTAATACGTGAAGCGAAAACTTTGGATCTCTTTTTACGAAAATTGGGCGGACGGAGGAGTATGAATTTTCGCACACTTATAGTTTATACAGAGAAGAAGTGACGAATGCTAATATTTTTTTAAATTATGCGTAAAATAGATTATTTTCAATAAATAACACGTTACACACACTACTATTCATTACCGTGTATTTAATACACACATGCATAAATATTATTTTGTTTATGGTCCAAATTTGTGTTCCAATCGAGAACATCTGTCTTTAATATTTTGTGTCTATAGTCTTACTGAATGTCAATTATGACCATAGGTAATAAATTAATTTAATAGATATATAACCTATTTCATTTTTAAAATCTATGATCATATCGACAATATTTATCTTTAATATTAATATCTGGATGACCGAGCTTTGCTCGGTATTCTCCACAGTAGTACAGCGTCAATAATTTGTCTATGGTGTAACTGAATGTCAAATATAACCATACTAGCTTCTGCCCGCGGCTTCGCTTGCGTTAAATTCGGGGTAACACGGTTCCCCTTTCCTGATTCAGAACACAGAAGAGATGTGATGAGATGTCCTTCCATTTGGGGATAGAATTTAAAGATTCTGTGCATTCATGGGAAAAGGACGGCTTTTCTACGTTCACCCCAGCCACCTAAAAAAGAAAAAAAAGTAGCCTATGTCACTCTCCATCCCTTCAACTATCTCCACTTTAAAAATCACATCGATGCGTCGCTCCGTTTTGCCGTGAAAGACGGACAAATAGACACACACACTTTCCCATTTATAATATTAGTATGGATTATTTTTTATATTTATTATTATATATATTTTTTTAATTTAATAATGTATTTATATTCAAATGAAGTACGGTCGAATTTCGACCGATGGGCGATCACTAGTTTAAATAAAAGTGTTGGTTTTTAAAAAGCTTCACCCATCTATTTTGTGCTTATTATTGTTGACAATTTTTTGGCATAGAAACACGTTTTTTAGTGCACTACAACTATACCCATCAAAATTATGTAAATAATTGTTGACCTATTTTCAAAGTACAACATAAGTGGCGTGGCTAAGGTACAACATTGCGACAAATTTACTTCACAAGCTTTTTAAACCCATTTGCGATCGAGGTTAGGATTTGACACTTATGCCGTTCAGTACTTAGATAAACTAAGATTAGATTTTAAATAAAGCATTGTTAAAAAAAATTGCATAACTGTAAGTAAATCGGCAAGACGAAAAGCCTTAAAAACTTACTTTGTGACTGTATAAAAACAAATTACCCTTTTTAACAGTACTCACATGGCACCAGCAAACCACAACTAACTTCACATTAAGTTTGACAATTAATGACGTTTCAAATACCATACACAAAGGTTCTTAAAAGCACGGGAGTTTAAAAAAAAATAAGATTGTTCTAGGTACAACTCTGTCCAAGGTACGACAGGTTCCTCTATACATAAACGAGTAAACAAACGTAAGGGAATATTCTTAAAACTTAGGTAGGTAGCCTGTTTTAAGAATATCGAAGAAAGGAGGGGTATCGTTAAGCTAAGAAAAATGACCCCTCTAGAAAATTTCAAAAACTATGTTTTTTGAACAGCATGAGCCTTATACGTAAAGAAAATACAATTCATTTTCCAGAAATATCTTTTATTCTTTTTTAGAACACAATTCAAATAAGGTTTGGGCTTTGCGTCCGATTCTTTAAATTGTGTACCTGTCGTCGATCCCGAGAGATCAGGAGTGCTGCTGGATGAAGACATGTAAATTGAATCACCGTATGTGCGATGATAGTGGTTATAAGTCTTAGTAAAACGTTTAGGACATACCTTTTTTTTTCTTGATGGGAAATCATCAAATGACTTCTTCCGCTCTAGGCGAAGCGGGAGAGTGTGTCAGACTTTTACTGACTAAAACCCACCCGTATTTCTTCAGTTACCCATATTCCAGGGCCACGGTATCTCATTTGAACAATCTCGCGACCCTGGCAGGATTTAGGACATACCTTACAGTCAGATCTTACGTTTTCATTTATTTTCTTCAGATATTGCACATACTCATCCTTTTTGATAGATCTCAATTTATTTTTTTCTAATTCTAGATGAACGACAGTCACATAACCAGCTTTGAGGCATTGTAATCTATAATCTATACTATATAATATTATAGAGCTGAAGAGTTTGTTTGTTTGTTTGATTGAACGCGCTAATCTCAGAAACTACTGATCCGAATTGAAAAATTATTTTTGTGTTGGGTAGCCTATTTATTGAGAAAGGCTATAGGCTATATAACATTACGCTACAACTAAGAAGAGCGGAGCAGTAATGAAAAATGCTGCAAAAACGGGGAAAACCGCACGGGTAGGCAATTTGACGCGACGGGAAAGTCGCGGGCAGAAGCTAGTAGTGTCCGACCGAAACAAGATTTTCAGCCGAAACCGAAACCGAAACCGAACCTTCGGTCTTAAACCCAGTTTCGGCCGAAACCGAAACCGAAACTTATTTGAATTTTTAAAGCATGTTAAATCTATTGTATTTTTACGCATATAAGATAATTAACACGTATAAAAAAATAAAATGCAACAATTAAAGTGCCTATGTAACAAAAATAGTTCTTTATTTACGGAATGCTTCGCCTTCCACTAAAGCATATGGCAGTATGTCTACAATTATTAGGTCAATTATTGCTTTGTCAATCCTTTTTGTAATTTCATGATCATCAGGCCATTGTGCAATTTTAAATTTAGAGGTCAAGCTTGGGATCGTTGACTGAACAAGATTCGGTCGATCAGTGTTCAATAGTTCCAATGAGATGTTCGAGCCTGATCACTTTAATTTGGCTACGTTTTCAACTCATCTACCTCTGATTGTCGTTTTAAGACCTGTCTGTGTTCCGCTTTATGGAAATTTGATAAATGTTGTTAAACTCCGTGTAACGTTTGTTTTTTCGGTTCGTGACTTCCGAATGATAATGCTTTATTGCAAATTTTACAAACAGCCTTAGATGTACCGATATAGTTTTTTTTTTTTAATGCCAAATGGTATTCTTTTCTTTTTGTGACATTTTTAACCTGAAAGAAATCAGTCTATGATAAATAAAGAATATCTCACACATTAAAATACAATAAAAGCTAGTAAGGTAAACATACCTATGGCAGTCATTATTAATAGGAAAATTAATTCAAGTAAATAATGAAGTTTGACTAAAAACATTAACGTACTACTGTACTACGCGTCCGAATAGACTAAGCACATCGCGTACTAAAGGGAAAAATGCGACATGACTAATAGTACTGAAGGTCATTCACGGTAATAGTTAAATCACCGGAGGTAGTTGTGTATGGCATGTACGGGGCGGTTTGAATACGGGTACAAAATGTAATCCAACAACAATTACAAACAAATATAGTAAATGTTTGAATCAAACATCACAGGTATCTTCACACATCTTTTAAGTGTTCATTAATTTCTACATAAATTCATATTGAAGTTCTAGGGAATAACTCCACAGAACCAAGTAAAATATCTAATGAATTCGATTCTATTACAACTAACAACCTATTTATTTTCCACTGTAGGACAAGACTAATAAATGCCATAAAAATACATCATCATTAATCATAAGTAAAAACAAATACTTACCTAATAATGTTTGCGCGAGAAAAACCATATAACCTCAAATCATCACGATCGTGCCGGCTAGCGAACTCAACTGGCAATCACATTTACTCACTCGAAGATAATTGAATGATGCGCGACAATTCATGAACACCTAGTTTCGGCGGGGCCGAAGGTTCGGTCAATTATTGGCCGAAACCGAAACCGTGGCCGAAACTAGATTTTTTGGCCGAAACTAGCCGAAACCAAAACCGAAACCGAACCTTCGGTCGGTCCTTAGAAGCTAGTATAAAAATATTTCTAACTTACCTATAAGGCTACCCAACAGAAAAAGATATTTTCTATTCGGATCAGTAGTTCCTGAGATTAGCGCGTTCAATCAAACAAACAAATAAACAAACAAACTCTTCAGATTTATAATATTATATATAGTATAGATATTACATCAATAATAAAATGCAATAGCGAAGTGTTTTCAATGTTCACTAACAAAAAAGTGCGCCGATCCGATACCGACTGATTTTTAGAATGGACTGAACTTAAAAAAAAACAAAGTGATACGTTCTTTATTGTTTTCAACTCACTTACACTAGAGTGTTGACATTGTTATAAACACAGTATTCGTATAACGCACGATTTAAATGAAGAGTGGGAGTCAAGGTGAAATAAAAATAGCAGTAATAACATACGATAATATTTTTTGAATGCGACTGCTCATGATTAAAAAAGTTTTATTTTACTATGAGCGCATTATTTTAGCATGATGACTTTTTTTATAATTATGTTGTTCTTTAGACGTTATCAAATATATACACATAAAAATTAAACTGCTAAAAAGATGCGCTCATGTCTGAAAAAAATTGATAATGCCATAAAAAGTAAAATTTTCCATAAAAAAGCCATTTTGACCTCAGTTTGTTGATTTATTTCGTGGGCAAAACATTATTCTTTGACTTTTTATTTATTTTAGCATAAAGTTAGTGCCATGTATTTTACAAAAAAAAATAACATATAAAAAAACATATTATTAAATTTTTGGTCAAATTGTGGTCAATTTTCTTAGCTTATCGATCCCCTCCTTTACGAGAATTATGAACCAAACCCCATACTTACACAAATGAAATGTAATATCCAGAATAACCTCCAGGTGGGGTCTGAGAAGGGCTTATCGTTCTGAAAAGAAACACAGTAGGTACGATTAACACACTTGACAACCCCATTTGATTGTCCTTTCGTAATTTCTCAACTTAAAGACTTTTAATTATTTTTGTTGGTGTATCTCGACAATTCAAGATGCCTATAAATGATATCTAGACATTATCTTCAATATAACTTTAAAAATTACCGACAGATATTTATACCTACTTCCACTGGTTTTTTTTTTTTAAGAAACATTTGTATGGCGATGAGATGAAAAATAAGGCTATCCCTGGAATCATAAGGTTCGCCATTATATCACACACAGATATAGACCATTTATTTGTAATTTTTTGACATACATACTTCATGTTGCGCCACCATTTGACTTTTTTTAAATCCTCAAAATAGAAAAAATTGGTTGCCTGTAAAGTCGGTATACGGGCGAAAGTTTTACGTGACAACGACTTTGAGTGGTAAAATAATTTTATGTCTGTCTCTCTCGCTCTTAGGCGGGCTAACCATGCCCGAGTGGAAGGGACGCGTGCCTCTCACTCGCTCTCATTGTGAGCGCATAACGTGAGCGGAGCGTAACGCAGTTTCTTGAAGTGTCACCCGGCAAACCAATTTATAAGACGTTGTCACGTCAAAAAAATAATAATATTGGTGATTCATTTTTATGGTTAAATGCTTTATATATGAGTATGCTAAGTCTAGTTCACAATTTGTTTTATACTATAGGCCAAGACAGTCTAAGAAAATACAAACGTTCGTTGCACTAAATTGAAATGACATGGTAATTATGAATTACCTTTTCAACGTAATCTCTAATTGTCAACTCCGCATTAGCTAATGACCTCGTTGAGGTGAGCACCTCATATGTCCAAATACTTATGTACATAATTATGAACGAATTAACACAAATTACTTAATCTAATGAATTACTAGTTAAAAGGATTCGACAAAAATATATATGGGTATACGTTAATTTTGTAATTAGTGCAGGATCATCTTAATGGTGGAAATTAGGTAAAGGTAATACCCTCATTAGTCAATAACAATATAAGTATAATCAAAAGTCACGTTCGTAACTTCAGTTCGTTTTGAGCATTTCTACTGCTAATATCTGATATAACCGTGCGTCTCAGTGATTGTGAATAATGGAAAGCATTATTACAAACTTGGATTTGTTTATTATTCTGAGGAACCAGGACACTTCTTCCATCGATCATGAAATATTACTTAATTCAGTTGTTACTCAAAATCAAAATCAAATCAAAAGTCATTTATTCAAACTAGGCTGAGAGTCAGCACTTTTTGAACGTCAAAGTTACATAAGACAGTCCCCCAAAAACGCCCGCCCTTCGACAGTTCCTAGTGCTTTAGCTGGGATGAAGAAGTAGCGGAACAAACTCCCCAGCAGCACAGCTGTCTGTTAAGTTAGAAGAACTTGTTTCTATACAATATTGTGTAAGTAATTAATATTATAAAACAAAACATACATTATTCGCCATATGTCAGCTAGCACACGCCAATATACCAACAAAAACATTGAAAACTAAACTCAAGCTGAAATAATAAAACAAAAACGTAAACAGAACTTAAAACCTAAAAAAAGCCTCCAGGCATAAAGGGCGTGCCCGCTTACATATTTAACGATGCAGAATGATCCATATACATACATTGATACATATAGCTAAGTTGAAGTTACAATAGTTAAACTAGGACCTCCGGAGTAAAATAAAATAAGAGTTAATACAAATAACAATAACAAAAACCATGGTCAGCAAGACGACCAGTCACCACAAGCAGCACCCGTTCACTAGCATAACGCAAAGGTCAGCCATTACCTCCCTCGCCATATCTGAGGGGTAACCCGACCCCCGACGCTACCGCAAGCAGTGACATCTAAGGGAGCATGACGAACTTACTGCCGGTTGGTCAGGCAAGAATATTATGAACAGCTGACGAGGTCGCTAGCTCATGTTGCAATACAACTCATTTAAAATCATTGTAATGAGTAGATTAATAATAAGTAATAGATTATGTCACCAATAAATGTAATTAAAAGAAAATAAATGAACAAAATCAGTTAAATAAAAAAAAAAACAATTATATGAACTACCCATATAAACAGTCCGTAGGAAAGCTAATTCTGGATTGAAAGAACATAAACATTGTCTTGAGTTAATCACAGCGACCAACTCTTCTTATCGCTTAAGTAGTCGTTGATAGAATAATATGCCGTTGAACAAAGGTTGGATTTTACTTTAGCTTTAAACTCATTAAACTGCAAATCTAGCAAAGCAGAGGGAAGCTTGTTATAAAAGATAATACCAAGACCAAAGGAACGAAATGAACCTTATGAAGCCGGTGAAAGAGAGCACGTAGTTTGTCCTTATTTCTAGTATTAATATTATGAATATCACTGTTTTTAGTGTACAGGTGTATATTTTGCGTAATATATAAGATGTTGGCGAAGATGAATTGTGATGCCACCGTAAGAATACCAATATCTTTAAACAAATCTCTCAGAGAAACTCTAGCACCTAGTTGGTAAATCGCTCGAACAGCTCGTTTTTGAAGAACAAAAATATTTTGAATGTCCGCGGCTTTGCCCCACAGCAGAATGCCGTGGGACATTGTGCTATGAAAATAACTAAAATAGGCTAATCGAGCTGTGTCAACGTCCGTGTACTGTCTAACTTTCCTTACGGCGTAGGCGGCCGAACTGAGCCTTCCCGCTAGGCTTGATATATGTGATCTTCACTGAAGTTTGGCGTCTACTGTTATGCTCAGAAAAACTGCCGAGTGTACAGTTTCAAGCACCTTATTATCTAAAACGACATTGGGTCCCAGATTCCTAGCATTCGTAAGGCGAACTTTATACATTTCGTTTTCTTAGCATTAAGAACTAGGTTATTTGTGGTAAACCATTCCGTAGCCATTGAGAGCGCACTATTCACGTCGTCAAAATCTTTTCTATTCCTGTCTACTTTAAAGATAAGTGAGGTATCATCAGCAAATAGTACAATGTCACAGATATTCTTTAAATAGAATGGTAAGTCTTTAATATACACTAAGAATAAGAATGGACCCAGTATTGACCCTTGAGGTACACCTAACTGAACTAGTAGCCCGGAAGATTTTACACCATTGACATCTACACATTAATGCCTATTTTGCAAATAAGAACTTATGACACTGAGAGTTTCGTTTTGAACACCGTAATGACGTAGTTTACGCAAAAGTGTGTCATGGTGAACGCAATCAAAAGCTTTGGAGAGATCACAGAAAACTCCGATAGCATTTTGCGAGTTCTCCCATGCGTTGAAAATATGTTTCAGCAGAACAACACCAGCATCTGTTGTCGAACGACCTTTTGTAAAGCCATATCACTCATTATGAAGGAGGCTATTTAAATTAAAATGTCTTAGCAACTGCTTGAGTTAACTTTTCAAATATTTTCCTAATGCAGGTAAGATAGAAATGGGCCTAAAATTGCCAACGTTATTTTTATTACCTGTTTTAAATAACTTTACTACTCTTCATGAGGTCAGGCAAAGATCCTGAATCCACACATTTATTAAAAGTTATAGCTAGATAGGGGGCTACGATGTCTATTATATTACTTAACAGTTTAATGGAGATGCCCCAGTAATCACCAGTGTTTTTTGACTTGAGTGTGTTAAAAATATTAATCACATTACGAGGCGTTACATGTTCGAAACTAAATAAGCGACTACATCCGGGCACACTACTATGCAAAAGGTTTTCAGCTTTAGACGGGGACGAATTTAAGGAGCAAGTCGTAGTTATAGGTATGTTGCCAAAAAACTCATTAAATGCCTAAGCTATGTCGGCTGCTTTATTAACCAATTTGTTGTTAATCATAATCTCTAGTTGTTTTACCTGTTTAACCGGTTTACCCGTTTCATTATTAATAATTTTCCAAGTGGTTTTTATTTTATTATTGGATTTTTTTATGGTATCGCTTAACTTAAACTTTGATTTAGCTAAAGCGCAGATCTTTTTAAATAATTTTGAATAATTACTGACATACTCTAGAAAAGGAGTATCAAATCTGTATTTTTTCAAACCATATAACTCGTATAGTCTTGCTCTACTTTTATAAATTCCTGGAGTAGCCCATTGGTTGAAGCTAACGGAAGTGCTATTAATGTCAATAATTTTGGTCTTGAAAGTAGATTCGTATTCTTTTTGCACAATTTCAAAAAGGGCTCCATAGATTTCATTAGGACTCTCGCGTTCTACTATAGATGGTGTAATCCTATGAGCTTTATTATTTTTAAATTTATTGCAACGACTAGCTGTATAAGGCCTGCATAATATTTTATGCGGCTTTTTAAGTAGTGGCAAATACTCCACTGGGTTCTAGCCTTTCTGATGAAGACAGTGTTACCCTGAAGGAATTTTGATACGGTCCCACCGCAAAAGTAAAATTTTAGACGTGATTACAGTAATTGGCTTCAGGCAAATATTGACTGGCCAAACTGCGTGCAAACCGATTTGCTCATTCTAGAACCAATAAGTGAAAATATTTGTGTTGAACCAACGCTATCAACGTCAACGATGACATCGACTTCAATGATGTCAAAAAGATCTCGAAAGCCGTTTGAAGATCTAGGTAGCATCTGCCAGGGTCGCGAGATTGTTCGAAAGAGACACCGTGACCCTGGCACATGGGCAACTGAAGGAACACGGGTGGGTTTTAGTCAGTAAAAGTCTGACACGCTCTCCCGCTCCGCTCAAGAGCAGGAGACGTCATTTGATGATTTCCCATAAAAAAAAAAGATCTAGATAGCAAGCATAAGATAATTTTGCAATAAGTGCAAGATCATCTTAATGAGATAATTGATGATTAACTTAAATGCTTAAATGCTTTTAATACAAGTATGCCAAGTTTAGTTGACAATATTTTTTTTACACATCTAAGAACTGTATCGGAGCTTTCTGATCCTGAAGTTTAAGTAGGTCTAAAGTTTCTTTAAAGTATGTCTGCCTCTTACGGGCATCTAGTTTTGGTCTTATTGAAGTAATAAGAGGATCAGAGGAGACGATAAGCATACTGAGGATATCCTCGTTTGATGCTTGTCTGCTCTTCTTCCTCGAATGGTGTTTTCTGAACTTCCTAAAAATCTGATGCAGCAGATTTTTACATATGTTTACGTATCGAGAATGACTAGCCCTATCACCTGTCTTGGTTTTTCGAAGCGTTCCCCTTAGACCCTTTACAGAATACCTTCTGTCCCCGGCGCTGCCCGCGTGGATGTCGGAAATTATCTCACGGAAACGTACTACCGGGACAAAAGGTAGTCTATGTCCGTTTCTAAGGTGTAGTCTATGTCTGTACCAAATCTCATCAAAATAGGTTCAGCTGTTTAGGCGTAAAAGCGTTACAACAGACAGAGTTACTTTCGCATTTATAAATTAAGTAGGGAAGTAGGGATAGGGAAATAGGGATATTTTTTATAACATTACAAAGGGCTTGTGTGAAATGAATGGCTGAACACTAAAACATGGAGTTTGGAGCTCGACGCACTGTAGATTTTTATTTGTTAGGAAAAACGAAACCGCGTTATTTTTGTAATTGAACTTAGTCTTAGGTCACGCTATAATCACACTTATTTGAAAGTTCAAATAAGTGTGATTATAGCGTGACCTACGCGTGTATAAGGGCGAAGAATAGGTACCTACTTGCATAAACAAGACGTTCTTCTTTTTTTTTGGTTACTAACGTGTTCAGGATCGTGCTTCCGTTAACATATCGTCGCTTTAGAATGAAAACGCTGGAAATGCAATATTGGTCATTTTTATTTGATTGTCCTTTTTTACACGAAAAATATTTCGTTACTTAAAACGCCATCTATGACCTTTAATGAGAACCTCTTAGAAACTCGTGAGTGTTTACTGACCTGTAACGCCATCTACAACGTTTAATTGGAACCTCATAAAGCTTCGTGCTCGTTGGGATACTAAAATCACTGGTTAAAACTGGTTTTCCACGGTTATTTTGGAGTTTTCCATAAGGACGCTATTTTTCTACAAATCTCGGTGGTTTTCCGGCACCAATCAAATCAAGACGATTCACAACTGCGAGGTCAATTCTGGTCTTTAATTAAAGATAATTTAATCATCTCGATAATGGGACCATAAAAATGATATAGTTCCATACAACCTTTTCACAAAAATACATTTTCATCCCACCATCTAGGAAAGAGTATTTTTAATCTTCAATATCTGAGTGGAAAAGCCGTTTTTATTCTCTGGAGGATAAAGTAAATTGAATTTAGAACATCGTGTGCACTAAGTTTGTGAATTAAAAAAAACATTAAACCTATTAACTGCTACCTGTATGGTGCCGAATATATCATACAACTTTTTTTTAATTTGTTAAAAACTCAGACTCGGAACCTTCTTGGTGTTCTTTTTTCAATTTGCTTTGTACGCGGTTCTTTACGCGGCATTTTTTCACGTCATTGTTAAACCTTATATTAAAAACAAGAAACTTGAAAACAAGTGAAAAAACTAAAATGAGTGATTCTAGCGACGAGGAAGTTTGCTGGACGCCAACAGAATTGACTGAAACTGTTAATAATGCGCAAATGAGCTTTCTCCCTCAACAATCACGCGAGAAGTAGATATTTAAAACAGTACGATATGTTCAACACGTGGCGACTAGCAAAAGGAGCCAAAACTTTCTCAGAAAACGTTTTGCTGGCATATTTTATAGAATTATCCGAGAACAAGAAAGCAAGCACTCTATGGAGTACGTATTCGATGCTAAAAGCAACAATAAAGATGAAAAAAGACAAACATATCGATACCTATCCTAAATTAGTGGCATTTTTAAAAAGAGCCTCATCTGGTCATCAACCGAAAAAATCGAAGGTTTTCACAATATCTGATATTGAAAAGTTTCTTAACGAAGCACCCGATTCCGTATATTTGGCGGCAAAAGTAAGTCAGTTGCACATTCAGTATCTACTTAAGTATATTAATCTCAATTAAATAGTATACTTAGTAGATGTTGATAGGCATAATTATGCGTTCATATCAATTTTATTCATTTATCTACTACAATACTCTTTACGTTACAGGTTGTTCTTATTATTGGAATAAACGGAGCATGTCGAACTAATGAACTAACACAACTTAATGTCAAAAACATTGAGAAACATTCAGATGACTTACTATTAATTAATTTACCTAATACAAAGACAAAAAGAGACCGCAACTTCGTCATTCGCAAGGAATACGTAACGATTGTTGAGAAATATCAAGCCTTACGCCCGCCTAACACTCCAATCAATCGATTTTTTCTACAGTATCGCAATGGAAAGTGTGTTAGACAGCCTATGGGTACTAATAAAATTGGCAGTATCCCACGAGAAATAGCAACATTTCTTGAACTTCCAGAACCCCTGTTGTACACGGGTCATTGTTTCCGACGAACTTCAGCCACACTTTTGGCTGATTCCGGAGCTGATCTCCTGTCCCTTAAGCGCCACGGAGGCTGGAAGTCCAATGCAGTTGTAGAGGGATACATAGAGGGGAATCCTCTATGTATCCCTCTACTATCCAAAATAAGTCTAAAATATGTGAAGGCATCGTAGGAGCCATTACACTGAAAGAGCCTCAATCGGATCTTTGGACTCGCCCTTCTACATCAAAAATAAGCCGTTATGAAACACCTAACCATCTCCCTCTCTCTCCAACATTCACGCCAAGGGAATCCGATGAATCGGTACAACTATTAAGTATGACAGATAGTTTACCGAAAAACAGTACACAAATGACTAACACCAATATTACAGTACCAAACAAAAATATTACACTTAATTTAAATAACTGTAGCAACGTTACTTTAAAATTTTCTTAATTATACCTTAGTATTATTTTGTTATAATTTAAAGATTATTCTGTAATACTTACCTGTCATAATGTAGTAATTAATACCTAAACTGAAATAAAAGTGTACCTATCTTGTGATTGTAAAGGTTTTTTTTTTTGCATTTAGTCATTTCCTCGCTGAGGTGGAATGAAAAGTTACGTGTTGCACTCGAGTGCAAAGATTTTTCACCTTTCATATGGAGGTAGTGATAATACGGCGGAATTATGCAAGTGTCATCCATATTTGAAACGATATTCTTTAATGCAAATTACGGTAGGGATAAACAAGGGTGCTGAAATCGCTTGTGAGGAGCCGATCAAAATCAAAATCAAAAATGGCGGTTGCGAAAATTTTCAAAGTTTTCGTCGTGGGTGTCGTTTGCAAGATTTTTGAAGGTGCTGATGCCGAAAATTCCATACAAATAACATTCGGAGTACAAAAAAACTTAGTTCCTGACGGGGTGCCCCGACTCCACAAGCTTTTTAGGGTTCCGTTGCCAAATGGCAAAAAACGGAACCCTTATAGATTCGTCATGTCTGTCTGTCTGTCTGTCTGTCCGTCCGTATGTCACAGCCACTTTTCTTCGAAACTATAAGAGCTATGCTGTTGAAACTTGGTAAGTAGATGTATTCTGTGAACCGCATTTTGATTTTCATACTAAAATTGAAAAAAAAAAACAATACATTTTGGGGTTCCCCATAATTAGAACTGAAACACAAAAAATGTTTTTCATCAAACCCATACGTGTGGGGTAGCTATGAATAGGTCTTCAAAAATGGTATTGAGGTTTCTAATATAAGTTTTTTCCAAACTGAATAGTTTGCGCGAGAGACACTTCCAAAGTGGTAAAATGTGTCCCCCCCCCGTAACTTCCAAAATAAGAGAACGATAAATCTAAAAAAATATATAATGTACATAACTATATAAACTTCCACCGAAAATTGGTTTGAACGTGATCCAGTAAGAAGTTATTTTTAATACGTCATAAATCGTAAACAGCAGTTTACCTTTCATTCAATCAACTCAAATATAAAAAAAAACATTTAGTTTCATAAACATAAACCTTATGCATAAACCGAGGATACCTACAGTTTTGTACGGAACCCTTGGTGCGCGAGTCCGACTCGCACTTGGCCGGTTTTTTTAAATTCAAAACGACGAATATTTCAATTTTTTAAATAAATGTGGACATAGCTATCAACTTTGGGTGATTTTAGGATTATGATTACGAATATTTCATTCAAATTTGACCCAATTACGGCGAGTGTTGTTTTTTATAAAAATATCTTTATCCATACTGGGGGTAGGGATTATGACAAATCATCGATTCGACAAAATCGATGATTTGTTATGTTTTTTTTTTATGATGAAATTTCGACATGCGTATCAATTTTGGGGATTTTGGTAGTGTGATCAAGAATATTTAACGTAGGTAACTTTCATTATTTACATAAATTGAAAATCTTGTAGTTAATCATAATCTCTCAAAATAATTTAAGTCATTTCGAATTATAAATACATAGTAGCGTGCAAAAACAGCCTTAATACATAAAATTATACATTTTTTTTTGTGTATTTTAAATTCTGAATACGCACTCCAAGTTTCACTTCCACTTCCACTTCCTTAGTTTCTCCTCCTCTATCCTGTTTATTTTCAACGATTACAGCGATAGTCTACGATCACCAATCGGTATATTTTTTATTATGTAAAAATGTATTAAAGTGTTTTGTTGTTACCACTTGTTTTTCTTTTTTGTATTGACAAATTTTACGTTGTTCCAAAAATTATGATGATCATGCTAATTAAACTTATAGGTACACTGTTACCAAATTCAGAAAGCAAAACTTACTTTATTACTAATTTTACGGAACAGTGTTTTACATACCTTCGAGTATCAAGATTAGTTAAGTAATGTATACAATCGAGCAGACAATGGTTTAAATGTGTGCGTGAGCGTAATGTTGTGCCAACCCCCAGTGGCGTGCACAGGGTTTTATGACCGGGTAGGCAGTTCAAAAAAAAAAAAAAACGTCTCTCGTAAGTAATTGCTCAAGTTAGTGAAGAAAAATTCACTAGGTGGTTTAAAAGGTTGAAATGGCGATTTCCTGATGATGATAATTCTTTTTCCGTCGAAAGCACAGAAAGATGTTGTACTCGTTGTTGACTTTGTGTGTTTCTTAAATAGGTACGTGAGAATACGTTTGAATGAAAATGAACGTTCTGTCGATGCGCTGCTCGCTTTGATAGTAACAATAAACTTCGCGTAAAACTTCTTCTTACCAAATGTATTTATATTATGTTTGAGCAAGCCGCGGGATAGAAATCATATAAATCTGCAAATCCCGAACAATTCCACACTGTACTCGAACTACTAAACTAGCAAGGAAAACAAAATGATTTAAGTGTGCGTAAACAACAACACAACCGGTTTTATGTTTCTTAATTATTACTATGAAACTTACGAGTTGCATTACCTCTTTGCTGGGTTATATCTTTATCTTTGTTATTCTCGTACACATTTCCCTTTAGATATACTTTTTAACAAACACACATTTTCAACACAAACCTCACAATCGAACAACATTTTGAAAAAAAAAAAACAAACAATAAGCGTAGTACTTAAGTAAATCGAAAAACTAAAACAGTTCAAAAAACTAGTTGAAATAAGCAACAAATCGACCTAAATCTTACCGTTTGTAAATGAATTAATCACAACAAAACTCAGTCAAAATAAAAACATAAAACAGCGCGCTCCACATGAAAGAAATAAATTTTGACAACTAAAACGTTGACAAATAAAATTGTATCATTGCGAATCGGAATTTGCTTGAGGCTACGTAATATTCAACTTGATCGCATAATACTCACAGTGCGCCAATAATGACGCATGGGCGTCCCGCCCGTGATTGGTTAGCCTGGCGCAGGGAAGCCCGCGATTGGATAGCCTGCGGCAGGAGTTCGCTTTATGTGTGCAATGTATAGACACGAAAATGTAGAAGAAATTACCACTACATGCGTACATTTATGAATGAATTGAAGACACTTTCGATCGCTGCCTGCTTGCGCCGCGAGTACATTAATAGAACGGTATGAACGTTGCTTCTCATTTATATTAGGCGTTTAAACTTTTTGAATAATTTTATTACTTAGCATATTTTCTTTATTATTGAAATATTAGTAACTAGTCTAGATCTAAGTCTAGGGTCTGCAGTGTCTTTTTGCCTATATGGAACGCACGCCACTGCCAACCTCATATAACCTGCAAATGCAATGAGAAAACAATCGGTACCGATGTATGTATGGCTCATACTCTCAAAAGCTGTGAAGATTTAATTGATATCGCCACTCTTTGTCTTCCTAAAAAAAATGTAATAGAAAACCTCACGGTTCCAGCGATTAAAATTGGCTAACAAATGGTAGACGCTTAATCATTTTGAAGTGAGAATGTGTGAACATAAATCAATAAAATCAAATCAAAATATACTATATAATATTTTTATGTCGCTTAATGGCACATGGGCACTTATGAAACGTTAGAAGCTAGGTGCACGGTTCCAAATGATTGATTCCTATGAAGAAGAGCCGGCAAGAAACTCCATGGTTAGATACTCTTTTAAAAATAATTGGCTTTTACAATGGTTTTAAATTACAGTAAAAATAGGTATGGGAGAACAGTGTAGGACTGTCAACAAGTACCAAGTACTTAATAAAATGGAAGATTGCCTACAGTCTACAAGGCCTGCAACGTTCTCACGTTCACAAAATATATCTTATACCTTTAAACGAGCAATTCTTGTATATATGTATATATATATATATATATATATATATATATATATATATATATATATATATATATAACCTGAATCTCGGAAACGGCTCCAACGATTTTCATAAAATTTTGTATACAGGGGATTTCAGGGGCGATAAATCGATCTAGCTAGGATTCATTTTTAGAAAATGTCGTTTTATTCGCGTTTTCAATAATTTAAACATAAACTGAAAAATATGACTGTTCCTGACATCTATTGGCGACTAATAATACTATTTTTTTAATTGGGAGCAACTAACTGCTTTAACGACACAACAACACTAAAGCTACTTCAACAGATGGCGTTGTTAAGCAACACTAAGTCATTGGCTTGACGTGATTGGTTTGACGTTATGGTCCAGGAGGTAGCGTTGCAAATGAAAAAGTCATAGTAAGCCGGCTGAACTTATTATTTTAAACAAAATTTACCAAAAAATACCGAGCAAAGCTCGGTCATCCAGATATTAAGAATTTACAATGATAGTATTTCATACATAAAATCAAAAATCAAAAAACCATCAAACCATCACCAATCAACCAACCATCAACCATCATCAACCACCAACCAACCAACCACCAACCAACCATCAACCATCATCAATCATTTAAATCAAATTGTCATTATTGCCATGACAACCAATAATAAAGAGTTTAAATTAGAATTGTACAATAGGTATATAATGTCAATGTATGAGTCGATTATGTCAAAGAAGTACGTGTATGTAAAAACTTAAAAAAAATGTAGTTACATCATCATTTGAGAGCAGTTAATAGACATTTACATAGTTATCTCGTTAATGAGGTACCAGGGAAGCCACATGTCGTCGTTGCGACTTTAAGACCTCATATGTGTCACTTGGCAAAATCACTTTATTACGCGTTTGTTTTTCTTTTTTTACTATCATACTACTTTTAATTTCAACTAACAATAGCAAAATAAAAAGCCGGAAATCATATGGCTGATACCTATATTTTTAGTTGTAAGTAGTTGGTTTTATTATAGGTAAGTACATATTTTTTCAGTAGACGGTTTATATCAATTTTCACATAAAGTTGAATTTACACATAAGAGGTCTTAAAGTCGCAACGACGATGTGCAGAAGGAATGCAGTAGGAATCAATTATTGCCAAACTTCCTTGTCTTGAACGTAGTCTTTTATTTTATAAGTAATATGGTTTTGCTAAAGGCACGTTATAGAAGCGGATACTGTTTATACATAAGAAGAAGTAACTGGCTAGTTTTAGTTAATATAAATTATAGGATTACGATTTCATTTTTACTACGAGTAGTATTCGGCTATAAACGTATTTAGTTACTTGGCCTGAACTTAAAGTCGTGCGGCGGTGAATGGGTTATTGTTTGCGAGGCAAGTATAATCTAATAGTTTCACCTTATCATTCGGGTTACCCAGAAAACGCCTCTGTATTTTAGAACTGATGCTACGTAGCTATAGTAGGCAACAAGCACGGCGTCACGGTTTACATATTTGGACGGCTTATGAAGAACAAATAATTTATTATGTGATTACAATTTCATTTTTACTACGAGTAGTATTCGGCGATACACGTATTTAGTTACTTAGTCTGAACTTAAAGTTGCGCGGCGGTGAATAGGTAATTGTTTGCGAGGCAAGTATAATATGTATAATAGTTTCACCTTAAATCATTGCTGCCTTGAATGAAACACTTGGGCCTGCAAAGCCCCGCGTGAGTAGGGCTTCCATTACGTAATTACGTAATCACGCAATTACGTAATTACGAACTCATTTTAAAGGATTTTCAATTCCGTAACTGAAGATGTCAATTCCGTACTTACGTAATTATTAGTATCATCAATCCATCAAAATAGTCAACCAATAAAAAAGCATTATACGTACACATTTATAATGTGGCAACACTATACTATATACCTACACCGAAACTGTACAAATAGGGTATTCCCCGCAGTTTATTTTATATCTATTTTGCAAAAAATAGTTCTAAGACGTACAGAATAGAGTTCAAATATATCAACTTGGCGAGTCGGCAAGGCCGGGGAGTCCCTGACGAAAAGTCCCTACGACCACGGGGAACTTAGGGGAACTACTATGCTCCTCACATTCTTAACTAAAAAGAAAGTAGTTTCATTGCTCAATTGTCGGTTGTTCAGTTCACATCGCTAGACTCTCGGCACAGTTGACACTTGATCCGATACTTAATTAAAAGTTGGTGGTAAATGCGCGCAAATATTAACAATTTGTAGCAGTTGTATCTTTATCGTGGGTGACTTTGAAATTTGCATGTGTGGATTATCTCTTCAAAGATGTAAGTACTTAAATCAGTCTTATTTAGTATTAAAAGGCCATTAAAAACCTCATGGGGCGTGGAGCATGCATAGTTCATACAAAATAATTTGTAAATCAAACATTTTCTTAAGGTGTATTTATTCCGATTAGATTATAGAATATCTAGGTTCCCAAATATATATTAATTAAGAACACTGATTAAAACATAAAAGGTCGGTACCTATCAAAAATTTGAAATTCCTCACAGTTCGTCTCTAAATCAGGAATGAATGAACTAAGCATGCTCTTTCGCCTATTATAGAAGAAAAAAACGTTTGGCTACAAAATAAGTGTTTACATTATTTTGTAATGAGTTGACAACTATGTTTAACCAATATCATTTTAACCTAACTTCCTTTTATTTTTTTTCAGGTCTTCTTCAAATAAGACTGTATACAAGGAGTTTTTGAACAAACGCACACAAAGCTCTATCTGGGAACATTTCTTGAGAGCTGATAATGGACAGAGTGTTGAATGTAAGCATTGCAAAAATAAATTTAAAACTCCAGGTGGCGCAACTGGAGCGTTACACACTCACATGCGTGCCAAGCATATCGGAGAGATGCCGCAACAGCAGGAGTCGCAAAGCCCGAGTACATCAACGTCTAATAGTGGTCAAATTCAAACACGAAAACGTACGAATGAACCTTCACAAAAGAAAATTAAACTCACTGATTATTTTTCAAATATGGAGGTTCGAGTGGCCAGAATGGCTGCATTGGATGGGATACCATTGAGCACATTTTGTACGTCAGAAGATCTGAGATATCTTTTTAAAAACTCTGGTTACGATGTGCCGAAATCTTCTACGACTATAACACAGATAATTCTAAAACAGAGTGATAACACAAAAAACAAATTGAAAAATCAATTGAAAATTATGAAGTCTGAAAATAAAAGATTTACTATGACGTTTGATGAGTGGACGTCTACCCGTAATAAAAGGTATATGAATATAAATATCCACAATAAAGACTTTGATATGGCCAAATATAAAAATTTAGGACTTGTACGGATACAGGGATCAATGCCAGCTGAAGTAGGCACTCAATTATTACAGCAACATTTGAGTGACTTCGGTTTAAGTCTGGAAGACGACATAATTGCTTTCACAACAGATGGAGCGAGTGTTATGGTCAAAATGGGTAGAAATTTTGACGGCCACCACCAATTGTGTATGGCTCATGGGATACAACTATCAGTCCTGGATGTTTTATATAAAACACAAAAATCTCCAGAACCTGAAGTCCAGGAGGATGTCTCAAATACCGGCGCTGAAGAAGAAGAGAAAATTGAAGAAGATGAGGATGCGTTTATTGTAGAATCGACCAGAGTTCCAGAATCGGAGTTTTTATACAAAGGCACTATAAAAAAATTAAGAGATCTAATAAAATCGTTTAAAAACTCCCCTTTGAAAAACGACTTGTTGCAAAAGTACATTTTAGAAGAACATGGTAAAAATATTGACCTAATACTAGACTGTAAAACGCGATGGAACAGCTTATCAGATATGGTAGGCCAATTTCTCAAATTAAAATCATGCGTTTTTAAGGCGTTATTAGATTTGAAATCAAATGCGAAATTTACAGACGAAGAGATCCAAGACCTTCACGACATTCATTACAGCTTGGATGTAATAAAAACTACAGTTTTGTCATTATGTCGCCGTGATTCAAACTTATTGACGGCCGACGCTGCGCTTCGATTCATGCTAGAGAAACTCAATCTTCAGTCAAACGATCTCAGTGGAAAACTAGCCACATCTCTTAGAAAGAGAATTAAGGAAAGGCGAACAAATGTATTCGGTGTTTTGCAATATTTGCATAACAATGAGGAATTTTTTAAAACAGCTGCCTCAGAATATTTCACGAAACCATCGTCGGATGATATATGAATGTACATAGTGGAACTTTTGGAACGGTTGAAATATAATTCTACTCAAAAAAGCACTAATTCACAACCTCAACCGAGTGCATCGGACGCAATTGCTACCAGTGACGATGATGACGAGGAGTTGACAATCGCACAACAGTTAGACAAAGAAATAAACAAAGTGACTGTAAATAAAACAATTTCAACAGTAAACACAGATCTCCATTCCATTATTAGGGTAGAAATGTGCATTTACGACAGCGCTGGCGGCGGTCACGAAGTTTTTTTGACTGCAGCGTATAATTATTTACTTTCGATAACGCCTACAAGTGTTGAAGCCGAGCGAGCCTTTTCATCCGCCGGATATTTTTGTAATAAACTAAGAATTTCCCTAGGTGACAAAACTTTAAATGCCTTGTCATTTATGAGATCACATTTTCAAGAAGAAAGATTATATTCGGCACGATAAAAAATGGTTTGACTTAAATATTGACAATTAAATAAAATTAACCACCTCTTTAAATGAATCAATAATTTGACAGTACAGTGTTAGATTATTTTGTCATGGAACTAATATATTTTTTTTTTTTGTATCTATCTGTGGAGGCTTGTTATTAGCAATTTAGTTATATATTCTTCTTACTATAATGTTATTAGTCTGTAAGCTTTCTAAAAATTAAAAATAAAATAAATAAATATAAATAAATATTTTTTTGTTTAAATATTGTGTTTATTTTGATACATCCTTGAATTTGAGATAGTAAAAGATAACTGTAAAAATTGTAGATACTCTATCTACAATATTTACAAAAATTCATAATCAATTTAAAAAAAATAGGAAAAATTACGTAATTACGGAATTACGGAATTGGAGAAAAAAGTTGCGTAATTAGTTACGTAATTGACATTTCCGTAATTTTGGAAGCCCTACGTGAGCTCACTAGGTGTACACAAGTATAAAGCGCACATTTTCAAAAATAAACTTTGGTAAGGAGGAACTGTCCGTGTGGTAAATAACTGCACCATTTCTTTCCGTGGGTGTCGTAAGAGGCGACTAAGGGACTTACTAGAGAATGGGCAGCAGCGTTCTCTATGCATTTTACAATCATACTGCGATCGCAAACCAGCCTGCCAAACGTGGTGATATGGCAAATTCACCCAAATTCTTGACGGACGTCACGACGGAGTGGACGTCTTTAGGCTGATATGATGAAGTAGGAAATTATTTCTTGTCTTATACCTTGTAGGTAGGGGGCTTACTAAATAATGATTGTGTTTCCTTCAAAGTGGCAATGATCACTAACGTAACGGGTGTAAAAATACGCATCACAAAGCTGAGTGATTGTTTTTTTTTTTTGTACTTTACCATATCTGGGAACTTTACGGTTACGAAGATATTGAAGGTTGATCTCACATTTTATGTTCTTATGTTTTTAGTAAGTTTTAAATGTGACATCAACCCTCGTTTCTCCGAAGGGCTGAGCAAAGGTGGAGTATAGCTATAGTATACTCACATTTTTCCGTTATTTTTTAAGCCCCAGATAAGGCTTGGAAATGTTATAGTTTACCACTACTCCAGTACCATCGAATGCACCCATAAGCAAATGTTTCACTTCATTATAAAGTTGTTTCCCAGCAATAATGTTCACAAAATTTTACTCAGTTTGATATACAGAGTGTGTATATAAAAGATATGTGGTGGTTCTTTTAACAAATTATCAAGGTATCAAGTAGTACTCACCGAATAGGGTGCACCGTGTCAGAACACCATGTTTGATGTTAATTCGCTCGCCGTGGGTCGGAAATAAGTAATTTTGATCGTAACGCTTAAACAATTTAATCTCTTATGTGTAACGAGAGGTTCGTTAGACATAAGAAATAAAATAATTTAAGCAGGAATACCCACAGATCCTGTTCTTCGCTGTCGGAATCGTACAGCAAAGGTTTAACAGAAGGAGGAGGGCCGGCCGGCGTAGACCTGAAATAAATCAAATTAGTTGAAACGATATTCGTTACACATAAGAAATTAAATAATTTAAGCAAGAGTACTCACAGATCCTACTCGTCATTGTTGGAATCGTGCAGGAAAGTTTTGGCAGGAGGAGGAGGGCTGGCCGGTGAAGATCTTTTTCTTTCTGAATATGCAACTGATCTTAATCCATCTGAAGAACTCTTATGAGGGCACCCCATTGCAGTTTAGAATCGAAAGTTATTCGTGGAAATAAATTGTCCGAAATAGCATCTAGTTTCTTGCCATTAGGTTTTAAATTTAGACATACTTGGGATATTTTGGTAATGAGAACGTAAGACTGTTAATTTATTTAAGATTTTGTAGAAGATTATTAGCTGCAAACTATTTAGAAAGAACAGCTATAGTATCGCTGACATGAATGATATCCACGTCTTTTGTCTCGGATATAATTTCATCAGCAAATAAAATTATATTCAAGAAGTTTGCCATCACGTAAGGTAGTTCATTAATGCAAACTTGAAACAAAGAAGGGCGAAGAATTGAACCGTGAGGCACGCCCATATTAACTAGAGACCGCGAGGACGTCGTGCCCGTTGATATTTACTTTTTACTACCTATTTGATAGAACAAGATCAGCAACTTGTACACAAATTCCGTAGTGGTGTAATTTTTAGATGATTGTATTGTGCTCAGCCAATTGTATCCTGGAACTTCTCCCAGGATTCCAAAATGTGACTCGTCGGGCTACCTTTCGTGAAACAAAATTTTCGAATACGTGAAATTCCATTTGAGTTAAAATGACATCATCGGTCAAGCATTATTTGGTCACAGATTTTGCTCAATTCTGGTAGCACAGATTACTAGGTCTGTAATTGGAGGTTTACTTTTACTACCCGGTTTGAACTATGTTTTATTAAATCAGGAAACGGACCGCTGTCTAATCATTGATTAAATATGCCTATAAGGACCTGTCCTGGGCAATTGTGTCAGTAATATCTTCATGAACCTTAACAGAGATCTCCCATATCTCCATGTCTTTAGTTTTTAGGGTTCCATACCCAAAGAGTAAAACGAGACCCTATTACTAAGGCGCTGTCCTATTGCCATCGCTCGCGCGATCATGCGTCTGTCCGACGAAAATGATCGTGCGACCGTGCGTTCAAACATACCGATATCTACTGAATGTCCTATTGATGGTCTTGTGATCATGCGATGCGACCAAATTGTTTGATTTTCGTCGCGTGATCATCGACGCATCGTATTGATCGTATGATCGTCCGATCAAACATATTGATGAGTACTGAATGTCCGAATGGCGCTCGCTGGCTCGCGCGACCAAGCGGAGAGGAGGCAAGGGAGGGAGGGTAGCACGGTGTGCGCTCGGCTCGCTCGACGGCGGTTTTTATACAGTATATTATGTGGTCTACGCTTTCTTTTTTTAACATTATTTACAATTAAAGAAATATTGCTCGACAGCAGAAACTGTGCATCTTTGCATTTCGAGAGTGTTCGCAGATGACAAAACTCGTCGCTCGCATCGGTTTCATCGCATGATGAAATCACATCGCATCATCGCACGAGCGATGGCAATAGGACATACATTTATCGCACGATCGGTTTCATTGCACGATGAAATCGCATCGCATCATCGCGCGAGCGATGGCAATAGGACAGCGCCTAAGACTCCGCTGTCCGTCCGTCCGTCCGTCTATCACCAGGCTGTATCTCATGAGCCGTGATACTTTGAGAGTTGAAATTTTCACAGATGATGTATTTCTGTTGCCGCTATAACAACAAATACTAAAAAGAATAATATAATTATTTAAGGGGCTCCCACACATACAACGTGATTTTTTTTGCTCGATATTGATAACGGCAACAGTTAGACGCTTGAAATATTCACAGAATATTTAGTTATACAGGAGTTTTTTTTTAACCAGTGCGCAGTTTTTTTAAGTGGTTCAGTATCTGTAATAGAACACATTTCAACAATTATTGTACTACATTAAAAAAAAAATATCCGACCTTAAATCAGTAAACTGTGGACACCCTACATATTTCGTAATATGTTATTGACAATAGGAATAGGTCAGTAACCGCACGCCGTAGGTACTTCGAACTTCTTAGAATTTTGACTGATCGAACAGCTAATAGGTACTTGTAGCTACGCTCGGTCGTTCACCTTCGCCACCGCGCCGGCGGCGCCGCGCGCAAGTTACCATAAAAACCAGTTTCAAAATAAACATCCTTCGTTAACGATAACTTAATTTTTTTGTACTTAGATATATCAAAATAAAAACTGCGTGGTTATTATAACTCGTTTAAGTTTAATTTGTTAAAATTTGTGCACTGGTTAAAAACTTATACTGTATATTCATTTTAAAAATAAATAATTAAATTAAAATAAAAGGAATATTTAAGGGGAGTCCCATACAACAAACGTGTTTTTTTTTGCCGATAATGATACGGAACCCTTCATGCGCGAGTCCTACTCGCACTTGGCTGGTTTTTTTATATTAACACTTGCTCTTTTAATTGAGCCAGTGGACATAGGCTTTAATTCAAAACTTACAATGTCCTTAATTAAGTTTTCTTTGACAAGAGATTCACTTAAAATCAATGACGAAAGTAGCGTTTTCGTAACCTGTATTGGGAACATGGTACAAACTTTTTCTAGGGTTACCTACCTAAAATTATAACCTACAATTAAAGCAAAATAACAAATTTAGACGAATTAAAATAAGTATGTCGATGTTTATTCTGCAGGTAATATTTACTGATAAGTTAAACTTGCTATTGCAAACCATGTCATTTTTAATAATAAAATTAAATTTATCTATTTTATGCATCTGAAAATGTTTTCAAATTACACACTGAAAGATACATTTTTGAAGAAGTTGTGATCATAAAATTTTACAGACCGCAGTTTTTTTCGACCTAAAGTTGGCTTCTTCACTCTAAGGTGACGATATTATGATGTCGTCGACGTCTTGCGAACTTCGCTTTCTGAAAACTTACACAGTCAGGGACTGTGTAAGTTTTCAGAAGGCCGGACTTCGCGACAAAAAGAGATAGCAATATTTGTGAAGTGAGTCGCAAAACCTACGATCGCGGTCGCGCTGTTTTGTCAGCGATGTTAGTGACTCCCTATAAACGTGTGAGAAAGGTTGTCGCTCGGTGGTACTTAGTTTGTTACGTAAACATCATTAAACTTTTTGTTGTCTTTTTCAGTTTGACAGATATTTAAATTTGACTTGCACTTTTTCGTATTTTTCTTATTAGATGGACCTAAATATAATTTCTCAACGACACTTAATTAAAATTAAGAAATGGTCGAACATTTCATGTAGGCTCAATTAGCACTAAGATAGTTTGAATTGGTTTGGTTTAAGTTACGCAACTGGTAGTCGAACACGTACTAACTGGTCATGGTTGCGATTCATGGATTTATGGAAATGCACGCAGGCAAAAGTGCTGACTTGTTCGATTACAATGTAGTACCGAACAGTACTTTTGTACGTTACGTTTGCGTTTAATATTACTTTGAAAAATGGGATTAAGAGCTTAACATTCAGCTTGCGGTCTGATTATGTCGTGGTAGCTAATTTATAATATTAAACTGGTTTTCGGCTAAAACTACACAAGGAGTTAACCTGTTGCAGCAGGCAGGTGATACTGCCATGAAAGAGTTGTTACTGTTCGTTAAGGAACAAGTTACATAACGTATGGCTAATCCTTCTATAATCCAATCATGATGAAGCAAATTGAACGGGCTAGGTACATGTACGTTTTTCAGTCTGGTAACCAATTGAAATGCTAACCCAATGAAACAATCAAAACCTGATCATGTCAACCACCCCATTAAGGACACTAATTATTTTGGACAGTAATGAAAAATGTTACAAAAACGGGGAAAATCGCACGGGTAGGCGATTCGACGCGACGGGAAGGGTCGGGGAGGAAGAAATTTAACGCGGACGAAGTCGCGGGCAGAAGTTAGTTTAAGATAATTTAATCATCTGCATTATGGGCTCCATGTAAAGTGTTGTCCCTACAACATTTTCACAAAAATATGTTTTCAACACCACAATAATCGAAGAAAATGAAAAATAATGGGGTCTGAAAAGGAACCTGTATAATGAGATTACAAGAAGTTGTGGCTAATATAGGCATCTATGCTTTTCCTAAATATTTTGTAATTAACCTTTTGACCGCCAGAGTCATGTATAGATGACAAACCAAAACGTGCCCAGCACGCCACGGTCACGATACCGTGACAGACTTTTACACGTAAATAAAACTCATAAAACAACATTTTTTTTTAATTTCCTGTGGTAATTATGTTCCTTGACTCATCCTAATTAATATTAGTTGAGCTTCTTTCTTTATATTTCATCCATAATTAACATAAAATGGCAAAAACTAACACCAATTATAAAGTTCGAAAAACTTAGTGCCCTCAGCGCCACAGTCATCATATCATGACACGTAGAGATGTAGCTAGCAATCAATTTAACAAGAATATCGACTTCGACGGTAACCTACGTTATATTTGATTTCTTTAAGTTTTTCAACAATAAATAAATAAAACTTCTGATATTGAATTTGAATGACTCAGGAATTATGAAAATTATATAAATATTATTAAAATACTGAACTATTTGCTCATTAAATGTCGGTGTCAGTTGATTATCGATAAATTATAATGAGTGTACTGCCCATCTCCACCATACTGTCATATTGTCTGTGCCTGGAGCGCCAGAGTCATCTAATCGTGACAATCCTATAACGTCACATGTGGTCGATTTGTAAATAGAGCTGTTCCTTTACTTGTATCAGTAGTTTGTTAAAAAAGTCTTTCAGAATAATAAAGTAATGATACTTTATTATTCTGAAAGACTTTTTTTTTGTGGGTGGGAAATCATCAAATTACGTCACACGCTCTGGGTGGACCGCAAGGGCGTATCAGACTTTTACTGACTAAAACCCACCCGAGTTCCTTCAGTGCTTATGCCAGGGCCACGGTAACTCTTTCGAACAATTTCACTGCCCCGGCAGGATTCTGAACGATTTAAAATCTCATATTAAAATATTCGTTTATCATGTCAATACATTTTGTGAGATCAGTATATCATCGGAATATACATCCTTGTTTAACGATACTATTGTGTTTTAAGTAATTTGTTTTAAATAAAACTACATAGTGAAGTTCAGATTTTGTAATTAAAAAGAGAATAAAATTCATGTAAGCCATTTCAAACCACCATAAGCTTGGCTGGCGTGTCATAAAATAAACACGGACCCGATTGAGGTTTATTTGAATTAAGTTTCATTTGTTTCCAAGGATAATATTGTCCCTTTCTTCGTATTTATTATAATATTTTTACTTACAAATCTTGAGTATAAAAACTTCGTTTAATGATTAAAACACAAATTCATTTAATGATTTAAATTTGATTTCGTCTATTTTCGTCGTATTCTGATAATTATATATCTACAGTAAATGGTATTTATTTCAGCTGAGATATCATCAGTACCTATGTGGCGGTACGTTAAGGCATTATTATCTACTGGTTGTTCTTACAAAGAAACTTAAATCTTTATAAATAAAAATGAATGTTGCGAAGCGCATAATTCGAGAAGGCCTCGACCGATACGGCAATTTTTTTTTTTTTTTTGATGTACCTTAAGGCCTTCGGAAGGTTTTAATAATTATAAAAAAATGCGTGGACAATAGTAAAAACAATACTTTTCTTTTTCACATAAAAAAATATACATACGATGCGACGGGATGGGTTGAGGGAGCAATAAATATAACGCGGACGAAGTCGCGGGCAGAAGCAAGTTGTATTAAATAAAAATGCTGCTACTGTATATAAAAAGCGAAACCATTAAAATAAAATAACACTTATTATTTCAATATTATTCATAAATATCGGATGCGCATCTCTAGTGCAGAAGCGGGCAAATTAAGAAAAGCCGTGCCAGCCACGCCAGTGTCATCATACGGTGACAAGAAAGTACGTCATGACTGAACATAGTGCTGTGATGGTATTGCCTTGCTTTTATCGACTGTTGTTTTGAATTGTGCATTTAACGCCGAAACTGTGACACATATCGTATCATTTCTGTCATGAAAGACAAAGCGGGATGAAATAAAACTCCTTTATTATATATTTTCGGTATAGTAACCTTTTATTAAAAATATACTATATGTTAAAAAATTAATGGTTAGTGCTTTATCGATATAATTTCGAACTCACTACTATTTTGTAGGTATTAAAAGACGAATTTATAGCTTGGCGCTGAGGACACGATTTTGCTTGTTTGTCGTGGCGCTCAAAAGGTTAAATACATAACTTTTTTATTTATGAGAAAATTAAAGAACGCTCTCAAATTTCTTCATACATTTTCTACTCGCGATTTGTCATTCCGCGCTCAGACGCACGCTAGGAAGCATGGGTGTATCGCTTTCTGATACGAAATAAATACGATTAAAATAATAATACAGTGAGTGCCGTGCTGTATACTGTGGTTGAAAAATATTGCTACTTTTCGGACCAAAAGTATGAGGACCAAACTTATTACCAGAACTTGGTTTAGAAATACATAACTCAAATTATAAAAGGCGGGAAAAATATAAGATATTTATTAATGGGGATTATGGAGGTAGTGATGATTATGAATATGTAATCAGCTAATACGAATTCAAGATAGCGGATGAATATTCAATAAAAAGTTACATGAACATCTATTTCCAGTGTGGTAATCATCGTTTTTATTAAGTTATTAAAAATGACGGTTGGAATTTTTTTTTTTATCTTTGTGTCGATTTCAAGGTTTTCGAAGGTGCTGAAGCTGAAAGCTCCATTCAAATTACATTCGTAGTCAAAAAAGGGTAAGGGACTTAGTACCTGACGGCGACGAAAATTTTTTTAAAAATAAAATGTGGACCTAGCTATAGCGTTGAGTAATTTTAGGATAGTGATTGCGAATGTTTCATCCAAATTTGATCCAATTACGGCGGGTGTTGTTTTGTTTAAAAGATTATAGATCTTTTTACCCTATTAGGGGTAGGGATAATGAATATAATTATCATCGATTTTTTTATTTAAGATGGCGGATGTAAACGTCGACATGGGTATCAATTATGGTGGTTTTGGTAGTATGATCAACAATATTTAACGTAACTTTCATTTTTACGTAAGTCATTTGGAATTATTACTACTTAAGTAACGTGCAAAAACAGCATTCAAATCCTGATTACGCGCTCCAATCTCAAAGGTGTGGTTTGGCCGTCACACAATTTTGGGTGAGTTTTCTTTGGGAATACCTAAATATATTGTGTATTTTCAACGATTGCAAAAAGAGCCTACGATCTCCGTTCGGTATTTGTTTATTATCCCAATATATTATTAAAGTACACCTCGTTTTATTTTTTTGTATTAACGAATTTTAAGTTATTCCGAAAATAATAATGATGATCATGCTAATAAAATTTATATACTGTTACCAAATGCAGAAAGTATAGTTCCTTTACAACTAATTTTACTCAATAGTGATACTAAAATAAATAATACATTTGTGTTTCAACATTAGCTAAGTAATGTATAAAATCGAGAAGACAGCGGTTTCAGTGTGTGCGTGCTCGTAATGTTGTGTTGTGGCGACTCAGATAGTAACTTGAGCGATTCAAAAATTTTATAGCGTCCTTAACCATCAAATTGTAAAATTTCATCTAACTGTGATACTACGATTTACTTTTAGCTATGATCAGTATTAAAAATACTTACGAGCGTCACACTGATGACACCGACATTAGAGGGAGTCTATTAGCGAGTTGCTCGTCTTGAAGGAGGGACGAAGCATACATCCTGAAAAGTGAAATACAATAATACAACAATTGCTACAGATATGTGGATTGTTTTCTCAAACTCTTGCGGGTTAATAAAAGTCGCTGAGCAATTGCGCACACGTTCTTTATAAAAAATGTAACCCTATTGTCAATTTCTTGAACAAGTAATTGGCAAAAAATCATTATGGGCGTTCGTTCGTGATGATATAAAAAGATGAGTCCGAAAATTATGAACAAGAAATCAATGACACGCGAAAGCAAGTTATAGATAGATAAAACATTTATTTAGTGCACACAAAAGACATAACACAACACCTAAAACTACAATTAAATGATAAAAATAACAATAATTTAAAAACAAAGCACGGTGTCATTATATCCTCAAATAGAAAAACGAACTTAAAATAAAGTTAGTTGACACACTATGACATAATTCAAATGATAAGATGCGGTGTGCGTCTCAAGGTTGCACCACATGGGAGTCCAGCTCAGCATGTGTCAGGCAAGTACACCTGACGCTGATATTGTGCTGGATCCCTGCAGTGACATACGGACGTCGAGTAGATCTGATAATTTGGTGTTTTGACGATGTATTATGCACGGAGTTAAATTATGGATACAAGTTTACCCGCAACTTAAAACAGTTATTATATAGTAGTGTCGTATGTAATAAAAAACGTTTTTGTTTTGTGTTACTTGATCCAAAGTTTATAATGTATTCATCAGTGGCGAAGGCACCATATAACACGATTCCTACCGGCTTGCTTTCGGGGACTCACATTGGTAACTCTATCACTATTAAAAAACAATAGTATGTAAATAGTGGCTACTATTGTCAATAAATATAGTTACACTACGGGTATTTAATTCACCATAACATTCAAACAACAAAAAAGGTTATTTATACCTTTGTATTACAACAAAAGAGAAATGTTCTAAATTAACCCGGCGCCAAAACGTCATAATCGGGAACTAAAAAATCATACAACAGCGATCCCGTATTGATGTCACTTTAGGTCACGTGGCACCGCTTGATATGTACGAGAGCAAGCCGCTGTACAACGGGTTATGACAGAGACAGGTATAGAAAAATGCGTCAGCGAGAACGGGATAGAGGAATATTGCATATTTTATTCGTTTTCATCTGTTCAATAATTGTATTTAATTCATTACATTCCTATATTAATTTTAGAATGGTAGTAAGTATTCTTTATTGATGAGTCAGTAAGTTAAGGCCGACTTAGCTTCGGCTTCTCTTTTAGAAAAATTTACGCCTCGCCACTGTATTCATGCAAATGGAAGAAAGAGGCTTTCGCCTTGCAGTGGGACAATACAGACTAATCAGATTAGATAATATATAAATTAATAATGTTATTATAATGAAAATGGCGTAGGTGTGTATGAAATAAAATATCTGGCTTAAATATGTTTACACTGACTAAGTACGGGTAAATAAAATATATAGATTGGTTATACATTGATTGGTTACAGTAGAATACTTATAAATAATTTAGAAAAGACGTGTATAATGCATTTTACTGAGCGAAAACGACAACTACAGTTAATATTAGTGATGATGGACATTCAGTTGCAAACACGAATACAACAAAGTGTTTAGGGTTAGTAACAGAAACTCAACTTACGTGGAAACCGCATGTAGAAGAAGTTTGTAAAAACCTTAACAGTTTGGCTTTTCGCTCTTCATAAGCCGTCCAAATATGTAAACCATGACGCCGTGCTTGTTGCCTACCATAGCTACGTAGCATCAGTTCTAATATAGACAGTCGCTTTCTGGATAATCCGAATGATAAGGTAAAACTATTATATTATACTTGCCTCGCAAACAATAACCCATTCACCGCCGCGCTACTCGCGCTACTGTAAGTTCAGGCCAAGTAACTGAATACGTGTATAGCCGAATACTACTACGTAGTAAAATGAAATCGTAATCCTTTATTTTATATTAACTAAACTAGCCAGTTATTTCTTATTCATAAACAGTATCCGTTTCTATAACGTGTCCTTATTAAAAACCATATTACTTATAAAATAAAAGACTAAGTTCAAGACAAGGAAGTTTTGCAATAATTCCTTCTGCACATGCTTCCTTAGAACCTCATTAACGAGATAACCATGTAAATGTCTATGAACTGCTCTCAAATGATGACGTACATTTTTTAAAAGTTTTTACATACTTCTTTGACATTCTACTCATACATTGATATTTTAACTCTTTATTATTGGTTGTAGACAATAATGACAATTTGGTTTAAATAGGTTATTATATTTTATTTATGAAATACTAACATTGTAAATTCTTACATATTTTGTGAATGTGAGAACGTTGCAGGCCTTGTAGACTGTAGGCAATCTTCCATTTTATTAAGTACTTGGTACTTGTTGACAGTCCTACACTGTTCTCCCATACCTATTAATACTGTAATTTAAAATCATTGTAAAAGCCAATTATTTTTAAAAGAGTAACCAATGAGTTTCTTGCTGGCACTTCTCGATAGGAATCAACCTTTGGAACCGTGCACCGTTTCCTGACGTTTCATAAGTGCCCATGTGCCATTAAGCGACATAAAAATATTATATAGTATATTTTGATTTGATTTTATTGATTTACGTTCACACATTCTCACTTTAAAATGATTAAGCGTCTACCATTTGTCAGCCAATTTTAATCGCTGTGAGGTTTTCTATTACATTTTTTTATGGAGACAAAGAGTGGCGTCATCAATTAAATCTTCGCAGCTTTTGAGAGTATGACGAAAGCCATACATATATCTGTACCGATTGTTTTATCGTTGCATTTTTTTTTCAGGTTATACGGGGTTGGCAGTCGCCATCAAGATGAACGGGCTGCGGACCTGCGCCGATTGACAGTCCTCGAAGAAGTTCTCAGCACTCCGTATACGCACACTATATAATATTATAAATGCAAAAGTAACTCTGTCTGTCTGTCGGTCTGTCTGTCTGTCTGTCTTTCTCGCTTTCCTGCGAAAACTACTGAACCGATTTAAATGAAATTTGGTACACAGATAGTTTAGAGCCTGAGAAAGGACATAGGCTAATTTTTTACCCGGTAGTATGTTCCCGGGCGATAATTTCCGACCTCCACGCGGGCGAAGCCGCTGGCAAAAGCTAGTATTTTATAATCTTAATGATAGTATGTTTAAAAAGAAACTGAATTTAAAAAAAAAAAACATAATTTATGATATTACTCCACAGCTGAGTTTATGGAGGACACCACTGACATTTAGATTATTACAATTAAGTTAATGATTTTATTCTCCTCATTGATTTAGAATTTTAGATGATGTCAATAATGATGATGTCTGTTTCCTTGTTTTGTTATAATGAAATTAAGTCATATCATTACCTATAACAAAACCATATCTTCTTGTGCTTATGTTTAAATTATTATGATACTGACATTGATAATTGTGTGTTAGTGTTTGTTGTGTGATAGGAATTGTGTGTTAGTAGGTATATCACTACTTAATTATTTTATTTCAATTGTGTGTCTGTGATATAACGACAAAACTAAGCTTATTATTATTTGTTTGCTCTCGAGTAAAATGTAGCGAATAGACCATTTTATTATAATATCCTATTGTAATTTAACCTACATTTACGAATAACTTTGATTTGATTCGTTTGTTCCTAAAAAGTTGTTTCCCAACAATAATTTTCAATCAATGTTGTGATGGCTATTCCGTGATGGTTTTTTTACATCTTATAAATCAAGTAGTAGTCACCGTCTCGGATGAACTGTGTCCGTAAGCCGTAGACAATAAGGTAGATGGATACAGAACCCAGCTCTTAAATAAAGAATTTCAATTGACAGCCGATGTTACGGATTCGTCTTAATCGGCCCACGAATAAGAACAATATGCATAATCGGCCGAATGTTCAGCATAAAGTTTACCGAACCGATACATTGGCAAAAACGCACAGACTTTCAGCTTGCAAAACTTTGTTTCACGACTACGGAAAAATCAAAAGAATCAAATCGATGGTCTCAGGAATTTTCCTAAAACAATTAAAATAAAAGAAGAAAGCTGTTTGAAACTACAAAATACTTACGAAGAAGTACCCGCCGCTGCTTCAGTCGAGGCTCGACGTTCGGAATAGCGAACACCGTGATCTCTGAAGAGAGAAATGCTATTATTAAACAATCACTGATTTGGGTATATTGCTGTTACTCTTATGCTGGGGCCACACTAGCGGCTAACGTCAATGCCCACTAGCGCGAAAATTATTGCGATAATTTTTAATGCGCTAAAGTGGGTGGCTACACTTGAACGGTCAACGTGAATGCCCATTATTGGCGATAAAAACGGCGTTAATTTAACTTGAACTCAGCAAGATGGACGTTGACAGAGCTCTGTACTTCATGAGTGTACATTTTTATTATTTGAATTTATTGAATCATTACCAAATTCCAATTTCAATACCGAATAGCATTCCACGATTCTTGAAACTTTTGTCTTTCGGATCCCACAAACATGGTTCTGTTTGCAGAATCTCGAGAAGCGCAATTATTTTCTTGTTACTCCACTCCATAGCCATAGTATGTATGTATTTCAAAGACAAACACGTGCAATTCTGTCGCGCTCACGACGCACACTGACGTATTGTGTGTGGCCGCTTCATCGCATTAATTCTCGCATTAATCTCTTTGATGTACCGCCACTTGAGCTATCGCCTAACGTCAAACGGCAATGTTCATGCCGTTGTCAAATTTTCGCGTTAAGTCGTGGCTACACCTACGGTTAACGTCCATTATCGCGATAATGAATGGCATTTCTCGTTAGTGTGGCCCCAGCATTACGGATCAACAGAACCCACGCACCACTTGCGCAGTACCTATATTCGAATTAATAATGTTACTGTAGACTTATAGATTATTTTATATTTTGTTATGTTACTTTGTTGACAAACTTATACTGTCATTCCATACATATTTGAATTGTAATTTGACAATAATGAACAAAGTAATGACTGTGATGATGTTTCTTGCCGGCACTTCTCTATAGCAAACGGCCCATTGTGGATTTTTTTCCTACCAATAGAATTGTGATCCTAGCTTTTGACGTTTCATAGTACTATATAGGATTAAGTGAAAAAAAAATGATTTTGCCGCCTGGAATTAAGCGCTTGTGCCTGCAAATCAAGCAGCACGGCGCACTATTCTTTAACCAAAAATAAACTTAGGTAAGTACGTATTCTCTGACTTATGCCTAATAGACATACGGAATAATTATTGTGTTTCGTTCAGAACGCCAATGATACTAGGCGCGTACGTAACGGGTGTAAAAAGACGCGTCATGAAGATGAGAGTCACTTGTTTCTACTTTGTATACTGGAACATACCTGAGAAGTTTACGGTTACGGAGATATGGAAGGTTGTTCTCATTATGTTCATCTCTAATTTCGGAAAACAAGTTATAAATGTGACAGCCATCACAGGTGTACCTATAGTTCACCCATATTTCGATAGTCCTTTTTAATTGCTAAGAAATAGCATGTAATCTTCTTATCTTAAAATTCCGTCCTCCCGAAATCCTGTACCGTTGTATGCACTCGCAAGCACAATGTTTTGCTAGCCGTGCATTGCATGCTACAGTTCACAGCGATAACTCGCACCGAAATTATATTCATTTCCCAGTAGTAATTTTCATTAAATGGTGATTTCAGTTTGTTGTACAATGTGTAGATAACGGCTATATGACGGGTCATTTTACACGTTGTTTTAAGTAGTACTCACCGTTGTGGGCCGGCGGGAACTTCAGGCAAATATCTGAAATAAAGCATTTCAATCTTAATGATATAATTCATTACAAATACATTCAAATACTTACTTAAATCTGCAGTGGGAGCAACAAGGACGAACGGCAGTAAAATGTTCAAATAATTGCATATAATTTTGTAGTTCTGGTTAGTGCTATTTCTTAACCGTTAGTGGAACTAATGTAAGTTTTATTGATTATTTCTTAAAACGTGCTATTTAGAATAATCGTTTTATTTTGCCTTTTTGTAAATCTTTACATAAACTTCCATAACAAAACATAATTTCAGAGTTTTCTCTATGCAGCCTTTGGAGATAAAAAAATACTGCCCCTGCCTCCCTCCCCAGGAGGCAGGGGCAGTATTTTTGTACATTATTCGTCATAAGTTAAAAACTAGGAGGCACACAAGAAAAAAAAAATTGAATGCCCTTACTTCGAATTTTAGAGACTCTTCTAAAATGTTGCAATAAAATACCTCCCCATATTCCCCAACTGAATGATACGAGATTTAAATCTTTTATGGAACGCACATTATGCAGCCAAGCATATTATAAGTTGGGAGCTTACATCGCTGACAAAAAAGCTTGGCTAAACGCTAGTTCTGCTCCACAAGGTTACTTAAACTAATTCGATTAGCATTCGAAAATATTGTAGGAGCTACTAAAGTTTAAAAATTATAGATATATTTGAATTGTATAAATCCAAACTAAAAGTTTTGTATAATTGCATAGCAAATGTGTAAGCGCTATGTTCCTACTGTAAAGTACGTCTTTCATTGACTTGAATATGCCCTGGAACATGAGGGCTTGTGTGTTGGATCATTAAATTCCCTTCAAAATGATTGAGTTAAACGGTGCTAAATAATAGCATGTAATCTTTTTATCTTTTACACCTAGTATATCAAGTAGTACTCACCCTTGCGGGCGTCCTGAATCGGCTGACATAGCCCTAAAATAAGGCATTTCAATCTTAATAATATTCATTAGGTACACATAAATTCAAAAACTTGAAGTATTGGGAGCATCAAGGATGGTCGGCAAAATGTTCAAGTAAATGTGATCTTCACTAGGTATTAAAATAAAAAAGCGGTTGAGAGCGAGTAGGGACTCGCGCACCGAGGGTTCCGTACCATAATATAGAAATATTTTAGTGTATTATACTATTGCATACAGTATTTCAGTTTTGATCAGCGCCATGTCTTGACCGATAGTGGAACTAATGTAATTTTTGTGGATGAATTCTGAAAAACTGTGCTATTTAGAGACACTATCGATTTATTTTACCTTTTTGTAAGAACAATGTTTTGCTAGGCGTGCATTGCATGCTACAGTTCACAGCGATTAGTCTCACCGAAATTATATTCATTTTCCAGCAATAATTTTCATTATTTACAATGCGTAGATATCGGCTTTGGGACAGTTCTTTTTACACCTTGTATTGTATATTAAGTAGTACTCACCGTCGCGGACGCGCAGCATAGGCCGACATAGCTCTGAAATAAGGCATTTCAATTTGGCTTATGTTTAACTTACCACCAGATATAGTAACATATAACAGACAAAACTAGTAAATGATCACCAAAATTAAACCCGCATTTTAATGTAAAATTATAACCAAAATGTTAACATCTTGCTATCCTATTTAAGCAAACTGACTCCAAATAAATCATTGTTAATCCAAAAGTAGTAAATGATCACCAAAATTAAAACAGCATTTCAATGTAAAATTATAACCAAAGTTTTTATATCTTGCTATCCTATTTAAGCAAACTGACTCCAAAAAAAATCATTGTTAACCCAAAAATAGTTGGTGAACATGAAATTATTAAGAGTGTACTACGTGAGTTCGACAAATAGGTGTGCGAATAACACTTGTGCGACAAAACTGTACTGCGACCCACCATAGTTCGAATGCACGCTTATGCGACACACTGAATCTAGTGCCTTCTAGCATAGGAGGTCACAGTTTTAACCTAACCTAACCTAGTGTACTATGTGAGCTCGAGTGTATCGCACAAGCGTGCATTCGAACTATTGTGAGTCGCAGTACGGTTTTGTCGTACAAGTTATGATTTGGTGATCATTTACTACATTTGGTGTTCGAATACAATTTAAAGAGCAGTCGTGACTAAAATAGCTAGTACTATTGTAATTTTAGACTTTATTTTTCTGGTGTCAAGTATATATTTTTGGTTATAATAATATAATAATAATATTCCACAACTATCACACAACGCCATCTAGTCCCAAGCTAAGCAGAACTTGTGGTGCTAGATAACTGATAAACATACTTATATATTTCTAAATAAATACATATTATAGATAAATTACACCCAGACACAGAACAAATGATCGTGCCCATCACACAAACATTTGTCCTGGGTGGGAATCGAACCCACGACCTCCGGCATAGCAGTCAGGGTCACTAACCACTAGACCAACAGGCCTGTGGTTAAAGAACTAAGGGTATCAAAGCATTTTATGGTGATCATTATATTTAATCCCTTTCAATTTTAATGATATTCATTTCACATAAGAAATTCAAGTACTTGAAGCTTGAACTTGTTTAAATTCAATCTTTTGGTATTGTATAATTGCATAGCTCATGTGTGAGCGCTATGTTCCTGCTAGAAAAGCTACCATTTACTGGGTACGTCTTTCATTGACTTTAATGTGCCTTGGCAGCTGAGGGTTTGTCAAGCTCTCTCAAATGTCAGCTAGTTGCAATCAATACGCACAACATTGTACATTTTTAACCGACTTCAAAAAGGAGGAGGTTATCAATTCGGATGTTTATATTTTTTTTTTAATGTATGTTCGGCCATAACTCCGTCATATATAAACGGATTTGCAAAATTCTTTTTTTGTTCGAAAGGGGTTTATTCCGAAATGGTCCCATATAAGTTTCATATAGATCTGATGATGACTTCCGGAGACAGACGCCGGAACTCTTTAAAAAATTACAGCAAATCAACCGCGATTTCTGCTATCGCATAAATATGCATTGTTTGTTTGGAATTAGTGCAGGGTAGATACGATAACAAAAAATTTAAAAATAATAAAAACTTTTTTACAAAAAAAAAAAAACCGACTTCCTTAAAAACACTACAAAGTGAAAAATAACTTTAATTTCGGAAGTCGGTGGCAAAAACCTTAAATAAAAATCCTAAGACACCGACTTTCGAAATTAAAGTTATTTTTCACTTTGTAGTGTTTTTAAGGAAGTCGGTTGTTTTTTTTTTTCCGAAAGGAAAATCGTTCGTTTCGGAAACAAACCGTAGATATTTGGAATGGAAAAAACCGAATGACGACATTTTACTTTGTTAATCAGCCGCTCACGAACATAAATTTCCGTTCAGAACCGAGTCTGCACTGTGCCGAGAGGACGTCTACGTCATCTATGTAGCTAATCGAAGGATTTTATTGACATCTTGTAAAATTTGCGTTGGCTCTCATTTATTCCGTCGGTAATGAATGGGTGTCGCCAATGGCAGCGGTTCCTTTATTTTCTTGCTTAGCGCCAGTAAAAGTGCAATAGCAATCAATTCATCGTAGTCTATGTTAGTCATTGTTTCATGGAAGTGCCACTACAGTACACCTACTAACAGTATAAATTCGTAATACAACAACTCAAAGGAATGCGCTAGTCTCACGGTCTCGGAATCAGGAATCATGGTCAAGAAACTGTACGTATGTGGTCTACCTTATGCTCTTCAGATTCCGACAGCTTATTTTTGGACTACAGTAAAGCCAACAGAAATAAATCGATGATCTCTTACTGTAAAATTATTACTATATTACTTTATACTTTATTACTTATAAAATAAAAGACTACGTTCAAGACAAGGAAGTTTGGCAATAATTCCTTCTGCACATGTGGCTTCCCTGGTACCTCATTAACGAGATAACCATATAAGTGTTTATGAACTCCGATCATATGATGATGTACATTTTTTAAAAGTTTTTACATACTTCTTTGACATTATCTACTCATACATTGACATTACCGGATCGGATCGGAGTACCGTGTGGTGCCGGACGTAAAGAATAACACCACCCCATTTCTTCCCGTGGGTGTCGTAAAAGGCGACTAAGGGACTTACTAGAGAATGGGCAGCAGCGTTCTCCATGCATTTTACCACCATACTGCGATCGGCAACCCGCCTGCCAAGCGTGGCGATTATGGCAAAGCCCCCCAAATTGGGGAAGGCCTAAGTCCAGCAGTGGACGTCTTACGGCTGAAATGATGATGATGATGATGACATTGATATTATATACCTACAATTCTAATTTGAGTTCTTCATTATTAGTTGTCATAGCAATAATGTCAGTTTGGTTTAAATAGATTATTATATTTTATTTATGAAATACTAACATTGTAAATTCTTACATATTTTGTGAATGTGAGAACGTTGCAGGCCTTGTAGACTGTAGGCAATCTTCCATTTTATGAAGTACTTGGTACTTGTTGACAGTCCTACACTGTTCTCCCATACCTATTAATACTTTAATAATTTAAAACCATTGTAAAAGCCAATTATTTTTAAAAGAGTATCTAACCATGGAGTTTCTTGCCGGCTCTTCTTCATAGGAATCAATCATTTGGAACCGTGCACCTAGCTGCACGTTTCATAAGTGCCCATGTGCCATTAAGCGACATAAATATATTATATAGTATATTTTGATTTGATTTTATTGATTTACGTTCATACATTGTCACTTTAAAATGATTAAGCGTCTACCATTTGTTAGCCAATTTTAATCGCTGGAACCTTCAGGTTTTCTATTACATTTTTTTTTATGGAGACAAAAAGTGGCGACATCAATTAAATCTTCGCAGCTTTTGAGAGTATGACGAAAGTCATACATATATCTGTACCGATTGTTTTATCGTTGCATTTTTTTCAGGTTATACGGGGTTGGCAGTCGCCATCAAGATGAACGGGCTGCGGACCTGCGCCGATTGACAGTCCTCGAAGATGTTCTCAGCACTCCGTATATATTTTATAATCTTAATGATAGTATGTTTAAAAAGAAACTGATTTATTAAAAAAAATATAAATGGTTTTACTCCACAGCTGAGTTTATGGAGGACACCACTGACATTTAGATTATTACAATTAAGTTAATGATTTTATTCTCCTCATTGATTTAGAATTTTAGATGATGTCAATAATGATGATGTCTGTTTCCTTGTTTTGTTATAATGAAATTAAGTCATATCATTACCTATAACAAAACCATATCGATACCGGAAATTTCAATTGTCGTAAAGGACAAAACACGAGTTTTCAGTAGAGCCAAAAAACGAAAAAAATATTTGTTTTTTTCTAATATCTTTTTCAAATAAAGTACTATATTCATGATGTCAAAAGAAACCCCCACTATTTTTTCGAGATCTATCCATAAAAATGAACAAAATAAACCAAACATAATTACTGACGAAAATGAGAGTCCTTTACAGCCCAAAAAAATTTAACTGAAGTACTTTACAGCCACGAAAAATTGGTTATGATAAAGTCAGATGTGTCGTAAAGGACTAATCATGATCATCAAGGAGTAGTACAAGTCATTTAAACCAGAGGCTAAGGGGGTAAAAGGAAAAAAAATCCTAAAGTTCTAAATAGAAATACCTACAATAGGTAGTAAAACTAAGTGAAATAAAAGTATTTTCATTTTTTTTTATTTATTATTCAAATATTTAGTAAAAAAGTAAAAAAATATTATTCTAATAGGAAATCAACATTACAAAAAAATGTTTTGCGCTATTACGTTATTACGTTTTATTTATAATTGTGTTGTGATGCAAGATTTTGTTACCAATTTGGACATTTTCCTCTTTTTGGCAAACACCAGTTGTTTTTAACAACCTCAAATGTTATTTGAAGTTTTTGCGAATATAGTTGATTTGTCAGAAAATGAAAAGAACGAATTGAAACAATTCTGTCAGACTTATATGTGCTTGTTGAGGAAAAAATGGATCTCGTGTAATCACACGAGACGTACATTCATAAAGAAAGTATGAGACATGGCTGCAAGAAGACATGAAATGGCCTGAGGTCGTGAGGGAAAAGATAACCCCTTCTGTAGTGTTAGTAGAACAGCACCCATGTTCCAGTTCTGACTTCGCTATAAATGAGGGTACATCAACATGACATTGACTGGCCTGTTAGTCTATTGGTTAGTGACCCTGACTGCTAAGACTGAGGTCGTGGGTGCGATTCCCACCCGGGACAAATGTTTGTGTGATGAACACAATCATTTGTTCTGTGTTTGGGTGTAATTTATCTACAATATGTATGTATTTAGAAATATATAAGTATGTTTATCAGTTGTCTGGTTACCATAATACAGGCTCTGCCTAGTTTGGGATCAGATAACGTTGTGTTGATTGTCCTAAGATATTATTATTAACATCCTGTGGACCGGAAACGTGCAGTGTTGGAATATTAACATCAGTTGTGAGTTACAGAAAACCATTTGTGAAGCTAAGCCCGCTAAAGAAGAGTGGAAGAGCTCCTACCGTACAGCTATGAAAGTCTTGCTCATGCAACTGGTTTAAAAGCACAAATAAGAAAATAGCAGATATTATTAAACTAGTCTCGGAGCATCCCGAAGAAGCTACAAATATGAAGGAATTGTTAAAGGTATAGAAAACTATGCCCATATATTCTGCTTTAGGTATTTTTACTTCATTGAAGCTTTCTAAGTGGCAGTATATAACATTAAGACCTTGTGCAAAAGAAGAAGGAATACCACTGTATCCTTCTTACACAGCTATCCTTGAAGCGATGAAGAACTGCTATCCGCCAAAAAATGCCACAGAAGTCACGGAAGAGGGGTTAAAGTAAAACTCCAAGCTATTTTGAACAAAACTGTGGCTAGACTTGGAATATTCCTACGTGTAGAATCTGGATGGCAAAGAATTTATACTTATATGCAAATGGGGTTTTGATGGTGCTCAGGGCAAAGTTTGTATAAGCAAACTATGGCAGAGGATGACGATTCTAGCATTTTTATGTGTTCGTTTGTGCCTCTGCGCTAAGTTTGTGGCGAAGAAGTGATATGGGAGAATCCAGAACCATCTTCAACAATGTTCTGCAGATCAATATATTTTATGTTTTCAAACGAAAACAAGTTGAACATAGTTGAAGAACAGGCTACGATTGGAAACGAGATTGAAGACCTGCAGCCTTCTATTATGGGAAGCCATTATGGGAAGAACTCCTGCGGAAAAGAATAAGTTAGAGGCCTTTTTTGTGTTTGGGAAATCATCAAATGACGTCTCCCGCTCTGGGCGGAGCGGAAGGGCGTGTCATTATAACTCAGCCATAGTCACGGTGATTAACAAATGAGGTTCTTAGTAACATCAGTTTTCAGTCACTTATTAATCACCGCCATTATGACTGATTATGAAATTTTGTAAAAAAAAGTATTTGATCAATAACGTATTTAATTATTTTCATCAAAAACGTCATTAGTTGGCTATTAACTAACGATAGTACAAGTAAATCGATGGTCAACTTCGTTTGACCATGTCAAAGATTTGAAAAATCACCTATCGACAATTCAAAAATTTGGTACGCGCGAAGCGGCACGGAAAGGTATATGAATTTGATGTCACCTTGATCGCCGTATATGGTACAATACCTCGTGTGAGCACCAGCCCTTCAGTTCTATTCAGTTTCAAATAAATTAACTTTGTTTTCTCCCATACAAAAAAAAAAAAAAACTGGAGTTACTATTACGTGGAGTAAGTTACCTTTTATAAAGGTATGTATACCAGACACATAGATTTTTTTTTCTGACTTTGAGTTTCTTTGAGAATGGTGCTCGTCAGACCTCTGTACGCCGTCGGTAATAAGAACGAAACGAAAACTTTAATTGTGTTTTTGTTAAAATTAAGGTTGTAAAGGGCAATAAATAAAACAAACGTCCTTTACGCCCTAATTACGTAAGTTAAAACAAAGCATAGATTTGGTCGTAAGGGTTTCGATTATCAAATAAGATGTTTACGACCTTTTGATTTGTAATAATAATTATTGTTTATAACGTCGTATAAAAAGTTTAATGCAAAAATGAGGATTACGACCTCTTAAATAATTAAAACATGACTTTACGCTCCCCTATTGAAAATTATTTTTGCGATACATCCCAAATAGTAAAAAAAAATCGCGCTAGAGCTGTTGGAAAGCCAGGTCGTAAGGGGCTTTTTTTTAAAGATAGATTTTTTTTAAATATACCAATCGATAGAGCTTGCGACGCTGATTCCAAATATATATATAACTCATTTTCGCCAAAATGTCCTTTACGACAATTGAAATTTCCGGTATCGATATCTTCTTGTGCTTATGTTTAAATTATTATGATACTGACATTGATAATTGTGTGTTAGTGTTTGTTGTGTGATAGGAATTGTGTGTTAGTAGGTAAGTATATCACTACTTAATTATTTTATTTCAATTGTGTGTCTGTGATATAACGACACAACTAACTTTATTATTATTTGTTTGCTCTCGAGAAAAATGTAGCGAATAGACCATTTTATTATAATATCCTATTGTAATTTAACCTACATTTACGAATAACTTTGATTTGATTCGTTTGTTCCTAAAAAGTTGTTTCCCAACAATAATTTTCAATCAATGTTGTGATGGCTATTCCGTGATGGTTTTTTTACATCTTATAAATCAAGTAGTAGTCACCGTCTCGGATGAACTGTGTCCGTAAGCCGTAGACAATAAGGTAGATGGATACAGAACCCAGCTCTTAAATAAAGAATTTCAATTGACAGCCGATGTTACGGATTAGTCTTAATCGGCCCACGAATAAGAACGATTGTGCACAATCGGCCGAATGTTCAGCATAAAGTTTACCGAACCGATACATTGGCAAAAACGCATAGACTTTCAGCTTGCAAAACTTTGTTTCACGACTACGGAAAAATCAAAAGAATCAAATCGATGGTCTCAGGAATTTTCCTAAAACAATTAAAATAAAAGAAGAAAGCTGTTTGAAACTACAAAACACTTACGTAGAAGTACCCGCTGCTGCTTCAGTCGAGGCTCGACGTTCGGAATAGCGAACACCGTGATCTCTGAAGACAGAAATGCAATGATTAAACAATCACTGATGGGTGTATTGCTGTTACTCTTACGGATTAACGGAACCCGCGCACCACTTGCGCAGTACCTATATTCGAATTAATAATGTTACTGTAGAGTTATAGATTATTTTATATTTTGTTATGTTACTTGTTGACAAACTTACACTGTCATTCCATACGCATTTGAATTGTAATTTGACAGTAATGAAGAAATTAATGATTGTGATGATGTTTCTTGCCGGCACTTCTCTATAGCAAACGGCCCATTGTGGATTTTTTTCCTAGCAATAGAATTGTGATCCTAGCTTTTGGCGTTTCATAGGTGGTACTATATAGGATTAAGTGAAAAAAAAAAATGATTTTGCCGCCTGGAATTAAGCGCATGTGCCTGCAAATCAAGCAGCACGGCGCACTATTCTTTAACCAAAAATAAACTTAGGTAAGTACGTATTCTCTGACTTATGCCTAACAGACATACGGAATAATTATTGTGTTTCGTTCAGAACGCAAATGATACTAGCCGCGTACGTAAGGGGTGTAAAAAGACGCGTCATGAAGATGAGAGTCACTTGTTTCTACTTTGTATACTGGAACATACCTGAGAAGTTTACGGTTACGGAGATATGGAAGGTTGTTCTCATTATTTTCATCTCTAATTTCGGAAAACAAGTTATAAATGTGACAGCCATCACAGGTGTACCTATAGTTCACCCATATTTCGATAGTCCTTTTTAATTCCTAAGAAATAGCATGTAATCTTCTTATCTTAAAATTCCGTCCTCCTGAAATCCTGTACCGTTGTATGCACTCGCAAGCACAATGTTTTGCTAGCCGTGCATTGCATGCTACAGTTCACAGCGATAACTCGCACCGAAATTATATTCATTTCCCAGTAGTAATTTTCATTAAATGGTGATTTCCGTTTGTTGTACAATGTGTAGATAACGGCTATATGACGGGTCATTTTACACGTTGTTTTAAGTAGTACTCACCGTTGTGGGCCGGCGGGAACTTCAGGCAAAGATCTGAAATAAAGCATTTCAATCTTAATGATATAATTCATTATAAATACATTCAAATACTTACTTAAATCTGCAGTGGGAGCAACAAGGACGAACGGCAGTAAAATGTTCAAATAATTGCATATAATTTTGTAGTTCTGGTTAGTGCCATTTCTTAACCGTTAGTGGAACTAATGTAAGTTTTATTGATTATTTCTTAAAACGTGCTATTTAGAATAATCGTTTTATTTTGCCTTTTTGTAAATCTTTACATAAACATCCATAACAAAATATAATTTCAGAGTTTTCTCTATGCAGCCTTTGGAGATAAAAAAATACTGCCCCTGCCTCCCTCCCCGGGAGGCAGGGGCAGTATTTTTTTACATTATTCGTCATAAGTAGAAAACAAGGAGGCAATCAAGAAAAAAAAAATTGAATGCCCTTACTTCGAATTTTAGAGACTCTCTTAAAATGTTGCAATAAAATACCTCCCCATATTCCCCAACTGAATGATACGAGATTTAAATCTTTTATGGAACGCACACTATGCAGCCAAGCATATTTATAATATAAGTTGGGAGCTTACATCGCTGACAAAAAAGCTTGGCTAAACGCTAGTTCTGCTCCACAAGGTTACTTAAACTAATTCGATTAGCATTCGAAAATATTGTAGGAGCTACTAAAGTTTAAAAATTATAGATATATTTGAATTGTATAAATCCAAACTAAAAGTTTTGTATAATTGCATAGCAAATGTGTAAGCGCTATGTTCCTACTGTAAAGTACGTCTTTCATTGACTTGAATATGCCCTGGCACATGAGGGCTTGTGTGTTGGATCATTAAATTCCCTTCAAAATGATTGAGTTAAATGGTGCTAAATAATAGCATGTAATCTTTTTATCTTTTACACCTAGTATATCAAGTAGTACTCACCCTTGCGGGCGTCCTGAATCGGCCGACATAGCCCTAAAATAAAGCATTTCAATCTTAATGATATTCATTAGGTACACATAAATTCAAATACTCCCAATACTTCAAAGTATTGGGAGCATCAAGGATGGTCGGCAAAATGTTCAAATAAATGTGATCTTCACTAGGTATTAAAATAAAAAAAGCGGTTGAGAGCGAGTAGGGACTCGCGCACCGAGGGTTCCGTACCATAATATAGAAATATTTTAGTGTATTATACTATTGCATACAGTATTTCAGTTTTGATCAGCGCCATGTCTTGACCGATAGTGGAACTAATGTAATTTTTGTGGATGAATTCTGAAAAACTGTGCTATTTAGAGACACTATCGATTTATTTTACCTTTTTGTAAGAACAATGTTTTGCTAGGCGTGCATTGCATGCTACAGTTCACAGCGATTACTCTCACCGAAATTATATTCATTTTCCAGCAATAATTTTCATTATTTACAGTGCGTAGATATCGGCTTTGGGACAGTTCTTTTTACACCTTGTATTGTATATTAAGTAGTACTCACCGTCGTGGACGCGCAGCATAGGCCGACATAGCTCTGAAATAAGGCATTTCAATTTGGCTTATGTTTAACTTACCACCAGATATAGTAACATATAACAGACAAAACTAGTAAATGGTCACCAAAATTAAACCCGCATTTTAATGTAAAATTATAACCAAAATTTTAACATCTTGCTATCCTATTTAAGCAAACTGACTCCAAATAAATCATTGTTAATCCAAAAGTAGTAAATGATCACCAAAATTAAAACAGCATTTCAATGTAAAATTATAACCAAAGTTTTTATATCTGGCTATCCTATTTAAGCAAACTGACTCCAAAAAAAATCATTGTTAACCCAAAAATAGTTGGTGAACATGAAATTATTAAGAGTGTACTACGTGAGTTCGACAAATAGGTGTGCGAATAACACTTGTGCGACAAAACTGTACTGCGACTCACCATAGTTCGAATGCACGCTTATGCGACACACTGAATCTAGTCCCTTCTAGCATAGGAGGTCACAGTTTTAACCTAACCTAACCTAGTGTACTATGTGAGCTCGAGTGTATCGCACAAGCGTGCATTCGAACTATTGTGAGTCGCAGTACGGTTTTGTCGTACAAGTTATGATTTGGTGATCATTTACTACATTTGGTGTTCGAATACAATTTAAAGTGCAGTCATGACTAAAATAGTTAGTACTATTGTAATTTTAGACTTTATTTTTCTGGTGTCAAGTATATATTTTTGGTTAAAGAACTAAGGGTATCAAAGCATTTTATGGTGATCATTATATTTAATCCCTTTCAATTTTAATGATATTCATTTCACATAAGAAATTCAAGTACTTGAAGCTTGAACTTGTTTAAATTCAATCTTTTGGTGTTGTATAATTGCATAGCTCATGTGTGAGCGCTATGTTCCTGCTAGAAAAGCTACCATTTACTGGGTACGTCTTTCATTGACTTTAATGTGCCTTGGCACCTGAGGGTTTGTCAAGCTCTCTCAAATGTCAGCTAGTTGCAACCAATACGCACAACATTGTACATTTTTAACCGATTTCAAAAAGGAGGAGGTTATCAATTCGGATGTTTATATATATATATATTTTTTTTTATGTATGTTCGGCCATAACTCCGTCATATATAAACGGATTTGCAAAATTATTTTTATTTTTTTCGAAAGGGGTTTATTCCGAAATGGTCCCATATAAGTTTCATATAGATCTGATGATGACTTCCGGAGACAGACGCCGGAACTCTTTAAAAAATTACAGCAAATCAACCGCGATTTCTGCTATCGCATAAATATGCATTGTTTGTTTGGAATTAGTGCAGGGTAGATACTATAACTAAAAATGAAAAAATAATAAAAACTTTTTTAAAAAAAAAAACAACCGACTTCCTTAAAAACACTACAAAGTGAAAAATAACTTTAATTTCGGAAGTCGGTGGCAAAACCCTTAAATAAAAATCCTAAGACACCGACTTTCGAAATTAAAGTTATTTTTCACTTTGTAGTGTTTTTAAGGAAGTCGGTTGTTTTTTTTTCCGAAAGGAAAATCGTTCGTTTCGGAAACAAACCGTAGATATTTGGAATGGAAAAAACCGAATGACGACATTTTACTTTTGTTAATCAGCCGCTCACGAACATAAATTTCCGTTCAGAACCGAGTCTGCACTGTGCCGAGAGGACGTCTACGTCATCTATGTAGCTAATCGAAGGATTTTATTGACATCTTGTAAAATTTGCGTTGGCTCTCATTTATTCCGTCGGTAATGAATGGGTGTCGCCAATGGCAGCGGTTCCTTTATTTTCTTGCTTAGCGCCAGTAAAAGTGCAATAGCAATCAATTCATCGTAGTCTATGTTAGTCATGGTTTCATGGAAGTGCCACTACAGTACACCTACTAACAGTATAAATTCGTAATACAACAACTCAAAGGAATGCGCTAGTCTCACGGTCTCGGAATCAGGAATCATGGTCAAGAAACTGTACGTATGTGGTCTACCTTATGCTCTTCAGATTCCGACAGCTTATTTTTGGACTACAGTAAAGCCAACAGAAATAAATCGATGATATCTTACTGAAAAATTATTACTATATTACTTTATTACTTATAAAATAAAAGACTACGTTCAAGACAAGGAAGTTTGGCAATAATTCCTTCTGCACATGTGGCTTCCCTGGTACCTCATTAACGAGATAACCATATAAGTGTTTATGAACTCCGATCATATGATGATGTACATTTTTTAAAAGTTTTTACATACTTCTTTGACATTATCTACTCATACATTGACATTACCGGATCGGATCGGAGTACCGTGTGGTGCCGGACGTAAAGAATAACACCAACCCATTTCTTCCCGTGGGTATCGTAAAAGGCGACTAAGGGACTTACTAGAGAATGGGCAGCAGCGTTCTCCATGCATTTTACCACCATACTGCGATCGGCAACCCGCCTGCCAAGCGTGGCGATTATGGCAAAGCCCCCCAAATTGGGGGAGGCCTAAGTCCAGCAGTGGACGTCTTACGGCTGAAATGATGATGATGACGATGACATTGATATTATATACCTACAATTCTAATTTGAGTTCTTTATTATTAGTTTTCATAGCAATAATGTCACTTTGGTTTAAATAGATTATTATATTTTATTTATGAAATACTAACATTGTAAATTCTTACATATTTTGTGAATGTGAGAACGTTGCAGGCCTTGTAGACTGTAGGCAATCTTCCATTTTATGAAGTACTTGGTACTTGTTGACAGTCCTACACTGTTCTCCCATACCTATTAATACTTTAATAAATTAAAACCATTGTAAAAGGCAATTATTTTTAAAAGAGTATCTAACCATGGAGTTTCTTGCCGGCTCTTCTTCATAGGAATCAATTATTTGGAACCGTGCACCTAGCTGCACGTTTCATAAGTGCCCATGTACCATTAAGCGACATAAAAATATTATATAGTATATTTTGATTTGATTTTATTGATTTACGTTCACACATTGTCACTTTAAAATGATTAAGCGTCTACCATTTGTCAGCCAATTTTAATCGCTGTGAGGTTTTCTATTACATTTTTTTATGGAGACAAAGAGTGGCGACTTCAATTAAATCTTCGCAGCTTTTGAGAGTATGACGAAAGTCATACATATATCTGTACCGATTGTTTTATCGTTGCATTTTTTTTTCAGGTTATACGAGGATGGCAGTCGCCATCAAGATGAACGGGCTGCGGACCTGCGCCGATTGACAGTCCTCGAAGATGTTCTCAGCACTCCGTAAATCTATACTAATATTATAAAGAGGAAAAGTTTGTATTTTTGTTTGTTTGTCTGTTTGTTTGTAATGGATAAACACAAAAACCACTGGACTGATTTTAGAAATTCTTTCACCATTAGAAAGCTACACTATCTGCGAGTAACATAGGCTATATATTTTTTTTAAATAGGGGTCCGTAAGATATTTGGGTATTTCGGACCCAAGGTGTAAAAATCATCCTTATTAGGAGCTTAGGAGCTCACCTAACATGGGTGTGTGGTAGCTAGAAAACGCTTTATGTCTTCGAAGTACCAGGTTGGCATAACTTGGTAGGAGCTCACCTAACATGGGTTTTATTGATTCTGAGGCGGTACGAAGTTCGGTGGGTCAGCTAGTATTTTATAATATTAGTTACATATTTCATAGCTTCTGACGTTTCATAAGCGCCCATGTAGGTTTATGTGAAATAAAAATATTTTGATTTGATTTGATAGGCTTCAGTTATTTTCAATAAAATTCCGCGACGATAAAAATTCTTAATGATAGTATGTTTAAAAGAAACTGAAACAATTTTTTATTTTTAAATGTTATTACTCCACAGCTGAGTTAATGGAGGAAACCACTGACATTTAGATTATTACCAGTGGTCGGAGTAGGTAGATTGATTTTACGTACTCGCATCAAGAATAGTCATAGAAATCACAACAGGGATAAACCTTTTTTCCGGGATTTCATTTTGGTACTTACGGGATTGAATCAAATATTGTGAAAGTAAGGTAATTTTTAAACTAGGTACTATATTAGAAATTTATAGAATGCGAAAGATAAACATTTAAAATGGTTTTTTTTTTCACTGTAGAAGGCCGATCACCTATATACTATTAAAATACAGCAAAAGAGTTCAATCAATCAACTCAGTCTATCGCAGTCCACTGCTGGACATAGGCCTCTCCCATGCTGCGCCACTACACTCTGTCCTCCGCCTTCCGCATCCAGTCTACCCCAGCCACTCGGCCACAGCCACAGCAAAAGAGTACGTTTCTTATTCATATTGATGTATTCTTTATTCTACATATTACTCGTACAACATTTGTAATTAATTTCAAAATCCCGGAATCCATACTAATATATACGTGCCAGTTCATTGATGTCATTTCAATCTACCTACTCCGACCTCTGATTATTACTATAAAGATGTCGAAAAAAATAAAAAACTTGCAGTGGAAGTAGCAAGGGCGGTTGGTACCCTAAGCCATTTTCATATTACATACCTGTTGCTTAATTAAGTAAAATCTCATCTAGTTTCATGCGTCAAAAGTTCATCATCATTTCAGCCGAGAGAGATCCTCTGCTGAACATACGCCTCCCCCAATTTGGAGGGTTTTGCCATTATCGCCACACTCGGCAGACGGGTTGGCGAGTATGGCGGTAAAATGCATAAAGAACGCTGCTGCCCATTCTCTAGTAAGACCCTTACGAGACCCACGGGAAAAAATGGGATGGTGTTATTCTTTACGTCCGGCACCACACGGAAAAAGTTCATTTCGATCAAGTTGGTTCTAGAGGAACTGAAAACTATACTTTGATTCAGTTTCGTTCTTGTTGCATGGATTGCTAATATGTGTTTAAATTTCTAATGCTTTAGGAGTACATTGGCAAAAACGTATAGCCTTTCAGCTTGCAAAACTTTATTTCACGACTACGGAAAAATCAAAAGAATTAAATCGATGTGCTCAGGAATTTTCCTAAAACAATTAAAAAAAAAAAAAGCCGTTTGAAACTACAAAACACTTACGTAGAAGTACCCGCCTCTGCTTCAGTCGAGGCTCGATGTTCGTAATAGTGAACACCGTAATATCTGAAGAGAGAAATGCTATGATTAAACACAAGCAAAATTTTCAAATAAATGTGATCACCATTCACTAGGTTTAAAAATAGTACTTTCCTCTTTTTAGTATTATTTTAATGATCCATCCCAGTTATTAATAAAACCACCACGAATGGTGTTATTTGCTGCCTTAATTTTATGATCAATAGATGTGCATCGTATTGTTACGACGTAAATGCAGGTGCAACATTGGACCACTATTAAGTTGGGAAAAAGACTAAATGTATTAGAATTGCGTTCCCAAATGTAATTGATTGTGAGATAGTATTGAATAAAGAGAAACTAGAATTAGTCGATAAAATTGTTTTCCTGGGAATTACGCTTGACTCAAGGTTGCAGTTGGGTCCTCATTTAATAGATCTTACTTCTTAATCAATACTTCTTACATAGAATAATTTCAGATTTTTTCCATGCAGCCTTCGGAGATAAGTGTGGGGGGGGGGGGGCAATAACCCTCGTATTTGTTTTATATTTTTATAAAACTTGGCTAAACGCTGGTCCACAAAGTCACTTAAACTTATTCGAAAAGCATTCGAAAATATTGTAGGAGCTACTGAAGTTTATAAATTCTAGATATCTTTGCATTGTTTAAAGTCAATCCTTAAGTATTGTATAATTGCATAGCACATGTGTAAGCGCTATGTTCCTACTATACAGCTACCATTTACTGGGTACGTCTATCATTGACTTGAATGTGTCCTGGCAGCGATGGGTACGTCTTTGTTTTTTTTTGATGGGAAATCATCAAATGACTTCTCCCGCTCTGGGCGGAGCGGGAGGGCATGTCAGAATTTTTACTGTCTAAAACCCACCCGTGTTCCTTCAGTTGCCCATGTGCCAGGATCACGGTATCTCTCTCGCACCATCTCGCGAGCCTGGCAAAGGGTACGTTTTGTCCCTCAAATGTCTCACTGATGGTGGTGAGTGTGTTGGATCATCAAATTCCCTTCAAAATGGCGCTTAGTCATAGCATGTAATCTTCTTATCTTAAAATTCCGTCCTCCCGAAATCCTGTACCGTTGTATGCACTCGCAAGCACAATGTTTTGCTAGCCGTGCATTGCATGCTACAGTTCACAGCGATAACTTGCACCGAAATTATAGTCATTTCCCAGTAGTAATTTTCATTAAGTGGTGATTTCAGTTTGTTGTACAATGTGTAGATAACGGCTATATGACGGGTCATTTTACACGTTGTTTTAAGTAGTACTTACCGTTGTTTGCCGGCGGGAACTTCAGGCAAAGATCTGAAATAAAGCTTTTCAATCTTAATGATATTCATTACAAATAAATTCAAATACTTGAAGCAGTGGGAGCAACAAGGTCGATCGGCAGTAAAATGTTCAAATACATGTGTTCACCATTTACTAGGATTAATAGTAACAAAACCGGTCAAGAGCGAGTTGAGACTCGCGCACCGTGGGTTACTTACCATGATATGTAAATATTTTATAGTATTATAGTATTGCATATAATATTACAGTTTTGGTCAGCGCCATCTCTTAACCGATAGTGGAACTAATGTAATTTTAGATGATTATTTCTTAAAACGTGTGCTATTTAGAAACATCATTCAGCTGTGACAGATAAACGGATAGACGGACTAAGTCTCACCATAAGTGTTCGTTTTTACCATTTTGTTATGTAACACTAAACATGAATGTTCCACAAGGCTCGATATTAGGTCCTGTCCTCTTTTTTATGTATTAATGATTTTCCCCAGTTATGATAAAAACAACCACAAATTGTGTTATTTGCTCAGGCGCATTGTTGTGATTCTGCCATGGTTTATTGTGACTGCATTTGCATTAAAAGAACACCAAACATAAAATATCTTGGAGTCCACGTCGATTGTTTGCTAAATTGGAAGAAGCACATTGATGAACTTGTCCCCCGTATCCGTAAACTCATTTTTGTGTTCAAGAAACTCAGATCAGTGGCAAATTTAAAACACTGAAAACGGTGTACTTTGCGCTTGCCCAATCCTTGCTGGGATACTGTATCTCGGTCTGGGGTGGCACGTGGCACCTTTGTAGTTAATATGTTACGTCTGGAAAGAGCTCAAAGATCAGTCATGTGCAGGGAACCCTTCAAGTATCCTATCGCAGTTCTCTTCAAAGAGTGTGAGGTATTGACTGTTAGACAACTTATTGTGCTCCAAATAATATTGCGCAAACATGCCACTATACCACACTCCCTACGGCTACTACAGGGAAAGCGCAAAAGAACAAGAGTGTGCAGCATGGACAGACAGAACTGCACTTGCTCAGAGGTATTATTGGATAATGGGTTCACGGGTTTACAATAAACTCAATGCCATTCTAAATATTTGCCTGCTTACTCACCAGCAATGCAAAAACGCTGTAAAGGATTGGCTGATAGGTCTCAGTTATGATGACTCTGAGAAACTCATTCAATTAGTGGGTTAGCTAACTCTCTAACCAACGCACACACACACACACATACACACATCTCTTTTTCAAAACAATATTGTATAGTATTAGAAACTATCCTAGTTGATCCGGAGGAAGGTGATGGCATTCGTGATACAGGGTCATCCTAGTACGAATGCCAAAGCACTCCTTTGACACTTAAGTGCAAACTACAGAAGAAAATCTATTTTTAAGGAGATTTACTGTACCTCTTATTTTAGTAATAAAAATTTTTATATTTTATATTTATCCTTCACTTTTAAGATCAATAGATGTGCATAGAATCGACGTAAATAATGCCCTAATGAAGTAACAACATTGGTCCACTGTTAAGATGGAAAAAAAAACTAAAAGAATAAAATTTGCTTTACCAAATGTTTAACGTTGTGATTGTGAAATAGTTTTGAATAAAGAGAAACTAGAATTGGTCGAACATCATGTCAAATACACACGTTATTCCCACGCGAATGAAGATCGGAGGCGCTACGCTCGAATTTGTTAAGTTAGGTAGGTCCAACTTCGAGAAAGAGGTCTATCGTCGATTCCGACTCGGCTGGGCAACGTTCGGGAAGCTACGCAATATCTTCTGGTGACGGCTATGGGACTGGTCTTTTTACACCTTGTATTTCAAGTAGTACTCACCGTCGCGGGCGTGCAGGAACCACCGGCAAAGCTCTGAAATAAAGCATTTCAATCTTAATGACATTCATCTATCTATATATATAATAATGAATCCATATTTCCCTTGGTCACGCCATCATGCGTGAACGGCTGGACCGATTTCACTTTTTTTTTGTTGTGTTTGTTACTGTCAGGAGAAGGTTCTTATGAAAGAAAAAATTTAAAAAATTGCGCGGAGAGTTAGAAAATTTAAGAACACTTATTTAAGAATACTTGGACAAATATTTTTGAATTTGTTTAATTTTTGAAGAAGGCTATAAGCTAATAAACATCACGCTAGGGCCGTTAGGAAAATATAAAGTAAGAAATAACGCTAAGTTAAGAGATAGCGCGGGAAGACAATGGGATGCGATTATGTGGGAATTTCACGCGGACGAAGTCGCGGGCAGTAGCTAGTTCCACATAAATTCAAATACTTGAAGCAGCGGGAACAAAAAGGACGATCGGCAGCAAAATGTTCAAATAAATGTAATCACAATTCACTAGGATTAATAATAAGAAAACCGGTCAAGAGCGTGTCGGGACTCGCGCATCAAGGGTTCCATACCATGATATATAAATATTTTATAGTATTATATTATTGCATATAATATTGCAGTTCTGGTTAGTGCCATTTCTTAACCGATAGTGGAACTAATGTAATTTTAGATGATTATTTCTTAAAACGTGTGCTATTTAGAAACATCATTTTATTTTGCCCTTTTTTAATCTTTACATAAACTTCTGTCACATAGAATAATTTCAGAGTTTTCTCTATGCAGCTTTTGGAAATAAGGGAAAGGGGGCAGGGGGTGGTAATTTCTTTTACATTTTCTTCATAGGATGAAACCAAGAAAAAAAGTTAGAATGCCCTTACTTCGAATTTTAGAGACTCTTTAAAAAAAAAAACAATAAAATACCTCCCCATATTCTTCAACTAAATGAAACGAGATTTAAATCTTTAATAGAATGCGCACTATGCAGCCAAGCATATTATAAGTTGGGGGCTTACATCACTGACAAAAAAGCTTGGCTAAACGCTAGTTCTGCTCCACAAGGATACTTAAACTAATTCGATTAGCATTCGAAAATATTGTAGGAACAAAAAGTATAAAAATTCTAGATATCTTTAAACTGTATAAATCGAAACTAAAAGTTTTGTATAATTGCATAGCAAATGTGTGAGTGCTATGTTCCTACTGTAAAGTACGTCTTTCATTGACTTGAATATGCCATGGCACATGAGGGTATGTCATGCTCCCTCAAATGTCCCGCCTGGCGTGACTTGTGAGTTGTATCATTAAATTCCCTTCAAAATGATTGAGTTAAATGGTGCTAAATAATAGCATGTAATCTTCTTATCTTTTACACCTAGTATATCAAGTAGTACTCACCCATGCGGGCGTCCTGAATCGGCCGACATAGCCCTAAAATAAAGTATTTCAATCTTAATGATATTCATTACACATAAATTCAAATACTTGAAGCATTGGGAGCATCGAGGATGGTCGGCATCAAAATGTTCAAATAAATGTGATCTTCACTTGGTATAAAAATTGAATAAGTGGTTGAGAGCGAGTAGGGACTCGCGCACCGAGGGTTCCGTACCATATAGAAATATTTAAGCGTATTATATTATTGCATACAGTATTTCAGTTTTGGTCAGCGCTATGTCTTGACCGATAGTGGAAATAATGTAATTTTTGTGGATGAATTCTGAAAAACTGTGCTATTTAGAGACACCATCGATTTATTTTACCATTTTATAATCTTTACATAAACTTCTATCACATGGTATTAGATATCTTTGCATAGTGTAAATTCAATCTTTTAGTATTGAATAATATTGCACTGCATATCTGTGTGAGCGCTATGTTCTTGCTATAAAGAATGTCTTTCATTGGCTTGAATTTGCCCTGACAGCTGAGGGTATGTCATGCTTCCTTAAATGTCTCGCTGGCGTGGCTTGTGTGTTGGATCATTATAATCCCTTCAAAATTATTGAGCTAAATGGTGCTAAGTAATAGCATGTAATCTTCTTATCTGAAAATTCCGTCCTCCCGAAATCCTGTACCGTTGTATGCACTCGCAAACACAATGTTTTGCTAGCCGTGCATTGCATGCATTATGGTCAATCCAAGCAATAATTTTAATTATTTACAATGCGTATAACGGCTTTGGGACTGGTATTTTTACACCTTGTTTTGTATATCAAGCAGTACTCACCGTCGCGGACGTGCAGAATCGGCCGGCATAGCTCTGAAACAAGGCATTTCAAATTTAATGATATTTATTACACATAAGAAATTCAAATACTTGAAGCTTGAACTTGTATAAATTCAATCTTTTAGTATTGTATAATTGCATAGCACATGTGTGAGCGGTTGTTTCTACTAGAAAAGCTACCATTTACTGGGTACTGGTACAATTATTGACTTGAATACTGACGGAGTTACTAACGCATTTATAATATTAGTACTTTTCATTTGATCAAATGCTTAAAATAAAGCACAATGCCATCTAGTGTCGTGTGTCAAAAGCTCATATCTATCTATTCGTTCTATTATAGATTGACCAATAGCTTTTAATTTTTTGAGACAGTTTGGCCACCTTTTTGTTGCAAGGGTTACTAATATGCGTTATCATATCCATAACGTTAGGCTGGCCGTATACGTACGGTTACTTGATGTGGTTTCCTGATCAGAATTCCTGATTCGGAGACCAAACGCTTGATCAGGTAGTTGCAACCAGTACACACAACATTATATATTTTCCGAAAGAAAAAAACATTCGTTTCGGAAACAAATCGTGGATATTTGGAATGGAAAAAACCGAATGATGACATTTTACTTTTGTTAATCAGCCGCTCACGAACAGAAATTCCCGTTCAGAACCGAGTCGACGTGCCGAGTGAACGTCTAGGTCATCTATGAAGCTAAACGAAGGATTTTATTGACATCTTGTAAAAGCGTTGGCTCTCATTTATTCCGTTGGTATTGAATGGGTGTCCCCAATGGCGGCGGTTCCTTTATTTTCTTGCTTAGCGCCAGTAAAAGTGCAATAGTAATAAATTCATCGTAGTCTATTTTAAATATGGTTTCATGAAAGCGCCACTACAGTACACGTACTAACAGTATAAATTAGTAATACAACAACTCAAACGAATGCGCTAGTCTCACGGAATTCGGAATGAGGAATCGTGGTCAAGAAACTGTACGTATGTGGTCTACCTTATGCTCTTCAGATTCCGACAGCTTATTTTTGGACTTCGGTAAAGCCAACAGAAATAAATCGATGATCTTTTACTCTAAAATTATTAAAAACTAGATTTTGTCCGCAGCTTCGCCCGCGTGGATGTCGGAAATTAACGCAGATATTTTTCTAAAATAAAAGTAGCCTAAGTTACTCCTTGTTACATTAGCTATCTGCCAGTGAAAGTCCCGTCAAAATCGGCCCAGCCATTTCAGAGATTAGCCGGCACAGACAGACAGACCGACAAAAATTGTAAAAAATGTTGTTTTGGTATATGTACCGTGTATACATCCATAAACACTTAGTAAAAAGTGGTTATCTTAATATTACAAACAGACACTCCAATTTTATTTATTTGTATGGATAAAAACCAAGTTAGAAACCAAAATATACTCACGGAGAGCTCTGACCTGCGGTGTCCGTATAGTGAAGGTCGCCATATGTGCGTCTCCTGAAAATTGAAATGCTATGTTAAACAATCGCTACATATGTGTGTATTGCTTTTGTCATACTCTCACGGAACAACAAAAGCCGCGCAGCACTAGCACAGCATTTTAGATTAAGGTGATAAATTGAATCAAATGTGTTTTTTCATTTTAGTGTACCTTTCTAACCATATAACAATGACTTAATATTGAAGTGTGTGGATTTTGACTATATGATCTAGTATCCTGTAAAAGGAATACACGATACATTGACATTTTCTCGATGGATAAATTTTCAAAGTTCTATCTATGTTTATGGTATTGGAGTCGCAAGGCGCAAGCTTATGTGTTATTCAATGTAGTTTAATTACTGTATACTCTAGATAGTAAATAGCAGTCTCGTTTGTTCATAAATCAGTAAGCCGGTAGGGCTCATCGACGACGAATCTATGTCAAAATAATGTGATTTTTATAATTGTGTACTCTGAAAAAGTTGAATTATATTGACTTTGCTTTGGCAGTTTTTGCGTTAGCTTCGATAATACTTATTTAATCCACTTTGTTTATGGTGACGATATTCTAATTATTTCCTGTCACCTGTCACTGCTATTGACTTGGCCAATAGTGGTAAACGAATCGGTACGGGTATATACCATAACTACAAACTGCAAAATGCTTTATGTAAAAAAAACAGCCGATTTCGAAAAAAAAAACATTACAAAATGAAAAATAACTTTCTTTTCGGAAGTCGATGGCAAAAAACTATAAAACAAATCCAAAGACTACCGAAATGAAAGTTATTGTACACTTCGTAGTGCTTTTTGATACAGTGTAATGGTAATTGTACTATGTCAAAACATTGCAACGAAAAGGTTGACGTTCCAAATGATTTCTTATTATAAATAATGGTTACAATTGCTAAGTATTACCATACAACATGGTAATGCCACCAGTCTCTTGGGTATATTACCAGTCGACAGTAATGGGTATGAAGTTTTCGACGCTATATTTAAATTTGTAAATAGTTTTAATTAATATAGGTCATAATTTTGTTTTTCAATTAATTAAAATTTGTAATTTTTTGTTATTAAATATTATACATCATCATCATCATCATCATTTCAGCCGTAAGACGTCCACTGCTGGACTTAGGCCTCCCCCAATTTGGGGGGCTTTGCCATAATCGCCACGCTTGGCAGGCGGATTGGCGATCGCAGTATGGTTGTAAAATGCATAGAGAACGCTGCTGCCCATTCTCTAGTAAATCCCTTAGTCGCCTTTTACGACACCCACGGGAAGAAATGGGGTGGTGTTATTCTAAACGTCCGGCACCACACGGTACCTATTACACGGTAAATACTATACATTACAATCTTATGTTATATTTTTTATCACACACTTGCTTGTAAAGTGGCTCCTTATGTAACACTATCAGAATCAACATTTATTCAGCTTATTATCTACTTGTGTTTTTAATTAACATTTTTTTTCAATCTCCGAAAGAGTTTGAATATGTTCTGTTCAGCGGTTTTGCCAGTGTCTTTATAAACACCTGCACGCGCATTGTTGGTAGAACGGTGTACTTTCCATAAATACTTGTTAACGTGGAATATGTTTGCCTTTTTCCTCGCAAATAAGTTGTAAAATGTCGTATGAAACGCGTGTGCATTGATTTTTATACATTGCGGTACGGCGGTAATAATACCTCCTCAAGTGTAATGACCATCATAGCCCACTTGTATTATCATAATATACTATTTGTAATAATCGATCATCAGAAATAATCGAAAGAATAGTTGATGTTAGAAAGAATGAAATAGTTGATGTATCAGAGTTGTACGATTATACTTCGCGAGCACTTTACAATCACAACACATGCGAGTCATTCTTCTGATATTCTAGACATGCACTCTAACTGCGTAACACAGTATTAATCAGAATCTGAATTATTTTTAAGGATATAAATCCATTGCTTCATATGTTCTAAAAAAAAATCTGCTCAACAAGGTAAATAACGCAATTAATGTTGATTAACTATCCAAATGAAAACTATTCTTGCTGTTAGCGAGTCATGCAATTACTCTGATGATTATAACAATGAAATATATCTTACAGGTTAGAATAGAAATTGAAAAGCAGCTTACTCATGGTTAATCAAATAATTCATCTTGCGTAACCGAGAGTTAAAGTCAAACGCGTTACGTGAAATAACTAGAATTCTACAATCAAAAAGGAGTATACTGTATACAGTTCATTAGTAAAGCCTCAGATTGAATATCTTATTAAGATCTGGAGATCAAGAACAAAAACAAACATACACAAACTTCAAATTGCCCAAAATAAAATTATTAAAGCCTTCTTTCAATTTCCCTACAAACATCCACAAATAAAATTTGTAACGACAATAAGCTCTTTAACAGCACCGGAACACATCAATATAATACCTACCTGTGTATTAATAAGAGAAATCATTATTAAAGAAATACACACAAAAATTACATATAAAAGGAATAATGAAGTGCAAACACGATCATCACGTCGGGCGAATGACTAAGTACTATTACACAGACCTAGAATAAATCACGGCAAGATAAATATTAAATATGAAGGAGTACAACTATACAATTCACTAAACACAATCACATCAGAAAATTACCAAAAAACATTAAAGAAGCTAGGTATAACTTACCCATGTTTAAAAAATAGTGCAAAAATTAATACCTGGCTACTAAAAAAATACTAATGAAAAATATAAAAAGGAGAATATAATTATGCTCATCCGAAATAGCACCAACAACACAACAATTACACACAACAACAATTTATGAACAACTTACACGTAATAATAGGGGTTAAAGTATGAAATTGCCGTTTTATAGTAAAAGATAATTTGAATTGACATTAAACCTTCATGGTGTAACATATCCGAGTGAAACTTTTTTACATTATACCTATAAAATTTGTCTTTCGAAAAATGTGCAACCAGGCAACCAGTCGATTTTCGAATTTCAACTGTTTTTTTTTTATACAGCTTAGACGGAAAAGATAGATACTTAGAAACTCCGATTAATTTTTTAATACGAGTTCCAACGCGGAGCTTACTCGGCAGAAATGGCTCGCAATGTCAATGCTGCGTTTGGAGAGGAGACTGCTGATGAACGCACCGTGCTTTTTTGCTTTAAACGCTTTCGTAATTGAAACTACATTCTGAAGAACGAACCACGTGGAAGACCGCCCACATAAATGAATAACGCTGAATTGAAGGAGATGGTGAAAGCCAATTCGAGCCAAACTACCGAGGAATTAGCAGCATGGTAACTACCTTTACCTACAATATTGACTCATTTGCATCAAATCGATAAGAGTCACCCATTTTTCATATTTTTCATATGAAAAATGGGTGACTCATAATTTGACTGATCTGCAGAAAGAAACGCGTTTTGAAACTTGCGCTGCCTTGTTGAATCGGTACAGAAATGAAGGAATATTGGATCGAATTCTGACATGTGACAAAAACTGATTTTTTACAAATACCGCAAAAGTGCCCTAAAGCAGAGCTTATCAGTAAAAAGGTAATTGTAACTGTTCGGTGGTCTTTTCGAGGTATTATTCAGAACAGCTTTCTCAGGTCTAATCTAGCAATATCAACAGATGTTTACTGTGTCGAATTTCGAGCAATGAAGGTGAAACTAGTAGTGAAAAAGTTCCGACTCGTATATCAATCTTCATCATTATTGCTCTATGTTAACGCAAGACCTCACACTGCACGGGACACCGTTGTAACTCTACAGGAGCTGCAGTTAGAAACCATACGTCATCCTCCGTACTCGCCAGATCTTGCTTCAAATGACTATCATATTTTCGTGATTTGGACACTTTTAAAGTGGAAGAAAAATATTCTCAGGAGGCAGTACAAAATGATTCTACACAGTTTGTCGAATCTAGATCCCCAGAGTTACATATATCGCAAAATCATAAATTAACTTCCGATTAGATGGCAGCAATGTATTGATGATGAGGGCAAATATTTTGCTTATGTTAATGGGTCATACTCAGAAAAAGTGTACATTTGGTATTTTTTCTTGTCCCGCTACATCATAATTAAGTAAATATCTTATACACCGTGACATTTAAGTCGTCTTACAACAGCAGCCCACTGCATGTAACCAATGACTACTACACATCCATAACAAAAAAATTAACATTTGAATAACTAAAACATAAAAAAAATATTATTCATTATGATGACGCAGGACGTAGTTTTAAATTGATGTTTTGTCTCTTGGAAAATGGAGACGGGATGATCTAGTCGACTCGTGGACTAGGTAGGTACGTTCTCTACTGTATGACACGCAAAACATTATTAACAGGATGTCTCATAATTCTAATGCATTATTTATGTTTCTTAGCACGTATTTTCTTAATTGTAACATTTTTATAATCACGCCTAGAGGTATATTATGTCATTGAGTGGACAACCTTTGTAAGACGACTAAAATATTACGATGTATTGGATATTTTCTCTTTTTTTCCCGCGTTTCTATTAATACGAAGAGTTTTCTAGTATTAGAGCTTTAGTTTTTATTAAAAGGGTATATTTTTTAAAGGCCAAAGCATTCTTAAAAATGTCACCATACATTTTTTTAGTGTTCGAATGACCATTTCACATTTTCAGAGATAAATCGTTACGAATATTCATCGCTTTATTAATCATTGACTGTGGTTATATTATTCTTGATGAATCAATTAACTAAGTAGGACCAATTTGATTCGTAAATCATTCACAGAATTTTTTATCTAACTAAACAAATTTTGTCCCAATATTATGAAGTTTCGTTACTCAGGGCTAGTAATACGCAATAAAGATATTAACGTAATTATTTAAAGTGGTAGAAATATTTTTGCCATTCTGGCAGCAATATTACTGACGTTAAAATTACGGTCGCGACAGCCCCCATATTATCGCCGTAGTCGTCAAGTTAAGACATGTATCAAGTAAATATTTACAACAAAATACCTCAGGGTGATATACGACTGTTATTGTGGTAAGTTTATATATTTTTTGTTTATTTACTGTTTTCTTTTATTATTTTTTGTATATTATTAACGAATGCGCTTAATGCTTGCGTTTTAAACACGTGGTTTAATTAAAAATATTTTTAGAGTTTATAATTTCTCACATTTCATTCTCATTTTCGTTATAATTTGCGTTACGCTACGAAACTGAGAAATTGTTAAGCTTAGTACACATCATCAAAAAGTACGTAACTATAGTCACGGGTACGTAAGTTGGCGAATGATTTTGTAGTGGGGATGGAAATATACCTACATATATGTACCTACGTACTTATTCATAGGTATGTCAGTGTAGTGACCACAAATACTTAAATTTTCTGTCTTTATAAACAAACACTTTAAAAACAAAATAACTATGTCGAGAAAATACCTTATTTATAAATAAATAAAATAAAAGCATCGTTTGTAACACAAGTCAAAAACTTATATGCGTTTCAGTAAAATACCATGGCTCCTGTGTCAAATGCCGAAAGACAAAGAAGATAGCAGCCATCGACACATTCTGAATTTGAAATTCTTTCCGAGTCTATCAGCTCAGTATACGGAGGTTCGACACATAAGAAAAAACCAGTTATAAAAAACGACGGGTTGACGGGGTGAAAACTTGAATATTAACGTTGTGCATTTTTGATATTTTGGAATGGTTAGGAAATAATTTTGCACAAATTGCTTTAATTGTCAGTATAAAAGTACTATCATTTATGTGGTAGAATACAATATTTATTTATTGCGCTATCGTACACAAACATGACAATTTATATTACATAAAAAATTGCATACATTTTCGCCGCACCGTAGAAAGAGAGGGGGATACTTCCTCTCCTACGCCGCGCCGGCTGTCTGCTCTACGTCCGTCTTACGAATTTTCAATCAGGTCATGTGTCCTGACGCGAGTTTAACATTTTTTACCCATTACAAAAAAAGTGCGAAACGCCGCTAAAGAAGTTTTCACTTCAAAAACCCACCACATATGTTATATTTCTTACGCAGATTAATTAAAGTAAAAAAAAAAAACGACGGGTTGCACTCCGGGAGTGCTTGCAGAAGTGAAAACTTGAATATTAACGTTGTGCATTTTTGATATTTTGGAATGGTTAGGGAATAATTTCGCACGAATTGCTTTAATTATCAGTATAAAAGTACTATGAATTATGTGGTAGAATACAATATTTATTTATTGCGCTATCGTACACATACATGACAATTTATATTACATTAAAAAAATTATCTCTCAGAAAAATCACTCTCCGTCAGGCTTACGAATTTTCGATCAGGTCACGTGTCCTGACGCGAGTTTAGCATTTTTTACCCATTACAAAAAAGTGCACAAAGCCGCTAAAGAAGTTTTTACTTCAAAAAAAAACAACTGTTACAAAGTTTGTTTTAATTATTCTAAACTAGCTTCTGCCCGCGACTTCGTACGCGGATCCTGTTGCTTATGCCAGCGACAATGGGGTCGTCAAAATCGAAGATCTGAAACGTCTGATGTAGAATTCTAAGGCCCGGGGACGGGAAAACAAAGGGATGAGCGAGACGATTGGACTCGTTCCAGATCTTTCATTTTTGTATGTCAATAGGAAATGCCCATCAGACTAAACAACTTTTGCTAAGACGTCATTCCTTAATATGTTATTAAAAGTTTTACTTAAGAGTTCCACAACAGGTGTTCCAGATCTTCAAATTTATTATCACAGCAGAAAATGCTCTTCACGTGAAATATTTTTTGCTATGGCACCATTTTTATATCTCTTATACTTACTTTAGCTGGTCTGTTGCGGTCTGCATCAGGTGTTCATTTTCCAAAATAAATTATGTATAGCCTATATGTTGCCACGTTCACGATCAGCGGACAGTCGCGCATCATGTTCCACACTTGTCTCTAGAGACCTAGCAGCAGTTGCGTAGATACGCTGAGAACTCAAGCGCAATTCTCTATCAGTGAACGTCTCCGACTCGAGAGACAATGCGTGACGTTCACGATCAGCGGACAGTCGCGCATCATGTTCCGCAATTGTCTCTAGAGACCTAGCAGCAGATGCGTAGATACGCTGAGAACTCAAGCGCAATTCTCTATCAGTGAACGTCTCCGACTCGCGAGACAATGCGTGACGTTCACGATCAGCGGACAGTCGTGCATCATGTTCCGCAGTTGTCTCTAGAGACCTAGCAGCAGATGCGTAGATACGCTGAGAACTCAAGCGCAATTCTCTATCAGTGAACGTCTCCAACTCGAGAGACAATGCGTGACGTTCACGATCAGCGGACAGTCGCGCATCATGTTCCGCACTTGTCTCTAGAGACCTAGCAGCAGATGTGTAGATACGCTGAGAACTCAAGCGCAATTCTTTATCCGTAAAAGTCCCCGACTCGCGAGACAATGCATGACGTTCACGATCAGCCGACAGTCGCGCATCATATTCTTCACTGGTCTCTAGAGACCTGGATGTAGATGCATAAATACGCTGAGAACGCAAGCGAGCTTCGCGATCCGAAGATGTTTCTACGGAGCGAGTTGCAGCCTGATGTTCTCGAACAGCATCAAGTCTATCCTGACGCTCTTCGGTAGATTCTTGGGATCTTATGATCCTCAATCTTTTAGCTCCTTTGGAACGTTGGGAAAGATTTGACCTCTTTCTAGGCATGGTTACAGTTTTATTCTGAAGATACCTGATCAATTAAAATCTAAGTGACTGCTCATCTGCGTTACCGGGTAGGCTACCGTGTCACGAAGATAAATGGAAAAGGAAATTAAACACTCAAACAACATAAGCTCGAAGGCATATTTCTTCGATAAAATAAAATAAAATGGGAGTTTTAGCCAGTAGAGTCAAATTTTCAATGATTCAAAGAATTTTCATCGAAAATCAGTCCTAAACTGTTACCGCCTTCACCGCGTGGAGGTACTCCCACCTTATGTTATTTTTTAATAATACAGTGAAATTAGTGATAGCTTTGATTTTCACATCAGGTGTTCCAGATCTACAATCTTTATACGTCAACAGAGAGTGCTCATCAGGCTGAACAACTCTTGCTAAGACGTCATTCCTATATAATTATGTTATAGTGTAGCTGGGCTCTTGGAGTTCCACATCAGCTTTTCCAGATCTTCAAATTTTATACGACAACCGAGAATGCTCATCAAGCGGAACAACTCTTGCTAAGACGTCATTCCTATATATGATATAGTGTAGCTGGGCTGTTGGAGTTCCACATCAGCTGTTCCAGATCTTCAAATTTTATACGACAACAGAGAATGCTCATCAGGCTGAACAACTCTTGCTAAGACGTCATTCCTATGTATGTTATAGTGTAGCTGGGGTCTTGGAGTTCCACATCAGCTGTTCCAGATCTTCAAATTTTATACGACAACAGAGAGTGCTCATCAGCTTGAACAACTCTTGCTAAGACGTCATTCGTATATATGTTATAGTGTAGCTGGGCTCTTGGAGTTCCACATCAGCTGTTCCAGATCTTCAAATTTTATACGACAACAGAGAGTGCTCATCAGGCTGAACAACTCTTGCTAAGACGTCATTCCTATATATGTTATAGTGTAGCTGGGCTGTTGGACTTCCACATCAGGTGTTCCAGATCTTCAAATTTATTCTCTTAGCAGAAAATGCTCATCACGTGAAACAATTTTTGCTATGGTACCATTTTTGTATCTCTTATAGTTTAGCTGGTCTGTTGCGGTTCTGCATCAGGTGTTCAAGTTTCCAAGATAAATTATAGCCTATATGTTGCCCAGACTTAATACCTATACAACAAAAAAAAATCATTCAAATCCGTCCAGGAGTTCCGAAGATTAGCGTGTACAAACAAACAGACAAACAGACAAACAGACATACTTTTTTTTTGGTTTCGTGCTCTATTACTGTTTCTAAACCCCCCTCAATTATTTTTTTTTTAATATATTCAATGTACAGACACAGTTTTTTTACTGTTTTATTATATGTATAGATATAGATATATAGATATATAGATATAGATAATTCTGAGAAGCCAAATATAATCACTTGTTTTATTTCTTTCAATCCAAGTGTACTATACCTTATTACATCAGTTTCGTGACGGAGACTTTCAGTATCGTTACCCATCAGTTTAGTTACAAAATTAAAATTGCACTTTTTCTGAGTATGACCCAAATATGTTACAACTTGGAAAAAAACGAGTTATAATTTTTCAGTATAAATCGGCAACATCATACGTTAATCCTTAATATATTTTAATGTGTTTATTAATTAATATTCATAGTGATCTTCAGAGAATAGCTGTGGTCGTATGTCACTTTCAAATCCAAAATTTTATTGTAAAGCATCGGTCACTACGAGTGACAAAGTTTTGTATTTATTGTTTTTTTGGAGTTTAAATAATATGCCTAGTTTTTCAATTTGTGTTAATCGAAAAACTAGAGGTATTATTTGAACTATATTTGTACACAAGTGCTTAGGTTACGCATATGCTTAGAGTACGTATTACGTTGAATACAATCCTCGAATACGAATGCCGGCTGTTAAAGTGAAATTGGGGTAGAACTATCGATTGCTGCATGTCAGGCAACCAATAAGCAAACTTAGGTACTTACTTACTACGAAAACTCTGAATATAACAAAAACAACTTATGGGATCGGAGGGCCCCCGAAATAATATACGAGTAAAAGAAAGAGACTGAGAGAGAGCACAAATGTGAATAACAAAACCATCTAGTATAAGGTTTGAGGAGCTCTCATAATGTCGCCATCTTGAATTTTCTTTTTACCCTCGCTATCGGTTCAAATATCCTGAAAAACCATGACAACACAACCCATAACGAAAAACCTGACAGTTTCCGCAGCCGCCATCTTAAATTTTAATTTTGATCGCACTACAGACTCTCGATAACAGTAAAAACGACACAAAAGATGAAAAATTTGGCAATTTTCGCAGCATTCGATTTTTATTTTGAATTTAAAACTGGTTTCAGTACCTGTAAAAGCTATATCTGTCTCTCTATGCCTCTTTCTTTTTTATATAATAGTAAGTCGCATAACGCTTTTTCGTTACGTAACGGTTTCTAGAAGTTTCCTTCTACCGCAAACTACGGAAAAGAACTTCGTTCCAAACACCACACTACAGGCCAGATAAGGAGATAACAGAAAATGTGAAGCAAGCCGCAAAACGTGGAAAAACGAACCTTTTATTCTGATCTCATCAGCAGCCTATAATGTTCTCAGTGCTGGGAAAATTGTAAATACCGTTAGATTATAATCTACCTCGCGAGATTGTACACTGTCGACAAATTGTGAATTGAACCATTCTGCTTACAATTTAACGCATTCATTTTCGACAGTTCATGTTCGAATATATCCATTGCAAACCGTCAAAACCGGACTGACGAGTATTGAGTTATGTGTGGTGCCGGACGTAAAGAATAGCAGTATCCCATTTCTTGGGCAGCAGTGTTCTCTATGCATTTTACCACCATACTGCGATCGACAACCAGCCTGCCAAGCGTGGTGATTATGGCCCATATTAAACCCCCCCCCCAAATTGGAGGAGGCCTATGTCCGGCAGTGGACGTCTTTCGGCTGGAATGATTATGATGATGGTGAAATCGTCAAAATATAGACGAACCTGCACTCACCGACAGGATTCACAATCTACCCGATTTTATCACCCATTAAATTGTGAACCGTCCCTGATTCGTCTATCTTCATGGAATTATTTGCAGTTAATAAGCCTGGGTACCTCGTACAAATAGGTGAGGTAAGGTTAGAACTGTGACGTGTGATCTGTGACCCTGTATAGGGCCCCGAGGTGGGCAGCGGACCTGACGGCCCGCAGTATCGCCGTTTTGCGAGCTCGGCTGTCATAGTCATCAGAGGATATCGCACAATCTCTTACGAGGCGGCTCGCACATTGGCTGGATCTCCGACGTGGGACGCGAGAGCCCTCGCGTCACTGCATCGGCGGCGTGAGGAGGTGCGGATGGGGGGCTTAGTACTCGTGCAGTGGCAGATCACGCTGCACCGGTCCGAGCTTCGTCTGGTCTTTGAGGCGGAATGGCGGGACAGGCTTCTTCGTCCTACCGTCGGTCATTTAGGGCGACGCAGGGGCCTTCGTGGCACGGCTGCTTCGGGAAGTACCTGCATCGTATACTACGTCCTATGTCATGAGGACACACCGTGCCTCTTATTTCGCCAGTAGAAACCAACCTGTCGCTGCTGGGTGTGATCCATTCTATGGTCGACGGCGCAGCGTCGTGAGACGTAGTGATCTCCTTCTGCGAAATGACATTTTCGGCAACGGAAAGGGAGAAGGACATTTCGATTACTCTCCCGGCCTGCAGCAGACGCACCGGGCGTTGGCAGAGGGCAGATAATGCCCTCTACCATCATCAGCAGCCTATAATGTTCCCATTGCTAGGACACAGGCCTCCTCTCAGCGAGAGGGAGTGGTCCATAATCCACCACGCGGTCCCAGTGCGGGTTGGTAGATGTCACATGTCTTTGAATTTTTGGTTCTAAGACATTTCCTTCAACGTTTTTGGAGCAGTGGTGATGAAATAATTTAAACAAAGCACTCCTTCCACTTGACCAGACGGGCGCCAGTCAGGGGCTGCGTTGAAGAGTGCTTAAGCGTCCCCGTAGCCCCGGTGCAAGTGTGCGAGGGAAACTTCTACCGTCTAAAACCACGGGGTGTTTTAAGTCGGTAGAAGTCTGACAGACCCATCCGTTTACCCCAGGGCGGAGGACAGTCATGAGGACTTCCACCCCGATACCAAATAAAAAAGTAAGAACTGCGACCTTCCCGGTGAGTTCCCGCATTGTCGAGGCGGGGGGGCTCACTAGCTGTGTCTTGGACACCCACGGTGTTAAAAGGATCAGAGGAGGGCCCACTCACCCTGGCTTTTGCCGACAAGCCAACGACGTAGCGGCCAACAACTAGGGTGCGATGTCACTTGGGCGACATTGCAACTGAGGCGGGCCGCGGTGTCGTATGGGAGGCATCGCGGCTGAGGGTTGGAGGCCGCGATGGGAGAGGAGTACCAGTATTGAGGTGCTCCGCTCTCCCTAGCTTCCGCGGCCTAAACGGGGTCGTCACCATCCGATGGTGGACGTGGTGAAGCCGCAGGGGAAGAGGAGTGTTGGTATAGCGTTGGCCGCTCTATCTATCCCCTGCGGCTGAAACGTGGTAGGCGGAGGGGCCACTGTCCTGACTCGTCGTGGGGGGCCAAGGGTGCCATACACGAGGTCGTCTGGTGCTCATGTACTAATTGGTCCCCAGGGTGGTCACGGCATGCTATGTGTTCTGGCGCACCGTAATTGGGGAGTATTCCCCCGAGGAGGGTTCGGTGACGGGTTCGTGGAAGAATGCTTACGCATTCCCGCCATAAGCGGCACAAGAGGACACCGTGGAGTTTTAGTAGTAGTATGCAAGAGTATTTCTCCATGTTGAAAACAAAATACAAAAACAAAGGTTAGAACTGTGATAGTTACTTCGCTATTAAGTGTTAGCGCAAGATGCTATCCGTGGCATGCAAATTTCGTACCATTTCACAATTTGTCGGTTTGCCATGGTCAGATAATAAAGTACCGAAAAATAATGGTTTTGCAGTTCCATAGTTTATAATCGCGCGAGATAGATTGATAATCTAATGGTGTTCATAATGCCACGGTGACATATATATTGAACCGCTAGTGCAGATTTTCGCTTTAAAAGCTGCGTTCAGGGCATGTTTTATCGCAAAATTGCCTGGTGAGTATTTATTAGATACTGACTCTAGCTCTTCACATTAGCATTTTCACCACCACGACCGAAAATTGCCGGTAGATTCAAAAACTCCGCCCGTGCCGGTGTCACTGGAAATCATACAATTTTGTTCAAGCAAACCAATCAACACATAGTTATTATTAAGAATTTCGCGGAAATTGTGTTGACATATTAATTTACACTAAATGCGTGCTTCAAATTGCACTATTGGATATTGAACTCCCCCAAGCACCGCAACTTCAACTAATTTTGTGCTTTTCAGATCCAGCGGAGTCACACGACCTACACCAGGTCATCGTCCATGTTGCGGGAGGCATTCCCACGCAACGTCTTCTAGTATGCGGTCACCTCTCCAGTACCTTCATGCCCCAAAGGCCATCTGTTCTGCGAGCAACGTGCCCTGCCAACTGCCACTTAAATTTGACAATGCTTCGGGCTCTCTCGGTCACCTTGGTTCTCTTAATTTCTGATTCCATCACGTAGGAAAAAAACAAATATAGACGTCTCCTCCTCCCCTTACAGGTGGCTTTCATTCTTCTTATGAGGCCCATTGTGAGCGGCACTAAAACTTTTTAGTGCCATATGTCAAAGAAATTAGATAGATGTACCTAATTAAAGAATTTTGAACAATATTATGGTTAAATACAACGATATAATAATTACTTGACCTGAAAATATAATAGCGTAGGAGGTAAGTTTAATAAAATTTAAATAAAATAGACGTTCATTATGTTACGAGCTAGTGTTCGGGATAAATTAATTGAGACCAACTTTACCAAAATACACAAAAACAGTTTAATCAGTCAGTCACAAACGCCGCAGTAATTAGAAACGTCAAACAGAATCACTTGTCTCGCTTTTACTGTATCATTTGAATCGCATTCGATCGCATTCGTAATCGAACTGTGCTCTCAGCCCGACAATCCGCTATTCATAAGCCGAGCAGAACATTCGCGAACAATCGCGACTCTTTGCTACAGTTCACAGGTATCGTAGAAGATTCCAGCACCCCTAGCCAAGTTTATAATCTGCAATCGTTAACGCTAATCGAAAACTAATTAAATGTACGGGAATTAAATCATCTCAACGTTAAGTTACGTGGTTAAAACAAACGAATAGAAAATTCGTAGCCAAGTTCACATCGTTCAAAATGATAGAATGAATTGTTATCATTTCTACAATGTTCAACGCTACATCTTTTGCTATAATTTCGTTTTTCTGAAGACATTGTAGAATGAGCGACCAACTCAGGCGCGTCAACATGGCTACCAACTTATCGTTTTCTACAATTGCTGACACCGAGGCGTTACTGATTGGAGAACGGAATTCGACATGAAACGGTTGTAACTTGGCTAGGGTGGCTGATACTACTACTGTTTAAGTCCGCTATTCAATAACTGATGGCGGTGGCGTCTACGTACTAACGTAATTGTTCGTTTAGTACTTGCTACTTGATAAAACATGGCGTTAGCATGTCGTTTCTAGTCTTTTCGATCTAACGTATTGTAACACTGCCCCTCCTTAGATGGAGTTAGCGTGACGTTTCTAGACTTTACGATTTACGCAACGTGATTGATTTGATTTGATCTGTAACACACTTTCAGGCACAATCCGAGGGTAACTAAAGATATTGCTAATCCATTACAAAGGTTACAAACATTCGTCTGCTCATTAACATAACATCACAATTTGATTTCCCGAAGCGTTCGCCAAAGATGTAGCTGCAGTACATCCATATTATGTCGTCATGTTATGTTTAATAGGGGTCCCATGTAATGGGGCGACCCTACGTCATCAATTGGGCACAAATTAGACACTTTCACTCATTATTTTGATTATCACCACAATCACTGTCTAAATACTAATTTTGGTAGGTATCAGGTTCAAAACAATCACACCCTTCATTTTCACTGACATCTCTGTAAAGGGGATTGACCAACTTGTATGGGGCTTTGGCCACTTATAAACAAACAGTTAGGCAAATAATATATGATTGATTTAATAGTTCATATCAGTAAGAATGCCAATATAAACCTAGTTTTGTATCAAGATTTATATTTAGACTAGCTGACCGTACAGACGTTGTCCTGTTTCCTAGAACTCGAAAGCAGCGCCACCTACCGGGTCCAATAGTGAATCTAAACCATCCAAGGTGCCATCCAAACGCATACAAAAAAAATCATTCAAATCGGTCCAGCCGTTTAGGAGGAGTTCAGTGACATACACACGTACAGTAGAATGATATTATATAAAGATAATTTTAAACATTTTATTGAAATTGGTTATGCATGAAATAAAACTTGCTTTAGATGCGCCAGGTTCATCATAAATACAAGGTTCAGGGTCCATGGAAGTGCCGGGGTCGTCAAGAAGGGAAGAATCAGAATCCATTTAGAAACAGCCAAAGCAATCGCAATAAAACTTACAAAAACAACACTCACGATGCAAAAAACAAAGCAAATGATAACTGTCATTTTGACAATTAACACAACATTTTTAAAACATTGTGTTGCCAAATGAAAACTTTTATTGTATCGATTCATATGGAATCGATTATTGTTTTATTAAAGTACTTGACCGTCATTGGAAGCTTTATTATTAGATGGCATTTCCGTTTCTGTCGATTTCTTACCATTTTTCGTACTTTTATCCCCTCTATACTTCCGGCTCAGTGGCACCACCTGGCAGTTGCGGAGCAGGTAAAAGTGTCAAGCCAGTTTTGTTCATTGGCTTTTTAAATTCCGTCGAAGCAACTTGTGCGCAATGGCTGTGTCTACAACCGTTGCATAATACGTTAAAGTGAAAATTAATGTGAATAAATATTTTATAAATTAAGCAAGTTACAAAAAGTGTTAAGTGTTAAAGGATAAACCTGGAACCGTAAGTACCCTCTTTTAGAGGTAAACACTCTTTGTGAAATTATTCGTACGTGATCAGAGTTTTTAACGGATTTTTCGTTCGGATCACCACTGTTATTTTATTTTTGAATATTTATCAGTAAATTTTCATACCACATATTATTTTATAACTGTGTAAAATTAAATCAAGTGTTATATGTCCATTTGCTAACGTAATTTGTTTGCAGTGATGGATGAAAATAAAAACTCCGATACCCAGCCGCAGGCTGTGGCGGGACCGAGTGGGGACAATTGCAAGCGAGACTGAATTTGAAGTGAATTTCATAAAATATCCTCAGACTTTTTGCAATTATTCTGTGGCCATAGAGCCGAAAATATTGAAATGCGTAGAGAAACTATAACGAGTCAAGTTAGAGATCCACTAGTAAAAGCGTTCCTGAATAAAATACCTCCTTTAAGTACCTCCATATTTAGTGCCGAGCCTTTTTCTTCTACTCTAGAGAAGGCTGGCGGGGTCTGTAAGGCCTATTGGCCTCCAAAAATAGAAAGGTCTTCACAAAAGCCCTACCAACGTAGTAGCCGCCCCTCGCGGGGGCAAGGCGCACGAAAGCCGACAGTTCCATCGCGTGGAACTCAATGTAACGAACCAGGATCCTATATACATACCTGTCATAACCCACCCTCACGGGGTGGACACCAAGGACAGTGCCAACATACACATTACCCTTCCAGAGATAATTTTTCAAATAATCATAGTGATCACTTCAATATAAGAAATTCATTTCGAAATCGAGGCTCACGGCCCAAACGTGGAAGTACACGAGGACACAGGCGTGCAAACTCCTCAAAAAGTGCCAGAGGCGACAGGTATATGCAATGACATGACACTGTTTCGGGCGGGTCGGTTGAAACACTACCAATCACAGTGGGCGAAAATGGGAGCAACAGAAATAATTCTAAAATTAATTCAAGGGTATCGCATACCCTTCTTCCAAATGCTCGTCCCCACTCGTCTATCCAGACGTAATGAAGGGACCTTTTCAAACTCCTGTTTCAGAAAAAATTGCTTCAATTGTAAACAAAATGAAACGACAGGGGAATATAAAGAAAGCTCTACCCTCGCCAAGCTTAATTTCGCCTCTATTCCTGTTTCCAAAATCCGACGGATCTCTTCGTCCCATATTCAATCTCAAATCACTAAACGAATATGTGATGACCGAACCATTTCATTTAATAAACATGTACCGCATTCCGGACTGTCTCCAATCTCAGGACTGGATGTGCAAAATATAGATTTGTCCCAAGCATATTTTCACCTAAACGTAAACAAGTCGCACAGACACTTTCTGCGCCTAGTATACAACCAGGAGTTGTTAGAAATGACTTGTTTTCCATTCGGTCTGAGCACTGCTTCAAAAACCTTTTCCATGCCCATGAATTGTGTGGTCCAAACATTACGGGAAAAATGGAACATGAGAATCCTGGTATAACTAGACGTTTATTTGCTAGTACATCAAAATGTTCACACGCTTCGAGAGCATGTCAAAATTACTGAACAAATATTACAAAATCTGGGGTGGCAAATAAATTTAGAAAAATCGGTACTTTGTCCTCAAAAGAGTATAATTTATTTTGGAATACTGTGGAAACCATGGGGAAATCAAAAAATCCTTCCAAAAGAAAAGGCTCAAGTCATCGTTGTGAAAATAAATCAGGCTCTCGAACAAAAGCTGTTAACTTTGAAGATGATAGTAGGACTCCTAAACTTTGCTAGTTTCGCTGTCTCACGGGGACGGCTAAATCATCAACAGTTATTAATGTTAATGAATTCGCTGCCAGTCCAGCCATAAAAGACCTACCCACTACCACAAGGTGTAGTAGAGGTACTAAATTGGTGGTTTCAAAATTGTCACAAATCCACTCCTCTTCAGTATCCCCCTTCAATAAATTTCCTAACTACAAATGCATCGGATCAAGCGCGGGGGCACAACTGAACAATTTGGCTCTGTCAGGAACTTGGTCGCAAGAAGAGAAAAGTCTGCATTGCAATCAAAAAGAAATGAACCAAGTTCATTGGCTTCGTCAAAGTTCCCTCCTCATACAAAGCGACAACAGTCACCTACCTTCGAAAAGAAGGAGGTACGAGGACATTATCCCTGTTAGAAATAACGTATCGAATTCTGAATTTGTTAGACTAACATCAGATACACTTCAGTATAAACTACATTCCGGGCAAATACAACAATCATGCAGATCACATATCCTACCTTCGCCAACCTCCGGAATGGCACCTACTACCGGCTTGTGTAGAAATTGTATTTGCAAAGTGGGGAACCCCGATAATAGATCTATTTGCCTCGGCGACTGCTCACGTAGTGTACAATTATGTGTCTCTAGATCTCAGGGATCCTCAAGCTCTATTCCTCGATGCTTTCAGTGTCTCATGGAATTACCAACTTGGATGGGTATTACCACCACCATTCCTAGTCCCCACAGTCCTGTCTCACTTAAACACGTCGACAGGAATATTTCTAATAATAGTACTTCGATGGGAGAAGGTATTCTGGCATGCGGATCTCAAAGCCTAAGCACTCGCAGCTCCATTAACTCTGAGAAACCTGCAGAGATACCTAATAGGCACGTCGACGGGACTCCCACCACCGAAAATCGAGAAAATTGTTCCCGAAGTTTGGAAATGTGGGGGTGGCCCGAGGCGATAGAGACATAGAACGCTCAACAACTATCACTGCTTAAGAGTTCTTGGCGAAAATCTACTTTAAAGACCTATGAGGTAACCTGAAAGCGTTGGACGGCGTGGTATCTTAATAAAAACCTTGACTCAAAGAATCCTTCTGGTTCACAACTAGCGCAGTTTTTATGTGATTTACATTTGATTGATAAGTTGTCGTATAATTCAATACTTTTACATAAATCAGTCGTATCTATACTATGTAACTCTGAAACTTCAAGTCAGTTAAGCTCTCACGTCCTAGTTAAGCATGTTTTAAAATCAATTGCCCTGAAAAATCCAAAAGTTACTAAGCTTCCAGTTTGGGATTTTGGTAAATTAATTTCGTTTTTGACTAATAACACAATTGATTCAAATAATCTATTTAAAATTGCTGTATGACGTGATCATACAGCAATTTTATTGTTGCTTTGCTCAGGCAGGCGAATACACGATCTAACTTTACTTAATGTTGATCCTTATCATTTCATAAGATCTGATGACAGTAGGTATAATTTTTGGCCTCAGTTTGGCTCCAAAACTGACAGCAGTAATTATAGGCAATCCGGCTGGAAATTGCTAAAACAATACTTTTCTAATAAATTTCTAATTTTTAAATACATGAATTGTGTGAAAAATTATATATCGAATGTATATAAAAATTTTCAAAATCAAATTTCTCGATGATGAAAAATGATATTCGCGTAAACTCAACGCCATTTGGAACAGCAATGCTTATACTTTAAAGCATTGTGTGTATTTTTTCGTTAGCTTTGTCGCAATGCTACATAACCGTGAAAACACGCTAAAATCGTGGTTTTTGGACTTTTAGGTTAGGATATCTAAAAATGTGATGTGATGAAGCAATTCCGAGGCCAAATTTGAATTCAGTGACCCAAAATCTACGGAGAATGACTACTCTCATTCAAGGAGCAAGAGTCACGTCGTGCTGTGTAATTGAACTTAGTCATTAATATGATTATAGAAATTATGCTTAAAAATTATGCGTAAACTGTTAAGCATAAATAATATTATACGAGAATATATAATTATATCCTAATCAATAATCATAATCAGTTTGTAATATCTCCTAATGGAGAAACAAAAGTATGCCAAATTATATTAGGTCTTAAAATGTTATGTAAATCAATAGGAAGGGAACCGTTTTTCTGTTTTAATTAGTACATTGTGACTATAACTTAAATAGCTTAAATAAAATAAATACTTCACTTTTTCATGTATTCATTGTATGTGAGAAAAATGCCTCGCAAATATCAGCGTAAATCAAGCGTGGTGCCGTGCCACATAACTTAAAGTTTAATGGTGTTTTTTGTTATATTTTATAGTTTTAAAGTACAAAACGAAATAATATTTTATATAGTTGATTAATAAAAGATTGCAGTTAATAATAAAGACAGATTACTTAAATTGATATAAATATTTTTATTACAAGAAAAAATCGTAGTGTGGCGTCTATCCCCGCACGAGGCAACTATCCTTCGAAGCATTTTTACCGTTAGGTTACTATACATATATGCCTACTAGAGTAGGCAACTATCCCTTTTTGAGAGGATTTACTCAAAACCATTATTCATTATGTTCACAAAAATAGGCTACTCTTATAGACCAAATACCTATGTTTTAATATACATCTTTTATTTCTCTAATTGAGAACACATTTTTTTTATAATAGAGCTTTTTTGAAAAGTGCGGCAACTATCTGGCTTTTACCCTAAAATAGCAACAGAAGGTAAATCTTGCGTAAATCTTGGCAGGAGATATATGCCGTCTAGTGATTCAAAGGATAATAAGACTTACCTCAAGGTGATAAGAACCTTGACGAATTTATATTCAGCTGTTTGTGAACGACATAGTAGTTATCAGAAAAGTTTACTAGAATTTCAAAGGAAAATTTGTTCTATTTCAAGGCAGTACGGATACTTTTACGGATTCCGAAGAAACGGGTTTTGCATGTATCCGGCAGAAAAGTTTACGATTTTTCCGGCTACAAGGTGCTAAGTGGGGATTTGCGTATACCAATTGATGGGACATACAAACATTATTATTTTTCATTTAAACAGACCATAACTTTGCATAGATAATTTACATTGATAGATTTTTTTTTATCATTTTTTATCGTGCATATTACATTTCTTTTAATTTTATTATTTATTCTACTTTTGTTTCGCTTTTTGATCTATGTTTGCCATAATTTACATGCTCCTAGTAATTAGGGGAAGACACTAGCTCCTGTAATACAGTTTACACTAGCACAGGAGCTGGGGAATTCATAAATAGGTTGTACTTTATGTCAATAAAGATTATTATCAATTGTTAATTATAATTTACTAATATCTTTGAGATAATAAACACTTGTCGTATCGTTACCCACAGCTTCATGGCAAGCTTGATTAGCTCACATACAACATGGTGGTCTTGTAGTTCATCGAGCGAATAACGAACTTTCTTGACATTTGTGGTGTGCATACTTTTGTTGCATAGTTTCGACGTGATTAAACTTTTTAGACAGTGTTATAATTTAAATTATATGAGCAATTATCTAGAATGAATTGCTATTCACAAAGTTAAATTTGTAATTGGTAAAAAGGTGAAAAAGATTATTATCAATTATTAATTATAATTTACTAACATCTTTGAGAAAATAAACACTATTGTCGTATCGTTACCCACAGCTTCATGGCAAGCTTGATTAGCTCACATACAATATGGTGGTCTTGTAGTTCATCGAGCGAATACCGATCTTTCTTGATATTTGTGGTATGCATACTTTTGTTGCATAGTTTCGACGTGATTAAACTTTTTAGACAGTGTTATAATTTAAATTATAAGAGCAATTATCTAGAATGAATTGCTATTCACAAACTTAAATTTGTAATTGGTAGAAAGGTGAAAAAGGTTAAAAACTGCCTAGTTACCGGGTACCTTTATGATAATATGTAGGTAATTCTAACTTTGAGATCTTAAATAAATTTGTTTGCTAGCAAAAGTTTTCACTGAAAGTTTGCATAGAATGTATAGATAATAGCTAAGTGATGGGTTTTACTCACCAATTCGGGAACGTATGCTCTTTACAGTTTCGGCCCCGCGGCATTTTACAGGTTCAGGTTCAGGCAAAGCTCTGAAAGAAGGTGATATTTGTTACACATATGAAATTAAATTATTGAAGCATTGGAAGCAACAATGGCGATCAGCATCCCCAGCCACTTTTATATTATCTACTTATTGCATAAAGCGCAGTGCCATCTAGTGTCATGTGTCAAAAGCTCATATCGATCCATTGGTTCTAGATGGACTGATAATTTCTGAGATAGTTTCGCTGTGTTCTTATTGCTGGGATCTGGGGAATATGATATGCTGTAAAATCTCCAACACGTTATGCTCTTCAGCTTGCTCTACTACGGCAAAGTCAAAGGTGGGTTATGATTTCACTTCCGAAAAAATATTATATTCAAATTGTTGGTTCAAACATAACCCTCAAATAAGATTGCAATAAATATTCTTTAAATAGCATTAAAATACTTCTAAAAAAATATCTACTTCTCAAATCAAGGCACCACCATCTAATCTACTTATACTAATACTAGCTGACCGTACAGACGTTGTCCTATTTCCTAGAACTCAATAGCAGCGCCACCTACCGGGTCCAATAGTGAATCTAAACCATCCAGGGTGCCACCCACACGCATACAAAAAAATATTTAAATCGGTCCAGCCGTTTAGGAGGAGTTCAGTGACATACACACGTACAGTAGAATTATATATATAAATATATAAAGATATATATATATATATATATATATATATAAAGATTATAAAGCTGAAAAGTTTGTTTGTTTGTTTGATTGAACGCGGTATTCTCAGGAACTACTGGTCCGAATTAAAATATCTTTTTGTGTTGGGTAGCCTGTTTATCGAGAAAGGCCATAAGCTATATAATATTACGCTACAACTAAGAGGAGCGGAGAAATAATGAAAAATGTTGCAAAAATGGGGAAAATCGCATGGGTAGGCGATTCGACGCGACGGGAAAGGTCGAGGGAACAAGAAATTTAAAGCGGACGAAGTCGCGGGCAGAAGCTAGTAATAAAAATACATAACGTCACGCCTTGTACACCGGAAAGGATGAGGCACAGGTGCATGGCAAGTAAGGTACCGATGGCAATTAAGGCCCACCTAAGAAAAAATTGCTTTAAATCTGAGTATAATGCGTATAGGATGTCAAAAACATATTGTTTATATAGCTTGTACATATTGCTGTAATAAATGGTGTAAAACAATTAAGAAAAGCATATTTTTTAATAAGAAAATACACTTTTTAAAAACCCTTCTCATGGGCCTTATTATAATACGGTAGTACATTAAAGCCCATATAAAAAAATGCTTTATTTTTACAGTAAATCGTCCTAAATTTACCTAGAAATAAGTTAAAATAAAAGTAAATTGTTGTTTTTTACTTATTTAATCATTTTCCTTTATTTATTAATTATATTGCTGCCAAAGCGGCCCGTAAATTGTCTTCGATCCACTGAGCTCTCTTTGGAGGCATTTTAATCAAAATCTGTAACAATGTTACACATATATTGTCAGTAAAATTCACATAGTACGTTGACCTAGAATACAAAAAAATCCAACATGATACTCAAATATTAAGATGCCAATAAGGCCTAAGTACCGTTATAATGGGCCTTATTAACCTCATGCCACGTTTTTTACAAAAGAACCTAATAAACCTAAAAAATCTTTCTCTGGCTAGGAAAAACCATATCCATTGTATTGTACAAGACATACTTACGATAATAAATACAGCGTTGTAAGCAATTATTGAATGAAACGTAAAATACTTACAGTTTTTTTGGTATGTAAAATTATAAAATTGCACAGTAGCCAGTCACTTCATCAACGCATCGCACGTCACTGGCACGATGGTGGCGGAAACATTCACACCGACATTGTGCACGCGTGCGTAAACAGTGAAGTGTCATAGAAATGATTTTCCGCGAAATTTGAAATGTGGGCCTTACTACCCCCTGGGCCTTATTTACCTCAGGTACCTTATACCAACAATTCGCCAGTTATGTTTAAATCCCATGTAATAGGGGCGCACCATTTGCCATCCACTGGGCACAAATCGAGACATCGGGCTGCTACTGAGAAATTTCAGATAGAAAAACCTACACACCACTTACCCCATAACGCTTTTTCGACCTGGGAATCGAACTCTAGGACCTCTTACTCAGCAGTAGCACTTGCGGCTACTAAACCAACGGGGCAGTCGAAACCTCAAAATAATAAAAATAATATAAGAAATAGGTGCTCTCCAACAAACAATAGACCACTTAATATCGTGTCCAGTCTGCAGGTTACTCAGGAACAGATAATACCTTGAGTGCCGACTGAAGTTGTCAAAGTCCTAGTTAAATTTTGGGCTGTCAGTTTTGGGATAGGGAAGCCCTTGTTGCGTCCAATACTTCATTTTATGCATTCTATAGATAGATAATTTATATACATATATGTAATTTTATATAGTTTCAGTGAAGGAGCACCAAGGTATAAGTAAAAAATATACAACTAATTGGACTTATGGCATTGTGGTGTAAACTATACATTTTTCTTTTATTAAGAGAAAAATGTATAGACACACAATGCCATAAGCCTAAAAAAATGTTAATGTTACGATCAACTTGATTAACCGGGTTATATTAAGATGGGCCGATCATTATGAATAATAACCAAAAGCATTAATCGGCCCTTATTGATAATGCCCAAATCCCGTGGTCAGTCAAAAAAAAAAGATTTGGTATATTTTGTATTTATTCAATTCAATTCATTTATTTGTTTCAGACATAGTCCATAATTATAAGTTATAAATTCATTAAATTTACAAAAATAAAATCCAATAGAACACATAACATTAAAATAATCACCAATAAATAAAATCACTATTACTACTATCACAATTACTATTTATCACTTCGACCGGGCAGCCCGACTTCTAACTGGGCAATAAGAAGAATTGGGAAAGCCTTTGCAAACTAGGAACTAAACAGGGTATTTTAAAACAAATGTTCTCCAGAATTTAATAAACTGCGTGTGAAGAAAAATCATTTCAGTTGGCGATATTCCAAAAGTTGACATAACTCTTCGAAAATGTGGTTGATTAAGAATCATTTTGATTGACAAGTCTTCCAACATTGCAATTGTACTGGTGACTGCAATTCAAAATATCACACATACAAGAATACATAATCCTCTAATCATCATGAAACTCTTGCACAATCCAAAATTATCAAAAACTATTTGATAATTTTGGATTGTGCAAGAGTTTTTCAGTTAATTTTTCCAGATCACCAAACAAGTTTTAAACTGTTTTTCATACGTAAATATTTTTATTAAAACAGAAAAAAGAAATTTACTGATTTCTAATGTTATTACGTTTAATTGTTTTGGACGTCTATGCTGAATTGTTTTTTTGTACTTTTCAATAAGAATTATGTAAGATTAATTTCATAAACAAAAAACTCTACTACAATATTCCTGTTTTATTATTTTGACTGGGATAGTCTTTAGTCATACCAACCGGGAAAAGTAATTACTCAAGCAGTTTTACTTACATAGCCCACTTGAGTCGGGCGTTATTAAAACAGACCAGTCATTATTCATAGTGACTGAACTTCTCAAGTTGCTCGTAACATATATATTGAGTAGTATTCATTTAATTTTTGGGTCTACAGTCTTCGTTCTGTGTATGACAGTATATAGTATTTTTTCGTGTTGTGACAAAACATATTGCACATTAAGTAGTTAGGTACTGAACTGTAGGTACGTATTGCTAATGTATTATCAGAATCAGAATGTTTATTGTGTAATGTGAAACATAGGTATTTACATAAAGATCTTAGGATATTATCTGTGCGCTATGCAAGGGCGGATCCAGCTTTGGTGCCAGGGGGGGGTCACATAGTCGTGGTCAAGTCACAAGAAGTTATAATTTAATTTGAATAATCATACATAAAAGTAAAAAGTAGGTATTTTATTAATGTGTGTATAGTCTGGCAAAAACGGGTAGAAACGGCAACTAAAAGGGCATTGACCAACTTTTATGTAGTCCATTGAAATGTTACATGGGCTTTGCATTTTTTAGAGAACGCAATTTTATTTTTGGGATATGTGGCGGGGGGTGGGGGGGGGGGGGGTCAGTAGAAGCTTAACCTCAAGTTTTTAGGGTTGCCGCCCTTGTCCCCCGGCCGCCATCTTAGAAAAAGGGGTGCATACACATTTTTCGCGGTATTTCGAAAACTATGCATCTTACAAAAAAATTGTCGAGACATAATTTGTAGCAAATTGTTTTGCCTACAAATATGTTTAATAACTTTTTGCCCTAAATTTAAAATTAAAGAAGTTATTAGAGAAGGTAGAGTCTGTAGGCGTGTTTTTTTTTACGTGGTATCCCCAGTAGGTGGTGTCCCCCGTGGTACTCCACAGATATCTTGCTTATTAGGTAATTCTTGAGATCATAATATTTTCAACTACTTATTAGCTTGCTACTCTATTCTACTGCTCTTCGATGGTCCAGGCTGTGGCTAAGAATCTAATTACAATAGTACAGACTCTACCTCATAGGTGGCGGGGAAAAGAGTTTGTGATGAATAAGTGAAGTGGTAGGTAGGAATTTAACAAAAAAAAAAAAAAATATGAATGTATTTACAATAAAAAGAGATCATAAAACTAAGTGAAACATTTCGTTTTGACCGGATTCTCATGAACACCGACGAACCCGGTCAACTTTGGAGCGCTGTAACAGCGTTTTAATGAATGAAATTGAAAAAAATATATATTTAAAAAATTCTCAAAAGAGCATCTACAAGAATGGTTTGAGGTATTTTTTTCGTAAAATGTATTAAAAAAAAAGTTATAGAGCAAAAAAGAATTTTTTTATAAAAAAATTCTCACTTTTAGCTTATAACCTCTTTAATTTTAAATTTAGGTCAAAAAGTTATTGAACATATTTGTAGGCAAAACATTTACTACAAATTATGTTTTGACAATTTTTTTGTAAGACGCATAGTTTTCGAGATATGGCGAAAAATGTGTATGTACCCTTTTTTCCAAGATGGCGGCCGGGGGACAAGGTCGGCAACCCCACAACTTGCGGTTAAGCTTCTATTGACCCCCCCTTATGTCCCAAAAATAAAATTGCGTCCTCTAAGAAATGCAATATTTGGCCCCCAAATTGTAACATTTCAATGGACTAATGGGACTATGGCCACTTATAAAGAAACAGTTCAGCTAATAATATATGATTGATTTAATAGTTCTTATCAGTAAGAATACCAATATAAACCTAGTTTTGTATCAAGTTTTATATTTAGATAATTTTTAAAATTTTATTGAAATTGTTTATGCTTATAATAAAACTTGCTTTAGATGCGCCAGGTTCATCATAAATACAAGGCTGAACTTTGGTCCACGGAAGTGCCGGGGTCGTCAAGAAGGGGAGAATCGGAATCCATTTAGAAACAGCCAAAGTAATGGCAATAAAACTTACAAAAACAACACTCACGATGCAAAAAAGTTTTTTTATTTTTTTTTGAAAGATTTTTTTTTTTGCACTCGTCATTTTGACAATTAACACAACATTTTTAAAACACTGTTGCCAAATAAAAAAAATTGTATATCGATACATATGGAATCGATTATTGTTTTATAAGTTCTTCAGGTATAATGCACTCTTCAATTTATCATTTTTAAGTCTTTAATCATTTATATCGTATATTAGTATTTTTGAATAATATGATTAAATAAAACTGCATTAAATACAGTGGAGAGATTACCCTACACTTTAAATCGATTTGAATGTATTGTTTATATAATTTTTTTTTGCAAAACTGAAGTCAAATTCAAAGCCAAAGACTTGGTCACACCTGCCAGGGTCGCGAGATTCGTTCGAAAGGGTTACCGTGGCCCTGGCATATGGGCAACTGAAGGAACACGGGTAGGTTTTAGTCAGTAAAAGTTTGACACGCCCTCCCGCTCCGCCCAGAGAGCGGGAGAAGTCATTTGATGATTTCCCATCCAAAAAAAAAGACTTGGTCACATCATCAAAAATACCAAAAAAAAAATTTTTTTACAGTGCTTATTCATACAAAGTTATTAGCAAAAGATATTTACTAAAATATAATTAAAATTATTGGTAAATTACAATTTTGTATAGCAGAGCGTTTAAAATTGGCCAAGTCTGGACAATTCCCTTTGTTTGGGAGTTCGCCATTGTTCTTTTCGATGCGTTCGTTCCCGAATAATGCGTTTGCCATCATACAAAATATTAATCCACACTCCACACTATAATATTATATTATAAATGCAAAAGTAACTCTGTCTGTATGTCTCGCTTTCCTGCTAAAACTACTGACCCGATTTAAATAAAATTTGGTACACAGATAGTTTAGAGCTTGAGAAAGGACATAGGCTACTTTTTATCCCGGTAGTACGTACCCGCGGGATATTTTCCGACCTCCACGCGGGTGAAGCCGCTGGCAAAAGCTAGTTTGAAAAATTCATTAAATATTGAAGGTATTTACATAAAATCTATATTGTGACAAAAAATATATCCTTACTCAAAACCATTACCTATGTTTAACAATATTAAATAGTGGTCGATGGTGGACCCAGCCCAGGGGGGGGTCATGACCCCCATGACCCACCCCCTGGATCCGCCCTTGGCGCTATGTTTTGTTTCGTGAAGGCGTACTAATCTAAACTAATATTATAAATGCAAAAGTCCACTGCTGTCTGTTTGTCTGTCTGTCTCGCTTTCCTGCTAAAACTACTGAACCGATTTAAATGAAATTTGGTACACAGATACTTTAGAGCCTGAGAAAGGACATAGGCTACTTTTTATCCCGGTAGTATGTTCCCGCGGGATAATTTCCGACCTCCACGCGGGCGAAGCCGCTGGCAAAAGCTAGTATTGAAATAAAAACAAAATAACAATTAAACTACTAAAATAAGAAGGAAAACAAAATTAAAGTCTTGTTTGAGAAAAAACACTATTTTAAATAATTTTATAAAATGTAAAATTAAACAGAACTTAAAAAGAAAGCCTTAAAAATCTGAACACAGTCTTTAAAATTACATTAAATACATATAAGTGTTAATAATAAAATTTTCTACAGTATAATAACATTTTCCATAAATAGTGAATAGACAATCTTCTTAAATTTAAACAAGGGCAAATTTTTATGTTTCCGGGTATTTTATTATAATTTTCGGAGCCTTGCCAAAAAAAATCTTTTTCATTAAAGGCTTATTCAGACCGGCGCGACGCGACAGCGCGACGCGGTTCTTGTAGAACAATTTCCATGAAGTTCACATAAAAATTGTTCTACGAGTGTCGCGTCGCGTTGCCGCGTCGCGCCGGTTTGTAGGAGGCTTAAAGCGGTTCTGCATTTTATGTCGCACAGTTGATTTATATATTGAGAACGAATTGGAGTTTTTTTTTAACATCAGATAGTTTTTGAAACAGATGTAAATTGGTTTTAACAAACAAAGCAGTTTCATAAATGTACATCGTTGGAAATGTCAGTAATTTTAGTGATTTAAAGTGAGGTTCACAAGTTTCAATTATTTTTAAGCCACACATGGACCTAATTACATCATTTTTGCGCTTTGAAATCCGATTCTCTTTCAGAAGATTGCCCCCAAAAAATAATTCCGAACCTCATAACAGATGCAACCAATCCGTGATACGCTAATAAAAGAGTTTGAATATTAACTGTTTTCGATAGCTGGAACAGGGCATAAGCAGATTTATTTAGTTTTAGACAAATTTCTTCGATATGGGGTTTCCATATTAGCTTACTCATCATCATCATTTCAGCCGTAAGACGTCCACTGCTGGACTTAGGCCTCCCCCAATTTGGGGGGCTTTGCCATAATCGCCACGCTTGGCAGGCGGTTTGGCGATCGCAGTATGATGGTAAAATGCATAGAGAACGCTGCTGCCCATTCTCTAGTAAGTCCCTTAGTCGCCTTTTACGACACCCACGGGAAGAAATGGGGTGGTGTTATTCTTTACGTCCGGCACCACACGGTACTTAGCTATAACTATCTATAGCTATTACTATCAATAGCTATAGCTATAGCTATTACTATCAATCATTATTCCTAAAAATTTTGCTTTGTCCGTATCTTCAATTTGGCATTGGTGATATATGACATGAACTGGAAGATTTTCACATTTTTGACGAAAGTGCATTACCCTTGTTTTGTTTAAATTAATTACCAGGTTATTGCTATTATAAAACATAATTGTAGACAAACACATGCATGCTAGTCGATTTACACGTCCTATTTGGGTTGACTGTACTAATGAGTTATGCCGTTGTGTGTCATAGTAAAATTAACATAATTTTTTTGCAAAATGGTTCTTTGAATCTTAATATTGATTTACCGAAATCCTTTAACTTTTTATTCTTGTAATTTGGTACGCACAAAATACGCTCTGGATGGAGCGGAAGGTGACGTTACTAACTTCAAAAAAATCAATATTGTTCGTCATCGAATATCGTATACTTCTTTAAATTCTATGTATCCAAATCACGTGACTTTTGAGGCCTTTGCACGGAAGGATACAGTTACTAGGCTAGTCAACAAGTTCAAAAAGTGTTAATTCCTGATAAAGCTCCTAAATATATGAGCGATTCGGAATGGCATCTAGAAAAATGTATCGAAGGTTAGAACATAATAAATTGCAATTGTTATTAATAAACTAAGGATTAAAAAGGTAGCTTCTGTTATTTGTTAATAACTCAAAAACAATTAAAATGTAAGGAAATTTGAAAAAAATAATCCTTAAAAAGGAGAAAATTTCCAAAAAAAAGTTTCACCGAACATAAGCTCCATTTTTGAAAAATTTACCTCTTTTTTTTCCGACGGGGATAAATCTTTCAAGTGTGTGACGATACCATAATTTTTTTCAAATTTTTAAATCAATATTTGTTACTGAAATAGTTATTTGTGTAACAAGAGAGCAAAGTCGTTTTTTGCTGCGAGTCCTGATTTTGAGTCCTGATTCAAAGGCACGAGATGCAAATATAAAATACTGTTCTCGTCGCTAGTTTCACTCATATTTTACGATTATTTTAATATTTTTTAACTTATTCAACTCTTTACGCCAGCTACGTAATTTTATTCCCGTTCTTTTATTTAATTAAGGCGTGTTCGGAAAAAGCACCCATGATATTTTATTATTCAAAATATTTACGTAACATTATTGAAACTAGAAATAAATATTTACAGGTTAAATATCAGTTTTATTTGCAGTAAATACTTATTTTCGTTTAAATACAACAATAAGTTAAAAGTTCAATAAATTACATTAAAAGACATAATTATCGTTTTGCAAAATTTTTTTAGTTAGTACGAATTTCCGAACGTGTTTGTTTTTGAGGTCGTATTCAAAATCGGAACTTCGAAAGGGCTGGTCTTTGTCTCTCTCTCTTTCTGTGTGTTTCGAATTGTATGATTAACCCAAGGCTGAATTAGATATTCGCGGCTTTCTGAAAACAAAAAATAAAAAGTTACTTTGTCTCACTCAGTGAGCAAAATCGCATTTTGCTCACTGATTTCAGGCAGCAAAACCTACATGTTTGAGCTACTGAAGTGAAATAGTTATTTGTTATACAAGAGGGCAAAGTTGCTTTTTAACCGCGTGCTCAATTTTGATGACCGAGCAAGCGAAGGATTCTAAAATTGAATCACGAGTGCAGCGAGTGATTCACAAATTAGAATCCTGAGCGTTAGCGAGGGAATCAAAAGAGCACGAGGTGAAAAATCTTTGCACTCGAGTGCAACACGTAACTTTTCATCCCACCTCAGCGAGGAAATGACTAAATATGCAAAAAAAAAGCATTTCAAGCACAAGATACTTTTATTTCAGTTTAGGTATTAACATTTATTATGTACTACATTATGATAGGTAAGTATTACAGAATAATCTTTAAATTATTTCAAATGATACTTAGGTATAATTAAGAAAAATTGAAAGTAACGTTGCTACAGTTACTTAGGTCGAGTGTAATATTTTTGTTAGGTACTGTAATGTTGGTGACGTGAAAAGTAAAACGGCGCGCGCAAAGCAAATTAAAAAAAAAAGTATATCAAGAAGGTTCCGAGTCTAAATTTTACAAATTAAAAAAAAGTTGTATGATATATTCGGCACCATAGAGGTAGCAGTAAATAGGTTTAATGTTTTTTTTAATTCACAAACTTAGTGCACACGATGTTCTAAATTCAATTTACTTTATCCTCTAGAGAATAAAAACGGCTTTTCCACTCAGATATTGAAGATTAAAAATACTCTTTCCGAGATGGTGGGATGAAAATATAATTATTTTATGTAGTACACTGTCTTAAGCGATAGTGCGCCTATGTCGGAACCTTATTTACGGCGTTGAATTAAAATGATAAATAATACAGATAGAGTTCCGGGAGAAGGAACCTTTTTTTTTGGAAATTCCCTCCTCTTTAACGATCTTTTTTCGAAATACCTTAAATATTACCTATTGCATTTTGTGATGTGCTAATACATACTTTTAATACACTTTTCTAGACATCATTCCGAATTGAATGAACCATCGCTCATATTATTAGGAGTTTTATCAAGAACTAGCTTCTGCCCGCGACTTCGTCCGCGTTAAATTTCTTGTTCCCTCGGCCCTTCCCATCACGTCGAATCGCCTACCCGTGCGTTTTACCCCGTTTTTACAACATTTTTCTTTACTGCTCCGCTCCTCTTAGTTGTAGCGTGATGTTATATAGCTTATAGCTTTTCTCGATAAATAGGCTACACAACACAAAAAAAAAAATCAATTCGAACTAGTAGTTCCTGAGATTACCGCGTTCAAACAAACAAGCTCTTCAGCTTTATAATATTAGTATAGACTAGCTTTTGCCAGCGGCTTCGCCCGCGTGGAGGTCGGAAAATATCCCGCGGGTATCGTCACTGCTCGGCTCCTATGTATTTTAGCGTTATGTTATATACCTGCCCAGGAGTATGAACTACAATCGTACGGTCAGCCAAGAAAGTGGTGTACCAGTTTTGATTTAGTTTCCCGGTCATCGAAAATTACAACAAGGTTCGTTATAAAAAGATATTACTGAAAGAGACAACATTATCATGACGTAAACCTATGTATTTAGTATTCATACGTCATATGTCACATATAAGTACATGACATTTTAACCTTTAGTATAAACGAAAAGGACATTAGTTTCTACAAAGCAATTGAAATGTTTCCAAACAAAAGTAATAAAAACTATTTAAATAGACAACCGAATTCCATTTGAAAAAGAAAACTGACAATTGACATTTTGTCAAATATATGCAAAAAATCGATATATTTTCCGTGTTTTTTCAATCAACTGCATATAAAATCATCTCAATGCCTGCCAACTTGACCATTGCCGAAAGAGCACAAATAATTGCCCAATTTAATGAGGGAAGCAGTATCAGTGCGATATCCCGGAATTTGAATATATCGAGGCGTTCTGTCCGCTTTTGGATTCGTCGTGAAGGAGAGGAGGGAAGTTTGTTGGATCACAGAAGAAGTGGTCGCCGGCCTGCACTCTCCAATAACGATAGAGAATTCATGAGACGGGAATATGAAATCAATGGTTTTAAGCCCACAAAACATTTTGCGGAGATGTTCGATGTGAGTGCCCAAACAATAAGGAATCATCTACATTACATGGGGTTGCACCACAGGCATTACGCCAAGAAAATATATTTGACGGATGCTCACAGACTTGCTCGTCTGAACTTCGCCAGAGAGCACTTAGAGTTTGATTGGTCTAATACAGTGTTTTGTGATGAAAAAACGTTTAAATCCAGTCAGCATGGACGTCTTCACCTTTGGCGATATAATTCAACACGGTATAAAGATGATCATGTAATCCCAAATAGAGAATCAGGTCGAATTTCCGTAAATATTTGGGGCTGGATGAGTGCGGATGGTGTAGGAGAATTGTGTTCTCTACCTCCTCGAGCGACGGCTGTAAATTATATCGACGTGCTTCAGAATGCAATGCTACCGACAGTCCGTAATGTTTACCCGGAGAACGAAGTGCCACAATTTGATTTTGTTCAAGATAATTGTTCAATTCATAATGCGAGGATCGTAAGAGCCTGGTTTCGTTCACACACTGACGTAAGGGTAATTCAGTGGTCCTCAAGATCGCCGGACCTCAACCCGATAGAAAATCTTTGGGGCCTTATGGTCCAACGATGGTCGCATCAAAATGAAAGAACCAAACAAACTCTTATTAGTCACTGTAATTATATTTGGGAGGAAATGCGGGGAACCGATATTTGCTCACGGCTTGTTGGTTCAATGAGGTCTCGTCTTTTAGAGGTTATAGAGGCCAACGGCGGTTACACCCGTTTCTAATTTAAAAAAAAATTCAATATCTTCTAAATATTACTATATATGCTATGTTTTTGTTTGTTATAAGTATTTTAAAATTGATTGTAGAAATTTAATAAAAGGATAAATCTATTTTTAGCTTGTTTTTTATTGATATTGTAATTACAAGTTTACAGAAATTGTAGGTTTGTGGATTCGCCTTGTGCCTTTACAATTTTATGTAACTTGTTGATTACAATTCTGAATTTGTAGATACAATTTTGTCATCAAAATCTACAGCCCCCCGCCGTTGATTTTACGACGTCATTGGTTCCATCAAGTTCAAACTAAGAACAGCTGTCACGTTACAAACAGTAATAGTCGTTATCAATAATCAGATAAAGACAGCAATAGAAGTTGTCAGATCGATCTGCAAGCGAAACTAATCTTTATCACCTATGAATCTGCAAGCGATATTCAACCTTAGGGTGGTACACCACTTTCTTGGCCGACTGTACCAAGTTTGGTTAAGGGTATCACATTGCCCGATGACTTTGACGATTTGACCTCTGTACTAGTATTTTTTCGTTAGGTGCCATCTACCATAACAAAACACAAACGAACTGACGATTAAGCAAGAACACAGATATGTAGGTTTTTGCCTATTTTTATTCGCTCTCTGAGAGTTCTTATGTATTGTTATCCTCTACAATAAAAAAAATATATTTATTTTGAATTAAATGATGGACTTTGCCTGCTGACCTAGCTTTCAAAAATTATATTGTGTGATGATGACCAGGTAAGTTCTTATCGATTCTCAGTAACGGAGTTAGTTAGGATCACCAAACTCTTCCATGTGATGAATTTCGCCAGTTAATTTAATTGACCCAAACACATTCCCATCACTGAGTAAGAAAATTGGATGTCTGATGATGACTGGTATATCTATAAAATATTGCAAGCTTACTCTATGACTGGTTCAGAAAGCAAAACGAAATTACAAACTACTTTATTTCTACGTACATAATTAATTTCTGTTCTTATTTTACGAAATATTTATATTTGTAATATTTACAATATTATTTAATTCAGCAATCATCAAAAACGTGAACTTTTAGATTTTATTTGGTGAAAATAACGCGCGTATGATCCACCCTTCATGGCAGCCATCAAGGCACTAATGTATCCAATGGCGTCATTCGCGTCGCGAGTATATGTCACAAAAAAGCAACGGGTTTCTCGCGCAGTTTCGGGTTTTTATTTATTATTTAAAAATGTAAAAAGAAATAAGAAAAAGTAAACAATACAAATGATTAAAATAAATCAGTGCGCATATTTTGATATAAAATTCATGTCAGACGATTCAGCCGTTACAGAGACAATTTTTAATTTAGGTTGAAGGAGGACCTGTTTACTGCCAGATTTTTCTAAAATTTGGGAAAGTTTATTAAAATTGTAAACAATACAAAGTATTTATCATGACCTTAAGTATAACATATATTCTTCATATGAAAATCGCACGGTAGGATTCTTCAACAAAATTCGTTAAACATACGGTATTTTTCGGATTTCAGCAAGGTAATCCCCTTAAAATCCCTTCAGTAGTTTTTGACCCATGCTTGCATATACAGACAGACAAAAAAATTACTGATTGCATTTTTGGCATCAGTATCGATCATCATTCATCCTCCAATATTAATTTTGAATGTATATTCAATGTACAGAATTGACCTCTCTACAGTTTTATTATAAGTAATGAGTAACAAGTTTTTGAACATCCTATACGTTTGTAGAACTACGTCAAGTGTTTCCTCGCCTATACCACAAGATGTAAAGAATAAGTCCTTGAATCTGTTTGTTATATGACAATTTGTTTGTTATTTTATCAAGTGAACACTGAAAGCCGAAACACGGATAACTGTTGGAGCAGACAACTCCCGGTCTATTTTTAAACTCTTTAGTTGAGAACCAGTAAAGTTGTCATGGCAATTATGTCATTAGGTTTAACACCGAGTTGAGTGCCGATCACGCGATATCGCGTGCTTGCTACTAACAATTTTGTATGCGCTCTAAATCAGTGGCCATATCGGATTAACCATCAATCTGTGTTTGGCACTCAACGTGTTAAAAAGCTTTTTTATATTTTATTTTTGTTGCTGGCCTCGTCGATTGTAGATTTTAGAACCATTTTCTATTTTGCAATGTCCCTGGTACTTGTTGACAGGCCAGCACTGCGGGAATAATAAGAAGATTCGTATGACTTTGTTTCGATGTATACTGTTACGAATAAAATTGCGAATGGTACGCCAGTTCGAAAACACAGTGAATCGAATACCGCTATATCGAATGACGTCATCGCGAACAGGTTGATGCTAAAAACTTCTTCGATAAACAGATTACAATATCCCACCGTGACCTATGCATGCGTCGTCTTTGTACACACAAGCCACAGGATGCAGATCCTCTGAATCCGTTTGTTATGCACACGGGAACTCTTTCTATGTTCGGAATGAGATCTTCATTTAGATCTCAGAATGTCCACCGTCCAGCAATTCATGAACCGCTTTTCAAATGATTTCTTTGACTATGGTCCAAAGCACCGCAACCCTGACTGCGACGGCTGCCCGTTACGGTCAGCATTAGCAAGATTCGCTGACCAATTCCTCACCATTAATTCCCAATGACAGTACAACCTGCAGGTGAGTAGTAGCCTAACTAGTATCATTCACAAAAAGAGAAATAGATCGTCGTCTTTCCGTTCTCGCCAACCCAGGTTCAGAAGTCCATTGTGCCCTGCCTGGGCGGAGTACCACTGTGTCCTCGTGAAAGTGTCCGGCCCTTGTCCAGACCATGGTACGGAGTGAGAGGGCATGGAGGGAATGCCCTGGGGCTGCTCGCGAATGAGGCAACGGAGCGTGTGTGGACAGGCAAACTATGTGCCCCCAAGCCCGTAGCCGCCGCAGGAGAAGATGCCCCTGGTGTCGGGAGTCCATTGCGAACTTCGGGCCACCGAAGGCGCGGGCTTGCGGTTGGTAGCTTGCCGCCCGCTAAGGACCAAGCCCGGGTCGACGGCGCGTTGAAGAGATGGCGGAAAAATTTAAGGAGTCCGTTAGGACCGATGCCTGCCAGGGTCGAAAGAGCTACCGTGGCTCTGAAGGAACACGGCTGGGTTTTGCTAGTCATACCGGGAGACGCCATTTGATGAAATCAAGAAAAAATTACACGTTTTAAACTATACACCGTGAATTTTAGTTGTCTTACAACGGCAGCCCACTTCATGTATCCAATGACTACTACACATCCATGAGAAAAAAATGTACTAGGATCCAATACAGCCACGAATTCATAGCAAATACCTGTTTAGTCTGAAAATGGTGACAGTGTTACACCACCAATTGAAATACATCAAATTGATGGATCACTCAATGTGTTGGGTGATAAAACCTTTTATATGCTTTTAAACACACAATAGCATGATGATACTGTCCGTAAAAGTGTATTTTTAGTAAAAAACCTTGTGTGCAATTCACACGTGGTAAAAGTGAAACCTTTAAAAATTTTGGCTTCAAGATGATGAGACGAATGTAACATTTCGGAAAGAGGTTAATTGTAGGTTTTTCTTTTTAGGTAATGATCATAGTGATACAAAGGTTGATAATTATTTTTCGTTCACTAAACAGCGGTAACAGCGGCCCCGTGTGGTGCCGGACTTAAAGGATAATACCACCTCATTTCTTCCCGTGGGTGTCGTAAAAGGCGACTAAGGGACTTACTAGAGAATGGGCAGCAGCGTTCTCTATGCATTTTCCCACCATACTGCGATCGCCAACCCGCCTGCCAAGCGTGGCGATTATGGCAAAGCCCCCCTAAATTGGGGGAGGCCTAAGTCCAGCAGTGGACGTCTTACGGCTGAAATGATGATGATGATGAAACAGCGGTAAAAAAAAATTAGGAAACATGCCTTTTTATTGTGCTTATCGATTCGTAAATATCATCAAAATATAGAAGAATGATGAACATAAGAAACAAAAATGCTTCCTATCTCATTTTCTTCCACGTTAAATCTTATGAATTTATATGTCTATCTCTTTTTACCATCGCTTTTTCGTTTCATAGACTTTCAAGTCACAATGATGCTAAAGAAGTTTTCACTTCAAAAACTCTACAAACTTATAATACGTTGACGTATACAAAACACCACGGTTGTTGTGATGCTTTTACTCAAGCTTTGTACTACGAATGCGTGCGAGCTCCTCTAATCTGCCAAAAACGATGAAGTATCTTGATCGCATAAATAACTCGATCTGTCAGTCGCGATGGTTTATCGATTAGCGGCGGACTTTCTTTTTTACAGTTTTTATCTGCATTTATGATGTTTATGCATGGACGAGTGAGTACACAATAGACGGACGATGCAATATAATTGCTTAGCCCCAGCCCTGGAACGCGCAAACGAAGGTTGACAATTTGACATAAACATTTCGATGAGTGTGGTAATCCGTACGATTATAATTAAGTTTTAAGTGCAAAGTTGTGTGTGAACAGTTTCTGTTGAAACGTAAGATGGACAGGTAAGTAAAATACAGTTTTTATTGCCAGGATTGTGTTTTTGACAAAGATTTGCACGTAAATATTAGTTCAACAAACTTCGTCATCCATTTTGCCACCATTATTCCGCGGCCGGCGTCAGATTTCGCAGTATTACGAGTAATAATTCTACTATTGATAGCAAGCTATTGATGTTACTTAGGTTAATATGTATTGTATTATTGTTATTATGCATTTAATTTACCTTTTACCGTAAGATATTTGCGTAACATTGTAATGAAAAATACGCAACCTAAAAAGATGAAGGTTCGATTGTTGAACCGGGAATTTCAGGTCACGTGACACCAAAATCGCCATTTTTATTGTGTTTTGCACGCATGATGAAATGTGTGGCAATGACTTCCGTACATTTTCATGGTAACATTTTTGGGTGATTTGTTTTTAACCGACTTAAAAAGAGGTTATTGGGCACGTATGTAGGTATGTAATGTTATTGTTAATGCAACTGAAATTTTGTATTTTTGCAGCTCGCATGCCAGAGGACGCGGGGTGGTGAAAGGGCACCACCACCACTTGACATGATTTTGCGGCCACCGGCAATGTTAGTAACTTACGGAGTTTTCTAATTTCCATTTATCTCTAAATATTCAGGTGCTACAACACTGCTTTTGTGCCAAGTTTATGGACAATGACTGGCGATTGCTTGGGCCGGCATTACCGGTGCCCCTGTCACCAGCATCACTGTTCGTCGTGCCATCGCAATTATAATTTTCTTTTCTTTTTTAGTTTGCCAGTATTTACATAATATATAGGTACGATAATAGACTTGAAATAATAATATGTACAAGTACATAAAACATTTTTGATTAAATTCTAACATGTACAGGTACAAAAACTTTTTAATGTGTTTTAATTTTTTGAAGTTCAGATGTGACAATACTTGCTGTATCCATATTTCTTTCGTCCGTGGTCATGACGTCTTGTATTTCCTATCTCATTGTCTCCCACGTTAAATCTTATGAATTTATGTCTGTCTCTTTTTACTGACGCTTTTTCGTTTCATATACTTTCAAATCACAACCAACGGTGCTAAAGAAGTTTTTACTTCAAAAAATTGTTTGTCCAGAAGTCCATGCTCGCCCCGAGACTTGGTGCGCCAGCCTGCACCGCTGAGCCTGTGGCTTTAATTCGTCCCGAAATAAACTTGATCTCATCCAGCGTGTCACTTGCGGCCCTCCCCCAGTAACGCCCAAAGCCGAGGTCCATACCCCACAGGGAGTGCCCTTAACGTGTATTCGCTTGGTTTATATGTTTTTATTCCCAAACAAGGGGGCTTTAATTTATTGAGGCAACGACAGGAAAATGCCCGGTTAAACAGTCGAAAACCGACTAGCGAGATAGCATTCCACTCCAAATTAAAAATCGAAAGAATTTTGGATAAAATCCCAAAAACACCGCACCACCACTATCATCACCATGTAAAAGTACTACTATTTTGATTTGTTGATTGCTATTTAATATCAAGGCAATTAAAAAGTCAACTTAAAACAAGCTCTTGTTACCCAATTCGAATCTAAAGACGACGCGTACTGTCCCATCGGGGTCGCAAAATAAAAAAAAATCATATCACCATGTCCGCGATGACGTCATTCAAATTCTGCCGAGCGAACATTATGTTTTGAGCAAACGTGTAATGTGTGATGTTCTGCTGATGTTCGCTCAAAACAGAAAATATCTGTTTCCATTACAACGAGAAAATGAACACTCGTTGTAAACAAAAGCTCGTACAAAACATTTCTATCTTCTTCTGCTCTGGCACCAGAATGATGCAACTGATAAATAAATATTTCACGCCGAAAAGAAGCGATTAATGATTCAGTTTTGTTTTTGACTTCCAATTATGAGTAATTCATAATATCGGCTACGTATATTACTGCACCTTTTTTATTGCGCTTATTTTGTAATGTAAGGTGCCCGGGTGTTATATGCATAGATGGGCTAATTCAATTAGTTTCAAAGTTTTTTCCACCAACCGAAGTCAAAAGTCCAAAGTCGATTGACTCCACATAGCAACTGCTCGCCAATCGGTGACGTCGTTTACTCTGATCATCACTGAACAAATCATAGGTTTAGTTGTGTAAACGCTGTTTTATAGCGCTTGTCTTTGTTGCTTACTGTTCATAACGGTTAGTCAAAAGTTCTTTATAAGTGATCGAAGATGAAACCGCACCTTGAGGTGCATCCGATTCGTATAGGTGGACAATTAAATCCTGTAAAAACTTGTTTCAGTGTAAGCTTGCATGCTCTCCTTGCTAGATTATTTTTTAAACATGTGGGATTTGTGTTGTTGGGCAAACAAAATTAAAAGAAACAATGAAGAGTTAAAGGTTTTCGGTTTAATTAAATTAAAGAAATCTATTTAGATTTCTATTAAACACACAATTTTACAACTAAAAATATTCTACTTTATTTTTAATCTTATGTTTTATTTAGTGTGAAATTAAAATAAGGAGAAAACAGGTAGACGCCGGTGTCGATACAGGGTCCAAGCGGCCAGTGGTTAGGGCTCCAGAGACAGGATTATTTGCTACAGTAAAAAAAGAAAAAAAAGTTTTTTATAAGTTTAAAAAGTTACAGAAAGTTATTAATAACGATAAAATTAAGACGGTAGTGCTATTCACTTGTATTTTTTTTTGTTAGTCACTTACGATATTTGGTCACTTAGAACTTTTGATTCACAGACAAGTCAAACAGCTCGCGCGCGCGAGAATTTTCCCAGTAGCGATGGGATACGTGCGGCATAGGGTGCTCGAGAGAGTGGACTGCCAGGACTGCCTATGCCGCCTCGTGCCCCGCGCGCCTCATTGGCTCAAAGCGCTACCCCCACATCCCATCCCACTAGCCCGTTACACAAAAAAAAATAGTTACAGAAGGTTCAAGCTTTATCTGACCTTCATTTATAGATCATCCTTCATACCTAGAATCAGGACAGGTCCCCTGCGGAAAGTTCAGTTAAAATGCATTGTAGGTACATTGTGGGCACAGCGATCGTTATCTACTTACCCAGTGGCCCAAGAACCCAGATCCGACAGCTTTCAGCTTTGGTTGAATGCCAAACCACCACCACCGCCACCGCCATGCCATGCCACCTACATCATAGCAACTTTGGGATCTTACACTATACATTTTTTATTCATAACTGGTTACCTATAAACTAGAAATAGTATTGGTAAATATTAGAATACAGCATTCTTAACAAATAGGTGACTTTGTCCTATGCCTAGAACGTCTACAATAAAAATAAGCTAGAGATGATTAAAGTTGTATGTTTGAGATGCAGCCCATACCTAATCTTATACCTTTAAATGAGCAATTCTTGTATATAATATATATATAATCTGAATCTCGGAAACGGCTCCAACTATTTTTACGAAATTTAGTATACAAGGGGTTTCGGGGCGATAAATAGATCTAACTAGAGTTCATTTTTATACAATGTCGTTTTATTCATGTTTTCTATTACCGACATTATCGATAATCAACTTGAACATAAACTTATTATTTTAAACACAATTTACCAAAAAATACCGAGCAAAGCTCGGTCAACCATATATTCTAACTATTTAATATCTTGTATTTATAGATCATATATTTCAGAGTAATTTTTCTGTTATTTTTTTTTAAATTCGAAGACCAATAGTGTACACTTTTTTTTTTAGCTTGTTGCGTTTTTAATGCTTTGAAAAAGGGGTGGTATATTGTTCCAGATCTTTGATGCTGCATATTTGAAACTGCCCTTATACCCTTTAGTTCTGTGTCTCGGTATCATTAGGGTTCCATTCACGTTTGATCTGGTATACAAGCTGTGTGCGTCCTTACACCAAGATAATTTATTATACAGGTATGGCTTGCTTTTACCTGCAATAATCCTGTGTGTGAAATACAACAAATGTAGATTGCGTCGCGAGTCCATGTTATGTTGTCCCTTATCAGTTAGAACAGGGGAGATGTGCGATCTTCTTGGGACTTCATAACAGAAGCGTCTGCATGCATTCTGAACCCTCTGGATGCATTGTTTGGTCTTTTGAATGAGTCTGAGTCCATACACTACGTCACAATAGTTGAATGGTGAAAGTACGAGCAGGTCTGATAGGATTTTCCTAATTTCTTCGGAGAGGTACTCGCGGATTCCATATACAACCTTCAACCTAAAAAAGGCAGAACATAGATACAATTTCAATAATATTATTCTGCTTTGAAATATTTTTTTATTCTTCGAGTCACCATTAAAACTGGCCAGATCTATATTTTTAAAATGAACGAACTGTTTTGAAGCGGGGCACTGGTTTAGGTTTATTTATGTCGAAGTCTGCAATAACCATAGCGTGGTCGCTTATATTTGGGTTGTGATGCACGCTTCCATTCAAACATCGGGTGGGCGTGCCTGTAATGACAATGTTTAGGAGCGATTGACATACTTTTTGGTACAATTATGTTGTGGTTCCAACTTATTAATATTGAAGTCCGTTAGTAAAATTATGTGTTTACAATAGGCAAAGGACTGTATGGATTCTGGCAATGCATCAATTGCTTTACTCACGGGTATAACAGATTCGGACCTATATGTAGTACCAACCGCTACTTTATAGCCGGACAGGGTGACCTCCAGCTACAACTGTTCTAGTGTCGAGTTTGGGTGGGGGCGTACATAGACACGGATCTCTCTTCTCACGTAAAAGCCTACACCTCCACCCGTCATATTGCCCGGACGGGCCCTGTGTTTAAGAAAGTAGCCAGACATGTCTTTCAGCACCTTTCTGGAGCCATGTCTCATTCAGGGCCAAAATATTTGGTTGGAGACTTTGAATTGAAGCTTGCAGTTCGTCCTGGTTAGTATACCCAATACTAAGCGATCGTACGTTAAGTAAACCTAATTTTAGGTTATTTCTGAGCCATAGCCCTGTAAATTAATTAGTGCCACAGAACTGAGATATGTATGATCTGAGATATGTATGTATAATTTTGTTGGTCGGTAATAATGTTGTAATAAAAGATAAGTATATTTAAAGCATGCATATTTATAAAATTTGATAAATGGAATGCATAGAAAATTAGTCTTTTGTTATTGATTAAGTCGGCCATACAGCGTTCTGACTTGATTTGAGACGGTTTATCATCCGGATTTTTGCGCATAAATATTTTACTGTTCAAATACAAGCAGGATATATTATGATTTTTTGCGAATTGACGACATGCATAGAAACATTTCTTTATCGACGGAGTCCGGTACTCTGCCACATATTTAGGAAATTTTTCACCAGGCAATCCAATCAACTGCGAGTTGAGCTTGTCGCCTACTTGACGGTCCATGTTGAAGCTCTTAACGTTGGAAAGGAGACAATTTCTACGGGAGACTGTGTTGAACTCTACTACTATTGGTCTAGGCTTATCTGGTTTTCCAGGCAGACAATAATTATCTCGGAGGTTCGACTCGCCTATGTCCAATTTCACAGCCTTTCCAATGTCCGCCATAATGGAAACCAGATCAACAGTGTTCTCATTTTCCTTGAGTCACGATCAGCTTCTATAGAACTACGCAACGTCCCCCACGTTGCGTAGTTCTATAGAAGCTGATCGTGACTGCAAGGATAAATCTAGAATTTGTTTTTCATTGCGGCTATAAGTTTCTTTGTTTTCTTTTCCTCGATTGTCCAGTTCCTGTACGCCACCTTTTATTTGTTCATATTCTTTATTGATTAAGGACATGCCTTTGTATCATCATCATCATTTCAGCCGAAAGACGTCCACTGCTGGACATAGGCCTCCTCCAAGCACCGCCACCTCGACCTGCCTTTGTATATCTCGATATTTTTATTCTGGATCTCTAAGAATTTTTTTTTAAGTTGCGCGACCTCCTTAACTAATGTTGACAACATGGCGTCTTGTTCCAATTTCCAGGCTGACAATCTTTCACCTTGGTCCGCTTTCCATGATGACAAATTTTTTAGGAGCTCAATTTTTAACTCTTATCCTATCTGGGGAGTTATTTTATCCTATCTGGGGAGTTATCTATGCGCGTGCGTTTGCTTCTGACGCTGATATTTTCCGGATTGTTACTAATAACTGTTGAAGCTGGATCATTAACGGATTATGATTTTCCTTGTTTTGCAGGTTTAGTTGGAGGTTTCGGCGATGTGCGCTGCATTTTTATATCCGTGTATTTATTTGTTGGTGGTAGCTCCATATAACTCGTAGCGCAGGCAGGTGGAGCGCGGCGTCTATCGTGCGCGGTCGTAGCAGATGCGAAGGCGCGTAGGCGCAGTATAGCGCGGCGTAGCGCGGCGAGTGACGTAGCAGCGTAGCTATGCGCGTGCTTCGTAATGTTTATTTCGCGGCACGATGACTAAACTCGCTGGCTCAGTGTAAGGGAGCGCGACTGCTGTGACTGGCGTTGCCGGTTCGAAGCACGTCGCGACACGGACGAATTAGATCCACTTTATTATCGTGAAATATGAAAATATTCCGATATATATTTGTCTCACTTCAGGACCACCCACTGGGAGGGGTCAGTCCATTTAAAAGTCCAAGGAGTAAAAAGGAATCGAAAATTTGATGTGTAACCAATCACAAATTAGTACGAAATAGATGAGCGACCGGAGGGAAGTAAACACGGACTGATCTGAGGCGCGCGGCGGAGTCACTATATATTTAACTAGCTTCTACCCGCGACTTCGTTCACGTTAATTTCTTGTTACCCCGCCCCTTCCCGTCGCGTCGAATCGCCTACCCGTGCGATGTTCCCCGTTTTTGCGACATTTTTCAATACTGCTCCGCTTTTCTTGGTTGTAGCGTGACGTTATATAGCCTATAGCCTTCCTCGATAAATAGAATACCTAACACAAAAAGAAATTTTAAATTCGGACCCGTAGTTCCTGAGATTACCGCGTTCAATCAAACAAACAAACTCTTCAGCTTTATAATATTAGTATATATATAAGCATAGATATTGGTATTGAAAACAAGTTACTTTCTGTTTTGCTTACAATTACTTACTTACCGTAATCGTAATTCAGTAGGAACAAGTAGCTCGAGATACCTAAATAAAATTAGGTAGTTATTGAGGAATGAAACGAAAGTATGGGACAATAGATGTAATTTCAAGTCAATATACATTAAAGTTTTTTTAAGTACTTCGTGTTACAATAAAAAGAGGAAAAATTATTTATTTATTTTATTTTAATGAGAATTGTTTACTAACATAGTATTATAAGTATTACTTACATTAATATGAATCACTGTATTCGATTGAAATAAATAATAATAATAAAAACCGTTCCTAAAATCTAGTCAGACAAAATTTAAAATGATTCTCGCACAGGAGTACCAACGATTAGTACCTAAGTTCACTCATAGATGGCGTTATAGACGGCGTTTGATCCGTTTATAAAGTTCCAACCTATAGCTAACAGTTTTAAAATTAAAAATATTTACTACGACATTCATTTTTGGCTATCAGGGCAGTCCTGAATGGATTCGCTGGACGTGTTCTTCGTGAGTTTGTTGTCGCTTGCTTGAACTGGTCTGTAACAAAGTGCATTTTCTTTAGCAACCAACTTTGGTAGGGGTTACGCGGGGCTGCTATGTATGCGTAATACATTATATTGCGCTCACGTTCACCAATTCACTTCATTAGACACGATGTCGTTGGGCACTTATATGATAGCCATTAACAACGAATTTCTGGAATATGATTGGGGTCTGGTTTGTAGCGATGATATACAGCTTGATCATGTTATAGAAAGGTTCTACTCAGTATTAAATACAATTATTGATAAATATGTGCCTAAAATCACTATCGGAGGTACCTATAGCTACCCTGTCTGGTACAGTCGATCATTAATTAATGTTATTAAGGAAAAGTCTAAAGCGCACACGCAGTGGAAAAAATACGAAAATCCTCATGATGATGCGACTTTTGCTTTATTAAGGGATCGACAAAAAAAACTACAAAAGGAATGCCATAAAACTTACATATACAGATCACAAGAAAACATAAAAACCTCACCTAAACATTTTTGGGCGTACGTTAAATCTAGGAAAAAGAATAAAAGTAGTTATCCTAAATACATGACGTATGATAATAATCAACTGACTAGTGAGACCGAAATATGTAATGCTTTTAATGATTTTTTTTATAAGAATTTTAGCAGTAGTCTCGGAGCTTATACTTCTTTCTCGGCTAATTGCGAAACATACGGTGACACACTACACAGCCTGACCACTGATAATGCGTGTATCCTGAAACTCTTGCAGAACCTGGATACGTCAAAAGGTCCAGGAAATGACAATATACCCCCCTCTTCTTCGTTAGATGCGCTAAATCGCTGTCCTCACCCATTGCTTATGTCTTTAACAGGTGTTTTCGAGAGGGATACTGTCCAGATATATGGAAAATTGCGCACATTGTTCCCATTCATAAAAAAGGTTGCAAAAATATAATAGAAAATTATCGTCCTATTTCAATTCTGAATGTCTTGGGGAAAATAATGGAGAAAATAGTCCACAACTTTGTTTATCCTACTATATCTAAACTAATTCCGCATCAACAGCACGGGTTTATTAAAGGTCGCTCTACTAATACCAATCTAGCGGTATATCTCGAAAATATTGTCCGTGATATGGACGGTGGGGGACAGGTTGACGTGATCTACACGGACTTTGAAAAAGCTTTTGACCGTGTGGATCACGTCATCCTCTTGCGCAAGCTACAAGAACTCGGAATTCGTGGCAACTTGCTCAGATGGTTTGAGTCGTATCTTAGGAATCGATCTCAAATTGTTAAATTGGGCGGAGTAAGGTCTAACTGTGTAACCATACCATCTGGGGTGCCACAGGGCTCAACTTTGGCACCTCTGTTGTACTCTGTCTACCTATACGACATAGGAGCACATGTTCTTGACGCAAGGTTTCTGATGTATGCCGACGACACCAAGATTTTTATGACTATTGAAAATAAGCACGATTGTGAGAAGCTACAAAACGACTTAAATAGATTATCTAATTATTATAATATGAATAGAATTAATGTGAACATAAGCTGAACTGGCAAGAACTCCTCTCACTAGAGCCATCCGCGTGGTGAACGAGGTTCACGAGAGGGTCGATGTATTGTGGTGCAACTTGAGTGAATTCGCAAGAGTTACATTATATATAATATGTTATTTAGATGTAGGTTAAGATTTAAGAATATGTAGCACGTGATTTTTATTATTTTTTATAGGATGTACTTATATTATATTAAGGATTTAGCATGTAAGGCCACGCTATCGCATTGGATCGCTGATCTGTAATGGTAGTGTAGGTAATAATTATGTAAATAAATAAATGTAAATAAATAAATAAATAAGCAAATGTCAGACTATAACCTTTACTAGGAAGCGAAATTTCATTAACTACACTTATAAACTAAGTGGTGGCAATATCGTGCGTTGCAATGTTATTAGGGATCTTGGTGTCGTCCTTGACTCAAAACTTCTGCTTTCGGAGCATGTGTCCTGTATCGTTGGCAAGACATACAGAAACCTCGGATTTATTATGCGTACGTGTAAATTATTTACTGATATAAATTGCATCAAAACACTTTATTTTGCGTATACACGCAGTATCTTAGAATACTGCAGTAGTATCTGGAACCCTCACTACTTAGTTTATATACAGCAAATAGAATCTATACAATCCAAATTCATTAAATATATCAACTATCGCACTGGTTTTAAGTCTAAAGATTATCTGCAAGCATGCAAACATCATAATATGTTACCATTGGAGAACAGACGTATGATTCTCGACATTCTTTTTCTTTATAATGTCTGTAGTGGGAATATTGACAGTACAGCTCTAAATGATCTATTTCTAAGACTGAGTGCTCCATCTCGACGGACTAGGCACACACAGTTATTCGATATACCGCACAGTGGTACAAACTACGCTCAAAATTCTGTTATTGGTAGGATATTAAGAAATTTTAACAATAAATTCTCTCATCTTGATCTATTTAACACCAAAAAAGGTGTATTCAGGAAACTTCTGGTGAGTTCTGTGTGCGACGAATTGACGAAGGGTTCTAAAAAGAACTGATTCTTTGATCGGTTCTTTTTAGAATTAAACCACCATACCAACCACCACAACAACACCACCACCATCACAACTCCACACACACACACCCACACACACTGCACACTGAGACATGCTTAGAAGGTGCTAGCATGACATCCTGTTTGTTTCTGATAAAGTGTAGTTATTAAATTGTAAATCCGTAATTGGCTGTAATATTAGTTTATTTAGATTAAGTGAAATTGTTAAAGAGCTGTGGATTTTGTGATTAAATAAATAAATAAATAAATAAAATAAATCATACTGATTTGTTTAAATTCGTTCAAAAAACACTACCGACTACAATTGTCCTATACGACTACTCTAAAAAGAAATACCGAATCAAATTGAGAGGTCAGTCTCTTTGAAGTCCAGACTAATCATGGGCAGGCTCTATAAGGACAATGCAGATTAGTAACTGACATGGTATTTTGAGGAAAACGCCACTATAAAAGGATATTATTTTTGTGTCCTTAGTAGCAATGCTAATTTAGGCTTTAAGTACTTTCTTTTACTAACTCATCACTAAACTACTTATGGACTATTCATATCCGAAATTATAATAATAATAATAATTCTGGCAAAACATCTGGTCGGTGCCTGTCAATCACACCGAAGGTGATTGGACTAGCTTGTGCAGTCCGTCCGTTGGAAATCTCCAGGGCCGGACGGACTGCACAACTTTTGGATCAAGTGGTTCCAAAAGTCGCACGCTCGCTTGGCATCTCAGTTCCAGTCAGCCTTAGAGTCAGGGTCGTTGCCTCAGTTCTTAACAACAGGGATAACCCACCTGCTCCATAGGTAGCACCGCGGAACCCAAAAATTATAGACCGATCACTTGTCTACTGACGGTCTATAAAGTACTTACATCCATTTTGAGAGGCTGCTGGAGGATTCAGGTAGAGGTTATCGATTGAGGAGAGGTGGTCAGGTTATATCTCACCTCCTGTACATGGATGACCTAAAACTCTTTGCCCCACAACAATTTGCAACTGATGGAGCTATTGAAAGTAACTGAAACCTTCAGTAGCGCCATCAAGATGGAATTTGGTGTAGAAAAATGTGCGGTCATGCATGTATAGCGAGGGGAGATTGTGGAATCCGAGGGAACCCAACTCTCGGATTCCATACACCTAAGATCCCTTGCTTCAATCGAAAAATACAAGTATTTGCTCGTGCAGTTCATCCGTTGCCGAACTGGAAGTCTCCAGGACCGGACGGGCTGCACAACTTCTGGATAAAATGGTTTGTAGGATCGCACGCTTGCTTGGCGGCTCAGTACCAGACTGCTTTGGAGTCTGGTTTGCTACCCCAGTTTCTTATAACAGGAGTTACCCACCTGCTCCATAAATCAGGTAGCACCGCGATTATATAGCAACTCTCGGATTCCATAAACTTTCGAGCCCTCTCCACATCCGAAACCTATAAGTATGTGTGGGTATGTCGGAAGCTTTGGGAATCAATGTTACTGACATGAAGCAATCGTTAAAGGAGCGCTTCTTTGGCGCCTGAAGAAAGTATTTAAAAGTCTTCTAGCAGGCGGAAACAAGGTGCGCGCCTTCAACGGTTGGGTCATGCCGGTTTTGATGTACTCTTTCGGCATACTCAAATGGACTCAGACCGAACTCGACGCCCTAGATAGGAGGGTCCGTACGCTGCTGACTGCATATCGAATGCATCACCCACGGTCATCGGTAATGACGCTGTATATCCCGCGAAAGTGTGGAGGTCGAGGCTTTTTAAACGCTAAGACTCTTCACAATCGCGAGATATGCAGTCTCAGGGTATATTTACTGGAAGCCAACGTGGGGATGCATCGAGATGTGGTCGCGGTGGACAAGGGCCTCACCCCGCTCTCCTTGGCTAACGAGAACTGGCGCAAGCCTGTAGTACTTGACACTAATGACTGCATGGAGGTATGGCAAAGTAAGGAGCTCCACGGACGCTTTTTCCGGGCCCTACACGGACCCGACCTAGATTTTCTAGCGTCCGTATGGCTGCGTTTCGGTGTTCTCTTTGGGGAGACTGAAGGTTTTGTTTGTGCAATTATGGACGAAGTTATGATGACGAACAATTACCGGAGATTTATTGTGAAAGACGGCACGGTGGACATCTGTCGGGCATGCAACCATCCGGGGGAATCAATTACACACATTATCTCCGGGTGCTATCGTCTAGCTAACGAAGAGTACTTGCATAGACACAATCTTGTAGCCAGCATTATCCACCAGCAACTTGCTTTGAAATACTGCCTTGTGGAACCAGAAGTGCCGTGATGTGCCCGACCCAGTTCTTGAAAATGGCCATATCACACTGTACTGGGATCGATCCATCATCACTGACAGGACTGTTGTTGCAAATAAGCCTGATATAGTAGTGGTGGATCGACTAGAAAGGCGCACAATGATCGTTGACATAACGGTTTCGCATGACGAGAACCTCGTGAAAGCCGAGAAAGATAAACAAATCAAGTATCTTGACTTGGCTCGCAAGGTTGTCGACATGTGGGATGTGGACTCAGCGATCATTGTGCCGATAGTCGTCACAGGCAATGAGTTGATAGCCAAGAGCCTCGACCAACACCTGAAGAGGCTCTCGTTAAGCAGTTGGATCAAGGGCTTGATTCAGAAAGCGGTACTTCTGGACACGGCTCGCATTGTCAGGAGGTTCCTCTCTCTGGAGCCCTGACCGCCGGTAGCTTGGACCCTGTTCCCGATACCGGTGGGCTAGAATTTTTTATATTTTGAAATGTTTTTATTTTATATTCTAATATTTAAAAATATAATTTATAAGTTTGTTAAAATGAATAAAGAGATAAAAAGTTTAAAATATTTAATTAGAAATAAAAACTTTTTCTTTTTTTTAAAGGAAAAAGAGGCCTTTGCCTTGCACTAGGGTAACGCAGTTGATATATAACAAAGGAAGGGCTAAAAAAGCGAAGAGATTTTTCAATATATTTTTTGGGTTGTGTTGTGTGGACATGGGCTTACATGACGGTAGATATTGATCAATATTTGATTTTTGTGGAAAACGTCATGCACGTATACCAAACGGCATTCGACCTGCTGTTTGAAAAGTTAAACAATGTTTTTTTGGATACCGTGAGGTTTTACGTTCATTAAACAGGGAGCAGCTGAAAATTTATAATCAACGCGAAAACTCGGAAATCTGCAAACTAAGCTGGGTCGGTCTCTACACGACGTGAGTTCTTGTCAGAGCGACAGTTTCTTTTGTGCATACTATTAAAAAAAAATAGGTACTTACTCAGTATTGCTTGTTCCTGCTTCGATATCAGAATCCACATTAGTAGATGGCGCCTCCGTCCAGGTTTTAATCGGTACGGGGGCCATTTCAATGTTTTCAGTAGGTAAGGCGCTGAAACAAGGTATCGACATGATAATGATATTTTAATATAATTAATAAATACTTATTGAGTCCGGTGAAGCTGACATTGAATCGGTACAGAACCGGGTAAAATGGGTATTACATTTTTCTTTATCAGTGCGCATCGTTTGGCGCTGCCAGACGGAAATATTTATTTATTCGATTTCGCCGCCAGCTGTGTATTATGTTGACCCAAACGTTAGAATGTTCCCCGACTGATTTCAAGTGCATCATCTTCAACATTTCAGACGTCCAATGCTGGACATAGGCCGCTTTTTTCCGAAGCGTCATAGTATTCACCGGTGCTGTGCTTCGCGCGTCCAGTGGATTCCTGTCTTCACAAAGTTTCAAGTGCATGCGTACTTACAATATGGGGTGTTCCTGTGGTGGAGCGAGCGGAGCGGGCAGAGCGGGTGGAGCGGGTGGAGCTCTTCGGCGCCTCTCAAGCCATTCGCACCTGCACCACGTTCGCCTCTCGAACCTCTTCTTTACCGCTTTTCTAACCTAAATGTGATGTTCCAGTCAATTATGATATTAATCATGTTTCAAACAAAATTTGTTACCACAATGTACAGACACGAGCACAAATATGTGTACACTGTTTGATTGTGGGATTCCTTGTTGTTGAATACCAGCGTTACGGTAATTGTTATTTTACAAATATCACAGCATTACGCTGAGGAGCCTTTTTGACCTCGCACAGGTCTCACCCTTTTATTTTTATATCTTTTACTATTTCGTTTTCTTTGTATCTTAAGTTTTGATGTTCTTCATATTGTTTGTACCTATGTTCTGTGCATGTCTCAAATAAAATATTTTTCTAATATTGTATTTTTTCTTTCAATAAATAGTAGTTTTATAAAAGAAAGCCGACGGAAAATTTCCGTGCAAGGGATTCAGAACCATGTACTAAAACATGATTTGCGTCGATGTCCCTGCCAGCCTGTATGTATTTATGATGTTGGCTGGACATATAAAATATCTAAAGCATGGATATGTTAGTAAATAAATGACAAACAAACACACTTACCTCCCCATTAGAGAAGCAGTAGATGAAAGAAATGAAGACTCCTTGGAACGATCGGAAGAAGTGCGTCAAGTAGGCCCAGATTGCGAAACCCGTAGCAGATCCATCCAAAGGGTAGTCAAACAAGTTGAATATGTTTATTATGCCCAACAGTGGCAGCAGGATCAGTGTTGCACGAATCGTTTTCCTATTGAAAAATAATAATAATATTACTTTTGGTACTGTACTGGATATCATATATTACAATTATAATATAAAAAGAAAAAAGAAATGATATATACTTGAGCCATTTACATTATAAACTTGAACTTACTGTATTTTCCTAAGTTCTGAGTCATTTGTACGACGCAGTTTCATTACAACAACGCTCATTATGATTCCTAAAAATAGCATGTTGATCTGCAACAAGTAACATGTACAGACACGATCATTTTAAATACCCAAACAATTACTTAAGATGCAAAAGCGATGTTCTCCAAAGGTATTTATAAATATTATATGGTGTTACCAAAACTGAATTAAAACCACACTATTATAGAAAAAGGTATCTTCTTAAAATTACAATTTTATTTCACAAGATCAACGCTTTTGAATTTTGGTCACGACTACAGAAGGTACTGTAACGTTGGTTTTCAGTATAACGTGTAGATACATTGTAGATTGACGCAATACTCGTAAAGCCTTCAGTTCACAAGCAGCGACAGGTTGTTGCAAGGTCGGCAGCAACATGATATGAAACTTGTAGACACATATAGGTAGCTAAACAAAGTGGTGATTTTAGTTGTGATTATTTTGGTGCGCCATTTGATTGATTACACGGCTTAATCAAATTACGCAATGTTAACGTAACCTAATTCTATTTAGATATCATAAATTTAAATCATTTATTTATAGAAGATTATCGAAGGTTAAGCCACGCTTTCCACGGTCAGTTCATGGATGAGTGACCATCATTCCCTACATATTGAAACCCCTTCGTGGCTCACAAAGCAAGCTTAGTTCAGGCTATCATTCGTAGATATTTGATAGTCGTAACGGGTAGTTAGAAGTCCAAGTCTGACGACCAGTCTTACCAAGGGGTAGCGTGTTACCCAGTAACTGGGTAGATGTCAGATAGGCAGTCGCTATTGGCTGCAGCTGCATTCAGTTAGACTGGAAGCCGACACTAACATTGTGGAGAAAAAGCTAGGCAGATTGACAAGCACTTGTGAATTTATCGCGGAGTCGGTACAGACAGAACGATGAAGCTAGTCGCCTATTCTAAAGCTAAGTAGGTTCCTAGGGAGGTTAACGGGCAAGAAATTCCATAGAAACTCTTTAATACAATGTAGTTTCGACATCCACGCGGACGTAACAAAATCGCGATTTTTTTCGCGCTTTAACAATACAGACGCGGACATGTTGGATTTTCATTGCTCGTTTTAAATGCAGACAGTTGAAAATCAAGTGCGTGAAAAAACCCCGCCGCACTTTTATAACGACCGTGTGAATGTCATCTTACAAAACATTGGTAGCATCATAAATGTTGACAGTGCCCTTCAAAACTTTAAAATATTCAATTCGTATTTTTATGACGTTCTAGTTAATTGACTTAGTTAATAAAACGGTTTGTGTTATAAAATTTGAAACTAGAGTTTTAAATTATATTGTAGCATCACAGCTGAAAAAGAAAATGACAACAACATTTTGGAGGCCACAGTAAATATACATTTAATGTACAGACGTCAACACATCAAGCTACTACAATCTGTCAGATTTCTTTGATAGATTTTCGACTTTAATTCTAGAGCATTAGGTTGAAGGTTCATTGGGAAAAATTGACAATTTCGGGTAGCTTGACCTGGTGGCGTCTGTACCTAACCAGCAATGTGAGAACAATGTAGTTTCAATTGTTTGATATTACGTAAATGAAGCGATACCGGTATTTCTCTTTGTTTACCGTTCGTATTGAAAATCAGTAACCCGCAAAATCGAAATCTGTATCATAAATGCAGGGGGCGAAGAGATTCCTCCCTGCGAAACAGTAACAGGCTTATATTGGAATTTCAGAATTTCCACCATTCCATTGAACAATACACATGCATAACTGATTGTTGCAACTATTTGAGAGCAGTGGAGGTTCAGTTTTACGCCCCTGATTTACGTCGTGGTTTTGATAGGTATTTTACTTCATCATCATCACCATCATCATCAGCCTATAATGTTCCCACTGCTGGGACACAGGCCTCCTCTCGGTGAGAAGGAATGGGCCATAATCTACCACGCGGGCCCAGTGCGGGTTGGTAGATGTCACATGTCTTCGAATTTTTGGTTCTAAGACATGCTGGTTTCCTCACGATGTTTTCCTTTACCGTTTTGAGAGCAGTGGCGATGAAATAATTTACACAAAGTAATGCGCCTGCTTGGGTTTGAACTCACGACCTACTTACTACTCGTAAGTCGTGGCCGATACCACTGGGCCACCACTGCTCTCGGTACTTTACTTGCTGTAAATAATTTAATCACTACTTGTTCGACGCCAGGCCAAGGCCCCGACTATAGGATTTAATTAGCGCAGTGGAAGGTATAAGGGTGGGGCCCTGGAACAAGAGTGGCTCAGCGAACTATCCGCCGTGCGCGGAGCTGAGTAATACAATATTCAAAAGATTCACCTGATGGTAGAAACCTGGTTCTGGAGCCTACCTGGATTTATGTATGCAAATGACTGTATATTGTATTTTGTAGTGACGCTATAAGTATTCCAGGATACACGGCCGCTCAAGAGGCTCTGCTACCAAAGCATGCGGTCAATGGGTCACTATAACCTCAAATTCTTTCAATCAAACAAACTGAACCCGTATTATTTCGTCAAAAGGGGTTGGTTACACACAAAACAATTGGGTCACGACAAATTGTCCACAAAACCGGTTCAAAGGGATTAATTTACAAAAGGGGTCGGAACGCCAAAAGGGACCCACCATCTTTTCAAGATCAAAACCAAAGTGTCAAAGTCAAACTGACAAGTGACAGTTCTCACTCTGTTACACGTCTAGAAACGTAGGCGCACAGAGTAAACAATTCAAACGGGACGAAACTCTACTGTTCTCAAAACAGTGAACAATAAGGTCGTGCACAAACCGGCATGTCCTAGAACGAAATAATCGAAAACCTGTGTCATCTACTGTCCAACCCGCACTGGGCCGGCTTGGTACAGTACAGACCACTCCGTCACGAAGAGAACCTCTTCTCTTCTCCTGTGTCCCAGCAATAGGAATATTGCAGAATGGTTGTGTTATAAATAGTAAATATTTGAAAATGGTTATAAAAACCATAGTTCTTAATGAACTAATAAATTCAAGCGGACGGGGAGGCGTCGTAACGGAGTATTCGAAAAGCGGCAGAGATCCCGGCCAGAACATCATTACAAGGTCACGGTCTGAATTTGCCCGGGTCGTCTTTTCTGTATAAGTCTCACTGTTAAAACTTGGATGAGCTCAGCTTAAATTGGGCTGTAATTCCAACTTTGATAACTCATAATTTTGACAAAATCAGTTTGTGTTTGCCGTAATACATGTTCCCAACAGGATAAAAATAACTATTGAGTACCAACTAGGCGAACTGACAGACAAAACGGCCGCCGGCAGTAATCCGCTGGGCCTAGAAGCTTGAACTGTTCCATAAATAATAAAGGTAAGCTTTGGAGAAAGGCTTCAAAAAATCACCAAACCTTAAAATTAATAAGGGGTGACAGTTTAAAGAAAAAATCGTAATATTTTAAGGAACAAACGTAATAATTGACGTTAATTAAAAATAAAAAAACTTTAAAGTTTGCCATAAAATAATGATGCAACAAAACCCCAGTTTACCAATAGATGGTTAAATTTAAATCGGCTGATTAAACCACAAACGGCTGTTTAACAATAGTGTGCAGTTCACCACGCACCAACCACTAAGTACTATAATCGAATGAATTACTTAAACGAAGTAGCCAATTCTGTTTATGCTTCCTGACGTATGTACGTGTAGTTTTCCATTGTGTATCACTTTTATTTACAAAATAAAATTGTATGACGCTTTGATCTTTGAAGAGGATAAACATATTACATGATTTTGTAGATTTAGTAATAATTTTGCGCATTCCTCGTATATTCCAAACACGGCGAAATTGTTTCGAGGAATATGACGAGAAAGCATTTGGTATAAGATTTAGTTCATACAAACGTGCTTTGGAATTACTTAATAGATTGGAACAAAGTCACTTCCGTCTGTCTGTCCCTATGTATGCTTAGATTTTTAAAACTACACAACGGATTTTATGCGAATTTTTTTATAGATAGAGTGATTCAAGAGGAAGTTTTATACGTATAATACGCGGGCGAAGCCGCTGACAAAAGCTAGTTACTTAATAAGTTGGAATATACAAGCACGTTTACAGTGAGCTAAGAGCATTTTTGTCAGTCAGATACTTTCAACCCCGTGCTGTTTCGGAAGTTGAAGTTGTTCGTCTGAGTTTTTATTTTCTATTCAGTCAATGTACATTATTACGAGTTCCGTAAGTACTGATTTCTCGTCACTGATGAAATCCACAGTACGTTTGAGTATTGATCTTCACTAGATAGACACTTCGGATTTAGAAAACTTTCTCGACTCGACGAAAAAGTTAGGATTTGAGTTTGATCACTAAGTTTGACATTGAAAACGGGCTGCTCTTGAAATTCAACATTTACAAAATAATGTTTTATCATTAAATCATTCGGTAATTTCCGACATTCTCATTCAAAAACATTGGTTTATTTAACCGTGGGTTAGAAACATTTGGCTCTTTAACCGTTGGTTAGAAATGAATGGTGAACTTGAAAGTAACGCGGTTTGTTTAAACAACTGTTTAATGCTAATAGAACAGTTACGTAAACAATGATTATGTTTGATGAACTCGGGGCTAAAGCTCCTGAAGAAAAGAAGTTACCGATGGAAAGACTAACGGGCATAAGGGTTGTGAAATTATAAAGATTTGAAACTTACCAAGACGATCGCCAGTATAGGACCCTGGATAATATAATATGAGGGTAAGTAGTTATATCCATACCAGCAACTGAAACCAAATTTATATGTGAGTATTCTCAATAATCCCCCGTACTACGATATCTGGATTTGAACCCGGTTGATGGCAATAGGCTTGGCCCACATTATATGGGGCTAAAACATAACTACTGAAGCATGGTTGCAATATTGATAAAGGTATGCTTATTTTAATTCATATTTTTTTTTTAAGAGATCCCCTTTTTGATCCACATAGCGAATAAAAATCAAAAAGGTAATTCGTCACACAATAGTATTAAAATGTATTACGAGTAAAGGCTTCAAACACAGGCGCAACGCGACTGCGTAACTTTTATAGAACAATTTCTATGATTTTTTTTTAACTATTTTTCTTTTAAGTAAGTAGATCTACTAGAGTACGTTACACTGTCGCGTCACACCGACCTGCGGGAGCCCTTAACATTTTGAAGCCAGTAGGTAGGGCTTACGTCCTTGGAAAAAAATGTTACTTATCTATACGTAAGTCAAAAATAGTTTATTACTTACGTGTTAAGGGGCTCCTCCGCATAGTGTCTACCCACTACAGTTCCCCAAATAGCTATAAAGATCGCGGGCATACCCCAACCGCCTACATAGAAGTAGTTGATGGGAATCTCATTGCGAAGAGTGTTGGCGGAGACCAGGGTGTTCAGGAATATGCCTTCAATGAACATCCAGCCGTACACAACCAGGCGCGAGTATTCTAGGAGAACGTAAGCCCCCTCGCAAACATAAGGCTGAAACAATAAAATAATTAATGATTCTGTTGAACAGTAAGAGCTACTAAGTAATATTGAATATTGAAAATCAATAAGTCTGTGATTTAAATTAAGTTGACCACCAGCAGTTTTCGAACGTCAAAAATACACAAGACAATCCTCAAATCCTGAGGGTCCCTTCACTACTTCTTAGAGCTTTAGCTGAGAAGCAAAAGTGGTGCAATCAACTCTCTTGACTTCTAGGTTCTATATAATAGTAGGTAAATAGTAGTATGCAAAGTAATAAACATTACGAGACACAAAACATTAAATTAACTCATATGCCATTATTACAGCGAGTAATGCCAATATACCAACAAATACGATCAAAACAAAAGTTGAGCTTAAAAAGAACTTTAAATAAAGCTTATTACAAATAAAAGCCTCCAGGCATAGAGGGCGAGACAGCTCACAAATGCATTGCTGGATTATGTTTATACAGCTACGTTACGCCCCGAGTTACAACTCGAGGTCACGAATGATAAACTAGGACAATCGAAGTAAAATATACAAATAACTATTAAAATGGTAATGATTATAGAAAGCAACACGGATAATTAATCGGTTGAAAGATATTGAACAAAACCATGGTCAAGACGAATTGTCACCACAAGCCCGTTCATGATCCTAACGTAAAGAGCAGCCATTATTTATTATATTTTATGTATTATGTACTTATATGGAGGTTTCTCTCCAATAAATTAATTGAATTGCATGGAATTACCGCCCGAGGGAGGAAGCATTTCGATCGCCGCCGCCGCAGTAAAATCAAAGGGTTCGTGGCGAACTTGCTACTGGTTGCTCTGGCAAGACTAATATTATCGAGTGTCGTGGACACAAGCAAACCACATATTGCAATACAATTAGTGTATGTACTATCGTTGAACTTTTAATGTTGAAAATTATTTTCGATATTATTGTCAGCATTTAGATATGTTAATAAAAGTTTAATTACATAAAAGCGGTATTTAAAATCTTAAACGTTTACAAGACAAATCACAGCTTGGTACAATTTTATAACCCATATTTTTTTAATAAGTCTATAAATAACATAAAAAATATTACCAAAGATATTATCAAACCATACCAATCTAAATCTTTTACAGATCGCTTGCTATGCTACAACGATTGTTGAATTACAGTAGTTTAGTCTACAAGCTAAAAAAAAAACTAATATTTTTAACATTAAAATGATTGATAAGTATTGATAAGTAAAAGCAACAAATCTTTAGACTCGAAAAAATTATGAATAAAACAAGTTACAACAGTTAGAGACTCAGTATTTGGTAATGTAATAATAAATTTATTTTTCTTTCTTTCTTACTGATGAATTTCTTTATTACCGTCAGTTTTTTTAATCATAGATTTTTCATTGTATACTATAGAAACACTTAAAGAGAATTATAAAATTAAATAAAATTGAGAGTTACAACGGAATAAATAACAATTCTACTAAAAATAACTACCTCTTAGCCTGTGAACGCGTCTCATAGTAGTGAGTTCGTTAAAAATTACAATAGATTTATCATTTTGTCTGAAAGAGCACAACGAAGTTGAAAACACAACTAACTTTGCGAACTAAATTAGGTATTTCCTTCGTATTATTAAAGCACCCCACGCTTTTGTCCATTATTTTCTACTTTTTAGTTTGGTTTTCTATGGAAGCGTGTTTTTTAGTTTTTTTTTAAACTATTATTTATTTTCTATTTTTTAGGGTGTTTCGAATTTTGAGACGTATGTCAGCGTAGTTTATGACGCATGTCAGCGTAGTTTTAGAAGACACTTTTTTGCTGTCCTGGTAACCCTGGCAGGGATAATGGCACAAATTTATGAAATTATTGCATTGTCATCGAACTTTGACAGGTGTGCAAAGTTTGAATGAAATCTGGTCGTTTAAAGTGGGTCAAAATCGCGCTATAAGGAGTCGGTTACAAACAAACAAACATACTAATATACAAACTTACAAGTGAAGCTAATATAAAGCGTGTAAAAATTAACTCATCGGTGCGCCTTTAACTAGTCGCTAATATATTAGTTTGCCTTTAAAGAAAGTTTGGATTCTGCTTAAGCTCTAAGCGAATTAAAAAACAAATCTTGGAAAGAAGAGAGAAGGATTTTATAAAAGCGTACCGATAGAGTTACGTGGATAGATAACGTAGAGTTATGATTTTATGAAGCTGGTGAAAGGGAAGACGTAGTGTGTGGTTATTTCTAGTGAAAACATTATGAACATTGTTTTTAGTGTTTATTTTGCCAAATAATAAGATGTTGGCGAAGATGTATCGTGATGCCACCTGCATCATGGGCTGTACAACATACCGTAGTTCAATTTGATGTGCAGAAATGAAGTTTAATATGTAAGCACGGGTAAACGATATCGTTTTTCTGAGCTTCAATAATAAACATTTTCTAAGCTAAAATAGTTTATTCTTTATTGCGCTAATGTAAATATTTACATTAGCGCAATAAAGAATAAACTACTTTCCACCACGAATAAATAATAGGTCTTTACCTATGAAATTGCCGTTTTGTATGAAAAAAAATTAAACGATTTTTTTTCGTATAGGGCATTGTTTAGGTGCTGAACCAGGATCCAACCAACTTGCTGAGCGCTTGCGGTTATCAAACAGAATCCATTTTTCATCGCAGGTAACAATGCGGTTCAAAATTCCTTCATTTGTGTGTCTGTTGAGCAGTGCAAGGCACGTCTCGCCGCGTACTTCGCGCTGGCGATCATTGAGTTCGTGGTGCACCCATTTGTAAAGCTTTTTTACCTTGTCAATTTGACGCAAGTGGACCAATATTGTTTTGACGCTAACGTCGAAAGCTGTTGCTAATTCAGCCGTAGATTGTGTATCATCAGCTTCCACAATCGCCTTTAATTCGTCAATGTCGACCAAAGTCTTCGGACGAGTGACCGACCGCGAGGTTCATTTTTCAGGTCGAAATTTCCGGAACGGAAGCGAGCAAACCAATAACAGGTGGTGCGTTGGTTTGTAGTGTTAGCTCCGTAAATGTCGTTGATGTTGCGTGCCGCTTGTGCCGCGTTGCTGCCACGACGGTACTCATATTCCATAATTACTCGAATTTTTAAAATATCCATGATGACGAAAAAGATTGAAATGCGATGAAAATGTAACACTAATCAATAAACAAATGACTACTTTTGGAAAAAGAATTCCATGTTTATAAAATAAAATTAATTTCTAAAAAATTAGAATTCTTAGACAAACAAAAATTATTTTGATTTGAAATGGCCAGTACTGCAGAACGGCAATTTCATAGGTTTTATTACGATGACTTTGACAACTAATCAATTGTAACGACCCTCTAGGGCAGCAATTAAATTTAACGCCAGATGAAAACATTTAACCGCGGATTAGCGCATGGTGAAAAGCTCGCTACTCTTAATGTCCGGTTAAAATAGTGAAACTGAGCCTAAGTCGAACAAACTAACATATTATTTACCTACCAAATTTCGGTGACTGGTCAAACATCGATACGCTTTAGCTTAGACCGTCAAAGTTGGTCTCCCCTAGGATTAGGCATAAAAGTTAGTCAAAGGCCTAAACCGCAATTGATTTGGAATTTGTCACAGACCTTGTTAAACTTGAGGTTTTACTAGCTAAACTAGCTGCTCCGGAGCTACGATGTTTGCCTATATATTATATAACATAATTATGTATTAAAAATTTTGTTTTTACAATTTTCAGTTTGTATCTGTTATAATATGACGTTCTTACTCTTTTCGTTGTTAATATTGGCTTTAGGTTTTACATACAGTTTGTTAAAAAAAATCTTACGTTCAATTGTACTTTCTTATTGGAACATTGACACACTCTCCTGAAACGTTACTGTGACTCAACAGTACTGCGGTTCGTGAAGAGTGCTCTTGGGCCCGGGATTCTTTGGGTTCTACGTTTCGTGGCCGAGGGGAAAATCGGAGTCAGCAAGATTCCGTTGATTTCTGAAGCACTCTCAGCTTACTTGTTCACAGTTCAACCGGATGAACTTGCACGTAATAAAATTAACGGGAATAATCTGATAAAGTCACATTGTATGTCTATCCATAGGTACTATCCGACTATATATAATATACCAGCTGGCATTTTTAACCGTTTGTACAGAAATGTCGTGTAAGTAGAATAAAACCCTCATACGCCAATATTTGCTTGGTACCATTAATTTCACAAAACTTCCAAATATATATCTAAATAGGATATATAAAAGGCAAATCTGACTGACTCATATATTAACGCACAACCGAAACTACTGAACGAATTTCGCTGAAATTTGACATACAGATAGTTGTAATGACGTAAGCATCAGCATCAGAATTTTTGAAAATTCGCCCCCTAAGTGGGTGAAAAAGGGGTTAAAATTTTGTATGGAAGTCCCTCATTTTTAGAGTTAGAAGCCTAAAACTTTGTTTCTAGATTAACAATTAGAAATAAACAATTATGTATCCTTGGGTTTTTGAAAATTCAACCCCTAAGGGGGTGAAAAATTGCTTGAAAGTTTGTATGGGGAAACAAGATTAGTTAAACTATTTTATTCGAAACTTCACAGGAGTACTCCCATCAATAAATGAGTAAACAAGTGTTTCAGGCTCTTTCAGAATTCAACCCCTAAAAGGTGGAAAACGGGTGACCAATTCTGAAAATCAATATGGGTATCGTTTTTATGATTTATCGGGTCGCTGATTACGAAAAAAACAACTATTTCACAAAAACATAAAACAAAATAGTTATAATTGGATATGCGCAAGGGGAAACTGTATTTGTACCAAGAATTCTCTGGATACCGAATAATATTCCCTTTGAATTCAAACGAATACAGTTTCCCCTCAAAGTCTGCTTTGCAATGACCATAAACAAATCATAAGGGCAGACATTAAAATTTGCGGGTACAGACTTGAGAGAAAACCATTTTTCACACGGGCAATTCTATGTGGTTTGCCCCCGCGTTAGCTCGCCCAGTAGTCTAATAATTATGGCTCACAGTAATAGACAAGCAAAAAATGTGGTGTATAAAGAAGTTTTGTAGTTTACTAGCTTTTGGCTGCGACTTGGTCCGTGCAAAAACAAAAAAAAAAACCGAAATCCACGCGGACAAAGTCGCGGGCAAAAGCTAGTCCTTTATAAAATAAAAAAAAATACTTATATAGAAAATAATTATAAGAATACATCCTACGGTTCTCGCGTTAAAGTAATGATAGTCAAAATAGGAGATAATAAAACGGTGTAGTCTGTGACAGCGCGTGAATGGAACATGATGCACATATTTGTTTGTATACGTAAACGTCACCTTGTTGTACGTAGTTGTAGTAGACAAATAATACATCTCTGAGCGTCCGTGCTACGAAACCGTAAATCAATAAATTACATATCGTGTGGTCAGTAAAGGTTTTGATAGAAATGTAATTAAACCAGTCGATGACAAATTCTTAAAACAAAAATTGACTGAACAAATACATTCATCTAATTTCGAAAAATTTAACTTGATTTTTTTTTTATACTAGCCTGCACTGTCCCACTCCTGGGCAAAGGCCTCCCTCCACTTCTTCCAATTATCGCGAAGCCACGCGTCCTGCTGCCAGTTTTGATGGAACCTGTCCAGGTCGTCCCGCCATCTCTTACGTGGTCTGCCGCGACCCCGCCTCACTGTCTCAGGACACCAGTTCTGTGCTACTTGGGCCCACAGTTTGGCTGGCATGCGGCAAACATGTCCTGCCCAGTCCCATTTAAGTTGGGCAGCCTTTTGAGCCACGTCAGCTATCTTTGTTTTGGAGCGCAGTATTGTGTTTCGGACGCGATCCGTTAATTTAACGCCAAGTATACTGCGCTCCATTGCTCTTTGGCAGTGTGTCATAAAAAATGAATAATTAAGATAATGTAAAACTACTGAAATAACTGTTACGTAGTGGTCTGAGTGTAAAAAAATATGAAAAGAATTGTTAAATCGAGGAGGTACTTGCCGGATGCTCTTCCTTGGGTCTCGCTGGAAATATTCCAGGATGACGTCTTCGACATGTATGGATAAGGATGGTCGGCCTCTACCTCAGGCATGGCCAGGAAGCTGGAACTACCGCTGATAAGTGTGGGGTCAAGTTTGTTCTGGGGATCTGGATAGTAGGGATTCTAGTTGTTCCTTCTCGGTGTAAATACAACTCGCACTATTTAAATTTTCAGCGGTACGATATTATATCTTATTATGGCAAGGTAATCTCCACGGTGGAGTGTTCGTACGTCATGAACTCGTTATGAAAATAATCACTGGGTGACCGAAGTACACGAGGAAAAGTAAGACACAGCGGTCGACGTCACACTTTGACTAATCGCAGATGACTGGAGGGCTCGAGGGATGCGCTATACTACCGGTTGGTCGGGTGCGCATGCAGTGACACGTGAGCGGTGCGCTTGCAAAAGGATATGATTGAAAGAAAGAAGCCGACGATAGCGGGTCTCGTTACTTATCGGCTGGCCTTAATCAAAAGATTGTATGTCGCTACGAATTCATTGTTATGGCAATAAGTTCAGTTTTTATACTACACTCGAGAGCAATGAATCCGTGTCACTAAAGAATCCTAAAAATCTCGGAAACTAAAAATGCTAGGTTAATGCAATAAATTGTATTTAATAGACAATGTAATACTCTATACAATGTAATACTATATACTAGTTTTAATACCTTCATTTAAGATGAAGGTATTAAAACTTCTTAGTTATTGTAAAGTTATATCATAAAAAAATCAAATTTGAAAAAGGGCCACTTTCGAAGATGGAACTACGAAATTACAGCATTTGGTTTTGCTTTTGTTTGTAATCTGTCATTTATGTGGGTACATAAACCATGTTGATAGTGCTCTATATTCATTATTCAAGCTGAAATTATGTCGCTTACGCCTGAAGAATGCACCAGAATACTTACAATGCTGGAAACCGGCCGGAGTCAGCGCGATACAGCCTGGACTGTCGGTGTGTCGCTGTCAACAGTACAAAGAGTTCTCCGACGTTACGAAGAAACTGGTTCTAACCTACGCAGACCAGGAACGGGCAGAACCAGGTGTACCACAGCACGAGAAGACCGATACTTGGTGAACACCATGCTTCGAAATCGCTTTCTCACAGGAACTGAACTCACAAATCAGTTTCGACGCCTCGGAGGAAGTAACCCAAGTGCATGGACAGTAAGACGTCGGCTTGCTGAATCTAACTTAAAACCCCTTAGACCTGCAAACGGCCCTAAACTGGAGCGTGGGCATCGTATTTCAAGACTAAGATATGCCCAGAGCCACGTAAATTGGAGTATTGAAGATTGGTCAAAAGTTATGTTCTCCGACGAATCAAAATTTATGCTCTACAAGCACGATGGAAGACACAGAGTGTATCGAAGACCAGGGGAAAGATTCAAGCAAGCATGCATCGAAGAAAAAGTAGCCTACGGTGGTGGGTCTGTACTTGTGTGGGCCGGAATTTCTTCTGAAAGTCGCACAGAGCTGGTGATCATAGAAAACGGCTCTTTAACTAGCGTAAGATATGTGGAAGAAATCCTCAATGATCACGTTGGTCCATTTATGGTCAATTTAGGTGAGGATGCTATATTTATGCATGACAATGCCCGACCTCATACAGGTAGGATTGTGAATGACTACCTTCAAGAGATGAACATTACTCGTATGGAGTGGCCAGCGCGCAGCCCGGATATCAACCCGATCGAGCATGCTTGGGACGAGCTAGGCAGATGCGTAAAACAACGAAACCCTCCCCCAATCACGCTTCGTGAGCTCAAAATTGCTCTCACAGAGGAATGGGAGAATATTCCCCAAAATCGTATAAGGAACTTGGTGTACAGCATGCCAAACCGCGTAAACGCAGTAATGGAAGCACGAGGAGGCAATACGAAGTATTAAAATTCAAGAAAATCGTAATAAAGTTCAAAAATTTCATGTTTCCTATTTTTGTTTTAAGGAGAGATCAGCAGTTTTTTTCTTTATGTAATTTTGTGTTAATAAAATGTATGGTGACTCATATTTTTTTTACTTTCATTTAAGGAGTTATTACATTGTCTATTAAATACAATTTATTGCATTAATCTATCATTTTTAGTTTCCGAGATTTTTAACATTCTTTAAGTGACCCGGATTCATTGCTCTCGAGTGTATTTGTTCATTGATTTGTTTTATTTTAATTTTTTATCTTTTGGGCCAATATAATCTTCAAATTACGGCACAGCCTGAAGATATAAAAAAAAAATATATAAAAAAAATATCTTTGGACAACCAACACATCGTTGTCTGATCCCAAACTAGGCAGAGCCTGTACTATGGTAACCAGACAACTGATAAACATACTATACAGTTATTAAACTCTTTATTTTATTAATATTTAACCTTAGAATAACTATCGGACTGAAAATCTCATCTATGAATAAGCTAACTACAGGAAAGTGAAGCATATGTATATACAAAATAATGTTAGAAGAAGACGGACTTTTTCATTTTTACTTGTGATTTTTAAATTTCATGCTTTTAAAATTGATTGAAATAGTAGAAAGGAAGCCGTCCCCAACATAGTTAAGAAAAGGCTAAGTAGAAGATGAATGGAAAGCAAAAATTAAATCCTACACGTCCAAGTGTTCGACTTTCATTCATATATTTTTTTTTTATTATGGCTTCTTCCTCAATTGCCATGTCGTCAATACTATCAAAAATATCCATTTATAATTAAGACATTTATAAAGTACAACCCAAACCTCAAATTTAGTAACTTCAACGTCGTTTATTAATGGAATAAGTGGGTTATCTGGCCGTCAAAGAGTCACATAGATTTGTTCCTCAGAATTGTGAATTATTCGACGAATTAAAGCCTATTTGACGATTAAACAACAGATTTTGTTGCTAAATATCGAATAAACCCTGTCTCTGTTAATTGAAGGATTGAAAAATCGGCCCTTAGTATAAAAAGTTTAGGTACTTCAAATAGTAATTGTATTCGTTGATTTGTTATGATGATGATGATAACTAACTAAGGATATTATTTGTTGATGATGTTGATGATGATCTTGACACTGTCCGGCAATATTGTGTAATGTAGTGGTTTATTTCAGTTTTTTTGGTTAACATACTCAATTTAACTTTGTATCTTAAACTTAAATTAACTTTATTTAATTAATTAGCTGCAACTGCTTTGTTATTGTGTCTTCACTGTGCCTTGATTTATTTAATTTTCCATCTGTGAAACGTGGTGCATTTTTCAGTAACCCCGTAGCTTCTGGTCCTGGTGCGAGCCATGGTATGGAGCGAGAGGGCATGGGAAGCCGTCACCTCCTTCTGCGAAGAAGTAATGCTGGCGAAGGAGGAGGCGGGGCGCGTGAGGGAGTGGCAGTCTCTGCGCCCTCACGTCCCTAACCGCCGCAGGAGGAGACGCCCCGGGCGTCGGGAGTCGATAGCGGACTCCCGGCCACCGTAGGCGCGAGCTTGCGGGTGGCGAGCAATGGGTAGCTCGCCGCCCGGTAAGGACCAGGCTCGGGTCGACGGCGCGTAGTGTTCCACGCGCGCGTCAAAGAGATGTCAGCAGAACTGAAGGGGTCTGCCAAGACCGATGCCTGCCAGGGTTGCGAGATTGTTCGAAAGAGACACCGTGACCCTGGCACATGGGCAACTGAGGGAACATGGGTGGGTTTTAGTCAGTAAAAGTCCGACACACCTTCCCGCTCCACCCAAGAGCGGGAGACGTCATTTGATGATTTCCCATCCAAAAAAAAACCCTTACCTTTTACTATCTATCTACATGTAATTTTCACTGTACAATTGTATGCCCGTACAGTTGAATAAAAAAGAAAAAACGCGTTCTGCTCATCGAAACAAGCAGATTGCTTTTCTGTGCCTCTGTCAGTTACGCTCAGATCAGGGCCACGTCCCAAGAGGACAAAAAGAGCGCATTCTACTGCTACGGGGTATTCAAAGGTTATCAGTCAATGTCTATTAATGCTCTTCGCGTTCAGTACAGCAAACTGGATTTCCCTATATTCACTTTTAGTTATAGGGTATTGTAACTAATAGTAACATAGTTTTTAAGTAAATCATTACTTAAGTTTCGATATTAGTAGTTTTCCTGGATACTTTAAACGTTTTATTATTATATGCGTATATTATTATTTCGTATGGAATTAACGTAAATAGATTCCAAAGCTAGTCTTAAAACGGCACTTTTTGTATTTCGAAGATGACCGGTACATAGTGTAAGGAGTCGTAGAAAGAAAGAAAGAAAATGCGTTTATTTGCGGCAAACATGATGACAGATGAAAATGGAAATGAAAGACCAGAAACATACGACAACGTATGTATATGCAAACTGTTGCTTCTCAGTTTTCACATGCAAATTCTATGGAAACGTGTACATTCGTTAGGTAGGTATAAAAAGCCGAGAGGTAGAAGACTCCTTTGAACGCTTTGAATAGTGCCAGAGCGAAATCGTCGCGGAATTTAACTTTCATTGGTTTTTTGCCAGAAGCAAAAAAGCCCGGCTTGTGCCAATAAAAGGTATCCTGAAAGAACGCAGCGAACAAGTTTCCAATAAACCCAAAATAAAAAATAAACATGTACTCTAGATGTTCTGAGTACCTGACTATATGGGTAAGATCGAAGGGAAATTTGTTTATGTATCAGTAACTTATTGTGTTGGAATTTGAAGGATTGTGTTTTCAGGCTTAGCATTGGTGGTGGGACATCATTCCCACACATAATGGCTGCGAAACACCCACCACTGACTGTGGACATACCATGGAGTGGAATCTATACTTTAAGCGGTTTTCTTTCTAAATAGTTTTTCATAGAGATATTGTTGATTTACAGTTGTGACGATACCAAACAACACGTTGGCTAAGTAATGCGTTAATCTGGCAGCGATCTTGATTAATTTGAGTTCATTAATGTACATGTAGAGTAACATGACGTCTTTGCGGGACGTCAGCACGGAATTAACACAGGCATTCTGGATACCTTTGATTACACGCTCCGTTTGTGTAGCACTGTGTTTGTGAAGGCAGGCATGGCCCGTCTACTGCCATTGTACTTTGACTGGGATAGGATGAGACTGATAACAAGTTGTTTCTGATTATGCATTTTGAATTCCATACTAGACCTAGCCTCTTGCGGCTAAGTTACAACAGCCGCACGGGTTGATCGTTCAGGTTAAGTTACGCTTGCCGCGGTTTGTCAGTGGATGGGTGACCATCTTTACATATCAAGACTCTTCCGTGCCCCGGAAAGCACGTTAAGCCGTTGGTCCCGGCTGTCGTTCGTAGATCTTAGACAGTCGTTACGGGTCGTCAGAAGCCCGAAAGTCTGACAACCAGTCTTACCAAGGGGTATCGTATTACCCAGTAACTGGGTTGTGGAGGTCAGATAGGCAGTTGCTCCATGTAAAATACTGGTACTCAGCTGCATCCGGTTAGACTGGAAGCCAACCCCAACATAGTTGGGAAAAGGCTAGGCAGATGATGACCTAGTCTATAAAAACTATTTTGGAGAAAGTTGGTGACATTAACCTCAAAGCTCAGCTTTGGATAATACGCGCATAATCGATCGTGTCGATTTTGTTGTAGATCGAACTAAACTATCTCTAAAATCTATTACTTTTGGCTATGAGAATTGTAATGCTATTCTGCAAGAAAAAATCTCCTCCTATATATCCTATTCCTATTCTCGATATCATAGTAGGTACGAAATATGTAGGGTGTCCACAGTTTACTGACTTAAGGTCGGATAAAATTAAAAAAAATATATTGAAAAATAGTTGAAATGTGTTCTACTACTGATACTGAAACACCAAACAAATTTGCGCACTGGTTAAAAAAATATCCTCCATACGTCATACTTGCTTGTAGAAATCGTTGTAACAACGACAAACACCGTTGACGTTAGATTCCTTAAAAGTGGAAGTAGCCCAGTGTGAAGTGGAAGTAGGTCAGTTAAGTCAACGTGTGGCTTCAGAAGTTGAGAATTAAAACTAGCGTAACTAAATCGAGACACGGAACATTCATACTCTGGAAGGGCAACTGTCCACCTGTGCGGATGGAAGACAAACCGTTATCAAACAGTAACACCATGAAATCCTCGGTATACATCTGGGTAGAAAACTTATCTGGGCTAACCACCTTGAAGAAAACAGAAGCTACCTTACAATTCAGAGATATATCTTTGTTACTAGGGCGTCGATCTCGGCTGTCCCTCAGTAGAATACTACTTGCCTACAAGGCTATTTTAAAGCCAGTCTGTACCCATGTCCATTATTGATATCTTTCAAAATTTTTAAAACATTGCTCTTAAAACTATTTCAAGTACACAATGGTTCGCGAGAAACGCGTAAATACATGTATACCTGGAGATACCGACCGTCAAGGAGGAAACCTGTAAAATGAGCAAGAGATACAATGAATGACTCAATAAACTGACAACAGAATTGGTTAAGAACTTAATAGCTCGACAGGAAGATATAACTCGCATAAAAAGATGGCAACTACTAGACACTGACCAGAGAAAGTAACTATTTAGTCTCTACCCACTCATACCGTGCCGTTTTATCGATTCCCAATGCAAATGAATGCCGGCTAAAAGCCGATTACAGATTTTTAAGGAGAGGAAAACAAAATGTTTCAAAACGCTTCTTTAGCCAAAAATAAACAAGTAGTTAGGTTATCTATAACAGCTCCACCAGGATAATTCTTTCCGAGACCTTTTTAGCCCGTAAAAGTTAAAGAGATCGAGCCCCAAACATTATAAACTCTTTGCTAACCTAAACTGACTTCTACTAGAAAATAACACCATATCGTAATTATTCACGAGTTATCGAGGTCGAAAATGCCGTTTTGTATGAAAAAAATTAAACGAATTTTTTTCATCTATTTTTTATTTGTATTAATCGAAATAATCACCCATGCAATCAATGTATCTTTGCCAACGCAGTGGCAGTTTATTGATGCTCTTCTTAAAAAAATCAGCTGGACGGGAGGCAACAAATTCTTCAAAGGCATTTTGTACTGCCTGGATCCTGTCCAACCAACTTGCTGAGCGCTTGCGGTTATCAAACAGAATCCATTTTTCATCACAGGTAACAATGCGGTTCAAAATTCCTTCATTTGTGTGTCTGTTGAGCAGTGCAAGGCAAGTCTCGACGCGTACTTCGTGCTGGCGATCATTGAGTTCGTGGGGTACCCATTTGTCAAGCTTTTTTACCTTGCCAATTTGACGCAAATGGACCAATATTGTTTTGACGCTAACGTCGAAAGCTGCTGCTAATTCAGCCGTAGATTGTGTATCATCAGCTTCTACAATCGCCTTTAATTCGTCATTGTCGATCAAAGTCTTCGGACGACCGCGAGGTTCATTTTTCAGGTTGAAATTTCCAGAACGGAAGCGAGCAAACCAATAAAAGGTGGTGCGTTGGTTTGTAGTGTTAGCTCCGTAAACGTCGTTGATGTTGCGTGCCGCTTGTGCCGCGTTGCTGCCACGACGGTACTCATATTCCATAATTACTCGAATTTTTAAATTATCCATGATGACGAAAAAGATTGAAATGTGATGAAAATGTAACACTAATCAATAAACAAATGACTACTTTTGGGAAAAGAATTCCATGTTTTTAAAATAAAATTAATTTGAAATTAGAATTCTTAGACAAACAAAAATTATTTTGATTTGATATGGCCAGTACTGCAGAACGGCAATTTCATAGGTAAAGACCTTATATTATAAATGCGAATGTTTGTGAGTATGGATGTATGGATGGCTATTTGTCACTCCGTCACGCAAAAACGACTGAACAGATTTGGATGAAATTCAGCACGCAGATAGTTTATAACCTGGACTAATATTATAAATGCGATAGTTTTAGAGTATAGATGTATGGATGGATGTTTGTCACTCTTTTACGCAAAAACTACCCCTCCCCCTACTCTTCCTCTCTCTCCCTCTCTCTCTCTCTCTCCCTCCCTCTCTCTATCTCCCTGTCTCTCTTTCTACCTCTCTCTCTCTCCCTCTCTCTTTCACCCTCTCTCTATCTCTCTCTCCCCCTCTCTCCCCTCTCTGCCACTCTCCCTCTCTCTCCCTCTATCTCTCCCTCTCTCTCTCACACTCCGTCTCTCTCTCTCTCCCTCCCTCTCTCTCTCTCTCCGTTCCAAAAACTTCGTTCCAAAACAAAATATATACAGTCGAATTGAGAAACCTCCTTCTTTTTAGTCGGTGAAAAAGTGTCGTTACAACTGTTTCTCTTAATTCCGTCTAGCCCCCTTTCGCAACGCGCCATAAGGAACTTCGTTCCAAAAACCAGACGTCGTTCCCTCCGCGAAAATCAGGTTGTCAAATAAATAAAATAGAAACATTGAAATCACATCACAACAATTCGCGGTGCGTGTGGCGGCATTTATCAAAGGGGTCTCAGGCGACCCGTGCGGGACACTGTGGACAGTGTGTAATCTCGTCAACAAAATAATTTGAACCTTACGCATATCAAGTAAGGTTATATTTCGTGTTTTATTAGTTACTTTTGCGTTTGTTCACGTGATCGCACGGAAAGCACTGATATTTAGTTATGGGCAGTGGATAAATACTCGGAGGATAAATACTCGAGTTTTTATCCGAAACGGATAAATACTCGTTTTTACTCATTTTTATCGGATAAATACTCATAATGATGGATAAATATCTTTTTTGCGCATCGGATGATTATTTTAAAATGTTAATGACTTTTATTGTTATTTAGGCTTTTCAAAATACTACGTCATTACATTATTTAGTTCTAATGTCAATTGTCAGAGCTGTAATTGTATCAGAAGTCCAAATGTCTCTAATAGAGAGATACAAATTTAGAATCTTTCTTTGTTGAGAGTGTACTCTAATAGCCACATAATAGATTATCTCTGTGAAGAGCTTCTAAAAGTCAAGAAAAATGCAGCGAAGACAAGTTTGTTGTTGTTGTTGTTTGCCAACGCTATAAACACGCAAAGGGCTTTTCAATTAGTTAAAAGTGTTGAGCCTTTAAACTGCGCAGCACACACTAGTAATTTACTGGCTCACGGTGCACTGTAATGCGGTAGTTTCAAAAATGTATGCAGATATGATCAAATCTTTAATAAAAAACAATTGGTTGTCTGTAAAGTCGGTAAACGGACGATAATTTTACGTGATAATGTCTGAGTCTCTTTTACTCAGATGTATTGGCCGATGGAGTGGAAGAGAGATAGATTTCACAAGTCGAACGCTAAGGCCGATCGTGCCTCTCTATCGCTTGTTTCGCGCTCTCGCTTACACGCTCGGTTCAGGCGAAACGTGACAATGAGTCATGCTTTTCCGTGCATGCAACCAGCGTTCATCGATTTATAAGACAGTCAAAAAATCACAAGAACTAAACCCAAAAACCACGATCGAAGCTACAATAAATCGTAAAACAAAAGGTAATGGGAGAAAAGTTAAACCTACCATGGTACACAAAATAGGGCAGCTATCTACGATCACTAAGGAGTATGAAAAATAGAAAATCCGCTCTCTCAGCGTACGCAAAAGAAAAATATATCGTCAAGTCAAATGCTACAAGCAGCTTTGCTTGACGATAACTTTTGGGATTAGGTATATCAATGCATATCTGTTTTTGAACCCATAACAGAACCTGTCTTTCAACAAGAGTCCAACAAATGCAATGCACTTCTAATGTTTATAATATTAAAGTATATGAAATCAACACAAAATGGGTTATATTTACAGACAGATACTGATAATGAGTCATTGGATTTGAGAAAATCTAAAATTAGGTTTCAGTAAATTTTACCACTGTGTAGATTGCCTGGAAGATACGGTGGAGCATAGAGTGGAGGTTTGCCCTGCTTGGGCGGAGCAACTCCGTATCCTCGTAGAGGCGATTGGCGGCGGCGATCTCTCGCATCCGGCCCTGGTGCAGGCCATGGTATAGAGCGAGAGGGCATAAGAAGCTGTGACCTCCTTCTGCGAAGAAGTAAGGCTCGCGAAGGAGGAGGTGGAGCGCGTTAGGGAGAGTCAGTCTGTGCGCCTTCATGTCCCTAGCCACCGTAGGAGGAGACGCGCCGGGCGTCGGGAGTTCATTGTGGACTCTTGGCCACGGTGCCCACGGGCTCGCGGGCGGCGAGCCACCCATTGCTCGCTACGGTAAAGAACAGGCCCGTGTCGATGGCGCATTGTGTTCCACGCGCGCCTCAAAGAGATGTATTTACATATTGAAGGGGTCCGCGATGACATATGCCTGCCAGGGTTGCGGATCTGTTTAAAAAAGGTACCCTGGCACAGGCAACTAAAGGAACACAGGTGGGATATAGTCAGTAAAAGTCTGACATGCCTTTCATATTGGCGATAGCAGTGGTGGCCCGGTGGTATCAGCCCCGACTTACAACTTGTAGGTCGTGGGTTCGCACTTAGGCAGGCGCTTTACTTGTGGTAAATAATTACATCACCACTGGTTTCAAAACTGCACATTGCTCGCTGAATCCATACCCTACAATATCGACAACCTCGCGAGTCAAGTCAAGTTATTTGATTTGTTTATCTTTCTCGACTTTCACGAGGTATTTTTTTTTTATTTTTACAATGATTTAAGCGTTACTTAAATAGTTTCTGCCTATCCCACTGGGAGAGAGGCATGAGTTCATGTGTGTTCATGTTGTTGTGTTGTGTATGTATGTGAAAAACCAATGTACAAATGTATAATTTTATCTAATTTTGACAGTGATTAACTAAGTGTATTCATAATTGAATGAAATTATTGTCAATATCGGCGTTTTGTAATTGTTAAAATGATTAATAAGGTACGATACCAATCTGCATTGTCTATTTTTCATTAATTTTAATCCTTTTGTTAGTAAAATGACAAAACTTACGTTACGAAAACATAAAATAGTATTTATCCGCTGTTTTGGATAAATACTCAGTAAAAACGGATATTTATCGAATATTTATCCATTTTGAGTATTTATCCTGCTAAAGTCCCAACATATAGATCCGCCGTCTAAGAGCGCCAACGTGCGACTAACGGACTGAAATTTGCAAGGAAAGTGGTTGATCTCCCGATTTTGGTAGGTATTTAAACATAGTAATTATTGTAATGATTTTATCAGGTCAAACTCAGGGCCCATACCTAAACAATCTTATTACCTTTTCATTCACATAAGAAATAATAAAAAAATGTTTGGTTTGTAGCTATAAAATTGGTTAAAAATTACGAGAAGAGGTATCTTTGGGTTTTTTTTCTATCAAGCAAAGTTAATTTAATCGTGTTTCTAAAAATTGCTGCACATCCGTCAGATCCTTAAATACGACATATATTTGTTTTCACAATTTTAAAACACAATTTTCCATGTTTTCCCATTGATTCAAAAACTAGTGAGTGCGGTCTCTGTTGGAACATAGCGCTAACTTTGTATTTCTAAGAAAGTAGTTCATAATGAATATATAGGTTTCACTACAAAAAATGCAGGTACGACAATAAATTTCAATTTTGAGCTTGAAATATTAAAATCGAAAGTAAAATTTTACCAAGATAATGACGACACCAATACTAATCGGTAGGCGACTGCGATGTCGTGCTTGGCACATATGTAATGGATACTGAGATAGATCCTCAGGTGTAAAGATCATAAACTTCTACTGCTGCGGAGTTTTTCGCAGTTAGTCACCTACCCCTTTAGATATTAAGCAGCTTTTCTGTAGGTTACTGTTTAAACTGCCACGTAATAATAGTTAGGAAAAGACGAATGAGTATGTGTGATAGCGTTTCATTATAACTAGTGCTCACCCATAGGTCGAAATTCGACAATAATTAATCTATTCTATCTATATCTATGCTTATAATAAAACTGTAGAGAGATCAATTCTGTACATTGAATATACATTCAAAATTAATATTGGAGGATGAATGGTGATCGATACTGATGCCAAAAATGCAATCAGTAAATTTTTTGTCTGTCTGTCTGTCTGTCTGTATGTGCACGCATGGGTCAAAAACTACTGAAGGGATTTTAACCAAACTTGGTACGATTGTAGTCCATACTCCTGGGCAGGTTATAGGCTATATAACATAACGCTTAGACACAGAAGCTGAGCAGTGACGATACCCGCGGGATATTTTCCGACCTCCACGTGGGCGAAGCCGCTGGCAAAAGCTAGTTAAGAATAAAACAACATTGCTAAACTTTAATTGTGCCAAACTTCGTACGCCGCGCTATTTTCGTGAAAAGAGGTACAACATTTTTGTTTCAGGTATTAATATATAGATATTTAGGTTAACGCGGCATGAGACGATCCAACATGGTAAACTACGCTTGACGCTGTCGGTGTGTCGATGGGTGACCATCCATTTGCCTTGGAAATCACCATGCACAAGTACGTACGTACATATTTTATATCGACATGTAATTTTGATCTGTGTTGCATTCATAGTAGGAGTGTCTTATAATTATGATAGTTTTTTTTTATAATTATGTCCAATATAAATTGGTACACCAATGACAAAACGTTTTCTTTTTATGAAATATTTCTCTCCATTTCCATAAATGTTCCTCAGACGCTTTATGTGGTTTTAACCGTAACGTACAGACGCCACCAGGTCAAGCTACCCGTAACTGTCAATTTTTCCCAATGAACCTTGAACCTAATGCTCTAGGAATAAAGTCGAAAATCTATCAAAGAAATCTGACAGATTGTAGTAGCTTGATGTGTTGGCGTCTGTACCTACTATTCCAAGACTATTTTTTTTTTTACGATCTTTATAACTAAAGACTTTATTTATTATTTGCTACGTTTTAATGAGTTTTAAGAAACAGACAGTTTCTAATTAAATAGTAGAAAAACAGTTACTATCAGTTTTGTAAAAACAAAATCAATTTTTGCTCTTCTGAAGAACTGAGTTTTTATTGTATAAATTGATACCCGTTAGTAACCTTACGTTTAATATAAGAAGCTGGTGATAAGCGATATTTACCAAGCCACGACTATAAATACAATGTGGGGGAGAGGTGGCATCAACATTTTGAACAAGAGTGAGAGGTATTAGAACTTGTTATATTATTTCACATACTGTGATCATCAGCCCCAGCGGCAGACGTGTGCGCATAATATAGCACACCTTTTTTTAAAAACATTTTTGAAACGCTGTAAATTTACAACGCAGCGCCCCCATGGTGGCAGACGAGGTCCTTGATGTTTCTTAGGGTATAATTATCACTATTAATAACGGCTGCCTTGTGTGCTGATCATATCGAAATTTTGCTCGCCACCTCCCTAACTATATGAGGTAATTGCTAACTCTTTCCGCAGGGCCTCTGACTGGGGTCTCAGCCCACTAGGTTCTTTTTACACCCGAGACACCACCTGCTGGCAGTTATAATTGTTTTCGTAGGAATGCCTACACACACTCCGTGGTATTGAACCATTTTACTTCACCTAGCGCCTGTTTCTGTCTAAAAGAAGTCAACCCACATGACCCGCAGGTTAACAAAAATGATGGTAACCGAGACAAGCTTGTGATAAATGGCTCTAGGATTTATTTATTTATTTATCTAAGTCAACAAACAGTAGTGTAATAATAACTAGACATAAGTTGGAACTTAATAATAGAGGTAACAAATACACTACTCACAACGTTATCCACATATTAGTGAACGAAGCGATATGGATAGTTTAATCGATAGCTTCGAGATAGGTAGATAGCCCAACAAACAAAAATTGCTCTTGTAGTGGCTTATATGGCCAAAAATACTATTCTTATAGGAGCCGCATTATCGCTAATAAGGGTGCGTTTGGGCACAAATTATAAGGACAATAACCTTATACCTCCCTTTTAGTTGCTTTATTGCCCGTTTTTTTCCTTATACGTGTTATATTATGACACGGAAGAAAGCCATTACACTTGGAAGAATCATATAGAAAGCGTTAATATGGGCGATCACCCTTATACGTGTTTTATTATGGTCCGATACAAGGGAGTTAAACTCATTACAGCAAATCAAAGGCTCTTAAAAAGCCATAGACCCTTATAGCCGTCTGTTAATGATTCTGCAATAAGTCTTTTTCTTAGTGATTTATATTTTCAACAGTTTCGCGAATAAAGAGAAACGGCAACCATTTTAATTTAAAGTGAACGGTAAGTTATTATTTTATGTAGTTTATGTACCTGATTTATTTGCTCGTTTATAGTGAAAAGTGTATGGGAATTTAAATGCATGATAAAATGTGGTACGCTGTGTGTTGTAGTATCAACCCGCCCTTGAATTTTAGCTGTTTTCGTGCTACAAAAGTGATTAATTATTTAGTCATGTTATAAACAGTGCTATTATGAGAGCAAAACGATTCGCACATCATCTACAAGGAGTCTATGAGAGTGAAGATTTTATAATGGCATCATTTGCTGCTTATGCTATCGCCATTTTACATATCGTTAGGGTTCCTTTTTCACGAACAAAATCCTGTACCTAGCTAGTCTTGTTCCTATGTTGCGCTATGGTTGGGGTGGCTGGAAGAGATCTCTTTATAGGGATAAACTTGCTTTTGTGCACTGGTTTTAAGTTAAAAATATAATTATAATTGTAAGTACACAATAAAGAACATAATTATAAATATAATATGTTTGTCCGCAGATATTGCAATGGTAGTATACATATTGGCAGATGTCGATAAATTCCTACAAAGAAAAGATCTTAATTTACATAATTTGCGATGGCCATGGAAGTGGACACATTCTATTCTAAGAAAGGAATGTTTTAATTGTACATATCCGACCCTTTCTAGTTTACCTATACACTTTGTGATAGGTCGTGAAAACATAAAGGACATGATAGCCTACAAAAAATGATGACTTTAATAAAAATGCGTGAATTTCAAATTAGTTGTTTTATTTTACAAAGTATGAATTAATGGTGTAAAATACAATACCGAATTATATTCTACATTTAATGTCAGCGCATGAAAAATCATATTTTTTTTTTTTTATTTACTATGGATGTAATCTTCACATTTATAAATATTAATTAATGAAGACTTTAAGGGGTAGTCAAAGGTGTCAACTAAATTCTCCATGCGGTATCCTTCTAGTCGTATGTCTTCAGTTTCATTCATGTGTATTGCTCTTATTTTATAACTTGTTCGTCCGTTGTTAAAAACCATTTATCGTGTTTTTGGGAAGATAAAATAAAAGATTCAAAATGCAGTACCAATACAGATCCAATTTTGCTGTTGCACTGTTTTGCAAACGGATATTTCATTTTATTTTTACTGTAAGTCTCAATCTCGACTTTACTTCTTTCGTGTAACCTTCGAGCTACTTGTGCTAGAGGTTTATTTCCCTGTCATATGTTTGATAATTTGGAGTTTATTCTCAAAAGGGTAAGCATTAAAACTTGGTGCCAATAATGTCCAGTACCGATTTCAGTAGTGCATATTTATATTTTATTTGTTTTGAGTAATGTACGCGCATCCAATGGCATATTGATTGGCATTACATGATTTAATATTTTTAATAAGTCACTTAAAGCGATATGGGAAATATTGAATTTCACTGCTCATTCTCTGATATCACTACGAATATCAGTATTCTTCAACTCTTCATTTAAAAATATGTCTTTATCACTATCGCTACAATTATGTTCTTCCTCACTGGTTTCCTTTTCATTCTCATTTTCTATAAAATAATCCTCTGCGGAACAACTGGCTGATTCGTTAGTATCTACTTGGTCATTTTGTAGCATCATAGGTGGTGGATGTAATGCTCAAAACCATGTTTTCGTAGACTTTTTTTACTTTTCTTTTGTAACCACCGTTCCTTTTAAACTTCTTCCAGTCTTTTGAATCCATTTTTTTTAATGTGAATTCCGCTCCTTAATAAATTCACACAATCTGTTGTACTTCAAAATGGTGAATCTAGTTATGTAAAACATTTTAATGTAACCATAAAGAGAATAATATCTTTATAATCACTGTATAAGGGAATACGGATTGCTTTCATCCTTGTAAATATCATATAAAATGTTAGAATTTGTTTGTCGGATACACCTCTTATCAAATGCTCCTATAAGTTAAAGGCATCATAGTTACTTTGTGCATCACTTTTCCAAGAATAATTGACCATATTGAAAGCCTTTATATGACTTTGAATATTATATGGCTAAAAAGCAATGTAACTAGCCTCTATAAGAAGAACACATTTTGAACCCTTATTGTAGCCATATTAATAGGATTTATTAACGTTTACCCAGCCAAATTAAAAGAATAAAGGTAGTATTAGCCAAATCTTCTAATAATGTGCCAATATAAGGAACATTGACATAATAAATGCTCTTTTATAACAAGTATAAGGGTTTAGACCTTATAGATTTCATTCTATAAGCTGAGTTTGTTTGTTGGGAGATAGCTCAATTTTATGTAATGAAAATGAGATAAAAATACAATACTTCGCATCTTATTGCTACAATCACTTCTTGTAATTAGTGAGTAAGGAGTTGATTATGCCAAATCTCTGTTTATTTTTTTTTTATTTACAACCTTAATGCGCAATATTCATTCATCTCTGCATTCGTAAAAGATTTTTGTAGTTACGTAATGTTTAGCGATTTTTTAAGCATGTATTTTGACGCAAAGGTTAGGCAGCGTTTATAAATAAACCCCAATACGTCACGCTATGTTGACCTATGTTTACTATTATAATGTTAATACTAAAACTTAAAAATATTTCTAGTAATATTCCTTACTTGGAATATTTTAAAACAAACGTTGTAGTGACTTTTTTTCGTCAAACATGTACATCAATATAGCTATTTCAACCAAAATTGCCTCATTGAATAAATAAATGGTCGCTCGCTTTACTGCTGAAATTGCAGTCTGGTTTTCAACCGTTTTAATTAACCATGTGAGCAAACATTGGTCGCTAACTAAAAGCGACGGCTTTACAAAGCTGAAACCACGATTAAAATTGAATTGAAAATAGTAAAAGGTTACAGGTGTACTTACGAAGTACTCGATGCCTTTCCGTGCATTTTCGTCAGCTGGATCAATGCCATCAAAAGAGTATGACTGTTGGGTGTACAGCACCATGCGCACTGTCACTTCCATGAGCAAAGCGTAAAATAAGTTTCTATGTATCACGGTCCGTCTATTGTGCAGGCTACTGTAAAAAATAAAAATCAACATAAAACAACATTACGGTCTGTTGTATCAGTGTGGATGAATAGTCAGCCTAGCAAAATAAAAATAAAAACACAAACACAGTGGGAAATACCAAAACATCCATCATTCTCCATCAGGCGAGATCGTGGTCAGGTGCACTCGGCCTATTCTGTAAAAATCTTATCGTGAAAACTTAAATTGAAGCGAGGTTAAAGTCAGCTGTCATGACACCTGATGCTAGGGATTCACACAATAATAAGGTTATAGACTGAAACTCGTCGTAGGTGGCAGCACTGTTGTGCGTCTACAAACCGCCATTATAAAGAATAAAAACATACTTTGCGTGTATCACAAATTAAACGAAAACTTGATTATAACATGTACGCATCTTAGAGTGTAGCATTATTAAAAAACGAGCTAAGGAAATGGACAGCGTCTTACATGCACTGGCAGAAAAGCAACTTTAGTGGAAAAGTAAATTAAATATTAATATTGTATAATCTATGGTTATTTTGTGTGTATTACAAGAATAACCTGATCAGGGTTGAAAACCAACTCCAGGCAGATCTTCCAGACTGGAAAAATTCTGAAATGTTAATTCTAGAACTGATCTAATATGATGTTATAATTACACACACCTGTACTATAATTTACATAACATTACACCACAAGTGCCTGGTGTAATGAAATTGAAATCATACAGTTTCCTTGGGACCGTCATTTGATTACAAATTTCTCCCATAAAAGTCTTCAAATCTAAAAAGGTTAGCACAATTAGCACATAGTCTCGACAAAATGTCTGGTTACGATTTTTATTTTCGGAGACCTTTCTCCTGCAGTTCTCGTCTTTTAACGTATTTGGCAATAACATGGCTCCCCCGTTTTTTCTGCAGGCAACAGTCGACCAACGGAGCATTTTAGGTAAATATGCGTAAAAGAAGTCGCCTGTTTACAAAAAAATAGTGGATAGTGTCAGTTAGCTGCCCTATTTTTAGATATGGTATAGTAGGGACATCTGAAGTGAACAAGTGGCAATCTTTATCTCCATTTACAGCTCACTTCAAACTCACTTCACTTAAGTTTTCACGGTGAGATTTTTTCAGAACAGACTAACCGGATCACTCCTTAAAACAAAAAACAATAAAATTGCCATATCATTGAAGCAAATCTTTGTACAACTTACGACATATAAATAAAGTTCAACAACATTCTTAAAAGCTAGTCAACGGCCTATAAAACCTTTGTCACAGTCTGACACATTATATTCGTCATGGCGATTCGTGAGTATGTCATAAGGCCGTATGAGATGATGGGCCAACACAAACAATAAAAACGTTTCGACAAATCACGAACCGGTTAAAATGCTGACACCCTTGCGTGATTGCGCTGTTACTGTAATAATAATAATAATTTAAAATGTTTTATACATAGTAAAATATTTAAAAATACAAAGTTTTTCACAAGTTCATTATATGAAATAATAAAAGTAGTATTGTAGGTAACTGGTTAAAAATCCCTATGCAACTAGGTACGGGTATTTCAGTCTGGCTGTTATGATCTAAGTTAAATCTTTTTATTTATCTGTCAGTAAATGTAGCGAAAGGCTATTAATATGAAGCTTTACGATGCGCGATGTGATTTAACTAGTAAAAAGTAGCGTTCTACCTATAGACTACAGGTAGCTATTGGCAATTTAAGGCTCCTGCAAGCAGGCCCGACGCGAGCCTAGTAGAATATTTTTTTATGAAAACTTCGTGAAAATTGTCCTACCAGAATCGCGACAGCACATGCCATTCAGCACAGTCCGCACCCCCTCACACCCCGGCCCTCACACCCTGGCCCTCACCTGTCTGCAGGACAGCCTTAACTGATTTTAAATGCGAAAGTTCATATGACATTACGTATATGCACCGCGCACCGCGTGTCAACAGATAGCACACTATCAATATTTAGCATGGCGCAGCCTACATTCCTATTGTTAATGTATTTTATGATCGAATGACTAGATTAATAACGGCTGTACTGTATAACGTTCTCAACATCATCATTCTCCAGCCCGCATCCCAATTTATTTGGGGTTGGCGCAACATGTCTTTTTCTTCCACACTTCTCTATTAGTCGTTATAGCAGTAGTCAACTCCATTCTATCCATATCATAATTCACACAGTCTTGTACTTGATTATGAAAGTAAAAACAAGTAGCTGGGTTCACACCGGATGATCCAAATTTGGATCGGCCATCCACGGTCCACGATCAGAGAGCACCGATCGTCGACTCATCATCACCATTTCAGCCGTAATATGTCCACTACTGGACATGACCCCCCCCAATTTGGGGGGCTTTGCCATAATCACCACGCTTGGCAGGCGGATTGGCGATCGCAGTATGGTGGTAAAATGCATAGAGAACGCTGCTGCCCATTCTCTAGTAAGTCCCGTAGTCGCCTCTTACGACACCCACGGGAAGAATGGGGTGATGCTATTCTTTACGTCCGGCACCACACGGTACATCGTCGACTGATTGATCGAGATACGCCGAAGCAAGTTGTAGTTAGATTAAGTTCAGTTGAAAACACGCTCGATACGGATTGTCCGAACGGTCGATCCACGCAACACGCACAACCGTCCCACAAAGTGGGCTAAACATCTGAAGCGTCTTTGAGCATTGGATCACTCTCTTGCCTCGCACGCTCGTAGCGCACTTGATCATCCAGTGTGTACCCAGTAAATTATCAAGGCTAATATTATCCACAAACGATTGTTATAAATAAAAAAGTAAAATAGAAAATTGGCAATACATACGGAAAAGCGTTGAAAATAACTATAGCTGCACAAATGGTTAGGAAAGATGAAACAATTCCAACCATTTCAATTGTGCGGGTGTTGACGGCCGTTTCAAATTTAAGCTGAAACAAATTAAATCATGAGAAAATGCATTCCATGCAATGAATCATTATCATTAGCTAGCCAAAATCAGGGAAAATAATTATTAATCAAATGGACAAACAACCTAAAATGTGCGTATATTGAAATCACAACTATCTTTATTTCCCAATTGTATAGTTGGCTAAAACCCGGCAAATTGACGTTAGGTATCTATTTAGTTCTAAATAAATTTCCCTGATTATACTACTATCGAGTCTATACCGGGTGATCCATAGGATGCGACAGTGGAGGACTATTCTGAAAGTCTAAAAAAGTCGTTAATTTCTGCAATCAAAAATGTTTCTTTTTAAAAAAACCTTCGACTATAATCGATGCTTGTTTACCTTTCATTACAATTGATGACGACGTTGAATCTCAATTTTTTTAAATTTATTTATTATGTACAAAAAACCTGTATACACTCAACAAAAATATTCTCCCTCTCTCTCTCTCTCCCTCTCTCTCTCTCTCTCCCTGTCTCTCTCTCTCCCCCCCCCTCTCTCTCTCTCTCTCCGTTCCAAAAACTTCGTTCCAAAACAAAATATATACAGTCAAATTGAGAAACCTCCTTTTTTAAGTCGGTTAAAAAGTGTCGTTACAACTTTTTCTATTAATTCAACGCGCCATAAGGAAGTTCGTTCCAACAAATGAACTAAGATGTTCATCATCATTGATGAACAATCGATTAGTATTTGCGTGTTTGATAACTAGCTATGTTTCTTTTAAGTCCTGAATGATGCAACGTACATACCTGTGCTTCAGCTTCATCCTCGTTAACTTTATCAAGTATTTTTTGTACCAGCGTGGGGAAACAGGGCGTATAGTTGGTCCACCCTTTAGGCGAAGTGTCGTTTAGATGGCGCCCCAGCCACAGCCCCTCGGGGCCGCACCGTCTAAACGCGCACACTTTAAACAGAAAGTAAAACAGTTAAATATAAATAAAAAATAATAAGTAGCAAATAAAGTAAATTTGGATTTTTTGCGGAGAAGCAGCAGTGAATAGTACAAAGGCAAGCAGAATAAAGCCTTATTAAAATGAGTGAATATCGTTAGTAAGGAAAGACAATATTTTTTCTTCATCTGACATCATAATTATGTTTTTTGTATTTGTTAATGCTTAAAAAATCGTTTTTTATATATTATAAAGTTTATTTTCATTATTAAATATTAATTTGGAAAACTTAGAATATGATTCAAATGAACAAATTCCCCATTTCTTATGTTATTAAATAAAGTACGAGCACAGTCGGATTTATGGCAAATAATTGTAAACTGATACCCAAGTCGTCAAAAAGATTCTACTATAAATTCTACTTTAGTTGCAAATATTGCATATTGCCGAGGAAAGAAAACAAAACGAATGAAGACCTGGAACAGTCCTGTTAGACAATTTTCTGAGTAAAAGCACAGTTGCTTAAAATCTGCTAAACTAAATACTTAATAGGTTTTTATTGACAGAGTCTTCTCCCCTGATTTTATTTCTGTCGCAACCGGAAAATGATGATAAAATTCAGTCATAGATATATTACAAACCTTTGTTGTCTTAACGATCAATAATCTATGGTAAGTGTGATACTGTGGAATTTTCTACGGTCATACTTGGAATACAAAAAACAAAACTAAAACCATCAACATAGATGACGACCTGATCAGCAGAAGAAATTAGTAATCAATAAAATATATACGACAGGTAGGTTAGAACAACACGGGGGAGATATGGACTCGACGTGTGAACATGTGCGAATGATATTAACAACTGCAGATCTTGCATGCGATGCTGTTAGGCGCCCATACTTACTTTTCTCGTTACTCAGCAAGCCTTTGGGGCAATTTTGATACAAGGTTTCTCCAGCAAGAGTAGACGGCCAGCAGAGGTAACCGTCACAGGTTGCGTTGCAGTAAATGTCATCTGAGGAATATCACGGTAATTAAAGAGCGAGCGCTTGCTTTCCTCCTAAATCTTAAAATAATGTGGATACATGCACGTTTTTACTGTGAACCAATGTGGCACTAGCTTTTTTCGGGATAGCTGTTCGAGTAGAGTTGCAGTTCGAGTGGGTATTAAGGATAGGAGATATGCCTGTCCTACCATATTTGGAATCTCCAAACCTGAGCAGCTATTTTTGTTAAATTGAGAGTTGACCGTACTGAGATTCTAAGTACCTAATTGTTGATGCTTTCCACTGCTGGACACGACATACGAGGTGGTTTACTCATCTACCATTTAGCCTATTCAGATTACATAAAATAGCAAGCAACACTGAGAAGTATGAAGGTAAGAAGATGGCAGAGATATCGATGGCAACCTGTTACCGTGGAATCAACACCTGATTCTGAATTCTCCCCTGTGTTGAAATTTTAAACCAGTTATTAAGAAAATAAATGCTGTTCCATACATTTTGACCGGTAACGGGTGTAGTTTTTTTTACAGGCTAGCCCACGTTCACACGGACGTAAAATATCGTGGCGGACCAAAATCGCTTGCCAGAAATGTAACAAATGGAAGGTGGTACCTGTTCACTTCTTGTCATTTTTTATCACGTAGCCTTCGATTTTTAACGCTGTCGAGCGATGAATAAATACGACATACGAAGCTCTGTACTTGTGTTCCTACGGACCAAGACAAAACCATGCGTGCTAGTCAATACGGCGCGGGGCTCATTCCAATGTTTATTTTAAAGGACTTATCAGTCATTTATGGAAGTAATTTATTTAGAGTTAGGTATTGGACGTTATGGACGATAACGTAAATAGGCACGTATGCGCTCATTTCCCTTAATCTATTTATTAGAAGTATCATAACTGATGACTAATTTGTTCGAAGAAACCAGAGTTTTTACATTCATATTCTCTTTATTTGCATTCCATAAAGTTAAAAGATCTTTCAATGGCTTAAAACTAAGGCACAATTACGGATCCTGTAAGGCAGAGCAAAAAGTAAAAGTAAATTAAAAAATAACTACCTATTTTATGCCCAGCGAGATTATAAATTAAAAGTTTATAAATCATTATTTTATTTATCTATAATGGTGATATTTGCTCGATTTTTTGTTTTAGAACACCTCCGATGGTTGAGGTTTATATAATGAAATTAAGTAAATTCCATTAAATGGTGTGTGGTGGTGTTTTCATCGCACACCTTATTAGCAAGATCAGCGTCGTGACCAAATTCTATTACTTATTATTTTAAATTAGATTCAGTGGACACTTCCTGCAACGATGGTAGTGTTTACTCAAACATTTACAGCATCATTTATAAACAAAAACTCTCTCTTTGAATATCGAGTTTCTTTTTTTTTAGGCGAGTAAACAGGAAATGTTATTTATCTCTGAATTTATAATCGCTTACCTAAACAGTGAACTGACAAAATGAATGTTTATTTTATAAAGTCCGTGGACACGTGGCCTTACTCAAAGAAAAATGCGGTACCATGCATTATGACCGCGTAGGTGTTCATTTTTATATGAAACAGCAGATTTTTTCTGATAACCTATTAAATACTCTACTCTAGGGAGCTAAAATCATGTGCTGTATTCATGGCTACAGATTACGCATCGACGTTCCTGCTACCCCGTAGGTATGTATAACTGCATGAAACTTAAGTATCAAGTACTTCATCCTCCAGTCTATTGAATTATAAACTTTAATTTTTACGCCTTAGGGCTTGTTTCCCTGAGGGGTTGAGCAGAGGTGCACCGACATTTCGCCAGTTATGTTTAAGTCCCAGGTAATAGAGGGCGCCCTATTGCTATCAACCGGGCTCAAATCCAGACACCGCGTAGCTACCGAGAAATTCCAGATAGAAAAAAACCAATAACCCTTTACCCGACTTGGATTTCGAACCCAGGACTTCATACACAGCCAGTCCATTGCTTTTCAGTGTAAGTAGACACTAGGCCGCCTGTTCTTGTCTAGGCAGACACACGTGGGTTTCTTTTAGAATGATAATTTAGTTAGTTTCTTAATAATTTTGAGACACACAACAAAATGTAATTGACAGACTGATAATTTTTCGAGGTAGGCATTGGTTATGTCCCTATATGCAATGCACGCCACTGTTCTCAGCAGAAGCGCCGCTGCCACATATTATAAAAAAAAACCCACACCATATACTTACGCCATTATTGCAGCAAAGTGAAAATTTTTGATACGTTACATTACATTGCCCTTACCCAACGTTACTTTATGTATTAACGTAACGTGTATAACGATATTTATACGTTAAAGACGATACGTAATTTGTTATTACGGTGTAATTGTGGTTATTTTAAATTAATACAGTAACAGTATCGTAACAATGTGTTCGTTTAATGTGGGACCGCGCTGCACACATATTTAAATATCAATTATTTACTAAAACGCTTGTTAATTATAATTATGGTTTGGGCTTACATACTCAAAATAATTTGACTATAACAACGCGCTGGCATTTAGCAAGAATGGCATGAAATTAATTATCACATGCCAATAAGTCAGCTGTAGCAACATACCAAAAATAAATACTTATGCACATCACTTTTGTATTGATATGTTACTTGTCTTCATTTTATAAGTATTTAAATTTCCCTACAGTAACTAAATTGTATTTATTTCATGATACCTTCGTAAATATTACTACGAAAACTGTCAAATAAATTACTATGATTACCGACTTATTGTACGGTATTACTTGGGGGCATCGAAGTTTTTTTTATGTTATCCTTTTTTAACAAAATTGAATGTTGTACCTACCTATCTTGCAAATCGCTGTAAGTATGTAGGTATTATTATAACTAGTGTAAGCAATATTATGTAGATAAGTATGTGTATTAACTTCAACAGTTGAAAAAAATGTTCCATGACGTCTGTAATATTTCTGCTAGGGTCGCGAGATCTGTTCGAAAGAGTTACCATGGCCCTGGGATGTGGGCAACTGAAGGAACACGGGTGGGTTTGTCTGTAGTCTGACACGCCCATCCGCTCCACTCTAGAGCGGAAGACATAATTTGAAGATTTCCCAACCACAAAAAAAAACGTCTATAATATTTGTGACTTATAACTTGATGATTTTATTTAGATTATTATTTACTTTGCATACACTGCATATGACTTTTATGTGTTGCACATAAAGATTATAATTGCTTTTATCATCCAAAATAACAAAACATATAAACTTTTATATAAAATGTTGTAATTGTTTCACTTATTTATGAAAACTTGTATTCTGGCAATTTTCCGGCCTATGGATGGTATTTAAATGGCTTATAAGACGACTTACAAGAAATAGCTTGCGCGAAACGGATGATTCGTACGACGCCTCGACTGCCTTGTTGGTGTAGTGGTAGCAAACGCTACTGCTGAACTTGAGGTCCTGAGTTCGATTCCCAGGTCGGGCAAAGTGTTGTTGGGTTTTCCATCTGAAATTTCTCAGTAGCAGCCCGGAGTCTGGATTTGTGCCCGGTTGATGGCAATAGGCTCGCCCCATATTACATGGGACTTTAACAGGCGAAATGTGGGTGTACTACAAGTACTTACACCTCTACCCAACCCTTCGGGGAAACAAGGCGTGATGTTATGTATAAGGGGCTCGTTTTGAATAAAACGTTAAGGAAACAACGAAAAGTTCAAGAAAAACTAAACTTTAGTACTTAAAATATAATACATGCCACACGATTCGCCCGATCAGGGCGAGTCGACTAATAAGGCATTTTTTTTTTAATAATCTGTGAGCTTTCTGACTTTTAACTTACAATAAACAGTGTATGTAACGGAGGTATAACTAGAGAATGTCCTTTTATGCAATGCGGCTGACCGCTCGTTTCGCTGCAAGCGATTACAATTATTATTAATCTGTCATAATATTTTCTATGATAATCATTTTAAATAGAAACTGGACAGGGCAATTTTCATCTCTTTTACATGCACAATTATCTAACGTTATAAATTGGATACTTCGTAAATAAGCTATGAATCTTTAGTAGGTAATATTTAAAATGTAACAAATTATTACTGTGGGATTATCCTTAGGAGATAGACGTATACCATCGTCAGCTTTTCTGTAGACTTTTCTTAAGATATACAATAATGCATGATTTTCAATTAACTCGTAAAGTTTAGCTAGCGTAAGTAATGGAACTCCCAAAAATATGTTTTCTACGACATCATCTAAACTAATATTTTAAAGAGGAAATATTTTATTTTTTGTATGTAGGTTTGTAATGGATAAACTCGAAAACTTCTGGACCGATTTAAAAAATTATTTTACCTATAAAAAGCTACATTATCACTAAGTAACATAACTTATATTTTATCCCGAAAAAATGCACAATTCCTGTGCGTCACGCGGACGAAGTCGCGGGCGAAGTGCTAGTTACAAATATTTGAAACAGTTAGCTTTTCTCTAGTATATTAAGCATGTATTATAAATATAACCCTTTTGGTAGAAGTTTTCTATATTATAGTGAAAACCGTATCAAAATCCAGTTTAAAAGAAGTAAGTGAAAAACAAACAGATGAAACCTTTATACTATTAAAAGATTAGACAAGAGAATCATCGTAAAAGTGACTATAACTGCATCAGTACAAAAACCGATAACGGTGAATTTTGCTCTCGGATATTCTACGTGTACCATATGGATTTTGAGCAGAATACAAAAAACACAGTCTTGATAGTCAAATGAATCTGCGCAACTGAAACGATTGAAATACTCGTATCCGGCTATCCACTCACTTCCTTTGAAAATCTATACTAATATTATAAAGCTGAAGAGTTTGTTTGTTTGATTGAACGCGCTAATCTCAGGAACTACTGGTCCGAATTGAAAAATTATTTTTGTGTTGGGTAGCCTATTTATCGAGGGAGGCTATAGGCTATATAACATCACGCTACAACTAAGAGGAGGGGAGTAGTAGTGAAAAATGTTGCAAAAACGGGGAAAATTTATTCCTTTTGAGAGTTTCCGTTGCGTGCGCTGCGTAAACGGTTAAAGTTACGCAAAAATGATGTATGACGGAATTGTTCCTTTTAAAAAGTTCAAAAAAAAAGTCCGCGAGAGCATATGTCTATCTTTTAAGGTTGACTCACTATAACTCAAAAAGAGCGAGCAGCAACGAAAAATGCTAGCAGGCAAATCGATGCGACGGGAAGGGTCAGGGGAGCAAATATTTGACGCGGACGAAGTCGCGGGCAGAAGCTAGTCAAAAATATTTTTACGTTGTTCGGCGAACTCAAGACTAAATTATTATTGTTGTCTCGCTTTGACTTGTCGACGAGTTTACAAACGGATTTTAGGATTGGACGTATTGTAAACTACACTATTTTGTTTAGCCTATACAATATGGACCTATTAATTTCATTCAACAATTTGGAACCGTGCACCTAGCTTCTAACGTTTAATAAGTGCTCTTGTAGGTTTATGTGAAATAAAAATATTTTGATTTGATTTGATTTATTTGGGATTTAAAAAAAACTTTATAATTTATTTATTAAACTATAACCTACTTAAGTGATCATCGTATGATCACAATTTTTTTAAAGTACGGGATAAGCAGTAGTTGTTTTTAAGTTTGTTACAATTCCCTTGAAAATAATATTTACGCGTGGAAAGTAACAGACATTTTCATTAAGTTACTTCATCGTTGAAAACCAGTTATTTTTTTTTTAAATCTTATAATCACAATGACGTCAACATGATCAAATACTTAGTGGGAAATGAGATAATAATGTTAAACTCTATATTCAAATTAACTTTATTGTTTACTAATATTATCTATATCTTTACATAGTTGGTATAACACGAAGTCGCTTACTACGTCAATACGATTAGATCTTTTAAACTACACAAGTGATTTTAATGCGATTTTCATCAATAGACAGATTGATTCAAGATGCTAGTTTCATATGTATAAAACGCGAGCGAAGCCGTTGGGAAAGCTAGTAATATTATAAATGTTAATGATTGGATGTTTGTTAATTAATCACGCCAAAGGGCCGAACGGATTTGGAAGAAATTTTGCACATAGATAGTTTATAACATGAATGAACACATAGCTTACTTTTTACCTCCATGGTTCAGTTTCCTGCGCAAGTCAATTAAAATTTTCCATGCTGTATGATAAAAAATATCGAACTATTTTTAAATTATTCTTTTTATCTTCAGAAATCATAGGCAAATAAATGCTTGAAATTTGAGTTTATTCCAGTGTCGGTTTGCAATGACAGTTGCGACGAACGAAGTCGGAGTTAAACCCTAGATGACCCACTGACTAAATTTGATTTAACCGCAATGGATTATAGCAACAGGTCTCAATTCCATTTTGACTTGATTTAAATTCAAATAAAATTAATCTAAGTCTGTTCCATATTAAATATTCAACATAAATTCTACTTTAAGGGTTTTGTAGTCAACAAGAAACCCTTAAAGATTCGCCGTATCCGTCTGTCTGCAGCTTAGTTTAGTGAGTCTTTGTACTAGACGCTGTAGCTGTAAAATGGCATGGATTAGGTAGATATTAGCCAGATAAGTACGCTTTACAAGTTAACGAGTAATAATCGGCCAAATTATATTTGCAGTTGGAATGTACAGTAGCAACTACAATGTTGAGTTTGAGCAAAAACGGGGAAAATTTATTCCTTTTGAGAGTTTCCGTTGCGTGCGCTGCGTAAACGGTTAAAGTAACGCAAAAATTATGTATGACGGAATTGTTCCTTTTAAAAAGTTCTAAAAAAAAATCCACGAGAGCATATGTCTATCTTTTAAGGTTGACTCACTATAACTTAAAAGGAGCGAGCAGCAACGAAAAATGGACGAAAACTAGCAGGCAAATCGATGCGACGGGAAGGGTCAGGGGAGAAAAAATTTGACGCGGACGAAGTCGCGGGCAGAAGCTAGTTATTAATATGTTATTTTTGATTATACCATATTTATTTCCTTTCGTAAAGAATGCTTTATAAATATTATCTTTACATAATATTTTTTGTTTTGCCTAGTGTCTCAGGTTCGCTAGGTTCAGCTACACTTTTCAAGGTCAGCCTTTGGATGGGTGACCATGTAGTTTTTGTTTTGCCTTGTGTCGCAGGTTTGCTAGGTTAAACTACACTTCTCAAGGTCAGTCTTTGGATGGGTGACCATTTAGTTTATGTGTGGCGTTTTGTCGCAGGTTCACTAGGTTAAGCTACACTTCTCAAGGTCAGCCTTTAAATGGGTTATTTTTAGGGTTCCGTTGCCAAATGGCAAAAAACGGAACCCTTATAGATTCGTCATGTCTGTCTGTCTGTCTGTCTGTCTGTCCGTGTATGTCACAGCCACTTGTCTCCGAAACTATAAGAGCTATGTTGTTGGAACTTGGTAAGTAGATGTATTCTGTAAACCGCATTAAGATTTTCGCACTAAAATAGAAAAAAAACAATAAATTTTGGGGTTCCCCATACTTAGAACTGAAACGCAAAAATTTTTTTTCGTCAAACCCATACGTTTGGGGTATCTATGAATAGGTCTTCAAAAATGGTATTGAGGTTTACAACATCATTTTTTTCTAAACTGAATAGTTTGCACGAGAGACACTTCCAAAGTGGTAAAATGTGTGTCCCCCCCCCGTAACTTCTAAAATAAGAGAATGATAAATCTAAAAAAAATATATAATGTACATAACCATATAAACTTCCACCGAAAATTGGTTTGAACGAGATCCAGTAAGTAGTTTTTTTTTAATACGTCATAAATCGTAAACCGCAATTTACCTTTAATTCAATCAACTCAAATAAAAAAATAAAAAAAAAACCATTTAATTTCATAAACATAAACCTTATGCATAAACCGAGGATACCTACAGGTTTGTACGGAACCCTCGGTGCGCGAGTCCGACTCGCACTTGGCCGGTTTTTTTTTGATGTGATAAGTCTATAGGCGAGGGTAAACATAAATTTTGGCGTGGCGAGAATGGCCGTGGAACGCATCACCACACAGTATGATGTTATGTTTGTTACCTCAGAACTTTCAACTGGGTGAACCGATTTTGATGATCCTTTTTTTATTTGAAAGCTGGTGCTTCAGACTAGGGTGGTTCAGAGTAGTCCGAATTTTGATAATTAACATTTAATTAATATATTATTTTTGATAATACCATATTTATTTCCTTTCGTAAGGTATGCTTTATAAATATTATCTTTACAAAATAATTCAATGTTTCACATCTGCCAAGCGTCCCGCGACGGTTCATTTTTTTTTTTTTCTTAAAATATGTTCATACCAACTGCAGTTCCTTTCATTGCTCGTGGTCCGACATGCACTTGGCCGGTTTTCTACACTGATACTGATGATGACCTACTCGATATATTCCCATACTCGATAGATACGATAAAGACGTTAAATGTACCTGTCCATTCAAATATGTTCTTAGTTAATTAATACAGAGTAATTTAGAAAGCGTTCGTGCAACGTGCATGTTGACACTTTTGACAGGGCGAAGTGAATTCAGATGTATACCACATTCGTATAAGTACATTACCGCTGAAGCATCCCTATCACTGTCCGCACCGAGACGTCCTGTTTCAGACGTGTCCATGTTCATAAATGTCAATAACTTTGTGTCTGAGCCCAGCATATTGGGTTATTGTATCGTCAGAGAGATGATACGGTAATTTAATTTTGAAGTTAGATCTAGCAGTAGAGGGCGTGCTGATCAAGTTTGTGATGCAAAGCTTTGTACAACCGTAGCAGTACCGTCGTAGTACATCACCATTTTATCGAGATTAGCTCAAAAATATATAATAGGATGAATTAAAATATCCACAACTATTCTGTTACAAGAAATGAATGTTAGACAGGCACGTCACAACACACAACACACCATCTCCCTTTTTTACTCAATGTTAGTTATTTCACACATATGGCACTTATCTCAAAATTTATTTTATATTCATTTTTGTGGGATTTTCTGTTATGTATTAATTAGTCTTGGAACAACCTACCCTCTCACTAACAATAACAGTCAGCTGTTGGTAGCTGCGTTTAATATAGATCGTTTCATATTGTTCGTCTTTGTTTGTTTTTGTTTTTTTGTTCCCAATAAACCATAACTATTAAAAAAAAAAAGTTATTATCACCTGACTACGGCGAAGCAAAAAGAGTGATATGATTTTGGCCGGTATGTATACGTACTAGTGTTGGGATTTTATCCGGATAAATACTCAAAATGGATAAATACTCGATAAATATCCGTTTTTACTGAGTATTTATCCAAAACAGCGGATAAATACTATTTAATGTTTTCGTAACGTAAGTTTTGTCGTTTTACTAACAACAGGATTAAAATTAATGAAAAATAGACTATGCAGATTGGTATCGTACCTTATTAATCATTTTAACAATTACAAAACGCCGATATTGGCAATAATTTCATTCAATTATGAATACAGTTAGTCAATCACTGTCAAAGTTACATAAAATTATACATTTGTACATTGGTTTTTCACATACATACATGAACTTATGCCTTTCTCCCATGGGGGTGGGCAGAAACTATTTAAGTAACGCTTAAATCATTGTAAAAATAAAAAAAACTACCTCGTGAAAGTCGAGAAAGATAAACAAATCAAATAACTTGACTTGGCTCGCGAGGTTGTCGACATTGTAGGATATGGATTCTGCGAGCAATGTGCAGTTTTGAGACCAGTGGTGATGTCATTATTTACCACAAGTAAAGCGCCTGCCTGAGTGCGAACCCACGACCTACAAGTTGTAAGTCGGGGCTGATACCACCGGGCCACCACTGCTATCGCCAATATGAAAGGCATGTCAGACTTTTACTGACTAAAACCCACCTGTGTTCCTTTAGTAACCTGTGCCAGGGTACCTCTTTTAAACAGATCCGCAACCCTGGCAGGCATCGGTCCTCGCAGACCCTTTCAATATGTAATGACATCTCTTTGAGGCGCGCGTGGAACACAATGCGCCGTCGACACGGGCCTGTTCTTTACCGTGGTGGGCAATGGGTGGCTCACCGCCCGCAAGCCCGTGGCTACCGTGGCCAAGAGTCCACAATTAACTCCTGACGCCCGGGGCGTCTCCTCCTACGGTGGCTAGGGACACGAGGGCGCACAGACTGACACTCCCTTAACGCGCTCTACCTCCTCCTTCACGAGCCTTACTTCTTCGCAGAAGGTGACAGCTTTTTATGCCCTCTCGCTCCATATCATGGCCTGCACCAGGGCCGGACGCGAGAGATCGCCGCCGCCAATCGCCTCTACGAGGATACGGCGTTGCTCCGCCCAAGCAGGGCAAACCTCCACTCTATGCTCCACCGTATCTTCCAGGCGATCTACACAGTGGTAAAATTTACTGAAACCTGCTTTTAGATTTTTTCAAATCCAATGACTCATTATCAGTATCTGTCTGTAAATATAACTCATTTTGTGTTGATTTCATATCCTTAAATATTATAAACACTAGAATTGCATTGCATTTGTTGGACTCTTGTTGAAAGACGGGTTCTGTTATGGGTTCAAAAACAGATATGCATTGATATACCTAATCCCAAAAATCCCAAGAGCGTGTAAGCGAGAGCGCGAAACAATCGATAGAGAGGCACGATCGGCCTTAGCGTTCGACTTGTGAAATCTATCTCTCTTCCACTCCATCGATTAATACATCCGAATAAAAGAGACTTAGACATTATCACGTAAAATGATCGCCGTATAGCGACTTTACAGACAACCAATTGTTTTTTTATCAAATATTTTATCATATCTGCATAAATTTTAGAAACTACCGCATTTCAGCGCACCATAAGCCAGTAAATTACTAGTGTATGCTGCGCAGTTTAAAGGCTCAACACCTTTAACTAATTGAAAAGCCCTTTGCATGTTTATAGCGTTGGCAAACAACAACAACAAACTTGTCTTCGCCGCATTTTTCTTGACTTTTAGAAGCTCTTCACAGAGATAATCAATTATGTGGCTATTCTCTACACTCTCAACAAAGAAAGATTCTAAATTTGTATCTAAAGAGCATGCTCTATTAGAGATGTTTGGACTTCTGACACAATTACAGCCCTGGCAATTGACATTAGAACTAAATAATGTAATAACGTAGTATTTTGAAAAGCCTAAATAACAATAAAAGTCATTAGCATTTTAAAATAATCATCCGTTGCGCTAAAAAGATATTTCTCCATCATTTTGAGTATTTATCCGATAAAAATGAGTAAAAACGAGTATTTATCCGTTTCAGATAAAAACTCGAGTATTTATCCTCCTAGTATTTATCCGCTGCCCATCACTAATACGTACACAACTGTTTCTTCATTACTTCGAAACTACATATAATTGACAAATGATGTATCGCTGTAAGCATCTTGATCGTCCGAATAAACTAAATATAGCACTCTAGAGGACATAAAGTGATAAACTAAAGTAATAAAATTAAAATAACCCGATTATTTAATAATGGCGTGTTGGGTATCGAAATAAAAGGGCTTAGTTAGCGAATTTCGAAAATACATACATATATATATACATTATGTTCGCCAACCCCAAAATAATAACAATACTTTCTGTCATTAGTAAGCGATCATAAGCTTTAGGGCAAAGCGGCTTACGGTCACGGCTTTCAGCTGAGAATATTTCCTTATTTCGTACTTCTTAAAGCATGATTTTTCACTAATCAGGTTTTAGTTTTTGTACTAACTTACTATTTTTTAAGCATAAAGAGGGGTAATTTGCACTTCTCATAATGCCCATTTTTTAAAGCAACTTATCAGTCAGTGAATAAGGTTGGCTTGTTGAAACCAAAGTAATTCAGAATATGAAAGCAATATTTGTGCAACTTCAACGATAGTAGTGCACACAGCGTACAGCAATTTCCTTTTCAGCGATCATAAAAAATATAGCAAAGCCGAACACACTTACAGAATCAATATTACCAAAGTCCAATCGTTCGAAATGTAAATACAGCAGTGGCGAAAGCCATATAACACGATTCCTACCGGCTTGCCTTCGGGGATTCGCATTGGTAACTCTATCACTATTAAAAATACAATAGTATGTAAATAGTGGCTACTTTTGTCAATAAATATAGTTACACTACGGGTATTTAATTCACCATAACATTCAAACAACAAAAAAGGTTATTTATAGCTTTGTATTACAACAAAAGAGAAATGTTCTAAATTAACCCGGCGCCAAAACGTCATAATCGGGAACTAAAAATTCATACAACAGTGATCCCTAATGATGTCACTTTAGGTCACGTGGCACCGCTTGATATGTACGAGAGCAAGCCGCTGTACAACGGGTTATGACAGAGATAGGTATAGAAAAATGCGTCAGCGAGAACGAGATAGAGGAATATTGCATATTTTATTCGGTTTTCAGCTGTTCAATTTAATTGTATTTAATTCATTATATTCCTATATTAATTTTAGAATGATAGTAAGTATTCTTTATTGATGAGTGAGTAAGTTAAAGCCGACTTCGCATCGGCTTCTCTTTTCGAAAAAATTACACCTCGCCACTGAAATACAGTACCATAATATGTTTCAATCATATGTGACTGAAAAATTGTGTAGCATGTGTATAAATGAAAATATACAGGGTTGAAATGAATACACCTTTTCCATTATAAATGTTTCTGTTTTTAAATTCTCATACACATACGGCCTTGGTTTGGTGCAAAGTACTCAACAATTAAATCAATAAAACCAATTTAAGGTATCCTTTTGATTTCAAAGCTCGTTGAGAACTGTCTAGGGATATTATATGATACTAGTGATCGTCCATTGGTCGAAATTCGACCGTACTTCATTTGAATAGAAATACATGATTAAATGAAAAAAATATATATTATAATAAATATAAAAAAAATATATGGTTATATTTGACATTCAGTAAGAGTATAGACAAATTGTTGACGCTGTACTACTGTGGAGAGGGTTCACTGGCGGGATGGTGATGGCTAGGACCAGGCCGTAGGTGTAATGAGTAAAGAATACTTCTTCAGGACTCTCTTCTTTATTTTCTTAATACTTCTTAACTGTTGGATATGGAATGAATTATCACAGAAAGCTCTGTTTTTATAGAATTTTCCCAATTATTTTTAATTAATTATGACAGTTCAAAATGTCTTAATTATAACCAGCCTGTACAATCTATGACCAGCCTATAAAATCGTGAGGCATAGAACCTCTATAGTTTGCACACGACACTAAGTTTTGTATGCGAAACTTACTAATGCCCCTAATGCCATACTTGACACTCCCCATAAAACCACAGATTTGGACCATAAACAAAAGAATATCTATGCATGTGTGTATTAAATACACGGTAATGAATAGTAGTGTGTGTAACGTTTTATTTATTGAAAATAATGTATTTTTACGCATAATTTAAAAAAATATTAGCATTCGTCACTTCTTCTCTGTATAAACTATAAGTGTGCGAAATTTCATACTCCTCCGTCCGCCCAATTTTCTTAAAAAGGGATCCAACGTTTTCGCTTCACGTATTAATATATAGATTCCGACATCAGCCATCTACTTTTAAAATATTGACCACAATATTGAAGTGTAAAAGTGTCTTATAAGATCTACTTACATAAATAAACACTTCATTTTATCATATTTCCATTCCGTTTCCTTAAAACGCCTTACCCTGCATAGTCGGGTAAAAACCGGTGCTTTTACGGTAACTGTCTAATGAGATACTTTTTTAACGTCATTTTAATGACACAAAATTAATTCAAGGAATTTACCTACTTTCAAATTTATAATTATGGTATTTAAAATTACTTAACATTAGCACATTTAACACAAATCATATTAACATTAGGAAATCATGACAAGACACATATCTATCTTGAATTTCCGTCTGGCAAGAATTTCTGAACTCCATTGGTTGTAGATAAATAGCTTGGGTAGGTTGGAATACAGTTCTTAGAACTAGTTCTCTTGGATTACGTAGGAAGAGTACAGGCGTGTTGGTCTACGAGCGAACGGAGGAGCATTGTGTATCTCGAGCAGCCATGACATCATAGACCATCTAGCTTGACTGATATGTCTAAAATCTGGTTTCCAATCATATTTCTAGCTCAAGATTTAACCTTTTAAATGAATATCATCATACCTTTATTTTTTTTCCATTACGTTCAGTGGGTGTCGTAAAAGGCCACTTAGGGACTTACTAGAGAATGAGCAGCGACGTTCTCTATGCATTTTACCACTTCACTACTATCGCCATACCACCTGCCAAGCGTGGTGATTATAGCAACCCAATTGCGGGAGGCCTATGCCCATCAGTGGACGCCTTTCGGCTGAAACGGAGGAAGAGAAGAAAAGAAGGAGAAAATACTGTATTTTGGAATTTAAAAGAGTGTCCTTGGAGTGAAGAATAGGCAAGAACGTTCTTCTTACAGTTATATCTATGGTTTGTATCCAAAAAGATCTATGTTTTGGAATGGTCGACTAGGCTCATTTTTTTAATTTACTGACTTGTTCAAGAGCGCTTGAACTGTGCGAGTTAATGACTTAATGGAAATCATGCTTTAAATTTTGGAACTACGCCGTCAATCATGTCATGACAGAATATATTGAGTGGATTTTAAATGGGACAGTAAGGGTAGGTAACGACGGCTCTTATTTTTTTTTAATGTAGCAATTTTTGACAACTTTTGTATATCAATTGAAGACCACAGTTCTTCTGACAGCTATTTGTTATCGGGGGCAAGCCAGAGCAGTTTAACGAAATGTGTCATTTTCGATAAGATAGCCTTTTTGTTCTGATCAAATTACTTCTCCCACTCTAGGCGGAGCGGGAGGGTGCGTCAGACTGTTAATGACTACGACCAATCCGTGTTCCTTCAGTTGCCTGTGCCAGGGCCACGATAACTCTTTCTAACAAATCTCGCGACCCTGGCAAGCATTGCCGACCCCCTCAAATGTGCTGACATCTCATTGAAGCGCGCATGGAGCACACGCGCCGTTGACTGGGCTGGTGCTTACCGGGCGCTACCCATTGGTCGCCATCCACTAGCCCGCACCTACGGTGGCCGAGAGTCCGCTATGGACTCCCGACGCCCAGGGCGATAAGATAGCCTGTCGAATGGTTGTGAATAGCTTCAGTTAATGTTCAGTTTTAACTTCGGTACTTTTTAAGCTATTGCATAGCTTTTATCGCGGGCTTTGAGCGCGGCGACCGAATCAAGAAATTCCGTAACGAAAAACCTAACACAAGTCATTTCCCGGTCTGTCTGTCCCTATGTAGGTATACTTAGATCTTTAAAACCACGCAACGGATTTTGATGCGGGTTTTTTTAATAGATAGAGTGATTCAAGAGGAAGGTTTATATGTATATAACATGCATAATATAGTAAAGAAGCGCTGATAATTTTAGGGGTTTCTAATGTGATGTCATAAATAAACACATTTTGTTGCGCTCACATTGCGAACGCTGGCTGAATCCTATGAAATAGATAAAAATAATGTACTACAGTATTGTACACTTTAAAAAGGTTTACAAAAAGTCCGCGATGGTATATGGATAACCCACAATAAGCATTTTTTATCCTTTACTTTTTACGAGAAATAAGGGCTTATTTACGAAGCGATTGTAAGCAATACAGCATTAATCCTTATCCAATTAAGTACCTTAAATACATTGTGCGTTTAACATAGATTAATATGGCCCTTTACGGCATGTAATTTAAATGAAGATCTTAGAAGATATTAGAGATTTAAAAAGCGGGGGCAGAGAAAAAATGCTATGTAATAATAGAAAAATGTTATTGTTTATGTTATTATTTGCCTAATAGAAAAATATTATTATTCGATTAATGATTTTTTAATGGACAAAACTTTTTAATATCGCATGTACCTAATTTACATTTATTTTTTATTTTCATTGTAAAGTAACATTTCGATTTGACAATTTTTATTATTAATGTATGTGTATTTGTAATAATTCTATGACATTTTTTTTATATATATAATAATTCTAACTGTGACAAAATTTGTAATTTAATTATTTGATATGAGTTTATAAATTTTTGCGTGCCTATTTCCAGGCAGAATGTACATGGCTCACTTTTATCTACTCCACCTGTATTTTTATGTAACCTACATTCGTTGCAAATAAATGATTTGATTGATTGATTGATTGATAATAGCTTTACCGCGGCAGCCCCCGAGTGCCACACGTCAATTTAATTATTTGTATATTGATGTAATTAACATAGGAAGAATAATTAAGTTGAAAAAAAAACTTGGAACAGCGGATTATATTTTATACTTTACATAGATAGAGCGATGATATTCGACCCTTAGTTCGCTCCGCCGGCCATACCGTAAAGTCTAACATGCATAGCCACCTTCCTAACATCGAATATCCTATCAAGCATTCCCTATCTAGACGAGACGATTTCTGGGAACATCGGAAGCTCGGCTTTCACAAGCTTTACACATCCTATCCTTTTAATATTATACATATGTTGAATGTTTGTTACTCAACCACGCAGTAACAGCTTTTAGCAGGATTTGGATGATATTTGACACTGATCGTTTATGACCTATATTAATACATATTATACTTTTATCCTGATAGCATGGTCCCGTTGAGTAATTTCCGACCTTGACGCGGGTGAAGCTGCGGGCAAAAAACTAGTTACTTATACGAGTATGATAACGTTTAAAAGGAGACAGCAGATGAATAGCAGCAAAAACTTATACGTATCATGCATTGTGTTTTTCAACCGACGAAAAAAAACGGAGGAGGTTATCAATTCGACGCGAATATTTTTTTTTTTTTTTATGTATGACCACGCATAACTTTTTACATAGTGGTCCGATTGTGACAATTCTTCTTCTATTGGAAAGGGTATACTCCCAAGGTGGTCCCATATTAATTTGGTAAACAAAATGGAACCCTAAGGGTTGGAAAACAGGGGATGATTGATTGTTCACTCACTGATTGTAATGTATAAACACGCATAACTTTATATAGAGTAGTCCGATTTTGATAATTCTTTTTGTGTTGGATAGTGTATATCTTGCCAAGTATTATTAGTACATTAAAGCCACAAAAAATATAAAATAAAAACTTTTTAACAAAAAATTAAACCGCCGAAAAACTGAAAAGCATAAAATAATAATTAAACCTTAAAATTTTGAGTCGGCGCTAAAAATCAATGAACAAGGATCACTCAAAGCGCCGACTCATAATTTTAAGGTTTAAGTATTATTTTATGCTTTTCAGTTTTTCGGCGGTTTAATTTTTTGTTAAAAAGTTTTTATAATATAATATGTCAGAGTTAAATCTACATCAAGGTCATATAAAATACTTTTCTATCAATTGGTTACCTTTAACAGCTATTAACATTGATAAAAAGGTACTTTGATGATTACTACTCAACAGAATTTTTATTTTAACTAAAGATAAACATTAAAACAAAAATTGTTGTCGAAATCTTTTGTTGCTGGCAATTTACATTTTGCAGCTGCAGTCTGTCTCCGCGACTATCTTCTCATTTCATTCACTTTGAGTGTTCATTCGAGAGCCAGTATCCAGTTTCACAATAGCTTTTCCCTCGATGTTATAACCATTCACGTGGCCTACACAACCTTCACCTATTTATGGGAATCTTTGCAAAGCTTGAAATAATTGGTAACCGTTTCCTTTGAAACGGAGACGCGTCACGTGTGGGTTGACTGACAGGGACGTGAACCTGTGAGTGGGTCGAAGTCAACATGTGTTCCAAAGAAAGGCGGTAATACACGCTGATTAACTTGACAGGTATTTCTAAAGGACATTATTCATTTCGTACCCAAATAATAGAGTTCTAGGCAGGAAGAAAAATATTTTTCTTATGAAAAATAACATTTTTAATAAAACAATAAAACCTACCTTTAACCCCTGCTACATGAACATACATATCTTTCTTTCATTAAAACGATTTTTGAAGATTAATATATACAAATGTGTTATGCGTAGTGATATTTTCAATGTTTTTTATAATTTAAATTACTGCTAGATTTCAACGAGTTAGTTTTTCTTTAGAAATGCGTATTTTTCTTAATAACTGCGTAAGAACAGACCGAGAATTTTTTTTTTAAATATTGACTTAACATCACGCTTTGTTTCGCCGAAGGGTTCAATACAAGTGCACTCACATTTCGTCAGTTATATTTAAGTCACATGTAATATGGAAGTCATTTATTCAAACTAAGCTGAGAGTCAGCACTTTTTGAACGTCAACGTTACATAAGATAGTGCTTCAAAACGCTCGCACTTCACCTCTTCCTAGCGCTTTAGCTGGGCAGAAGAAGTGGCGCTACAAACTCCCCAGCAGCATATCTGTTTGTTAAGCTAGAAGAACTTGATTCTATACAAAAATATGTCAGCTAGCACACGCAAATATAGCAACAAAACATTGAAAACTAAACTCAAGCTGTAATAAAATCGTAAACAGAACTTAAAACCTAAATAAGAGCCTCAATAAGAGAATAAAGGGCGTGCCCGCTTACATACACAACGTTGCAAAATGTTATAATACATCGTATATGTAAGTTGAAATAACAATTGTTAAACTAGTACCTCTGGAGCTAAATAAAATAACAGTTATAAAATAACAACACAAATAACAACAACAAAAACCATGGTTAGCAAGACCAGACGACCAGTCACCACAAGCAGCACCCTAACTTTCCCTTGCTGTGGCTCGTAGATTCAATTTCAGAAAAATATTCATACATGCAACAAATAACTGCAAGCCATAAAAATATTTATACCATGCAGGCATGAAAACTACAACGATTTATAGCAACAGCCACGCACTCGACCACTACAAAATGTATGATCAGCTTATAACATTCCTACTGCCAGGATACCGGCCTCCTCCCTGTGAGAGGGAACGAGCCGTAATCCACTACACGGACCCTGTGCGGGTTGCTGGTCGTTAACATCAGTTGTTTTTTTAAGATTTGTGTAAAATGGTTTATTGATTTTAGATTCGTGCATTCGATTTTATGTGCCGTCCGTGCTGGCAAAGGGCTAATCCTGCTATCAAACATTTTTCAACACCTTCAACTTAGTTGTCGACTAGTCTAACTACCAGCAATCTATTAAGATGTGCTAATTGCCGCATTAATTTAATGAGGTTGAGGCGATACTTGCAAAGTTACTGGATGATATATTACTAGAAAATAAAGACGATTCTCGATAAACATGCTCTGAAGCATATCTGTTGTAATTTATGAAGAACCCAGTCCCAGTGATCAGGTATATTTAGTGAAAATAAATGTTTCAGTATTGCAAATTTGGTTGTTTAGCCAAATTTCACTCCTTATGATCACTAGTAGCAATAATTTACTACTTTTCTATATAATAAAATCAATCAATAATATCTATATTTATCCCAAAAACTAGAGGAGAACCACATCTAATTATAGAGGATGTACAGTTTAATGATTAGTCCGGGAAATAATAAAAATATTACTTACAAATATTAGAAGCCCGCGGCAAAAAGCCAGCGCAAAATTAACGAAAAGTGCATACTAGTTCAAAAATGTAAAATCATTATATGACACACAAAACACTCACACGAAAACAAATACGTGCTTGTTACAACCAAAACGGATACATTTGCGAATATTCGTGAGAATGTTAATGCCGATAATGGTATAGAAAGAAAGTTGGATAAAATTGTTATATTGATGTTCGCATTCAACGTTCGTTTAAATAGAAGGGAATAGTAAAATAGCGCTGCAAATGTATCGTAGCATTTAGAGCGCTATTTTCTTAAACCCAGAAAAAAAATTGGACCCATTTCAAATAATAGCATGGTACTTAAACATAAACAGGAATTAGAAGTAGTCCGGATCTCAGAAATCATCGATGTATGCCTTATATCTGAAACTCACTTTACTAAGCAATCTTAGGAAAAGATTCTGGGTTATAAAGTGTACGAACTCTGCACTCTGACAATACTGCCCGAGGTGGTAGCTCGGTTGTAGTCAAAGAGATTCTCCGTCATCACAAGGAAGTTAAGTATGATATTCTGCTATGAAATTCTCTCCCATTCCCTCTCCTTTCATCTTTGTGTCATATCAATAAACCGTGGACGCTGTATTGAATGTTGTGCTGGGTCTAGATGGCGCTTTTCTCGCTCATGGGACTATTGTGGGTGGGCAACTTTATTACAACTAAAAGTCGCGAACGGGCTCACCAATATTCGAACCGGTACAAATATTGGTCGGATACGGACGCCGTGCTCCAAAGGCTCGGAATCTACTCCGAGCCTTTGGAGCACACTGAGTCTAGCATAATTAAGTCGAGTCTTTATAATTAGAACTCGAAGACTCGAGTCCGTTGTAACTCTACACAAACGTTTGCAATTTACCCGGACTTCAATAAGGCGTTTGATAGGGTGGACCATGAAATATTATTAAACTAGCTTTTGCCAGCAGCTTCGCCCGCGTATTTTAAACCTTCCTCTTGAATCACTTTATCTATTAAAAAAATCCGCATCAAAATCCGCTGCAGAGTTTAAAAGATCTAAGCATACATAGGGACATACAGAGGGAAGCGACTTTGTTTTATACTATGTAGTGATTAAATAGCTTTCAACGGGATTTGATTTCATTTACTGCGTTGGTTCCATTCTTTTATATAAAACTGTATTCAAACAGTATCCCACGAATATCACTCTGATACATTTATCGCCACCTCTGGCGTACCACAAGGATCAATACTTGGCCCTTTGTTATTTATTTTTTATTAGAACGACATTAGCCACTTTTTCCATTATAGTAATTTCTTAATAAACGGTGACGACCTAAACATTTTTAAATCAAATAAGACTTTTGACGGAGGTCCGTTGCTCCAAGACGAGTTAAATAGATTAACTGAATATTGTGATAATAATAAACTTGCATAAAATATATCTAAATGTGAATACTTTTTTTTTTTTTTTCTCAGGATGGGAAATCATCAAATGACTTCTCCCGCTCTGGGCGGAGCGGGAGGGCGTGTCAGACTTTTACTGACTAAAACCCACCCGTGTTCCATCAGTTGCCCATGTGCCAGGGTCACGGTATCTCTTTCGAACAATCACGCGAGCCCGGCAGGCATCGGTCCTAGTAGACCCCTACACTGCTGCTGACATCTCTTTGAGGCGCGCGTGGAACACTGCGCGCCGTCGACCCGAGCTTGGTCCTTACCGGGCGGCGAGCTACCCATTGCTCGCCACCCGCAAGCTCGCGCCTACGGTGGCCGGGAGTCCGCTATTGACTCCCGACGCCCGGGGCGTCTCCTCCTGCGGCGGCTAGGGACGTGAGGGCGCAGAGACTGCCACTCCCTCACGCGCCCCGCCTCCTCCTTCGCGAGCATTACTGCTTCGCAGAAGGAGGTGAAATGTGAATACTTAAACTTTATGAAAATAAAAAGTAATACTATTTAATTATAGTCTTTGTACAGAAAATCTTACAAATGAAACTTAAATATGTCACTTAGGAGTACTTTTGTGTTTAATCTACATTTAAACCTACTCACAGATAAGATTATCTCAAAAGCATACTAAATGTGCAGCATTGGCTTGACGGCTTCTTCTAGTTTTGAACCCTCAGCCACACTTCCAACAGACTGTTAAAGTCCTTGATTCGCCCGCAGCTGGAATACGGTTGTATAATATAGGACTACTGCTGCGACAAATATGTTAAAGCGATTGAAAGCGTTTAACGTAAATATATACGAGATTTGCAGTACACATGTTATCTCATATGCCTATCATACGTGAAATCACAAAAAAAGATTAAGTCGCTCACTTTGCAAGACGCCCTCTACTTTAAACCATGATATTTCACGGCTTGGTTCAACTAATTAATAATTACATTTACAGGACAGGCGATGACACTTATTCTGTAAATAAGTTGTAAATGTTTCGTACGTGTTCGAGCAAGCAATCTATAGAGATTTTAGTGCGTGTCACTTCTTTTTTACTACGGTTACGCTGGACGCTCCTGCCAGTGCGCTTTTAGATCTATACGTCAAGAAGAAGGTTCGATACTGTGGAATTTCTACGGGTGTTTCTCCGGGTAGACCGCAGTTTGTCAGTGTTTCTATAACCTTCGTTAAATCTAAATTCTTCAACGCGCAAAGTTCCGTTATCAATTCCATCCATTCGTTGAAATCTATTTCCGATTTGCTGAAAAAAATAAATAAACGTAAGTAAGAAAACCATGATCGTTGTAGGTACTCGATATGAAATAGGTACTGATCGAAAAAGTTACAGTAAGTGACTGGATGTGCCAAGCCAGCCAGTTTACTTCGTGGCATTGTTAATCTCTTAAATAACTCCTTCGTTATTTTAACACGTCGGAGTTGTTTCTCTATTTAAAACAAATAGGATCTTATTTAGGAAGATGATTAAAAAAAAAACTGCCTTTCAAAAATAACACTAAGTGACCAAAAACGCATGTTCAAAGAATGGGTACGATAGGTTTTTTTTTCAATTAGTAGTGTCTTTTTGGAAGTCAGTTGTTTCTTTTTTGTAATGAAGTTTTTCATTTTTAGTTGTCCCATACGAATTCCTATGCTAGCGACAGGAAATTGTATAACATCATCGATGTCGATGTATGTACACCCAGTGGTTTTAATAGTATTATCAAAGTTAACTCAAAAACTACCCAAGCAAAGATAAAAATATGTATAAGGGACCACCTCGGAAAAATATCGATAAAAAAACCAAACACCATAGAATTTCCTTCTTTTTTAGGTCAATTAAAAATAATCTCAGATGAAAGTATTGTTTAGCAGTGATTAGACGCTAATTACAAAAACTTATAAAAAAATAGAAAAAAAGAATACCCGAATTTATTAAATATTATCCCGGTATCAGTCATTGTAATCTTCCTGTCATCGATGAGGTTCGCTTGTCGTAACCAATAGTCGCTGTTCCACAGGGTGATAGTCTCACCAGATCTTATCTTAGCTTCGAAAAGTTTGGCAAAGGCAAAGAACTGGCTGTCAATTGTGGCCTGCTCTTCCTCCATCGTGGGGATTTAGACTAAAAAAAAAACATGGTATTTTCTTAGATTTTTTCAGTAATACGCAGTTCAGTTATTTGGGGCACATTATTTTGGTATTTATTTCAATCGTTATTCCAATGTTTAACACTCATGTTTGTGTTAATTTACAAAATGAAGCGGTGTTTTGTTCGTCGGTATAAATATTAATAATAATGCGGCTAGAAACAGCTTGAATATTAAAGCCGATGATACGCCTGCATGGTCAACCAAAATGTTTGTAAACATATCAAGCTTTATATAACCCAGTGCTCGAGTTTCTGTAGTTGGTTGACTAATTTATAATATCTATTATTTTCGGAAATTGGTAATCATCATTTTGTGTTTAATTAATTTAAAAAAAAAAAAAAAACGTTAGTGTGGCTATTCCCGTATGTTCAGAAATATTTTGCTTACCACTCTCAATTTAAAAACACCTTCCTTAAATTAACTACATTTTTTGTCATTAAAATGAGATTTCGATCAGATTAGAACGAGCTATACTGTAATTGGCCTGGAGTGTATGCTTTTGCTGCGAAACAAAGTAACAATGGTCTAACTAATTGAATGTAACCAACCCGTCGAGCGTGCGTCAATTTATAAATCAGTAACATTCGCAGTCCATAAACAGACTGTTAATCTTTATTTTATAAACACATTTTTATCTCTATCTCCCTGCCAGAGAAGCTCCACGTGAAGTTTCAGTATTTTTTGGAATGTGCAAAATATTGTGCACAAAAAGTAAACTCTAACTAACTCAATTTTAACTCAAATGCCAGCCATATTTTTAAAATGTATGTGAATATCAATCTCTATGAGCGGATTTTACAAAATAGGGAATCAACATCGGGATTGGCAACTGAAGCTTTGCTAGGCAGCCTTTAGAACAGCGTGCTGGGATTCGGGTTCTGAGAAATTCATACAAATAGAGGACCAGCGCGGACAGTACAACGACTATTCCACATAGTCGTACACGACATGTCCCAAAATTAACAGATACCACCAAACACTCAAATTCGAATGTTATGCTAAAATTATGCTACTTAAACTGAATTATTACTATTATGAATAAAACATTGTTCATTTATTTCTTGCATTACACTGATTGTAGAAGATTGAGACCTACGTCCAGCAGTAGATGTGTTCCGGCTAAAATGATGATGGTGAACGTTGATTGTGGAAGAAAAATTTGATAACATTACAAATCTACGCACGCACACAGTCGCCACATACATATAAGGTGTACCTATTCATACACGAAATATTTTAAGAGGTACACCTGTAGGTGGTAAAGAAGCTACAGAAAGGAAAAAAAATTACAACTGTATTTTTTTTCTTTCAAAATTTAATATTTATAAATTATTTGCCACACTTGAGAAATACTGGCTCCTTCTTATTTTTTACGGCCCGAGACACCGCGGCCATGCTTGTGCCACCCGGTCTCCACCCTCGCAGCGTCAGGCGGGCCATTCATAGAATTTGGAGTAAAGGTTTTATGCAAAACGTCTGAAGCAGTTTTAAAATTATAATAATTACTAAAATTCAAAAAAGCTTAGTAAAAAAAAATCTTTTTGCTTCTATAGCTTCTTTACCATATTTCGTGTTTAAATAGATACACCTTATATAAGGGTCTACTGTAGTAGGTACTATACCATTTTTGTTTATTTTGACTACAGGTACAGGGGAAGTGTGACTGTAATTTACGTAGATTTCATTATTTTTGGGATTAAAAATACAGAAATCAATTTTGCTCAAACTACTTTCATGATTTGCATTAATAGAATAGAATAGAAGATTTATTTATTGGAGTAACTAAGACTGAAGAAGATTGTTAGTAAAAATTACGACTATGTTAGTGAGCACAGACTACAAATGAAACAAAGAAAACAATACAAGAAATAAATAACGGTTGGTCACTTTCGCGACATCCTATGAGAGACGGCACAACAATCACCCACGTATTCAGAGTCCAGGCGACTAGCAACCATGCTTAAGACATTGTAGGAGATGCCTCAAACTCTGCACACCAGGAAAGCGCACCTTTTACACATTGTTGCGTAAAAGCAATCTACACATCTGCAAACATCCCTGACGCGCTATAGAAACGGGGCAGCCCTGCCAGTATTCTAATCGCATTGTTATTTTGAACGCGGAGAGCACTGTACGATCTTTGCTTATATCTAGCACAGCTTTACAGGCTCCACGTGTAAAAGGCGGTACAGTAGGCTCGAAAGAGCGTGATTTTAACAAAAAGCGAGCATCGTGCAAACCTGCGAAACAGCATGTTCGCTCAGCCAGTCCCGTTCAATGTCATCATCGTCTTTGTGGTTGGGTGTCAATATATGACCTAGATACTTAAACCTGTAGACTCTCTCCAAAAGGAGAATTTAATGACCAGTTTTGTGCTACCCGCATCTAGCAGAATACTCAATTATGACCAATTTTGACATTTCTGTTTGGAGGGTTTTCAAATCGTACTGTGGGGTATCGAGTATCGTACTGGAGCAAGCCTAAGGTTGCTTAGTCTGCTTAGCTATGCACTCTGAATTATAACATTACTCTATTTGTAAACTATTTTTCAAGTTCAAGGCCGTTTTTTCGCATGCACAGTGATAACGACATCAAATTACGAGTTGTAGGTTCGAACCCAGACAAGCGCTTTACGTTATATAAATTATGTCATCACCATTGATCTCAAAACGGTGAAGAAAAACAGCATGTACTAGAACCAAAAATTCGAGGATATGTCAAATGTACCAACTGACACTGGACCAGCGTGGTGGATTTTTTCTACTTCTTTGGGAATTCAAGCCGATATCACCTGCGTTCTTTTAGCGATTAAGGTTAAGTAAAACAAAAAAATTGATTGATTGTTGAATTATCAAAGTCGCCTAAAGTTTTCAGTCTGATTCTTTACCGGTACCTACGGACACGAGACATATTTGCTGTTTACCTAATGATCACTTTCTCATAAATTTGAAATTACAGATGTAGCCAAAAGTAAGCCAAAAGTACAATTCTCTTTACCTCTAAAAATAAGTCTTTGGAGGTAAAGAGAATTGTACTTTTGGCTAATTCTTGAGGTCAAATACTCCCTACTCCCTAAACTATGACACATGAAGGAAATATAATTTAAGTAAAACCTATAAATGTTTACTAATAATACTCACCCAGGCAAATGAAACGAAACTACAAACACAAAATTGTGCGATTTATGTATTGACGAAGCGAGTCAGTTGACAGAACCCTTCACAATGATTGTTTTGATTCAGTTGCCAGTTTAAAAATCTTTTCCATTTTCCTTTAAAAAGTAATTTAATTTTGTTTACGGGCTTTTCGTATTTTAATGATGTTTACTGTAGGGGAAATCTTAGTGTAAATATGAAAATGAATGAAAAAGAAACAAGTCACAATAGTGCGAACATCGAAATCAAACATCGGACTCTAAAGTTTACACACTTGATAAAAAAATGTACAGTGTAAATGCAGAACGTAAAACGAAAGCGATTGTTTACTCTTCTGCATGGAATAATTAACGAAACTCGTCTATTGTACGTCACGATGGAGCTCATATTGGAGCGAAAATCGATACTCCAGCTAGGTGATAGGTGAATGAGAAATGTCTATTTGAATAGCAGAAACTTTTAGCTCCAGCAAAATAAACATTAATTTAATTTATTTAGTAAACCCTCTTTAGTTTGTAAACTGGCATCCCCATGCAACAGTGACGTCTCCACTCATGAAAAAGTAATGTTTTATTATGAATCATTGTTTCCATGGAAATCAAAATAAGATCACGGTAACGCGTTGCTAAAGTTGAAGAAAAAACAAATTGTAACACTAATTTAATCGAAATAAAGTTCAAAATGGCTAAACGTAACTAAAGTTAGAATTGTTAAAGGGCCGCCACACGGTCTACTACTTTTAATAGACTGGCAGGTAAGATTCGGTTGTCAGTTACGCCAGTTAGCGCAACAGCGCTGCAAGCAAGGCTGCGCGCAAACTGACAGCTGAATCCTATACTAAAAACTAAAAACAATTCAGCTCGGATTTGTTTTTACGCTTTACCACGATAGCAAACGCGAGAGAATTTGAATATTGAGTGTTACTAAATGTATCAAGTATCGATTGTGGCTGCCAGAAAAAAAAGTCGTTGCCTTTTCATCTAAACCAGTTTAACAGAGAGAGCTAGAGAATTTATGAATAATATTGAATGAAATTACTAAAATTGCTCTAAAATATTGATTGCAAATTACAACAATATATATATCATAAGTGGAGTTTCTTGCCGGCTTTTCTCCATAGAAATCTACAATTTGGAACCGTGCACCTAGCTTCTGACGTTTCATAAGTGACCAGGTAGATTTATGTGAAATAAAAATATTTTGATTTGATTTGATAAAGTTAATTATTTCGTTTTTTTAAACGAAATAATTAACTTTATCAAACCAATTATATACATATGTCTTTTACAAATTATACATATCTTAAGACAACCAACACACCGTTATCTGATCCCAAACTAGGCAGAGCCTGTACTATTAACCAGACAACTGATAAACATCCATACTAATATTATAAATGTGAAAGTGTGTATGTCTGTTTGTCCGTCTTTCACGACAAAACGGAGCGACGAATTGACGTGATTTTTTAAGTGAAGATAGTTGAAGGGATGGAGAGTAACATAGGCTACTTTTTGTTTCTTCAAACCCCCCATTTCCCTACAATGGGGGGTGGAACGCGCTAATCTCAGGAACTACTGGTTCTAATTGAAAAATTATTTTTGAATCGGGTAGACTATTTATTGAGGAAGGCTATAGGCTATATAACATCTACGATCAAAACGAGCGGAGCAGCAACAAAAAAAATGGACGAAAACTGGCAGGCTGCGATGCGACGGGAAGGGTCAGGGGAGCAAATATTTGACGCGGACGAAGTCGCGGGCAGAAGCTAGTACTTATATATTTCTACAAGTAAATACATACATACCAGGCCACTCAGAAAAATTTGCGAAAAGAAGTTTTTTTGCATGAGAGACTGGCCAGTTGTAAACTATTATAAACATAATGATTATTTATGAGTAAAAATAGGTACTTTCCAATTTCAAAATTTCTCTACACATTTTTTGCGTGCTTATTAAATTATCGTGTCTCATTGGAAAATGTATTTGCACCGGGAACATTTTCGCGCTATGATTTTTTACGATTTCAAGTGTCGCCTGAAACCGGACTAATCATACGATAGACTTCAAATTGCATTCATGGCCCTTCCAAGGTAACTGTGTATCGTTGGTATAACGAATTCAAACGTGGTCGACTAACTTTGGGGTATGAAGAAAGAAGTGGTCGCCCTTTGACGGCAGTTACGGAGGAAAACGTGCTAGCAGTGAAAAATTCAATCCAAGACAATAGGCGACTTACGTATCAGCAGATTCAACACATACTGCAGATTGGATCGGGAAACCTTCATGAGATTCTACACGTGCATCTTCGCGTGAGGAGGATAGTTTCACACTGGGTGCCGCACAACCTCACCGATGCTCAGAAACAGGCCCGGGTGGAATGGTGCCGTGATATGATAAACAAATTTGAAGCATGCTCGTCTCGGCGTGTTTACGACATTATTACAGGTGATGAGTCCTGGATTTATCAATACGATCCAGAAACGAAGCGCCAGTCGACGGTTTGTGTGTTTCAAAACGAATCAACGCCTACCAAAGTGAAACGATCTAGAAGCGGAGGGAAGATTTTGATCGTGAGCTTTTTCAATTTGACTGGCTACTTGACGTCAATCCCTTTACGGAACCAAAGAAGCATCAACGCCGAATGGTATACTACCAAATACTTGGCAGAAGTTTTCTCTGTTGTGAGCAACAAGCGGCCAAACACAGTGCTCCGCGGGCTACTGCTCAACCACGACAACACGCCCACGCACACCGCATTCAAAACGAGGAATTTCTTGGACAGCACGCCGGTCAAACTTCTGGGTCACCCTCCTTATAGCCCTGATCTAGCACCGTGTGACTTCTTTTTATTCCCAAAAATTAAAAAATCAGCTCAAAAGGACACAATTTTCGTCGCCGGAAGATGCGCTGTCAGCGTTCGAGCAGGCTGTAAACGATGTGTCTGCGGCGGACTAGAAAAAGTGTTTCGAAAACTGGTTCAGACGCACGAAACTTTGCATAGAGGCTAGTGGAGAGTATTTTGAAAGATTTAATAAAAAAATATTTACCTATAGAACACTTCTTTTTAAATTCGCAAAACTTTCTGAGTGTCCCACGTATTATAGCTAAATTACGCCCAGACACAGAACAAATGATTGTGCTCATGACACAAAGATTTGTCCTGGGTGGGAATCGAACCCAGGACCTTAGCCTTAGCAGTCAGGGTCACTAGACTGACAGGCCACTCAAATGGCAAGAAACATATTATTACGTTGGCAAAAATCTGATGTACAGATATTTTATTCTCATTTATTGAATTGTTTTTTTCGTGAACTATTCAGCAAATTGGAAAGTTTTAATCATTTTTATGAAAACAAATTACTTGAAAAATATTTGTGACTGGCCAGACTTTGCTGCTGTCCAGATGTTTTATTCCTATAAATTGAAATTATCCTTACGTGGAACCAGTACACAAATTGGCAGTTTTTAATCATTTTTATGAAGAACTCGCACTCGATCATCAAAAGAATGATGCAAAAAATGTTTTCATGAACAGATCGCCACTGGCGGAAAGAGTTTATTCGTGCCCATAAATAAACTGTATATATGTTCTTTAGTAGTCTCCACCGGAGTATTGACAGTTGAGTGATTCGATGAGGAGAAGCGTAAATTTTTTTTAATGTTCTAACTTTTCTTTTAACCTAGTAAAATTGGCTGCATATTTGAATCACAACTACCATTCTTTGACAGTTGTTTATTTTATTACTATGTTACGTTAGTGTTTTACATAGTGTGTATACGAGTATTTGCATGATGACTTTTTTCCATGCCTGCATCTACCTACATACTAGGGATGTTATGGATATGACATTTCGGATACGGATTGGATACGGATGTAGGAATGATTATTATACCGGATACGGATACGGATACGGATATGAAATTATTTCGGATTATCCGTTAGTTTCGGATAATATCGGTTACGGATACGTAGTGCGGTCCAAGAGTTCTTAGCCTAACATAGAAGGACAGATGGAAATTAAACAAAATGAATATTATTTTTCAATATACTCTCCCTTTATTGCAACACATTTTTCAGAACGTCTAATTAATGCTTTTATGCCACTATAAAATTATGCTGAATCTTTACTATCAAAGTGGTCGTACACAGCCTGTTTAATTTCTTCATCGTTGTTAATTTTTTTCCCTCTCAAATCTGATTTCAATTTTGAAAACAAAAAATAGTCTGAGGGGGCCACGTCAGGGCTATAAGGTGGATGATTTATCTCTATGAAGCTGCATTCCTTAACCGTAGACTTCGAAATCGCAGCAGTGTGGACTGGAGAATTGTCGTGAAGCAATCGCACACCTCGAGTTATTTTGCCTCGTCTTTTTTCAATAATTTTCTGACGTAACTGTCGTAGTCAGTCACTATAATAAACTGCGTTTACTTTCCTTGAAATCGATGAGAAGGAACCCCTCGCAGTCCCAAAAAATTGTAGCCATGAGCTTCTTAACGCTTCGGGTGACCTTAGCTTCTTTTGGTGCCGGTTCTCCCTTTATGTGCCATTCCATTGAGTCCCTTTTAGATGTCGGATCGTAGTAAAGAATCATAGTTTCATCGCCTGTCACAATCGATTGAATAGTTGCTTCCTGGTCATCGCGACAAAGCTCTAAAAATTCTTCACAACATTCAACACGTCGCTGCTTTTGGACTGCACTAAGAATCCGTGGCACCCACCTTGCACTAATTTTTGTCATGTGTAAATGCTTGTGAAAAATTCTAAGAACACTTGTTTTTGAAAGTCCAGACTGTGCATCAATTCATTTTGTTTTTGATCTACGGTCACTCAGAACAATATGTTCCACAAATTGAATATTTTCTGGGGTCGTCACTGTGACAGGGCCTCCTTCACGTGGATCATCTTCCGATGATTCTCTACCCCAACGAAACAGCTTAGACCAGTTTTTTATTATTGCATACGAAGGGCAATAGTCATCGTAAACGACAGTCAATCTTTATATTATTAGCGTTGGCGTTAGACCTTTAGTTAAAAACTTCATAACAGCGCGATATTCAATTTTATTCACTTTGTGAAATTCACTCGACTGCATGTATGTAAATCGCTCTCAAAACTAAAGTACCAAATGGAACAAGTTGAACTTCAACACAGTGCATGTTGAGACTTGTACCTACTTTATGAAGGAAAACCAAATTATGTTCTGTTTATTTTCTATGTGAGGCTAACAACTCATGGACCGTAGGTACTACGTATTAAACTTTTAAGGAATTTGCAAAGTAAAATATAAATAGCTAATAAAATGGTTTTATTTATATGTCACCATTTGGAAGGAACTACAATCATTCCGTGAGTAATTAGTACAGCTATTTAAAATAAAAATGATTATAAAAATATATTGACTATTATCTAATCTACCTAAAATAAAAATGTAATAACAAATCCGATATTATCCGAAACTTTTATTTCGGATTCGGTTACGGTTACGGATAAATTTTTATATCGGATATCCGATAGTTTCGGTTACGGTTACGGAGCTCCTTAACATCCCTGCTACATACATAACAGGTGACTCGAAATACGACGCATTCACCCCTCCCTCGTATTCCACGCGCACATATTTTTTATTTATTAGGAAACTCAACAGCTTATTTTTAAATTACATGCAATTATGATGAAAGTTCACCTCACTATCAATGAACAGCCCAATGCAGTTGCGTCAAAGGTACTAGCATCCACTGCACATTGATTTAGAACTGCATTACGCACTGATAGTGCGTTATCATCAGAATCTAAATGAAGTCCATGGCTTTATATGTTCTAAAAATTATCTGCTCAGTGACGTAAATATCACAATGTTAATGAAATATCAAAATGGAAGCCATTCCTACTGTATACTGGAGGTACCTGGCCTCAATATGTAGATAGTATATTTCATTTACTTCCACCATGAGTCGTCCATCTTCAGTGTCTATTGTCTTCCTTCCAATTCAACGCATTTTTACATTTGTTTTGAAAAATTTCTAAATACGACCACTAAAATTTTTTATGCTTATAAATGGAATGTATAGAATGGTACTCCGTGTAACCGATCATACTGCAAGCCGACCCCATTATAACTAGATGAGACTAAGAGGATTTTGGGCTTTCGACTACCCTTAACAACTGTCACAGATCTAGGAATGACATCTGGCACCAATGGATTAACATATGACCCGAGGCACGGAGGGATCTCGAATTGTAATGGATGGTCCACGGACCGACCGCGGTGAACATACTGTCTATCGATACATGTGGCTGTTATAATTTAGCCACGCTTTAAACGTATTAGCTTCATCTTTCTGACTCACCGCCACTTGAAAATTCAAAAGTGACTGTAATTGGTTTACCTATAGGGGAAGTACGGCCAAAATGACATATACGGACAAAATAACACATCGGGCTTTTTTCGAAATTGGTGGGCTATAATCCTGCAGTTGGCATATTATTATGTGACGCCGGCCATAGTGGAATACCTGTTAAGTTTATACCGCCATTGACTTGGTCACGCCTAAGTTACTTGCAGGAAAGCGTTTTGTGCGCATAAAAGTTTTTTATTTTTATTGATTTCGTCTTGTTTTTGATCAGTTTCTCGTGGTTTCTATTACATCTTTTTTTGTAAATTCAGAAAGTGTAGCATTATGCTGCATTACTTAAAAGTATTTATTTATAAATCTCGTGTTTATAGTAGTTATGACTTAATTAGTGTTTAGATAACCTGTGGGGCAAAACGACATACTTACATTCGGGGCAAAACGACATACCTATATGCAATGATGAGGTTTTCAATGTTGAATCGAACTACGAAAATGATCCTTAAAAGCAGTCAGAAAAAAGGTGAACCCAAGTATAGAAGACTCATTACGCTGAGGACTCGAATGTAGAAGATTTCCAGCTGTTTCGAACGGTGATGATGATGACTGCGCATGCGTTTACTGTAACGACCTCTTTTCCCGTTCCAAGCCCAACGAGTGCTGGCTACGGTGCAACAATTGTTCTCTTTGGGCTCATATTTAATATTTTGTGAAATATGTACTTCATAATTTTCGTTTTCATTATGTATGTCATTTTGTCCATACTATATGGACAAAATGTATTTTCTTAGAGGCTTCGATTAATTTAAATTATATTTTTTATATGGGTCCTATTCAGTTATGAGTTTACGTAGGTTAAAACTTATGAACCAAAGATGATTATTCAACCTAAACAGTGATTGTAACTATGTTAATTAAAAATATATGATTAAAAAACAAAACCGTATGTCATTTTGGACGTACTTCCCCTACTTAATATTATAAAGCTGAAGAGTTTGTTTTTGTGTTTGGTTGGACGCGGTAATCTCAAGAACGACTGGTCGAAATTGAAAAAATATTTGTGTGTTGGGTAGCCTATTTATTGAGAAAGGCTATAGGCTATATAACACGCTACGAATAAAAGGAGCCGAGTAGCAACGAAAAATGCACGAAAACTGGCATACAATTCGATGCGACGGGAAGGTCAGTGAAGCAAAAATTTGACGCGGATGAAGTCGCGGGCTCGTTTGAAATAATACTTTGAGTTTGATTTACGTAGTTTAAAAAAGGTAATGGGAGGCATGTCCAATGTGTATGTAGTAAAAAAAGTGATGCGTACTAAAATCTCTTTTAATTGCTTAACTTAGGTATATAAAATCGCAATGACTTACATCTTGAAAGATCAACAACATTCAGTGCATTGTACAGCAGACGATTAACAATTTCCTTCTGAATCCTTCAGTTTGTCATCGAAAATGTGATAAGTAATTGAGATGCAAGTTACGACGTAGTTGAGAAAGTTCGCTCTCTATTCATGTATTTCTTGGAAGCGAGCTTATTTAGTTTAGCCTGGCAATCGGAAGATTCATCCGTGTGAAATATGAAGGAATGTCAAACTATTATATAGTGATTATGTTGTGATGGAGGCCAGATTGGATCGTTACAAGCCACCGCCCGATGCATTTCAGAATATTGCGTCACAAATAAACGTGAGCCTTCTTTAATCTTCGAAAATCCAACATTTAACGCATGCAAAAATGCTTTTACGGCTTCAATGTTCCCGTAGCTGTTGTTTGCACTGTAAATTGAATATTTTTGTAATAATCAAAGTTCAGAGGAGCTGGATAAAGTAATTTACAGTTTCCTGTTGCGTGTCATATGCTATATAAATTTTTATTGTTTCGGTTCATTAAAAAAATAATGACCTTGCTTTTAATTTAAAATTTTGACACGAGAATTTTCGGTTGAAAATTAGGATTCTTTTTTGGTATTAAGTCAAAATAAGGTGAAAAAATAAAAATTTTAAATCAAATAAATTACAGTGTATTTGGGACATAGTAAGGTAAGTTTTCACCAAATTTCGTAGAATTTATTTTTTGAAAAAGATAAAAATAAAAAAACCGAAAACTTGGTTTTTTGAATTTTTCACATAAATTTTGAGGTTATACGAAAAAATTGTAAATACAACAGTTGTAGATCTTTTTATTACCTACAACTTTGCCATTAAACGTTTTTTCCATAGGACTTGTATTTATGCCGGAAATCGAGATAAACCATTTTTTACCCTCCCACTTCCCGAACTCGGATCACCCGTAATTTATTTTTCCTTTCATATTTATCATATTCCCCTTCTTTTCTAATGGGTTTCATCCTACTGTTATTTTAATTGCTTTCAAAAATTATCGATCCTGGTCCAATTTGTTTATGAGTTCGCAGCACTTCGTGGAACTTTGCTCACTAGTGAGAAATAACTGATAGAAATCCAATTCCGCAATCATCAGCTGCCTAGTCTTTTCCAGCTATACTAGGGTCGGCTCCCAGTCTACAGAGGCAACTAAATTCCAGTATTTTACATGGGGCGGCGCCTATATGACCTCCACAATCCAGTTACTGGGTTAATACCGCTTGGTAAGACTGGTTAATACCGCTTGGTAAGACTGGTTGTTAGACTTTTAGGATTCTTTCAACGTTCCGATTTCAAAATATAGGCCATAAAATAATATATAATCCGCCAGACCGTATTTCGGCCACAGCGGCCAATCTCAACGGATACTAGCCATCGGCGCGGGAGATATTATAGGACTCAAGTGTGTGCGTAGACACAGGGCGTTACTGAGTTTTTCCATCAGTATAAAATAATATCTAGGTATCTGTCAGTTGTCGCTTAGTGACACTAAAAACGTTAAAAAACAAAAAAGACATAATTTAATGGGTCGGAACTATACTAGTAAATGCGTCACAAGTATTGGCAAGTTTTGTTTTGGTTATGGCTTTTCATTTTCATTTCGAAAGTGAATGTTCCGGTTGGCTTTATTTGATCTCCTCGATCGCGACCTCACCGGTTGCCGATATTAATATTTTATTAGTGTTTTTAACATGTTAAACGGTTCGTTTTGGTTCCTCTACGCTGTCGTAGGCCAAATCCTTACTTCTTTGCACTTTGTAGCACTTCGTAGCATCTCGTAGCAACCTCTACGAAGTAGTTATTTGAGTAAGTAGGTACGTTTTGCCACAGACTCGGCTGCTTCATGAGGTTCCTGTTCTGAATAAGGCGGGAGTAAACGCCCGGGTATTACCACTGTGTGGACCGCCTTGAGGACACGGTGGAGCATATGGTGTGGGTCTGCCCTGCCTGGGCGGAGCACCATGTCCTCGTGGAGGTGGTTGGTTGCGGCGATCTCTAGCGTCCGGCCCTGGTACAGGAAGGCATTACCTCCTTCTGCGAAGCAGTAATTAATGATTCGCGAAGGATGAGGTGGAGCACGTGAGAGAGAGACAGTCACTCACGCCTCTAGCCCTAGCCGCCTCACGAGGATACGCCTCGGGCGTTAGGATTCCATTGCGGGCTCCCAGCCACCGTAGGCGCGAACTTGCCGGCGCCGAGCAATGGGTAGCTCGCTGCTCGGTAAGGACCAGCCCCCCTAGCCAAGTCACAAACGTTTACCGTTCTACAATCGCTAACGCCTCAGTGTCAGCAATTGTAGAAAACGATAAGTTGGTAGCCATGTTGAAGCGCCGGGGTCGGCCGCTCGTTCTACAATGTCTTTAGAAAAACGACACATTATAACAAAGGATTTAGCGTTGAACATTATAGAAACGATAAAAAATCATTCTATCATTTTGAACGATGTGAATTTGGCTACGAATTTTCTGTTCGTTTGTTCTAACCACGTGACTTAACGTTGAGCGACTAGCGTTAACGATTGCAGATTATCAACTTGGCTAGGGGTGCAGGCTCGGGTCGACGGCGCTATGTGTTCCAGGCTCGCGTCATAGAGATGTCAGCATACATTGAAGGGGTCCGCGAGGACCGGAGCCTGCCAGGGTTGCGGATTTGTTCGAATGAGTTGCCGGGGCCCTAGCACAGGCAAATCAAGGAACACGGCTGGGTTTTAGTCGGTAACTGTCTGACACGTCCTCCCGCTCAGCCCAGAGCGGGACGAGTTACTTGATGATTTCCAACCCAAAAAATAGTCTTAGTTATTAAGTTGTGCATTGTTCAACAGTTTTTGGCTACTTTTAACTGGCCAATGAATAAATCTGATAAATGATTGAATACGAATAATCTTCACTGAAAATGCATACTAATATTATAAATGGGAAAGTGTGTGTGTCTGTTTTCTTCACGTCTTTCACGGCAAAACGGAGCGACGAATTGACGTGATTTTTTAAGTGGAGATAATTGAAGGGATGAAGAGTGCCATAAGCTACTTTTTGTCTCTTTCTAACCTCCCACTTCCCAAAAAAGCAGCAACAAAAAATGGACGATAACTGGCAGGCTGCGATGCGACGGGAAGGGTAAGGGGAGCAAATATTTGATGCGGGCAGAAGCTAGTATAAAATAATAAATTGATAATAAAGGAAACTTAACAGGTCTCAATACGGTAGCGCTACAACAAAGTTTACTATGATGTCACAGCTTCTCGGGGTTTAGTTTACGTTTTGTTGCTCCGAAGGTCACCGTCACACGGCAACTTTCCTACTCGTTTCGCTATTATTGACTCAGTATGTACCGTGTGGTGCCGGACGTAAAGAATAACACCACCCCATTTCTTCCCGTGGGTGTCGTAAAAGGCGACTAAGGGACTTACTAGAGAATGGGCAGCAGCGTTCTCTATGCATTTTACCACCATACTGCGATCACCAACCCGCCTGCCAAGCGTGGCGATTATGGCAAAGCCCCCCAAATTGGGGGAGGCCTAAGTCCAGCAGTGGACGTCTTACGGCTGAAATGATGATGATGATGTAATGTGGCTATTTCCGATGTTTCCGCCACAACAGGTGATTTGTTGTCACACAGTATTCTGTTGTGGGGAAATGCTGCTGAATTGCCTTCCAGCTTTGTTTTGCAGAAAACAGCTGTTCGATTGTCAATTTATACATTAAGGCCATTACATCTCAGAGAGAATATAAAGGAGAATAACGTTATGGCGGTGCATTTTCAGTTCATTTTATATCTCCATGAAAATTTAATTGATTAAAAATATAAAGATATTCATAATTCACAAAGTTGTACTTACAATAAGGTTTTAAATATATATAGTTTTAAAGATTATGTAATACTAACGAAATATGGACATTTTAATAGTCTGAATTAAACGTATTTTATTTTATTTAAAAAAAAAAGTGGCACGTTCAGATGTTAATGTATACGCTTTTGTAATAGACTTTCAATCCATGTTCAAGATCTAAGCCTTAATAATTCCATTAATAAAACGTACGTAAGTTCTAACAGAAAGCTATTACAGAATTAAAGAGGACTTTGATGAAAAAAACACTACAAAGTGAAAAATAACTTTCATTTCGGAAGTCGGTGTCTTACGATCTATATTTAAGGTTTTTGCCACCGACTTCCGAAATTTAAGTTATTTTTCACTTTGTAGTGTTTTTGTTTAGGAAGTCGGTTGTTACTTTTTTGTAAAAAGTTTTTACTTTTTAGTAATGGTAGATCCGCACTAATCTAATCGCGTTATTCGTTCATTTGTCGCCGCAAATACTTAATGCAAATTTAAGACTTATATTCTTTTCACATGGGTCCCATCGGGAACCACCAGCTTTCAAATTAAAAACGAATCATCAAAATCGGTTCACCCAGTCAAAAGTTATGAGGTAACAAACATAAAAAAACAGACGAATTGATAACCTCCTGCTTTTTTTGAAGTCGGTTAAAAAGGGTTGGGATTGAGCTGATCCAGTGCTTACATAGGAACTGAGTGTTGTATTTCTGCAAATACAAGTGGAGTTGAGCAGGACATTTAGTAAGACGAGGAGACGGCCGATGGAGTAACGCAGTGACCGAATGGTGGCCAAAAAACAAAAGGCCGTCTAAAGCGCGTTGGGTTGACGATATCGTCAAGGTCACTGGAAACGCGTGGATGAGAGACGCACGGAACCGAGATGTATGGCGGAAAAAGGGGGTGTTCATACCCAGTAGTGGATGATTGCGGAAATGATGATGATGATGACGATTTTGACATTTTATGAATATTTTGTTTAAACACAACGGCATGAATATTCACTATGAGAAGTATAATGTTATTACCTTCTGTACTGAGAATGTGAGGAGTATGTGTGCCATATATTTTTAATCATCAAAATCAAAAGACATTTATTCAAACTAGGCTGAGAGTCAGCACTTTTTGAACGTCAAAGTTACAAAAGACAGTCCCCCCAAAACGCCCGCCCTTCGACACTTCCTAGTGCTTTAGCTGGGAAGAACAAGTGGCGGAACAAAATATCTCTTTCTCCTCTCCTTTATAAACTTACTAACTGACAGAAATAAAATCATTTTAAAAAGTTCAACATATCTCGGGACTCAAGGATTCCAATGATATTTTTAGAAATTTTCAGGGCTTTTGTGTTTTTTATTATTTGTATGGGCAAACAATAATAGGGTTGTTTTTTAAATTTTTTCGTATAGTGGGAATCATTTATTTGCTCTAGTTACAATCATTTAATTATTCTGCACTGTTCGTATAGTTACTTGAATGATGAAAAAAAAAAACTAAGCAAACATTTTGATATGTAACTAAATCCACACTAATATTATAAATGCAAAAGTAACTCTGTCTGTCTGTCTGTCTCGCTTTCCTGCTAAAACTACTTAACCGATTTAAATGAGGTACACAAACAGTATAGAGCCTGAGAAAGGACATAGGCTACTTTTTATCCCGGTAGTATGTTCCCGCAGGATAATTTCCGACTTCCACGCAGGTGAAGCCGCTGGCAAAAGCTAGTACTTAATAAAGGTATAATAAAATAAGTATTTGATTAAACATAAAAATCGGTTGAATCAAACTATGTTTTTTTTTTAAATTTCTATAATATTCTTGTGCCAAAAAACAAGAGAATTCCTAATCTTCGCACAGGTTTGATTCGTGTTTAGCACAAGGGAACGCTGCGAGGAAAAAAAATCATGTTTCAAGTGATTCCATGCTGACGGCGCAATTTCACCTCTGAAGGTTGGAGAGGCCCTTAAGCACTTTGCAACGGCTTAAAATAAGGCCATTCTGCTTTCAGATTGATTACCGAGGAGCTATTTGGAGTATGCCAAGTTCAGTTCGCAGGTTGCACATTATTCTCGCCATATGTTTTAGTAATCGTACTAAACCATATATCATATACAAAACCATATATCAATTCAGTTATGTATTTGATTTATTTATGGTTTAGTTAGCAGTATTTATGTTGCATAATTATTATTATGCTTAGATGGTTTGGTCATGTTGAGAGGATGAATGAAGTACGGCTCACAAAAGATGTGAGTGGAAACACCGGGTGGGGGCGCCCTAGGAGGACTAGGCCTTATTGGAGATGTTCTTCAGAAAGGTCAGGTGCTTAGTATTCGCACCCGGTGTGTGTATGACCAATTGTGTGAACCTAAATGAGGCAAAAGGCGTGGGTAGGGATTGTAGCAGGTGGCGTTCCGTGGTTTCTGCCCCATGGGAAAAAGGCGTGTGTTTATGTATGTATGTATTCATGTTGCACTGTTGTTGTAAACCAATCGGTTAGGATACGTGATTTCGTGTGCATCCCTGATGACTCGTGTTCGCGGCAGCACCAACAGTATTCTCAGTGTATTCGCAGATCGGTGGGATTCCCCGATGCTGCAGAGATGGATACGGCTCCATGCAGAAATGTAATTGTATATTTGTTTCTGTCTGTAACCTAGTAACACTAGACGTTACTAACCCTATGGACTCCGGTCTGAAATAAAAATGTTCTATTCTATTCTATTATGCACAGCGGTGTACCGAAATTGATAGAAGCTCCCTTTGTTATTCCTTGAATTTCTGCTCATAGTAACAAAACAACACTCCTCGATACGGCTCGTATTGTTAAGACGTTTCTATCTGGAACCCCAACTACGGGTAGCTTGGACTATTCCCCTGACACCGGCTGACCACTATTTCTTAAAACTATTTGAAATGCTTTTGTTTAAATTAAGAAATAATTAATACATTTTTTATAAGGCAAATATAGAATAGATGACATAGTATGCTGTTCAGTGTAAAATTATCAGATTCAGAAGTTATTAAAAAACAAAAAATGAATACACATTTTATTTGAGTAGTTAGTATTTGCAAGCGATTTTGTCAGTATTAGGTACAGTACAAGGGACCTACTCCCTACATTCAGTTAAATAGTGCGTAGTAGGTACATATGGCATGGCAGTGGATTAATTGATCGGGAATGGACCGCAAATGACTGTCGGTTAGTGTGCAGCAATCCTGTACCGGGAGGCGTTTCAACAGTGAACAAGATTGGCGGCCTTTGAAGTGCGATCTACCGCACGAGCTCAATCATAAGACCGGCACTCAGGCTCACACTATCAGAGCTCTACCAACCACACAACATTTCGCAGTATTGATCAAACTGCGCTAGCTCTTAAAGTAAACATAAATCTTAATGACATATATATATATATATATATATATATATTCAAATTTATTTTTCAAGTAACAATGACTCAATTGTTAGTATACTTATCCTATGTTAGTAGCTAAAAGTAACTTAATAATACAACCTTATATACATAGCGGCAGCACTGTCCGACGCGTCACCGCGGCTGTACCATTCCATGGGAAATGGCGCAGCAGCGATCCACGTACGGACAGTCTAGCCTGCTCGAGATTAGAGACAGGATACTGTTGTTGCTGCCCCACACCCGATGCACCAGGGACGCACAGCGCTTACGCATCGTGGCAAAGAAACAATCCATATGTGCGTCTGCGAATATCCCTGATGCGCTGCAGTAGCGGGGCAGCCTCAACAGCACCCTGAATGCGTTGTTGTATTGCACGCGGAGGGCATTGTACGATTTTTGAGTATATCTAGCCCACAAGCTGCTCGTGTAAAACGTAGTGCAGTGCGCTCTGAAAAGAGTAATTTTAACGTTCACTGAACAACGAGCAAACCTGCGAGCCAGCATGTTTGCTCTAACCGACAAGGCCCTCCGCGCCCGATCAATATCGTCATCGTCCCTGAGGTCAGGGGTAAGTATGTGGCCAAGATATTTAAACTTGTATGCCCTCTCTAATGGCATACCATTAAGGTAAACTGGTGGTACGTAAGCAGGATACCTACCCCTAGACCCAAAGACCATGACCTCACTCTTCTTATAATTGTAAATTAAACCATGTGACTCGGCATACTCCTCACAAATTGCCACAAGTTTTCTGAGGCCACAGATTGACGCACTCAGCAGAACCATGTCGTCTGCGTAGCTGATATTATTTACGCAGACCCCATCTATATGGCAACCGACCTTGACGCTGCTGAGCCTGCCAATCAACCCGTCCACATATAGGTTAAATAGCGTTGGTGAGCTCAAACCCCCCTGTCTCACCCCGCACTCCAACCCATACGGATCAGACAAAGCCCCTGCCCATCGCACATTGATAGTGCCAAGAATAATGGATGGATCTGATTTGTATGGTTATGATACAACTAACAAACGATTTTATGAGAATTAACACACACGTAAAGCAACCAAAAACAAGAATTATCTTGTAAAACTCTAAGCAATTTATTTTAGATTTGGAAATATATTAAAGTAGATAAAGAGTAAATATTTTATTTTTGCATAGCTATATCTTAAAGATCTACTATATATGTATTTAGTGGACTTAAAATTATATTAAGAACATTTTTATCTTTCAAAATTTTCAAATACCCCACAAGCAACATTTATGTCAAAAAATATATTTTTAGATTGAACTGAAAATTTATTGAAAGTGAGGAATCAGGAAAATGTCGTTAGGAAACTTATATAACGATGGATGGAAAGAATGGTCTTTTGAGGAAAGAACCACGCAGATTGAGTGGACCTGTCCAATCAGTGCAAGCATTTGTCACTAATGGTGCGGCTCAACTCGGAACTTGAGGAGCTCAAAGATTTGACGAACAATATCAAAGAAAGGACATTTGGATAGGCCACATAAATTACTCAAACTGCCAGATCATGATTACAACTTACTGCAAAAGAATGAAAGCAAAAATTCTAACTTAAGATCCATGTGAACTTTTTCCGTTGACGTCAATTCTTTGAATCCTATCACTTAGGTACACAGTAAGAATATCCAGAGAGGCGTTCCGGATTCCGTAGTGGTGAGGTTACCTGATCAATGTTTAATAAAGAACACAATCGAATACCTTGGAAAAATCGCAAAAAATTCCCAAAGCATTGCATTTATTCTCCCACGTATTTAATATACACATGACCAAAAAGTTCAACTCCGGCATCGATAGTCGAACGACCCCTTGTAAAAGCAAACTATTTGCTACGTAATAAATTATGTTTATTAAAGAAATATTGTAATTGCTTTAGAATAAGTTTTTCAAAATTTTTAATTCAGGTAGGTAGCAATGAAATAGGTAAATCCAATCTATGTACATGGTCTTCACATGATGTGACCAAGATTATGTCTGGATTAAAGTCCTCCAAAAGAGACTGCGACCTCTGAGTTTGCTTCGGCCTATCTTATCAGAGTAGTCAGTTAGGAAACGCCGACCTCATCTAGTTTAAAAAAATATCATTGACGTGTAAAAGTGTCTGGTTTGTAACCTATTTACAGAAATAAAATAATTTATTATTTAATGAATGATTATACAGGGTTATTTGTAAAACACCGGCAACCTTGCAGGACTGTATTACTATCATGATAAACAACAAATTCTTTTCTATTACTTTTTACGAAACATAATACATTTACCAAAACAAACGTTCAAGATTTCGTTGTCCTATCTAACATATTTCAACTCTGTATTTTTCTGTATCTACCTATGTCTGTCGCTCACTGTCCCGCTGCGCTAAGATTCCAGCCTTTTTACGAAAAAGCCAAATGATACCTACGCTCGGACATTTGACATGGAAATAACCTTAATATTTCACGGTATCTACGCACTAAACACCGTAATAAAAACTACCAATGACTTCTCATATTTTCTGTAAAGTTACAGCGGACTTGATAAAAGTATTTGTTCATAAACAGACTGAATCCACTCTCCCTTCATACTTAACCAGGCTTAGGACTGGCTACATTTAAGAATGAAATTAAATTAAATCGCATGTAGGTACTTAAATTACCTACGTATTATTATTATCTACGTATTGTGACGAAAGTTACGGTAACAGGTTCCAGCGCAGCGGTATTGTTTTAAGGACGCGTTTAGAAATATGACGTAAATAAGCTGTTTTTCGGAAAATTTTGCGAACAAACGAAAACAAAACTAACAATTACATTAAAGGTTGCAATTAAATTCATTGGCATTATTTGAAACTTAGGAACTACTTATGATACTAATTGCATTACGCAAGTCAAAAATAAGCAATTATGGAATACCTAAGAAAAAATATTAAGACACACAAAGTATTAAATAGTTGCGTATCCCGACAGCTAATGCTGTATGCCGTACTCGTCATTGTGCATGAACTCACTCTCATTATTATTATTTGATGTTTGCTTACTTTTCGTTCATGTTGCAATATCCCAGGGAAGCAGACATTATCACCTCAAAATGTTAATAAAAATAATAACGAAAATATTACAAATACCTTCAGAAAAAAATAAGTTCGCGTTTAATTTTTTCTCATATTTTACCATATGACATGAACCTTAACAAGTGGCATTAAGGTTATTTGGTCACTGTCTAGATTTGTTTTACAGAAAATGTTTCGTGAAATGTTAGTCCGCGCGTTAAAGTTTATTTCCTCTTAATTCCCGCACAGGTATCCGTGCTTATGTGTATGGTAGAGCCCTTTCAATGTAGTATTGCGATTCGATACCTATCATATTTTGTAAACGCGTCCTTAAAATAACTAAACTTATTTGGTGCTGATAATAATTTCGGCACAAAACTAGGTACAGTACCCATTTTTATATTTTTAATGCAGGCGTATTTAAAAAGTGGAATCAGCATATTTACAACAATTGGATGAATAGGTATTAAAATCAGTATTTACAAATGATTACCTCTCAAGTTCAAGTCTCGTGGATGCCGGTGAGTATCGCGCACATAGCGTTCAAAATAATCATCTTCACAACCTATTACAAAGTCGACACCTACAAAATAACTGTTCATTCACTCGCAAAAGCACAGCAGAGTTTGTTATTATTTGATTAAACGTCCAATTAATCTTTTCAATCAACATGTCGTGGCTTGTGATTACGCGACCCGTGTACACCAATGTTTTACATGTCCCCACAATAAAAGTCTAAATGTGCGATATCTGGCTATTTAGAAGGCTAAACACGATGTCTGCCACGTCCTATCCATGGACCAAGATATTTACTGTCTAATAAGTCTCTGACTCGGCGAGCATAATGCGCCGGCGCCCCATCTTGTTGCAAGTACATAATGTAAAGATTAATACGTCCTTACTGCTGAATTTCACTACAAGAACACGTAATGACCCGACGCAAGCGCAACAAGGTGAAAGGCCGACTGACGGCCTCTCGTAAATAGGTCAAGTTCAATCGCCCCCGCCGCCCTAACCTCGCTCCCCTTGCTAATTGTAATATCGCTTTCTTTTGCTTCGCATAGACTTCGTAACATTTGGGTCGTTCAATATTAATATTTTTATTTTTGTATGAAAATCTGATGAATTTTTCATAGTCATAGAACAAAAGTTGCTGAATATGATGTCAGTAACATAGTCCTGAGAGATTGCCGGTGTTTTACAAATAACCCTGTATATATAGTTAGAATGTGGATGACTGCAAAATTTACGACGAATACAGAACTATGAAAGAAGAAGACATGTTGCGCCGATCCCAAATAAATTTGCATTAGAGCAGGCAATGATGAAAAGAAAAAAGAAACTGCAAAATCTTTGCAATGGATAAAAAATATATGTTATAAAGTGAAGGTTTCGTTTCCCATTTTAAGGTTGAAGTCTAAAATATTGCTACTGGCCCAAATAGAATACGTAGTTTTACAATACGTCAAATAATATAGTTTTTTACCTAACTGTCAAATAACAAACTATTAACTGAGTCGAAGGTATTTCTTCTATAGAAGCCACTAATCAAGAGTAAAAGTTAGAAACTCTACCAAGGTAGGTTTACGTTTTAACCTTACAAAAATATATTGATGTAGGTAGGTATGTATAAAAATAACTCGTTCAATGATTTCTTAAAAAATGAAGTCATAATTTTACAATATATTTATTAAACAATTAGTATTAACACAGTAAACACAGTATTAATTATGAATTGAAATATTTTAGTGACACTAGTTACTTCGAAAGAAATAACAACTTTCATCCAAATTAGCTTTGAAACACATTGTTGTGGTGAACGATGAAATCACAACTTTCCGAACAATATAATTAGTTATAGGAAAAAAAAACTAATTTATTCGTTGGGTATAAAACAAAGAAGTGAAGAGCTTCCTCACACAGACTCCCTAACAACCCCATCCCATTTCCCACCTAATTATAGAATAAGAAAACAAAAACGCTAGTTACCTACGCGTTGAATTGGGAAATCTTTTTCTAAGAATTAACAAGTAGAATAGATAATGTTTATCAAATAAATACGAGACAGCCAAGGATGGTGTTTATTACTACCACATTCCAATTTACAGTTTGTAAAACTTTTCAAAATTGCTATCGTAGAAATTAAGTTATAATGGGAAAAGCGAGGCGCTAGGTACAATAGTATCATATACGCGTACTAAAACGCCTGTATACATAATCCGTCGTTTCAGTGGAAGTTGGACATTCCACACTCGGATGTTTGCATTCAACGAAACTGACTAACAATGTTTTTAGGAATTGAAACGAATTTATTATTGCCATGCTCTGTGAACGTTATAAACAATTACACAAAACATAGCAAAACTAGAAATTGAAACGCAGCGAGAGTTTTTTCTGAACTCTTAATAAAAAATGTTACATTTACTGCGGAATATCAAGTTTAGCGTATAAATAAACTAAAATTTAACGAACCGTTCTAAACACAAAATTAACTACTGCAGCACTTTGCCTTTCGATGACGTATTTGAAAATATGATATCGATTTTAAACGTGATCTTGGAAAATTACTGCTTCACGATCGTCATAAAATTTTACAGAAAATCACCTTTTTTTGTAGCAAGATCGACTATATACCGTATGAATGTCGATGGCTTCTGCGACTGACGTGCCGTAATTTTTACAATGCCACTGACGTGGTAGTGTGCTGGCCACCACTTTGACTGGTCATAACTTTATAATTAATTTTTAATTCCTAATGGTGTGCTGTTTTTTTTGCCATTCATGGCTTTTATAATTCGAGTAAAGGGAGACCAAAGAAACGCACCGATGGACTGTGTGAATTATGATATGGATAGAAAGGGGGTGACTACTGAGATGATGACTAATAGAGAAGTGTGGAAGAAAAAGACATGTTGTGCCGACCCCAAATAAATTGGGAGGGCAGAAGAATGATGACATAAATACATCCCATACCTACATACCTATTCAATCCACAACCGGCAACAATGCTCGATATTAATTACATTTACATTCACTTCAAAGTGTGTCTATAAAGGTTAACATTTTCTCCAAATGTATATATTGTGAGCTGAACAGGTCTATTACCGCAGAGCCAGACAATTGCATTGGTTTCTGCGAGTGACAGTGATCCGCGCGCTGGCCACTGTTCGCTATATTTAAAGGGAAGCGCCACGCCAGCCCTCAAAATTATTACTCATTTTCCTACGTTTTCTTTTTTGTAAATGCAAGGAGTTAGACTTTGTTACAGTCGCGAATCATATTGCTCATATCGAATTGCAAATTGTTAAAAACGCAAGAATATCGTGAGCTACTTAAGCGCACTTCAAAAAATCTGCACCAACTTATCAATTTTAATGAAAGCGGAACAAACAGAGGAAATGATGTAGTTTCTTTACCTTGCCAGGGAAACTACGTAAGGTATCGTGTAGACATTTCGGCATGATTGAAACAATTTTAAAACGAATAGGTTTTATATTAGATGAATAGGTTAATTGTTGGGCAAGAAACTACAAGGAAAAGTCAATAAGTGACCGTTTTTCAATATATTGTGTGTACCGAGTAGGTACAGAAATCAATTAAAAATTCGGCTCAAAGCGGCTCATACATTGAATGCAATTTCTATACATTCGTGAAAAAAAATCGTTTGACATGGTATTAATAAATAAAAAATTGGATCATGTAACACAATAAAAAGTGTCTTAGGATCTGTATTTAAGGTTTTTTTGCCACCGACTTCCGAAATTAAAGTTATTTTTGATTATGTAGTGTTTTTTTAAGGAAGTCGGTTGTTTTTTTTGTGAAAAGTTTTTATTAACCGACTTCAAAAAAAAGGAGGAGGTTATCAATTCGACTGTATTTTGCTTTTTTTATGTTTGTTACCTCATAACTTTTGACTGGGTGAACCGATTTTGATGATTCTTTTTTATTTGAAAGCTGGTGCTTCTCGAATGGTCCCATTTTAATTTGGTTCCATTCGGAGAATGGGGTCCATGTGAAAACCATATAAATTTTCATTAAGTATTTGCGAGACAAATGACCGAATACCGTAAAAAATAAAAACTTTTTACAAAAAAAACAACCGACTTCCTTAAAAAAACACTACAACGTCAAAAATAACTTTCATTTTGGAAGTCGGTGGCAAAAACCTTAAATACAGAGCCTAAGACACCGACTTTCGAAATTAAAATTAGTTTGCTTTCATACGCGATGATAATGGAATCAAAATGAATAGTTTTGTTTGTTTTGAAATACTAGAGAGTTATTATATACGCGTATATTACATCCGCTTTGGGCTGCAGTGAATTGTAATTTCACAACTTAATGTCTGGCTCATACATTAAAACTTTTTAACAAAAATTTAAACCGCCGAAAAAACTGAAAAGCAAAAAATAATAAACCTTAAAATTATGAGTCGGCGCTTTGAGTGATCTTTGTTCATTGATTTTTCAGCGCCGACTCAAAATTTTAAGGTTTATTATTTTTTGCTTTTCAGTTTTTTCGGCGGTTTAATTTTTTGTTAAAAGTTTTTATTTTATAATTTTTCAACCGATGAAAAACAACGGAGGAGGTTCTCAATTCGACGCGTATATTTTTTTTTATTTTTTTTTTTTTTATGTATGACCACGCATAACTTTTTACATAGTGGTCCGATTTTGACAATTCTTCTTCTATTGGAAAGGGTATATTCACAAGGTGGTCCCATATACATTTGGAAAACAAAATCAAACCCTAAGGGTCGGAAAACAGGGGATGATTGATTGTTAACGGCCAAGGGCCAAGTATTATTGGTACATTAAAGTAACAAAAAAATATAAAATAAAAACTTTTTAACAAAAAATTAAACCGCCGAAAAAAGTGAAAAGCATAAAATAATAAACCTTAAAATTTTGAGTCGGCGCTGAAAAATCAATGAACAAAGATGACTGAAAGCGCTGACTCATAATTTTAAGGTTTATTATTTTATGATTTTCAGTTTTTTCGGCAGTTTAATTTTTTGTTAAAAAGTTTTTTGTAGATTTAATGTACTTATAATACTTGGCAAGGTATACCCTATCCAATAAAAAAATAATTATCAAAATCGGACTACTCTGTATAAAGTTATGCGTGGTTATACATTACAATCAGTGAGTAAACAATCAATCATCCCTGTTTTCCGACCCTTAGGGTTCGATTTTGTTTTCCAAATTTATATGGGACCACCTTCGGAGTGTATCCTTTCCAATAAAAGAATCATCAAACAATCGGACCACTATGTAAAAAGTTATGCGTGGTGAGATATCAAAAAAAAAATATATACGCGTCGAATTGATAACCTCCTCCGTTTTTTTTTTCGTCGGTTGAAAATGAAGTAAACTGATATTAGACGATTGTTGCAATTCTGTGCTGGTGAACAATTCTGCGTCAGCCTTGAGTTTAATATGTTTGATATGGGCTTGCATTAGTTCAGAAATTATATACTTTTTTTTATTTACGGTCTAAGGGTCGCAAGCGCTACTGCTGATCTTGACGTCCTGGGTTCAGTTCTCAGGTCGGGCAAAAAGCTATTGGGTAGACAAACCCAATAGCTTTTGATCTGGAAACTCTTAGTAGCAAACTGGAAGTCTGGTTCTGAGTCCGATTAATGGCAATAGGTTCGCCCCCCATAACATGGGACTGAAACATAACTGGCGAAATTAGGGTGTACTATAGGTCCACCTGTATACAAGCCTTCGGAAACAAGGCGTGATGTTATATTATGTAATCTAACTATAAGATTTTAATTAAGGAATGTATCAATCATATCAGTGTATCAATATCAGTACCGTGCGGTACCGGACGTACAGAATAGCATCACCCCATTTCTTCCCGTAGGTGTCGTAAGAGGCGACTACGGAATTTACTAGAGAATGGGCAGCAGCGTTCTCTATGCATTTTACCACCATACTGCGATCGCCAATCGCCTGCCAAGCGTGGGGATTATGGCAAAGCCCCCCAAATTGGGGGGCCTATGTCCAGCAGTGGACGTATTACGGCTGAAATGATGATGATGATGATTAATCATAAATCGATCTTGATTTAGACGCGTCGGGTGGTTACAGGTGCTGTACTAATTTTATATTTTGCCTTATAAAGGGTTAATTCGTAATTTATCTGTATAGATATGAAACCATGGAAGACGAGGAAGAACAAGCGACGTTAGACGGGCAGTTCACCGCCTTTGCGAAGTTCATGGACAGCGGTCGCAATGGGACGACCATTGATTTGTATCGGAGCGACTATTGGTTGCGTCAAAGCAAAGTCTTGGATGATAGAAATCTGACTATGACCGACACAGGACTCGTGTGGGTGCAATTTGGGTAGGTAGTAAAAATTATTAGCTATTATAATTATATTTTTTGGCCTATCGTAACTGTTTATAGATAAAAACTCACGCCAACTCTTAATAGAGTCTCGACCTAATTTTGAAAGATCCAATACAATTTGGGCGACTTGGGCATCAAACCCCTTGCTCAGTAGTCATACCTGCAAACACGAGACCATAATCCTATGTTGGCAATTGCTTTCCATTTCATCTGATTTACATCTCATACTATTTCAGCAAAACGGAACTCACTTACGGCGAATGGTATGAATTCTTTACAGAAATTTGTTATCTCAAAGACATGGACCAAATGGAAGTCGAAGGAAACTTGACCAGTTGTGGCTTACCGGGATTTGTTCAGGTGATCGTTCCACAGTATAGAGACTTCTTCAATATTAACAAACAACCAAATAAATTGATAAACTAGAACTGGTTCTGTTTCATGTCGGGTGGGAGTGAGTTTGGTGAATGTTATTTTTGCCGAGATAATGAACGCTTTTTTTGTATCACGGCAAAGGCAGACTTTTTCAAAAGTCAAAAGTTTTGATTGTTTGCATTGGTGCGCTGGTGGGTGAAGTAGTTCAGTTTTAATGTAACTCCAACCTGGAAATGCTACCCCGACAGAAAAGCAAACGTTAGTGGTTGTTTTGAAGTCTGTTTTTAAGTTTTATTTGGTTTTTCTTATATCCTCTAGCCCTTACTGTAGCATAAAACAAGTACTTATTAAAGAAAATTATAACAAAACGAAATGACAGCGAAGTTCTATAACTACAAAGAGAACCTGTTTTAAAGTTGCTTATGTTTTTTCAAGTTTTACTTTCAATATTTATTTTATACCGTTACTTTGTATTACTTATTGAGGTTTCACTTTACGAAGGTGCTTGAAGTTAAGTTATGCTTAAACCCTAAAAAGAGTTGTAGTTACTCTGATGTTTAATCATAAACTTATCTTTAATCAACGTTTATAAATCTTAAAACGCGTGTAATCTGTTTCTTTCCGAAATTATCCGTTTTGTTGAAAACCTGAGTGATTTCTGTTTTCACGCAAACCTGAAGCTGGTGCATAAATGAAACACTGCATCATTTTTATTAAACATTCACTTCAATGGGGTATTGATTCAAAGAAAATGTCGCATTAATCCCCCTAGCGTCCACTTCAAAGGGCTACCAGGAATGCCGATTTGATTTGTTTAAGCTTATACCGCTTTTTTTGAACATGAACTCAAACGCCACAAAAAAGCGCAGTGGTATTCACCAAATTCTACTTAATTAAGCGATTCCGATGAATCCTGCTGTGTCAATAAATCCATCAATATGGCTTCCATTCCTGAAATAACTTGAACGGCAACCGTAATATTACTCAAACAAGAATTTATTATGGAACTGAACGATAAAATGTAAAAAAAACGACGGGTTGCACTCCGGGAGTGCCGGCAGAAGTGAAAACTTGAATATTAATGTTGTGCATTTTTGATATTTTGGAATGGTTAGGGAATAATTTTGCACGAATTGCTTTAATTATCAGTATAAAAGTACTATCATTTATGTGGTAGAATACAATATTTATTTATTGCGTTATCGTACGCAAACATGACAATATAAATTACATTAAAATCTTTATCTCTCAGAAAAATCACTCTCCGTCCGTCTTACGAATTTTCGATCAGGGTCACGTGATCTGACGCGAGATTAACATTTTTAACCCATTCCAAAAAAAGTGCACAATGCCCCTAAAGAAGTTTTCACTTCAATAAATGTTTAAATTAAAAGCATACAAAAGATGTCAAATTCCTCGCAATTTTCTGAAATAATTTGTAATGTTTTTCCTATTTCAGAGACATGTTGATAGTTCGTAAAATTAATGATTAAGACCTGCGTGCTTGCAGGTATTTTTATAATATTATTGTACATATTGTAAATAGTTCGAATGAACACATATTTGAATATGTATTAATTTACCAACCAGGCCTCTGCGCTAAAGTTAAGATTAATATGTTTAATCAATTAAAATGGTTTTCTCTCTCTGCATCGTATCGGTGAAAACAAGTGCAAAAGACGAAGCAACGGCTTAGATCTTGCAGCCAGACGATGTTAATTGCCACTTCAATTAAATTGAAACAGAATCATGCAATTTCAAAGAGAATCGAAGGATTATTTGTATTTATTTTTATAATTGCCGTTTGTTATTCCCAATTGATTTTTTGTTAGAATGTCTTTATTTCTAGTGAGTTTTAAGTAAGCGTTCGTTCTTTTCCAGTGAATTGAATAGCAAGAGAAGGAAACAACAAAAAGTTAAGGATAAAAGTTACTAACTTTATTTCTTAAAATACTAAATCTGCCCATTGCCTAACACCTATTTCTGGAATGGTTGATTCGCCTTTAGATAAATAAACTTCGTGCGAGTCGCCTATATAGGCGACTCGCACGAAAAGCGGTGCAAATTTACTCTCCCAAATATTTTATTGTATATACAATAAAATATTTGGGCGAGTAAATTTGCACCGCTTTTTCTAAATTCCTGACTGTCAATCAGTTGCATTGTGATTAATTTCTTTATTTTTTTTAAAACCCAAATGAAAAAGAGGGATGTTATAAGTTTAACATAATATGTATCTGTGTGTCTCTCTGTGGCATCGTAGCTCTAAAACGGTTGAACCGATTTAGACTTTTTCTGTTTTTTTTTTCTGAACGGTGATTTAATCTAGAGCTATGAACTGTGATTCAAGATAATCTGTTAACCTCTCTCTGTCTGTTTTTTAGTTGATGAAGGGATGAAAGCATCTTAAACAACTTTGACGATATTAAGAAAGTAACCTTGTACTGATGCTGCAGCATCACCTGTAATTTGCAGGATACCCACCCACCTTACCAACCAACAGCAGTTTTGTGTTTGAGCTCATTGGAAAGGTTTCAATAAATAGGTATATAAAGTTCTGGGTCTGACGATGGAGAAGCAAAGAGGAATGGGGATAGATTAGCAACTAGCTTCACTGTGGGAAACATACGTAATGCTGCGCGGATTTAAACGAGGCATATGTCGATCGTAACGTGTCTACTAGTACTTTAATAACTATAAAAATCAAAAAATACATTTTAAATTTTAAAAAAAACCCCAGAAACAAATAAAAACCTCTAAAAGGTATATACCCTTCATTTTTAATAAAAAACCGGCCAAGTGCGAGTCGGACTCGCGCACTGAGGGTTCCGTACAAATCTGTAGATATTCACGGTTTATGCATAAGGTGATTGAATGAAATGTAAATTGCGGTTTACGATTTATGACGTATTAAAAAAAAAAACTTCTTACTAGATCTCGTTCAAACCAATTTTCGGTGGAAGTTTACATAGTAATGTACATCATATATTTTTTCTAGTTTTATCATTCTCTTATTTCAGAAGTTACGGGGAGGTGGGACACATTTTACCACTTTGGAAGTGTCTCTCGCGCAAACTATTCAGTTTAGAAAAAAAATATATTAGAAACCTCAATAATATTTTTGAATACCTATCCATAGATACACCCACACGTGTAGGGATGATAAAAAAAAATAGAGTTTCAGTTCTGAGTATGGGGATCCCCAAAGTGTATTGTTTTTTTTTTTCTATTTTTGTGTGAAAATCTTAATGCGATTCACAGAATACATCTACTTACCAAGTTTCAACAGCCTAGCTCTTATAGTTTCGGAAAAAAAGTGGCTCTGAAATACGGACGGACAGACAGACAGACAGACATGATGAATCTACAAGGGTTCCGTTTTTTGCCATTTGGCAACGGAACCCTAAAAAGTTGTTGGTAACCTTTTATTTACGGCAGTAATTGCCAAGCAGACGAGACGCCTAGCAGTAATGTACAAAGAATATAATTTTCATACGTTATTTCACAGCATCCAAAGCGAAGATGCTTTGACCAAAATATTACCTATAACTTCGTAGTCGCCCGACCGCACTTAATACACTTTCGGTTATAAATGTATTGCCTCTAGTAGTTTACGGTTCACATTTTTATTAGCCTGTCATTGTTTCAGTGTGTATATATCAAATAAACAGTTTACCACCCCCAACCTACACCCTGCGAACCCGACAATGCACAGATCAAATATTTTTGTATCGCGGCGTATAAATCGAAAGCAACGGCAAGAGTTATACATTAGTGGAGACTTTAAGTTCATTTTTTTGAGAAATTGCGTCCTAAGATATATGATACACTACACAGTATAGCACTTGAGCTACGAAGAAATAAATAAATATTAACCAGTGCGCAAATTTTAATAAATTAAACTTAAACGAGCAATAAACCATGCGATTTTTATTTTGATATATCTTAGTACAAAAAAACTAAGTTATCGTTAACGAAAGATGTTTACTTTAAAACTGGTGTTATTGTAACTAACTCAGGCGCGGCGAACAAACGCGCGTAAACAACTGCACACGCCGGTCAGTGACCGCTAGTTTTATCACGTTCGAACTAGTTCGGAAGAGTAAACCAAATTTTTCTTCATACTTTCATGGGCATAGGACAATTAAATACAGAACGAAACTTTTTAACAAAAAATTAAATCGGCGGTTTATTTTTTTGTTAAAAAGTTTTTATTTTATATTTTTTGGAGCTTTAATGTACTAATAATACTTGGCAAGGTATACCCTATCCAACACAAAAACACATTTGCGTCAAATTGGCAAGGTAAAAAAGCTTGACAAATGGGTGCCCCAAGAACTCAATGATCGCCAGCGCGAAGTACGCGTCGAGACGTGCCTTGCACTGCTCAACAGACACATAAATGAAGGAATTTTGAACCGCATTGTTACCTGCAATGAAAAATGGGTTCTGTTTGATAACCGCAAGCGCTCAGCAAGTTGGTTGGATCCTGGTTCAGCACCTTAACAATGCCCTAAACGAAAACATACCCCTAGAAAAGTGATGGTCACTGTTTGGTGGTCTAGCGCCGGTGTGATTCATCACAGCTTCTTACCAAACGGGGTGAGCATTACTGCAGATGTGTACTGTGAAGAACTGAACTCAATGATGGAGAAGCTGGCACATCTCCAACCAGCATTGGTCAATCGCTCGTCTCCGCTCCTCCTGCACGACAACGCGCGATATCATACTGCACAGCAGACGGTCTCCAAGTTGCAAGAACTGGGGTTGGAAGCTCTCCGTCATCCGCCCTACACACCAGACCTTGCACCTACAGACTACTATTTTTTTCAGAATTTGGATAACTTATTGGCGGGAAAAAAAATTCAATACCCGAGAGGCAGTACAAAATGCCTTTGAAAAATTTGTTGCCTCCCGTCCAGCTGATTTTTTTAAGAAGAGCATCAATAAACTACCACTGCGTTGGCAAAGATGCATTGATTGCATGGGTGATTATTTCGATTAATACAAATAAAAAATACATGAAAAAAATTCGTTTAATTTTTTTCATACAAAACGGCATTTTCATAGGTAAAGACCTATTATTTGTATGTAGGGTTAACTCGTTTTACTGATTTAACGACAGATGAAAATTAAAAAAATATTAGTAATGTGTTTTATTATTGATACTGAACCACCAAAATTTCAAGAGATTTTTGTTTGTGTCGTGATTTCGCAATTTTTTTAGTTAAACTTTTAGTCAAATGTAATTTTCTTAGTTTTTCATGTCATTATGAGTAAAAGAACAGCATAAATATTGTATTGCGCAGAAACTCCATTACTTTCATATTGAAAAGGTTATTTGAAAAGTAAAAAAAACAACCGAGTAAAAAAAAGAACACTAGAAAGTAATAAATAATTGTAATTTCGGAAGTCAGTATCTTTGTTTTAGTATTTTCGTTTTTTGGCCACCGAATTTTAGAGTTTGTTTATTGGAAATCGGTTCTTTTTTATTTATTTTTTAGTGTTGGGTAAAACATCACCTACATAGAATTTGGTAAAAATACGTATTATTTGAGCGAACTCAAAAAACTAATTTAAAATGACCGATTTTATATGGAATCACTTGGTAACAAATACCTATTGGTATATAATTTCAAACTAAAGATGAATGACCCAAATCGGTTAATAAATGACGAAGTTCTGAGGTAACAAATATAAAAAAGAAACACCGAATTTAGATTCTCCTCCTTTTTTTGAAGTGAGCTAACAAAGTCCTAAATCCATTTTTACGGCACTGTTTACGGAGGAACCTGCCGATTTGTGATGGATGGCCTACATTTTTTTGTTGTTTTACATAGCTTGTAAAAATTAAGTCTTTGTTACTAATACTAATTGGATTGTGGGTACTTATAGTCCGGATTTAAAAAATAAACAAAATAAATTAATCAGTGTCTAACTTCAAAGGGCTCATAGAATTCCTATCTAATAAGCTTAACTGTTGGTCCGTTTGTGACCACTTAATACCTAGTCACAAACTATGTTTCTGTACATCATTGGTTTTAATTAGCTTGCTTTACACGAGTTGTCGGGGGGAGGTTTTACCCGGGCTCGCAGCTGCATCTGGGTTGCGCTACCTGCGACCTTGAGCACCGCACTACCTCCACTACCTCCCACTATCGCCCAGCCGCCGTACCCACTTTCTGCTCCCGCAACCCTCGCATCCCATCCCCGCCACTACTTGCGCCTCTATGCAGAAGGTTTGCGTTGCACAGATTTTCAACATTGGAGGAGAAAATTGTGTTTTATAGAATCATACTTTATTCTTTGTACTGCCTTTTTACTTCATTATGTTGTCCAAGTCAAGGTCCCTTGTAACGAACATGAGAGTGTATATTGAAAATAAGGTTTCTTCGGTAGTAATACTTGCATGTGAAAATTCATAAATTAAAATAAATGATAAAGTTACGCTAATGTCTTGTTGCTGGTGAATTATCAATCAATGTGCTAAGTCAGCAGAGGCTTAGGAGCTAAGCTAAATGCAACAAGAAAGTGTCCTTACACATACTGAAAAAACATATTAGAGCTAACAGACGTATAATGCACATACGATATAAGACGGATATTGTTGACATGGAAAAGGAGCGTTGAACGCAGATAGTCCAAAGTAACTGTTGATCCGTAAGTTTGCAGAGTTCTACAGATGTACAAACTACTCGGTTTAGACCACGTGCAAAGAGCTTACAGCGCTTTACTTGTCTAATTCAGTGTAATACAATATTGTGTGCAGAGCATTGTTGCGTTGTTGCCGCAACACGGCAGAGCGCATCAGACAGGTTCACGTATATCAAGCGTTCAAGCGAAAGTCGTGTCGTGGGTTCGATCCCTGCGAAGTTCCGTATAAAAAATAATAAAAATAGTAAATTTTCTCTTTGTGATGCTTTTCTCAATACTAAAGTGTTAATATAAGTGTACCATGAGTGCCGGACGTAAAGAATAACACCACCCCATTTTTTCCCGTGGGTGTCGTAAAAGGCGACTAATGGACTTACTAGAGAATGGGCAGCAGCGTTCTCTATGCATTTTACCACCATACTTCGATCGCCAACCCGTCTGTTGGCAGACGGCGTGGCGATTATGGCAAAGCCCCCCAAATTGGAGGAGGCCTAAATCCAGCAGTGGACGTCTTACGGCTGAAACGACGAATATAAGTGTAAACTATAACTGAACATATTATGTAATAAAAAAAAGCTGACGACGTAAAATACTAAAGACAATGAAATGAAAATAGTGATAAACAATAAGAGGAAATGTGAATACAGTGAACATTGAAAAAAAAAAAAACTCATACGAATGACCTATAACAATCTGTTAATAAACATCTCAAAGTGGAAGAACAAACCTACATAAGTAAAAAAAGTGTTGTTTTCTAAAAGCAAGTGAACAAAGAAACTGCAAAAGATTCCATACATGACTCATATTTAACCGCCACTGCATGTTATAATTTTCGATACCTTATAAATACTCTACTTTTATACGGAACAATGTATATTCGTGTTTAGACAACAATATTACAAATCTTACGTATGAGGACATACATCAGTGTTTTGTTGATCACAATGGCTTGGCTGGTCATGGTGGACTTTTCTGCAATGTAATTCTTGACAAAATAAATACGAAATCGAAAAACTCTAATCAAAATGTAATACTAAAAAACAATATTTAATGATAAAAATAGTATGGCTTACAAAAAATGTATTGTTAATAAAAATTGGAGTAATATGGGAAAAAATAGTTTTTTATGCTGTCTTGGTAATATATTCTAAGATTGTTACCGGAAAAGTCAATCACAATAAAGCCATATAAAAACACATCAATACAGTGGATTACAAAAGGGGTTAAAGTTTCAAATAAAATGAAGAGAGTATCATTTTTTAACGATGCCTGTCAAGGTCGCGAGATTCGTTCGAAAGAGATACCGCGGCCCTGGCACATGGGCAACTGAAGGAACACGGTCAGTAAAAGTCTGACATGCCCTTCCGCTCCACCCAGAGCGGGAGACGGCAACTGATGATTTCCACCCAAAACAAAAGGTCCACTCAATCTGTGTGGTTCTTTTCTTTAATGACCATTTCAGACAGCTATCTACATGCTTTTCACATGATGTGACCAAGATTATGTCGGGACTTTAAAAGAGACTGTGACCTCTGAGTTTGTTTCGGCCTTTCTTCTCAGAGTAGTCAGGAAACGCCAACCTCATCGTAGTTTAAAAAAATATCATTGACGTGTAAAAGTGTTTCTGCAAACCTACTTAAAAAAAATCATTTACTGAAGTCTCCCCCCCCCCTGAGAATGCAACTCGCAAAAACCCGTTACATACTTGATGAAATGAAACAATATAATAATAACCGTAGTACGCCGTGTCCCGAAATCACTCATCGTCATCAACATGCGTGGTATTCAGTTCAGGAATGTTTTGAGGCCACTCATCCGTTAATCCGATTGAAACGGGGTTCGTTTATATAATGAATACAAGACTCGTATGAATGTTACATCATTATAATTAGGTACACTGTTTTCGGTTCCGAGTTCAGGATTACATACATAGTATTTGTTAAGCCGGATGATTAGTGTCCGTTTCGATTGCTCGGACATAGTGTCATAGAAGAAAAATGACTACACCAACATTACGACGGAATTTGTAAAACGCTAACAGCGAAAGTCAAATTCGTAGAAACAATATTCAGAAAGTTACAAAGGTTTAACCATGGCCGCGCGGCCGGCACACGGAAAACCATGCAGTTCTATTAAACAGAGCGTAGTACAGGTCCCATTATTTTTGCTAACCACTGATACGATTTCGTAGAAAATGTAGATAGTAAGAATAAAACCCACAGAACTTAAATGCTATGGCCGCGCGGTTGGCACATGTAAAACCGAAGTTCTGTTTTATTTTATTCTTACTATCTATGAGAAGTTTAAGAGAACTGCGTGGCCGCCCGTTTCTCCATGTGCCGACCGCGGGCCATGGTTAAACCTTTGTAACTTTCTGAATATTGTTTCTACGAATTTGCGACGTTCACTGTTATTGTTTTACAAATTCCTTCGTAATGTTGACGTAGTCGTTTTTCTTTTACGATACTATGTCCAAGCATTCGAAACGGAGACGGTTGATTATACTCGTACAAACTAAATGTGGCCTTATGAGTTATTTTTGGACATACGTCCGTGAAAAAACTGTTGTTGGGCAGTATGGACACTTAATTGATTAATCTATAAATGTATATAAGATCCAGGAGCCTTAAAAGCAAATCTATTATAAACTATAATCAATACTCAATATTTATTGCATTCCACAATGTATATGCTTAGGTGGTAGCTATATATTAATTAATTAACTGCCCCATTGGTCTCGTGGTTACAAGCGCGACTGCTGAGTGTGGGGTTTTGGGTTCAATTCCCAAGTCGGGCAAAGTGTTATTGGGTTTTTCATTAGCAATTTCTTAGTAACAGCTCGACGTCTGGAAGTTGGCGGTGTAATATTCCCGTGCCTCGGAAAGCACTATAAGCCGTTGGTCCTACGCCTGTTCGCTCTCCGGTCGTGTCGGATTGCCGACCCATCGGGTTATGAGAGTGAGGGAAGAGTGAGTGCTCTTGTGGTTGCGCTCACACTTGAGCCCTATAATATCTTCCGCTACGATGGCTAGTCTCCGTTGAGATTGGCCGCCATGGCCGAAATACGGTCTGGAGGACTACTATTATATATTAATACGTGAACAGATTTTTTTTACCCCTTTTTACGAAAATAACGCGGGCGTATGAGTATGAAATTTGGTACAGTTAAAAATTTATATGGAGAAAGATTGCAGAAAGCTACTATTAATATTATGCACTTGAAATACATTAATAATAAAACATGGTCAAAATTCGACTACTGGACGACCACTAGACAACACATATCAATAAATAATCGGAATATATTGATCCAAACGAAGTAGAAACATGTAGTCAGACGCTGTCCCTACTAGATACCGTGTCCCGTATTGTTAGTGGTGCACTGAGACGAAATTTGCACGTCTTAATGAGAGCTGTCTAATAAGGGTTTAGCGTTTGTTTATTGTTTCAAATATACACAATATAATTATCACACGTACATCACTCACACGGCCACCGGCTGACCGCCGCACTGAGAGGTGTTGTAGCATGTCCGTCACTCACACGGTCACCGGCTGGCCGCCGCACTGAGAGGTGTTGTAGCATGTCCGTCACTCACACGGCCACCGGCTGACCGCCGCACTAAGAGGTGTAGTCGCACGTCCGTCACTCACATGGCCACCGGTTGGCCGCCGCACTGAGAAGTGTAGTAGAGCGTCCGTAACTCACACGGCCACCGGGTGGCCGTCACATTGAGAGGTGTAGTAACACGTCCGTCAGTCACACAGCCACCGGCTGACCGCCGCACTAAGAGGTGTAGTCGTACAGCCGTCACTCACACGGCCACGGGCTGGCCGCTACAGAGAGGTGTAGTAGTACGTCCGTCACTCACACAGCCACCGGCTGGCTACCGCACTTAGAGGTGTAGTAACACGTCCGTCACTCACACAGCCACCGGCTGGCCGCCGCATTCAGAGGTGTAGTTGCACGTCCGTCATTCACACAGCCACCGGCTGGCCGCCGCACTGAGAGGTGAAGTAGAGCGTCCATCAATCACACGGCCACCAGCTGGCCGCCGCACTGATAGATGTTGACGCACGTCCGTCACTCACACGGCCACCGGCTGGCCGCCGCACTGAGAGGCGTAGTCCCACGTCCGTCACTCACACGGCCACTGGCTGGCCACTGCACTGAGAGGTGTAGTAGCACGTCTGTCACTCACACAGCCGCCGGCTGATCAATGCACTGAGAGGTGTAGTCGCACGTCCGTCACTCACACGGCCACCGGCTGGCCGCCACACTGAGAGGTCTAGTAGCATGTCCGTCACTCACACGACCACCGGCTGGCCGCCGCACTGAGAGGTGTAGTAGCACGTCTGTCACTCACACGCCACCGGCTGGCCGCTACAGAGAGGTGTAGTAGTACGTCCATCACTCACACAGCCACCGGCTGGCCGCCGCACTGAGAGGTGTAGTAGCACGTCCGTCATTCACACAGCCACCGGCTGGCCGCCGCACTGAGAGGTGTAATCGCACCTCCGTCACTCACACGGCCACCGGCTGGCCGCCGCATTGAGAGGAAGTAGCACGTCCGTCACTCACACGGCCACCGGCTGGTCACCGTACTGAGAGGTGTAGTAGCACGTCCGTCACTCACACAGCCACCGGCTGGCTGCCGTGCTGAGAGGTGCAGTAGCACGTTCGTCACTCACAGTCACTGGCTGGTCGCCGCACTGAGAGGTGTAGTCATACGTTCGTCACTCACATGGCCACCGGCTCGTCGCCGCACTGAGAGGTGTAGTCGGACGTCCGTATCTCACGCTACCACTGGCTGGTCGCCGCACAGAGAGGTGTAGTCGCACGTCCGTCACTCACACGGCCACCGTCTGGCAGCTGCACTGAGAGGTGTAGTAGTAAGTCCGTCACTCACACGGCCACCGGCTGGCAGCTGCACTGAGAGGTGTAGGTGCAAGTCCGTCACTCACACGGCCACTGGCTGGCCGTTGCGCTGAGAGGTGTAGTAGTAAGTCCGTCACTCACACGGCCACCGGCTGGCAGCTGCACTGAGAGGTGTAGGTGCAAGTCCGTCACTCACACGGCCACTGGCTGGCCGTTGCGCTGTAAGGTGTGGTAGCACGTCTGTCACTGACACGGCTGACAGCTGGTCGCTGCACTGAGAGGTGTAGGTGCAAATCCATCACTCACACGGCCACCGGCTGGCCGCCGCACTGAGAGGTGTAGTCGCACGTCTGTCACTCACACGGCCACCGGCTGGCTGCCGCACTGAGAGGTGTAGTCGCACGTCCGTCACTCACACGGCCACTGGCTGGCCGTTGCGCTGAGAGGTGTAGTAGTAAGTCCGTCACTCACACGGCCACCGGCTGGCCGCCGCACTGAGAGGTGTAGTCACACGTCCGTCACTCCACACGGCCACCGGTTGGCCGCCGCACCGAGAAGTGTAGTCGCACGTCTGTCACTCACACGGCCACTGGCTGGCCGTTGCACTGAGAGGTATAGGTGCAAGTCCGTCACTCACACGGCCACTGGCTGGCCGTTGCGCTGAGAGGTGTAGTAGTAAGTCCGTCACTCACACGGCCACCGGCTGGCAGCTGCACTGAGAGGTGTAGTCACACGTCCGTCACTCATACGGCCACCGGTTGGCCGTCGCACCGAGAGGTGTAGTCGCACGTCTGTCACTCACACGGCCACTGGCTGGCCGTTGCACTGAGAGGTGTAGTCGCATGTCCGTCACTCACACGGCCACTGGCTGGCCGTTGCGCTGAGAGGTGTAGTAGTAAGTCCGTCACTCACACGGCCACCGGCTGGCCGCCGCACTGAGAGGTGTAGTCACACGTCCGTCACTCACACGGCCACCGGTTGGCCGCCGCACCGAGAGGTGTAGTCGCACGTCTGTCACTCACACGGCCACTGGCTGGCCGTTGCACTGAGAGGTGTAGTCGCACGTCCGTCACTCACACGGCCACCGGCGCGCCCCGCACTCTACCGTGTCGTCGGATGTCCGTCACTCACACGTTCGACCACAGGGTGCCAATCCGGAACTGACGGTTGACCTATAAACCACGCGCTGTAAATGCAACGTAAACAGAATGTTTATTGGACACATTTAGTGAAATACAAATACCGACCCTGAAATTGGAAATAATCGTTTGAACGAGTAGTATTAATTTAAAGACTTAATTCATACTAATAGGTGACACTAATTATTCATTTCACTTCATTTAAGAACAGTGTAACATAAATATAATATAATCTCGTCTTGCATGAGAGTTTGTGTATTTAAACTGTCTATATATACGTATAAAAACATAGAAAATATTTAAATATTAAGTTATTCGGACATTGCAATTTGGTAAAGTCCATGTGTTAACTCATACACTGCGTTTTATACGTGTTGTATATTCCAAAGTAAGATTTAACACGTAACAGATTCAATAATATTTTCCTATTCCATATTAGCATAAATTACATGTCAAAGACTCAATGTCGAAAGCTTAGTTCATAAACGGAATCAGGTTATGCAGTTAAATCTTAAATCTAAACAAGCCAGCAAAGCTTGTTTATATTTTGGAATGAAGTGCAGACAGGTGCCAATTCAAGGTTCAATTAGAAACACCAGCCGATATCCGAAACAAAAATAGACTTAGAGCGGGTTACAGAAATAGGGACTTCGGACGAGAACTGAATAGGATAAGAGACAAAGGTTTTGTTGGCAATAAAAGATAAACGTACTATGTATTGCTAAACATAAAATTCAGACGGACCAGGACAACCTAGCTTATACAAAGAGGACTGGAGTTACTTGTTGCCTTTTGTCCCTTTAGAAGTATAAACATATATATAGTCCTTCAGACTGTATTTAGGCCACGGCGGCCAATCTCAACGGAGACTAGCCATCGGCGCGGGAGATATTATGGTTTTCAAGTGTGTGCGCAGACACAGGAGCACTCACTCTTCCCTTACTCTCATAGTCCGATGGGACGGCAATTCGACACGACCGGAGAGAGATCAGGCGTAGGACCAACGGCTTAACGTGCTTTCTGAGGCACGGGGGTATCAACACCGCCAACTTCCAAACTTCGGGCTGTTACTAAAAAATTCCTAATGGAAAAACACAGTTACACATTGCCCAACTCGAGAATCGAACCCAGGACCACGCTCAGCAGTCGCACTTGCGACCACGAGCAGTAATTATTCGAACTATTCATTTTTGCAAATTTTTTTCTCTTTGGTTTGATGTCGTGGGGTCAGTATAAACGGAGCCATCCTTGCTTTTTACACAACGTTTTTCAGGCATAAATAAATTGATTTCCAAACATGAGTGAGGCATCGAGCACGTTCGAATTTAATGAAAATATCAGAATGCGCTCCGACATCGCTAGCCTGTCCAGGAATTGTAATTAACCATTGCGGGTCTGTATTTCTCGGTTTACAGTCGAATAATCAAAGGCGCCAAGTAAAAAGCTACACTCCAAATAAATGAAAAAGATTTTATGGACAGGTGTAGAAATAACAAAGGATTGATGTAAATATACGAAATAAAGTGAAATATGAAGGCTATTTCTCTTAATTAAAAACGTACAAAATGTAGTCGCTCTCTCATCTCGGCGACAATCAAATGTCGAAAACTTCTCAAAAATTTATGAAACTATATATTTTTGACAGATTGACACTTTATTTAGAGTGTGAACGTTCCTAAAATTACGAGAATTCAGTCTTAGATGCATATTGAATAGAATCAGATTTCACCCACGTTAAGGTATTTCAACCAACGTCACTCATTGTCTAAGTGTTTGAATGCAGACAGTTCACCAGAACAGACAGTTCACGAGAACGACGGGCGGCGCACAGTTTGGGATTATATGTAGATGTTTCTTAGTAGATGCAAGGACGAAAACAAGAGTTAGTTAAAACATGTATTCCAATTTTCAAACTTGTTTAAAATACGGTAGTATACAACACAAAATAAATACGAAGTAGAATAGTTAAATTTTTAAATTAAATTCATTAGAAATGTGGCATAGTTCTTATCGGGTGACGACCTACCTATTGCTCGCCGCGCCTATGGCGCCTATTTGCGCCTACGGTGGCCGGGAGTCCGCAATTGACTCCCGGTCCCCGGAGCGTCTGCTGCGATGGCTACGGGCGTGAGGATGCATAGATTGCCTCTCCCTCACGCACTCCGCCTCGTTCTTTGCGAACATTACTACATCGCAGAAGGAGGTGACGGCTTCCCATGCCCTCTCACTCCGTACCATGGCCTGGAACAGGACCGGACGCGAGAGATCGCCGCCCACGATGGCTTCAACGAGAACAGTGTGGTGCTTCGCCAAGGCAGGGCACCACCCGCTTCACCGTATGCTCCACCTTGTTCTCCAGGCGATCGACACAGTGGTAACATCCGGGCGATTCTTCCCGCCTTATTCTGAACAAGAACCTCTCGAAACAGCCATGTCCGGAGAGAACTTGTGTAAAGCGGAAGGTGAGGAGGCTGTGGTGCCTTTCCAGCCACTCCTCAAAGAGGGTACTTACTGCCGCAATTGTGGCGTGCCCTTTCGAGTTGACCTGACGCAGCCTTCGTCGTAAGATCGGTAAGTGATCATCAGGAAAGTCAAAAACGTTTACCTTTTCACACCACCTAAAAATACACCGCAGTGCCCGTGAGACGTGTAGGGGTCTACTAGGACCGATGCCTGCCGGGGTCGCGTGATTGTTCGAAAGAGATACCGTGACCCTGGCACATGGGCAACTGATGGAACACGGGTGGGTTTTAGTCAGTAAAAGTCTGACACGCCCTCCCGCTCCGCCCAGAGCGGGAGAAGTCATATGATGATTACCCATCCTGAAAAAAAAAAAAAAAAAAAGAAAAGTGCCACAAGACGAGAGTCGTTGACCAATGATTGTTACTAGCAATGCCATGCGGCACTGAGGCGTGTGGGCTCAAAATGGACCTCATAAGAAGGGTGAAAGTCTATGCATAGAGGTTTCGTACGCGATGGAATCAGAATTGAAGAGATACATGGGAGAATTGCCAAACTTAAGAGGCACTGGGAGAAGCTCATGTCAAGTAGTGGAAGTCTTGATAACTACATATCCGTGGCGATAATCTTTAGCGTGCATTTTATACTAAGTTGCGTATAAAAGCATATATGATTCCGATGTTGCAAAATTCGCCTTCCTGTCACGTAATTTTTTATCTGTTTTAGTTTTTCCAGCAAACCAAAAAGTAAGTTCAAAAACTAAAACCTGACTACTGTAATATCACGCTTTGTAAGCCGTGTTTGAATGCCACTTTGCCCTAAAGCTTAATATGATTGTTTACTACTATTAGAATATATTGTTTAGGTGGCGTAAGATCACGGCTTGTTATTTCGTATAAACATCGTGACAGTAGATTTAATAATATTTTTAGTAGGTATACTGTTACGTATCTGCTTAGTGAAAGAAATGGATAAGGCAGATCTGATACAATTTATTAAATGAAAAAGAGTAAACTGTCAGAGTAGAACGCTTCAAGAGTGCTTCAGAGTAGACCGGCTTCAGAGTTCAGAGTAGACGGGCTTCAGAGTAGACGGGCTTCAGAATGTGAACGCTTCAGAGTAGACGGGCTTCAGAGTTGTTTCCCCAGAGTGCGGGTGCTTCAGAGTAGTTTCCCAAAGTGTGGGCGCTTCAGAGTAGTTTCCCAGAGTGCGGGCGCTTCAGAGTAGTTTCCCAGAGTGTGGGCGCTTCAGAGTAGTTTCCGAGAGTCTACAGTCTTCCAGAGTGTGTCCTCCAGAGTGTACGGCCTCCAGTCTGTGGTCCTCTAGAGTGTGTCATCAGCGGTTCAGACGCCCCTTTTTATACCAAAGCCGTCTTCCCTTTCCAAACATTTTCAAAATATTAGTTTAGCCATCATCTCATCTGACAAGTGTAGTCGGCCAGGACATATCCATGAGTGTGTGTAGCTGGCCACATGAGTGCGTGTAGCTGGCCACATGAGTGCGTAAAGAATTTTATAAATATAATTTTAAGTTAAGTTATTTAGTAAACAATCGAATTAATTAATAAAATCAAATAGCTAGACATATTGATAAAAATAATTAAAAATTATATAAACCAAAAAGTAGCCATTCATAGACTAAGCAGAACAGTAACTGACAGTTGACAATTTGGCTTGTCACAACATGAAAATTTGAGTTAATATTTATTTCAGCTATTTCCAAGTTAATAAATCGTATTTAGATCGATTTGCTGAGTGTAGACATATAAATAAAATAAAATAAGTAAAGTATGAAGTGTAAACATAGAAACAAATAAAGAGGATGATAAAGAATCATGAATTAAAGTGTAAGTATAGGATGAACACTATAATACATATAGTTCTAGCAAAAAAACATTTCCAGATATATTGAACACACAGGTAACTCGATCTTTGTAACTAGGTGTCTATTTTATAAACTTAAATATAAACTTTAGATGTATGCAACTACACCCTTAACATTTGGAGAAATAAGTTCTGTAAAGACATCTTTAAAAAGTGAGAAAAAACCTGAAACTTGACAAGCAATGGAGATTCTAAGTGACAAAGCAAAATCCTTGTATTTAGTGGAATAAGTAATGTTAAATTTCCGAGAGCTAATTTTCGTTGGATACTATCGCTTGCATTTGGCGTGCATTGTGTTGGATGAATTAACAAGTTTAGCAATTATATTCACGTTGGCGATGGACGGACCGTCTTAAATATTAATTTCATGGTGTAAACAAACATTTTATTCAACACTATCCAAGGAAAACCAAAAGACAGATGGACTGTGTGAAAGATAATATGGCTAGAAAGGGTGACTCTTATACTGAGCATGAAGGAAAAAGACTTGCTGCGCTAACCCCAAATAAAACGGGATAAGAGCTGAACAGATGATTTTCAAATATTTAATACTAGCTTTTGCCAGCTTCGCCCACGTGGCGGTCGGAAAATATCCCGCGGGAACGCACTACCGGGATAAAAAGTAGTTAATGTCCTTTCTCAGGCTCTAAACTATCTGTGTACCAATTACCAATTTCATTTAAATCGGTTTAGTAGTTTTAGCAGGAAAGCGAGACAGACAGATTTACTTTTGCATTTATAAATGTGTGGATTGTAGGGAATACAGCGATTTTGGCTTTAGGTTTCCAATGGTGCAGATTATATTGTGAATAAGCCACAGCATAAGCTAGATAGACTTCATTCAGGCAAGTTTCTTTTTCTCGGTTATAAAACAGGAAAGAAACGGGCTTCAAGGGTCATCAAGCTTAAATATAAACAAAGTTGTCATCTCAGAATGCTAGTTCTAGAGCTAGAACCTAGTGTTGCGTTTTTTTTTTCAATTTGTTTCTCCCGTTAGAGATGTCAATTCTGCCATTTTTAACCGACGAAAAAACGGAGGAGGTTTCTTAATTCGACCGTATATATATATGTTTTTTTTATGTGTCTTCGCGGATAACTTCGTCGTTTATGAACCGATTTTGATGATTTTTTTTTTGGTAGAAAGGAAATTTCCCAAAGGTGGTACGATATGATAAGAAAACCAGGATCTGATGATGACATCTCAGAGAGTCAATGGGAGCCTTCGAAAATCGTTGTGGCGACTAGTGCGTTTATTATTTTTTTCATTAATATTATCTTAACTACACTCTCTTACTACTATTTAATGAAGGTCTGAAGTTGCTCTGATGATGAAGCCGAAAGACAGTCGAGGGGACTCCTCAACGACTTATAGCAATTACCCGGTGTTTAGACTTGATTCATTTCTATTGATGAGAACTTTGCACCCATATAATGTGCGGGTAGATACCATAACTAAACGGTTAAAAATAAAAACTTTTTCACAGAAAAAAAAAATCGAAATCCTTAAAAACACTACAAAGTAAAAAATTACTTCACTTTCGGAAGTCGATGGCAAAAAACTTAAATACAGATGCTAAGACACCGACTTTTTTTTTCGTTGGTTCGTCGTTTGAACTTTGTAAATATGATGATAATTAATTATCAAATCCATTAGTTATGCATGACTGGGTCGAAGGGGTCATCAATAAACCTGCCCAGCGTTTTCTCAACTTTGTTGAGGTCAGCTTCTGGACTAACTGATAGCAGAATCCAGAATTTAATATGCAGCGTCCGACTATCTGACCTCCACAACCAAGATACTGGGTAATAGGATAGCCCTTTGAGTAAGACTGGTAGTCAGAATTTCGGGTTCTGACAACCCGTAACGACTGTCGGATATCCGCGAAGGACAAATGGGACGATCGCTTTAACGTCCTTACCGAGGCACGAAGGTTCTTGGTATACAGTAAAGACATTGTAAAAGGAGTTCCTAGTAGGCTATCTCCGGCCCAATTCGCAATATAATTGCCTACCATACTTGCCTGTCCCAGGGTAGCTAACTATATTTCCTTCAAACCAATTTTCGTTGAAAGTGTTTTTGACATTTACAGCATATTTTTTTTTTAGATTTTTTACTCTCTTTCTTCAAAAGTTAGAGGAGGGGGGGGGGACATTTTACCACTTCGAAAGAGTTCATCTTTCAAACGATTGACTTTGAGAAAATATGGTTTTAGAATCCTCAATGTCATTTTTAAAGACCTATCCATAGACACCTCACAAGTACAGGTTTGAAGAAAAAATACTTTTTTTTTTAATTTCAGTTCCATGTGTCCAGCCCCCACTTTATCTTTTATTTTTGTATAAAAATCGTAAAGCGGTTCACAGAATAATAAAAATAATTTCTCCAGCGATTATCACTCATTTTTCATAGCGATGCCGAAAAGCCGTGACGCGCGAACCTTGTGAGGTGTTAGCCCCGACTGACGCACTGAGAAACGGATCGAGATTTTGTTTGAGTGTGTGTGCGGCGACGCATAGAATCAAAGACGCGCATACATACAAGCCGCGTTTATATGAAGATAGCGTACTTCCTCTCTTTGTACTATGGTAAAGATGATCACACATCCACGGCCCAAAGGCGGCAATGTAACGCATATTGTGCCTATAAGTTTTAAAAACCTATCGAAAAATATAATACTTTAACGGCTAACCGAAAACAGTCCCTGATTACTAGTCTCCATAGGTAAATTAAATAACAAGTGACGGAATTCATTCCCTGAATACACCGACCTGACAGCTGTACCGTTCATGTTTGATGTGTTGTTAATAATTAAATAGGCAAGCGACTTCACTAATAATTCATGTTATAAAAACCTAACAAACACAGGGTTCTGTGCCGAAAAAAAAACACGTTTCTTGAATAAGATCCCCTGTAATTTTATTTTCATTACTTGTTGCCCACTCTGTGAACATTTCTAGTGTCTACTATGATACAGGCCTGTGACAGACAGACGAACAACAGAGTCATAGAAATATGGTCCTCATGGCAATCTTTGAGTATGGAACCAGATACCTTTATTCTGTTTTTCCTTTGTTAAGTTTAACTTGAATGTTTTAAATTACTTCAACCGTACAATGTATAGATAGGTATGTCCGTACCTGTACATTATACAGTTGAGGTAATTGACCTTCCTCAATTCCACCATGAAAGGTTTGCTTGCCTACTTCTACACCAAGTATAAGATTATTAATTACTTTAACCGTACCAAACATACGTACATCAGCAGCCGCACGCCGTGAATGTGCTATGGGACCTACAGCACAGTGCTGATTGGTTGGGTTTAAACCTCGGCTTAGGGCATCGCTGGGGGGAAGGGCAGCAAGATGGAATAGGGCGGATCTAATCAGAACTATTATTAATAGGAGAATTTAAAGCTACAAGCTCAGCTACGGCGCACTTCGTCGAGCAAGTGTCGGAGGATTATTTAGTCCGGATCGTCGCAAGGGGAGGTCCTTTGTGGTGCGGTGGCGAGGTCGGAATGATGGCCGTTTGTGTTTGTCTACTGTACTAGTAGACAAGAATAAACTACTGCTGTTGTATACTGCTTTCCAGATGAGTAATGAGGTCATCAGTGTTGGTGAGATTTTGGAGGGTTTACATTTTATAGATATAGTGAGGTTTTGCGTGTACAAAAACTGCACAGGCATAGATCAGGATTGGCCAAATGCCCGTTGTTTAAATGCGCAGCTTGCACTTGAGTAACAAATTGCTACGTGCATTTAAAACGCAAGGATACGCGCGCAGTATCGCTTGGCGTATGTGTAAACAGTAGGCGACAGAGACGAGTGCGGCGCGGGGCACTCGCATCAAGTGTGTCCCGTCATTTGTGTGCGACCCGCGCTTGAATTTATTTTCGCATGCGTTAGTATTTACTATGCGGTAACTCCTAAAATATTCATTTAAATCATATGTTTTGAAGAATCATCATAATGTGAATGCAATACTTGAGGTAACTCACGTATTTAATTTGATAAGGATTAATACTGTATCTGTGTGGTAATTGGAAAGCTATTTAAGCTTTCCAATTAACGCATTTTAAAAGACCATTAAAAAAAAGTTACGATGAGTGTAGTAAGCAATCCTTATAAATATATTCCATCGCGGAGTTGTCTGTAGACCTATTAAAGTGAAATAACTCAACATTCCTTTTTCTCGTTATTGTATATCTTAAAGGTAAGTATCCCTTTGAGATAAAATAAAAAATAAAAACTAAGGAAAAGTAAGGCATTGATTTAAAAACAAAGCTCCCAAGCGGCTTTAATTTTTCCCAAATTTTCTACAATTATAGTCATATTTGAACCAATTAACACCAAACCTCAACAAATTATACACCTAAACCTTTTTCATGAATCATTCTGTCTTTATGTGAAAATCCGTTCTGTATTTTTTCAGTTTAGCGCAAACAGACAGGTCAGATAGACGCCGTAGGCTTTGATTTATATTATGTAGTGATTGAAGTAATTCTTATTATTAAATAATCTATACTTATATTATAAAGCTGAAGAGTTTGTTTGTATGTTTGTTTGTTTGGTTGAACGCGCTGATCTCAGGAACGACTTGTCCGAATTGATTTTTTTTGTTTTGGGTACCCCATTTGTTGAGGAAGACTATAGGCTATTTAACATCACGATACGATCAAAAGGAGCGGAGCAGCGACGAAAAATGATCGAAAACTGGCAGGCAATTCGATGCGACGGGAAGGGTCTGGGGAACAAAAATTTGACGCGGGCGAAGTCGCGGGCAGAAGCTAGTTATACTATAAAGTTGGACTTCCATAAGAAACTAAGTTCCTTCTCACATATGATTTAAAACAAATAGAAAATTTTCGCAGCCACCACCTTTTTTTTCAGGATGGGAAATCATCAAATGACTTCTCCCGCTCTGGGCGGAGCGGGAGGGCGTGTCAGACTTTTACTGACTAAAACCCACCCGTGTTCCATCAGTTGCCCATGTGCCAGGGTCACGGTATCTCTTTCGAACAATCACGCGACCCCGGCAGGCATCGGTCCTAGTAGACCCCTACACTGCTGCTGACATCTCTTTGAGGCGCGCGTGGAACACTGCGCGCCGTCGACCCGAGCCTGGTCCTTACCGGGCGGCGAGCTACCCATTGCTCGCCACCCGCAAGCTCGCGCCTACGGTGGCCGGGAGTCCGCAATCGACTCCCGACGCCCGGGGCGTCTCCTCCTGCGGCGGCTAGGGGCGTGAGGGCGCAGAGACTGCCACTCCCTCACGCGCCCCGCCTCCTCCTTCGCGAGCATTACTGCTTCGCAGAAGGAGGTGACGGCTTCCCATTCCCTCTCGCTCCGTACCATGGCTCGCACCAGGGCCGGACGCGAGAGGTCGCCGCCGCCGATCGCCTCCACGAGGACACGGCGGTGCCCCGCCCAGGCTGGGCACACCTCCACCGTATGCTCCACCGTGTCCTCCAGACGATCCTCGCAATGGAAACACCCGGGCAGCCACCACCTTGAATTTACTTTTGACTAAAGACGAACGTCGAACTTTGTTCCATAATAATAATAATACCAGGGATCTACACTGTAAGTTATGGGTGGACCAAAGTGAGTGCAGGCAGGCCAAGGAAGCTCTTCCTACCATCGATGCCCGCCTCACTAAACAAGTCCTCCGGTTAGACAAACGACAGCTGCGTATGGTTACAGCAGCAATAACTGGCCATGGGTCGTTTAATAAACATCTATTTGTCATAGGAGTTACAGACAGTCCGCTGTGCAGGGCCTGCATTGAGGACGACGAGACAGCAGCGCACGTGCTTCTAAACTGCCCGGCGATCGCCACATACAGGGCCAAGTACTTCGGTAACCCAGGTACCATACGTGAGATAGTCAGCAACATCAAGGCGTTGCTGGCCTTTCTCTTTCTTTTTTTCTGGGGTGGATCGAATAACCGATTTCCCACCCGTACGCAAAATACGCGCTCAGACGTGGAGTTGCGGACACCAGCCCGTTCTACCTATTACCTATTACCTATAATAATAATAACACATTTCAGTTTTACAAACTCTCAGAATACCATGACACACCGATGGAGATTAGGTAATTATATCAACAAATAGGCCAAGATTCTATACTGTCGATATTAATACTATTTATACTATGCTCTAAGGTACACGAGTAAGTGGCGCGAGGATTGTTACGCGCGCACTCTGGCTCGATTAGTTTCATATTCCGATCTAAAACTTTTTACTAAGTACGTAATATATTTTTAAAATAATGTAAGGATTGTCGTATAATTACGTAACTTGAGAATGTGATTTTTGTTCGTGTAAAAATTGTGATGATTTTAGTTTCAACAATATATTTATGCAGAAACCATTTAGAATCATGTAAATCGGACAACGCATTTGAAAGTTATTAAGAAATTTGTGTGTAACATGTTGTTATTTAAAATGTTTAAATTGCACTAAATCATAATTAATAGAAGTTTACCATTTCATCAAAGGCTCCAATTTTCTCTCCAGATTTCGGCTTGGCGAAAAATTACAAGTAAAATGGGCTCAACATACGTGAACTTTTGCAAGGAAATATAGGCTAAAGAAATTTAGTCTTGTGTGTGGATTTCGGCACAAAACAAGAACAAATGGCGCGCCTTCTATAAAGACAGAAGGCGTGTCATTTGTTGGCAACGCCACATCACATCCGACGAAACGGCAACAACTAAAAGCTGAAATCCACAGACAAGACACAAGAAAGAAAATCTTCATTTTATTTTTAACTTCGCCCCTTCTTTGCTACCCGTCCTTCCTCGAGGTCTTTGAGGCTAGTACCGCTTTGTGAGTGCACGGATCAATGTAGATTGTTAATATAGGTTATGAACAGGTTTTGCTTTAGTTTCTTTTGTTTTCGTTTTGTTTTGTTTGTAAGTGAATATGAAAACTAGTTGTTTATTTATTTATAAGTATAAAAATAATGTATTAGGTATGATGATATTGATTTTTTACTCCTAGTCACTTTTCCCTAATGGTACATTAGAAAATCAGCGTCAGACAGCATGTGTCTGGCATGAATGCTGAAATGAACCTTTTTGGTGCAGCCGTGAGGCACTTACTGTTATTGTTTTTTAATTTAATATTTTCATGTTATTGTATTTTGTGTTTCACGAACTTTATCCAAATAGATGGTATTCTTTCTTCATTTCTTTTTTCATATGGGCAGTGGCACAAGACGTGCGCATTCAGGGGAGCGTGGTGACGTGGGCCACCAGCGGAGTCACTAGACTCAGACAATATTTTTCATAATTGTATCTAAATAAAGTGATTCAGTAGGGAGCGCACACCAATAACAGTGGGAGATGGTCCCAGAACGACCGTGGATGCTGAATGTGCTCCTGACGTCCGCTAACATCTTGATTCTCCGTATTGTGCAAGTATGTGGTGCTTGAGTCGTGGTGGCGACAGGAATGCTGTCTCGGTAGAAATTCAACATGCCAAGGCATCTTCATAGCTTTCCAATGTTTGCTGGTTTTGAATATTCACCTTTGATCTTTTCTTCTGGCTGCTTCCTTCCTCTGCTTCTGTGTAGCCGAGAAATGTTACTTCACGTTGTTCGAACACTTTGACGTATTGCTAGGTATGCTATCCTTGTCCTGCAGATGCATCGGTTTTGGTTATTTCGTACTAAAAGCTTTCGAAATCGGAAACCACACTTTACAAATAGGGTATGGCTTTTAGTGGAATGAACTGAGTCAAGAGTTAAGTTCATTCAGGTAATGTTGCAAAGAAACAAGAAGTTATCGATAGATCTCTACTATGTGAAAATAATTTGAATAACTTGACGAAGTTGAAGGTGGAAAAAGTAAAATACAAAATACACTGATTACGGAAATTAAAGTTATTTGTCACCTTGCATCGCTTTTTATGGAAGTCGGTTGGCTATTTTTGTGATTTGTTTAATTATTAGAATACGAAGTAGTAAGATTTATTATTTCAATATTTTATGTTAACATAGCTCGGGACTCTGGGCTACCGGCCCTTGGGAAGGCATACGAGGTTTCGAAGCCAAATCTCAGAGGACTTATTAAATGGAATGAGGCGAAATAAAAAGCTATGGGTTTGAGTGGCTAAGATGGACTGGATACCAAGAACAAGGAAAGAGCTATGGCCCATGCCTGACCAATATCTTATTACATACAATGCACGGATAGAATGACAGGAGTTTGCTAGCACTTAGCAACGTAGTGACAAGCGATCAACATGTCCTGAGGTACTTGAAGAGTTTAGAGGTATTTTCACTGCTATCAGAACAATCCCAGAGCCCGGAGGATAGTTAAGAGCCCTACCAGCACTTTAGCTCTGGCGATTGTAGTGTTCAGTTTGATCGGTCAATAAAGGCAAGCCAGAGAAGAGGAACAAGACTTCTCCTCAGAGATAGTATCAGTGGAACCGCTACTGCCTTACAGCTCGCCACATGTTGACCTTTGGGTTTCTGTGTCAATTTTGGTCTAGCTACTCAGCGGAAACCTTGTCGGAAAAATAAGCTTTACCAGCATAGACCCAGAGATCAGGTGCAGTAATACGACTTATAAAGAAAACATGGCAATATAAAGATTCTCTTGTACATGTAATTTAGTCTAATTGATGCCTGAAAAGCTTTGCGAACCGATTTCTGTAGCTCTAGTTCATTATTGAGTATTCAAAGTACTGAGTTACTTGTACATACAGGAAACCTGCGCAAGCGCATTTTTCTGGTAAGTACCTATTTGATTTTAATATTTACTGTTATACCGGAGAATTAACGTGAACAGAGAAACCGACTGAAATACCAGCACTCAACCAAATTAACTGACGCATTATTATTTTTGACGGACTGCTACCTAAATTTTAAGTCGCGTTTCAGAAAACATGTGTGGTGTCACGTACCTATAACAATACCCACTTTGTACTGCTTTGTTATATTATAGAACAAGTAACAATGGCGTTGGTATAAATGGGCAACCTGTTGCCGTTGTTGGGTCCATGTTGATTGGACCAGCGAAGTCTACCAACCGATCCTTCTCACCACCTGTTGAGTAGAGTGAGCCGAACTGTTTTCTTAAACTTAGTCGAGCGTATTCCGTAACAGCAATTGTTAAAGTTACCGATTAGTTTGGGTCTCGTCGGGAAAATAAATGGTACCTTCTAATTAATTGCTGTAACTTGTACGCGTATGTTTCTTAACTTTGAAAAAACATGACTTACTTAAGCGTTAACGGGTTTTGATTTTGATCCAAAGAGACTCCACGACCTCTAGTTCGATCAAATACATAAACAATTAGGGCTTTTTTTGTGTAGGGAATCATCAAATGACGTCTCCTGCTCTGGGTGGATCGGGAGAGCGTGTCAGACTTTTACTGACTAAATCCCAACCGTGTTCCTTCAGTTATCTGTGCCAAGGCTACGGTAACTCTTTCGAACAAATCGAGCATACAAATCGATTTTCCTATTCATTTTCCTTGTTAATCGATGCTGTTGAGAAAATGCATCCCATTTGATTGATCGCGACCATACATCATTAGCAGTGCTCGGATATTCGGTTGCATATTTACCTAATGTTACCATTTAGCTGTGAAAGCACGGAAGCGGCTTTGTATTTTTTTTTATTATGCCGGGTTTCTTGCATCACATTTATTTAAAATTAATGTTTAACCTCAGATACAAATACATATGTGTGTAAGGTGGTATGTGTTAGTTAAACAACACACAAAACACGGTAAAAACGCGCAATATTAGCCAGCATTTCAACTTTAGGTGAATTGCATCTGAATATCCGATCTGTAATCATTTGTCATATAAACCATCATCCACCGCATATTTGTGTTTTCTATTAAGGCAAGGCCTGGAAATTATACTATTTCCTTGCACATAAATCACGAAACAAGTAAAAATATAATGCCAATGGAAAGATCTCCTCAATGATCTCTTCTAATGTCTCTTACAAAAGCTCTAAGTTATTTCTTCAATTAATTAACTTTTATTATTTCTATGCCATTCAAACATCGTCTGTTAAGCCTCCACCTCCATCTCAAAGTCAACTTTGAAATTTAACCTTCTATACTCGTATGAAGTTTTAAAACAATATTGTGGCAGACATATATTATACAAGTTCATTTCGGATCTGCCAGAAATATATTAGGTAGTATTTATTCTCGTGCTGGTTTATTTCAGCGGCTTCACGTGGAGATAGAAAATTATACCACGGGAAAATACAACCAGGATGAAAAGTATCCTATGTGTTATTTCAGGTTGTAAACTTCATTTGGGCTAAATTTCATTCTAATCCGTTCCGCCATTTATGCGTGACTGAGTAACAAACATCCAAACATATTTTTTTTTAAGGTTATCTGGTAGAAAATCCCTCAGGCATTAAGTCCGCCTTTGTATAGTATATTTTTTACTAGTCCCTACAGCTTTTTATAAATAAAAAAAACAACATAAACTCGAAAACATAGTCATTAAATGAGTGACTTTTAACTTTATTTATTTTTGTATTTTTTTTATTATGTTTTCGTAAGTCGCCATTTCAGTACTAGATTATCCCGACAGCAAAATTAAAGCTGCTCATTTACTTTGCATTATCAACTTGGAACTAAATGGGGATTACATAGCAACAAGGTGATTGCGTAACACGGTCATAGTTACAATTTCAATGCTATTGATTTTGTGTACGTAGCTGGTAATCATTTTTGACCATTCTATTTTAAAACAAGCCCATAACATAACATATTTGATTCCATAACTGCATGAAAGATGTTATCGATCTGGCACATTGTTCGGTATTTAGCTTATGAGTCTATAAAAGTTTCGTCATTCCATAAAGTTAAAAAAATATTTGTGAAATTCTAAATAGCGAGAGAATGCTTAACTGAAAATTTTGTTCATCGTCACTCGGGCTAAAATCATATAATCAGAGAACTAGTGGTAAGGTCTTCTCAGAAGATTAAATTTCTTTTTATAGAGAAAACTCTAAAAAAACTCGTGTTTTCGTGAATGACACAACCAGGTAAAAGACGTATTAGTGACGAAGGTTCTCCTGAAAAAGCTTTGGAGTTCATGAATTCCTCACTCCAATGCCCAGGCTGCCACCTAATTAGGTCGAAAACTTCAAACTGTCTAACAACCGGTAAAATTTGTGTTAATAGCAAAGCTCATACTTGAAAAACTCTGTCTATTGGTATATGTCTTATGACTATTGGACCACAGGACATAAACCTATAGTTCGGTGCCCATTCTCCTTAGTCCATTAGTCCGGTTAGTCATATGATCATCACAGTTTCACGACAGTTTCTGTGTTATATTATAACAAACTGTGTATATCAGGGATGACGAACCACTGAATATCTATGTGGCATTAAAAATCTATACAGCCATGACGTCAAAAAAAACGGAAACTATCTTGACTATATGGCTACTGGATTACAATACAACTATACTTTCACTATAATAGGTACTCAAACACAAATAGACTTTAACTAAAATACAGTAATCAACATCTCACTACCTCTTTTACATGGAATAATAAATGAGTGTAACTCTGCTGTTGCAAACTAGATGGCAAAAAGTTGAGCAAAATGCAAACTGAACTGCAATCATGTATCGTACGGTTTCTGAGAAATAAAAACGGGCATAGATGGATGTAAATATCGTGCTCAGATTCCTTTATTTAATACCGTGGTTTACGTTGTTAGTGTGTGGTAGCCGTGCCCAAATTATTTTATCGTGTGCTTAAAAAGTATGCAAAAACAACGATTCCGTTGTTTTTGTGGAATGTAACAATTTGTTAAAAAAGAATACAATCACAGGTGGAAATACATCGAATTGTACCTATTTGTACAGATAAAATTGCTCTAGAGAATTTTACCTTCGGAGTCGGTTCAATATACGCTGAACATCTGGTATAATATTTCACGCATTTAATTCTCCCAGTGTTATTACAAGTGTTCACGTAAAGAAAGATAGCCTACGCCATAGGTATATTGTGTATTGAAGATAGAACGGTAACTTGGAACTTCGAATTCGAACAGATAATTTTAGTTTAGATACGATGTTTTATCTCACGTGAATGAGCTTGTCTTGTTTGTGAGTTGTTGATGAACGTTCTATTGTTACGCACACTTAGCGTAAATAGAGCTCGGCTAATACAGAGCGCTTCCGAGCTTTCGCGCATAGAAATCATTTGTACGTGCATCAAACATACACAATTAAGTGACTGTGCTTACCGTGAGCTTTTTCGGCACCTAGTGAACACGGTCCTGATGACTTTAGCTTCAACATTGAGTATTGCATATTTAATTGAAGTTCTCATTTTATGTTTGTGATGCTGGTAAATGAACGTTGTTAATTTTAAAGTAAATATAATTATTCTTAGTTATTAGTCTGATCTGCATTATTGTTGTTTTTTTGCGTATTCCTCCCTAAAGAAACTTCTTAGTCTCTCGAAGGGATTTGCGTTTTATCCTAATTTGTAAAAGTGCCTTTCAGTGGTATCAAATAAAATTATTTACTTAGATATAATTACGTTTTGCATTGATTTAAACTAAACCAATATCTATTTTCGGGACCATTTTATTAGAAAGTGACTTAGGACTATCATTGGTGAATAATACTTATTTCTAGACTAAAATAAGTTACTTACCCGTTGTAGGCGTAGGATCAACATCATGGAAACACTTACCTCGAGTTCTAGGCGTAGTAGTGAGGGGACGTGGCGAGGTGCTAGTTGGATAACTTGATGTTTTGCATGAGATCGCTATTTGCTAATCAAATAAGCAATTATATGTTATTTTCTAAAACTATGTTAGTTGAAGTATATTGTGTGCGAAAATACTCACTACCAAATTAGATCCAAAATAATTGTATGTTGGATCTTATCTATCTAATTTGGTAGTGAGTATTTTTTACTACAACGATCATGTTATTACAGCAGGAGGAATAATTAGTAATGAAGCTATGTGTACTAAACTAGTCTAATAAGAAATCTAATTTTGGCTGTTAATACAAGAGCGACGAGAAAGTCGCGCCGCTATTGAAATTCAACGAGAAAGGGAACTCAATTACTCACAATAGGGAGGGTCAGGCAAGGCTAAATAAAGCTGTCGCTACCCGCGCTACAAACTGTCAGCTGACTGTCTATTCAATGTTTTCAGGGATACTAACTTGTGGCCGTGCCACTGAAATTCGACTTTTAATCAATCTGCCCAGCCTTTTTCAAGCTGGTTTCCGGTCTAACCGGATGGAACCAGTATTGTATATGCAGCGTTAAGCGTAAAGCCTCGTCCCCACTAGGAACATTTGTCGAGCAACATGTGTCCCCGGTGACATCGGGCGATGTCGGGCGACGTCGGACGACATCGCCGCGACATTGTTGAAACTGTTCCTTGTCGCACAGTCGATGAAGAGTAGTGATAGAGTGTGGACGTGCGTGCAACCTGCGACAATGTGGTCGAACGACGTAGTGCTGCGACTTATTGAACTATATCGCTCCTATGAGTATTTGAAAAATTATAAAAGTGTATGATAAGGAAGTGTAAGAATCACCACTTGCTAGATAACTTAACGTAACAGCAAGTCTAAATTTAGCATCCACGGGATCACGGAATCTAGATTTCTGTTTAGATATTGATGGGGATATTTTACACAAGAGTATTTCAAAGTCTGTTGATGACATCCGAGTAAAATTATGAAATGAGCCGTCTAGAACACTGAGATCATTAAATACACTTGTTTTGTTTCGCAAGTACTGTTTAATCCACCATCTTCTCTTCTTTTTTGTTCTTTGTACAACACTACCTCTTCCGGTGACATGATAGGTTCGACTGAACTGATGTGGACGGAGACAAGACATCGGGCGACGTGGGGCGATGTAGGGCGACATCGTCCGATGTCTCCGGGGACACATGTCGCTCGACAAATGTTCCTAGTGGGGACGAGGCTTTAGGCTTCGACAGTTAAACATCAACAGCGACGATGCGGCATCTAGACATAACATTGGCAGTGTCCCTCCCTTTATACTACATACATTCCCAGGCCTCACAAAAAATACTCAAAAAGTAAAGTTCTTCGAAAAATCTCAGCTTTATTATTTCTTTGCTAGGTATTAAAGTTTTATTTGAGCCACCTTGTTTCATTACTAAGTTTTTTTAAATTTATAATTAAAGTCAGGGATATTAATCGGTTAGCAAATTGATCGCATACTCAAAATGCTCGTCTATTCAATTTACAAGTGTCATTTATTGACAGTTGAATGAGATGACTATAACTAACACGACACATTGTCAAGATGTTTCAAATTTTGACACTAGAAAAAGGAAAAACAAATTAAACTACGTTTTAGATTGTCCAAACTACACAATTCTTTTCATTCTTGGGCTTTCTATTTGTTCATATTTTGAAGCCTCCCGTTGAGACTGGTCTTCACCCAAATTGGCTTATTTTTTTTTATCTTATGTTACGAATTTATTCTTTTTTCTTTTTTGTTTTACATTACTCTTACATCGCCTCCCACAAGCAACAAAAATAATATACCCAGGCTTTTGTAATATTGTGATTTAAGAAGAGTCCTTGGATTTTCTTGCCCGTACTTTTTCAGAGATCTATGTTTTTGAACGGGCCACTAATTTTATTTTTGACAATCTAAAAATGCCTCCAAATGGATTAATTCAAATTAATGCCTCGAGTTTGTCTATTTGATAAACCATTAATTTCCCTAACTGCGAATAAAAAAAGTTCACAACTTTTAGGATGTACAATTGACATTCACTTTTCTCGCTATTTTCCATAGACCTGCGAATACTGGTCAGTACAGTTAGTGTTAGAACATACATTTTTAGAAAAAAAAAAACCCTACAGCCAGGAGAGCAAAGACTCCTTTGGTTTTTAATTTATAATAAGTACTTACTGGGACCAATTGGTTGATTCTGTCCGTCGGTCCAGTCATCAAAAGTGTTGTTGAATTTACTGTTTCCGTTATACCGCTTGCAAAGCTGTTTATCGTAGGTGGAGGTATTATCGCTTGCGTTGCCTCCGTCACAGCCAGGTGGAAACAAACCCAAAAAACCGCCATAGTCTGCAAAAGAAAACAATAAATAGATTCACATCCTTATGTACCACAATAAATACCTACATCAACAGTCAATGATAAAGTAAACAGTTCATCAGCTCTTTGAGCTCAAATCTATAGCAACAAAACAGCCATATGTCTCCTACCCGACCCAGAGACGCACAGTAAAATGCCTCATTGTTTGTGTTTGTAAGATAAACAAATCCAGTCCACTCGGACTGTTCAACACCGACTATCAGATGAAGTGTGTGCTTTATGCAATTGGTTTACGCCATGGAAGCAAGGAGAGTTACAGACACCCACGTATGTATGCTCTTCAACACTGACTCAGTTCCCCAACCCTTAGAGAAAAAAATACCTCGAGATTAACATTAGAATGTCACAATGTACTAGAACGAGTGACGCAGTATAACAGCAACACAGTTACATTGTTATGCATAAAAGGACACAACGAATCACTAAGTTAAAACGCAGCGCGCGCGTGGGAACTCATCAAATGACGTCTCCCGCTGTGGGTGGAGCGGAAGGGCGTGTCAGACTTTTACTGACTAAAACCCACCCGTGTTCCTTCAGTTGCCTAAATGCCAGGACCGCGGTATCTCTTTCGAACAAATACGCGACCCCGGCAGGCATCGGTCCTAGTAGACCCCTACACTGCTGCTGACATCTCCTTGAGGCGCGCGCGTCGAACACTACGCGCCGTCGACCCGAGCTTGGTCCTTACCGGGCGGCGAGCTACCCATTGCTCGCCACCCGGAAGCTCGCGCCTACGATGGCCCGGAGTCCGCTATGGACTGCCGACGCCCGGGCGTCTCCTCCTGCGGCGGCTAGGGACGTGAGGGCGCAGAGACTGCCACTCCCTCACGCGCACCGCCTCCTCCTTCGCGAGCATTACTGCTTTGCAGAAGGAGGTGACGGCTTCCCATTCCCTCTCGCTCCGTACCATGGCTCGCACCAGGGCCGGACGCGAGAGGTCGCCGCCGCCGATCGCCTCCACGAGGACACGGCGGTGCCCCGCCCAGGCAGGGCACATCTCCACCGTATGCTCCACCGTGTCCTCCAGACGATCCTCGCAATGGAAACACCCGGACGTATCCTCCCGCTTTATCCTGAATAGGAACCCACCGAAGCACCCATGCCCGGTGAGAACCTGCGTCAGGCGGAAGGTGAGGACGCCGTGACGCCTCTCTATCCACTCCTCAAAGAGGGGACTAACCGCCGCAATTGTGGCGTGCCCAGGGCGTACCCCCTTACACATACAATGCTGTTATATGTTTATATAGCTAACTTGAATTAACAAATATTATACTAGAACTTTCGGAGTAAAATTGATGTTAATTAATAACAATTCGTGTGGTGCCAGGAGTAAAAAATAGTATCTTACCATTTCTTCCCGCGGGTGTCGTAAAAGGCGACTAAGGGACTTACTAGGAGAATGGGCAACAGCGTACACTGTGCATTCCACCACTGTATTGAAATCGCCCATCTGCCAAGCATGGCGATTATTGCAGACCCCTCCCAAATTGGGAGAAGCCTATGTCCAACAGTGGATGTGTTTCGGCTGAAATTATGATGATCCTGACTAATAACAAAAACCATGGTCAGCAAGGCAATCAGTCACAAGCAGCATCAGTTTACGAACATAACGCACAGAAAAGTTTTACTACCTCGCCATATTTGAGGAAAGGTGATAACAGGACACCCGACGCTACCGCAAGCAGTGACATCTAAGGGACCATGACGAACTTGCTGCTAGTAGCTCAACCAAGAATATTATGATCTCGCGGCTCACTACATGTTGCAACTCTTACAAAACATTTTAATGAGAAGATTATGTCAACAATAAATGAAAATCAAAGAAAAATAAATTGACATAACCTGTCAAATAAAATAAACAAATAATTGAATTAATCCATACGACCTGTCAGTAGAAAAGCTAATTCTCGTTGAAAGATCACAAACATTGTCACAGCAACCAAGTATTCTTATCGTTTAATTATAAATAAATAATAAATAAAATAAATATCTTAGGACAACCAACACACCGTTATCTGATCCCAAACTAGGCAGAGCCTGTACTATGGTAACCAGACAACTGATAAACATACTTATATATTTCTAAATACATACATATTATAGATAAATTACACCCAGACACAGAACAAATGATTGTGCTCATCACACAAAGATTTGTCCTGGGTGGGAATCGAACCCACGACCTCAGTCTTTGCAGTCAGGGTCACTAACCACTAGACTAACAGGCCAGTCAAACAGTCAATTAGTCGTTGTTAGAATAGTATGCCGTTGAACAAAGGTTGGCATTTACTTTAGCTTTAAATGCATTAAAGTGAAATTCTAGCAAAGAAGAGGGAAGCTTATTATAAAAGGTTATTCATAAGATTCATAATTCATTTGTTGTTCTTTGTATACCAAGAACAACAAATTAATTATGAATCTTATGAAGCTAGTGGAAGGGTCGTCGTTCGTTCTTATTTTTAGTATAAATATTATGAACTAGCATCTGCCCGCGACTTCGCCCGCGTCAAATTTTTGCTCCCCTGTACCTTCCCGTCGCATCAAATCCCTGCCAGTTTTCTTCCATTTTTCATTGCTGCTCAGCTCCTTTTGATCGCGGCGTGATATTATACAGGATGCAATCGAAGTCATGGGCATTATTTTAACCTAAGGCCCTACTCACGATACTGATTGCATTAGGTCTATTAATACGCAAATCGAAAACATTTTAATACAAGTATGTAAAACCTTAGAACTGTAGTAAGTCATATTGCAAAAGGCTTATTATTGCAAATAAACACTTAAAGTAATTAAACAAGATACTTCATAAACGCTAATAAGTCTTGAAGTATCAACATCTTAAAGCACAGTACAGCGCGAAACGAAAAGTAAACAAACATCAAATAATAATAATAACTATCGAGGCATAGCGGCCGACCGGCGCGCGGCGAGCGGCGGCGTTTCCTTAGAAGCGGTAACACAATCACAGACAATAGGACAATAGGCTAAAAGGCATGCCGCCCGCCGACAACTCTCTCCGACCTGCTCCCTCACTCGCAAAAAATACGGATTTAACCCCGCGCGGGGTCTGCTTCCCAAACCAGTGTCATAACGACTGCGCAGGTGCGTTGACGCATGTAATTGATCCCGTGACGTAATCGCTGCACGCGCATCTCACGTCTCGATCATACCCTTGGATTGCAGTGTATTAAGTGTTGCGGTAGTGTAGTGATTAGAAACACGATGCCTCAACCGCGTAATGTGCAGGCTAGGTACACCAACCAAAAATACTACAAATGGTTGTACTTTACGATCGCACAAAAAATTTAGTACGAACCCGTGACATGTTCCAACACCGCTTCCCTCACGAGGTCTTATTTTAAGAACCACTCAGAACCTATTGGACTTTTCGTCATTTCACGTGCCACCACATGCATAAATGGTGATTGTTTTCAACAACGTTTTTCGTGGCCGGCGAGATTACCCGATCTAACACCTCTGGACTTTTTTTTATGAGGTGAAATTAAAAGAATTGTTTACGAACGTAAAAGTGAGTCGAGAGACGATTTAAAAAACAAAATTTCTAACGCATTCGACACAGTGATAGCGCGGGACTTTGAGTTGAACAGTCTGAAAGACAATCACAGACGTAGGGCTCAATTGTGTATTGTAAAAGGTGGTGGGCATTATGAGCATCTTTTAAAATACGTGTAAGTGCTAGATACTAAGATAGGTAGTTTCAATTAGTGTAAATACATTGAGATTCCTGAACAATTATTGTAAATACTGTGATTCCAACTTTGTAAATACGCCAAAACTACAGGAAATTAATTTTAACTAGGTAGGTACGTACGAGCGTTCTCTGTGCATTTTATCACCATACTGCGATCGCCGATCCGCCTGCCAAGCGTGGCGATTATGGCAAAGCCCCCCAAATTGGGGGAGGTCATGTCCAGCAGTGGACATATTACGGCTGAAATGATGAGGTACGTAAACATTTTTTTAATTTGTGTTAATAAACGTAGTTTTGACCGTCCTAAGCCGGCAAAGTATGAAGGGAAAGTTGGAATCTAATATGAATCAAATCGTTAGCAACTTACGTACCTATGTCACGTGGGTCGCGTAGGGTCAAAGAGTTCACGCGTACGGCGTAGTGTACCTACTGCAGCATTCGCTATCGCGATGCGCAACGATTTGATCCTTTGTATGACTTACTACATTTTTAAGATTTTCCATACTTGCATTAATAATATTTTTGATTTGCATAATAGTAGCCTTAATGCAATTAGTATTGTGAGTAGTGCCTTGGTTTAGAATAATGCCCATGACTTCAATTCCACCCTGTATAGCCTTCCTCAAGGCTACCCAACAAAATATTTTTTCTATTCGGACCGGTAGTTCCTGAGATTACCGCATTCAACGAAACAAACAAACTCTTCAGCTTTATTATATTAGTATATCTATCAGTGTTTTTATTGTGCAAGTGTATATTTAGCCTAATATATAAGATATTGGCAAAGATGAATTACGATGCCACCGTGAGAATAACAATATCATTAAAAAAATCTCTGAGAATCTCTAGTACTTACTCGTACTTGGTAAATTGTACTCAAAGGAAATAGGTTGCCAAGATTTCCTTGAAGCCATACGATGTAATTTTGTTCAGGATGTTTGTAGAGTCAGGCCGCGTAGAGTTAAGGGGCATGGCTCTACATTAGATCTAATAACTTTTTAATGACGGAAGTGTTATATAATTCTTGGCAACCTACCTTACCTGAAATGTGGGAGTTCATTTGATTTTAGGGTGCAACGATTTATTTTAGTGATGAAATTGTTCTGATATAAAACAGACATGCTGAGAACATAATCTTTACTTCTAGCATAATCCTAATTGGCTAAGAGAAATCTTGTTGATTTATCCCCTTTCGAAACAGTTCTGTAAAAAAAGAAATTTAATTGGCTGAAATCGCTGGATTATGATTAGTGATCGGATAATCGGGCGCTTATCTACCTAAATTTCTTCTCTCGAAAAAATAATATGGAAATTCTTTTCTGAATAAATGAGTAATCCTCGGTTCCCGGGATTAAACAATTATGGAAAAACAACTATTAAAAACTTAATAAAATTATAGCAGTGCTTGTTTTATCTTTATTTTATTGAAAACAAATGAAATATCAATAAAACTAAACCAGGACTCATAAAAACTATCATTGTAAATTTAAAATTCCATAAGAATCCGCTGTTTCAATAAAAAGAAAATTGCAATGAGAGTTTGACAAGGAACAGCCATCTTGAAAGTACGAATAAGTATTTAAGCATTATTCAATGAATGTTTTTCATTTCCACAACAAGTTCTAACTATATTTTGTACTAGCTTTTGTCAGAGCCTTCACTCGTGTGGAGGTCGGAAATTACCCCGCGGGAACGTACTACCGAGATATAAGGTACTTAATCTATATGGCCCTACTTGAATTATGTAGCTATAACTAGCGACCCACCCCGGCTTCGCATTGTATTTAACGGAGATCATATACTCGTAACTATAGAATGTCTCCCCGCGGCGTGCACAGCAATGGGGCATGCTGGCCGACACAGCTCGTTTTGCTGTGAGCGCTTAATAATTCATAGAAAAGGGATTTTTAAATCTACAAAATTTTCACCAAGTATCTAACGTTGCTAACTGGATAAGAATTAATCCTGTATTGTTTAGCTTCGTTAAAACGGATTATTTATTAGTAAAATATTAAATAAAAAAATTGTTACTAAGCGTTATCTTGATAGATTAGGGTGCCGAATATGATATGATTGCTAAACACAAAACCTTTTTGTCATTAATGTTTACGAGGTAGGCTATAACTTTATAATTACAGTAAATGATTTCAGGTTACAGTCATTGTCTTAATTATATGATGCATTTGCAGTTTTGTTGCATTTTCTTTGCCAAGAAATAATGGCAGTTATTTTGTTGAATGTATATGTTTTCCTAATATGAGACACGTGGGGGCTCCTAAAATTAAAAATATCCTTTTTCTAATTGCCACCAATCCAAAGGAAATCCTGGGACCACGATGCCATTATACGGGCCGTAAATGGAGTGCAAAGCCAGCAAATGGGTTACTTAAAAGCGTCAAAACATTTCGATGTTCATAGCGATACTCTAAAACGTTATGTCAAGAAAGTGGCTAATGAAGAAGTACTTGTCAATGTTCATATGGGAAAACCTCTAGCTTTGACTGAATGTTTAGAAGCAGAACTAGAAAAATATTGTCTTAATTTGGACCAAAGATTGTATGGGTTACGTCTGAAGGACTAACAGCGTATGGCGTTACAATCGGCAATTTTTTTTTGTGTATGGGAGAAAACATCTAAAGTACGTTTTTTAAACTGTGTCGTTTTGAAATGCCTCAAATGATATTGTACAATAGCTCACACTAACACACTTTAAGCAACTTTATGCACAGCTTAGCGCTTAGCAATCAGTAAAATTTTTATGTTCTTATATGTGGTTTTCAAATCCTTGACATGGTTCAATGAAGTTGTCGATCGATTTACATATACTGTTATTAGTTTATACCATGCTAATGAACTTTTTGCTGACAATAATTAAAAACGATATTATATTGGAACTTTGCCGTATGATTTGTTTTAAACTCTTCAAAAAATTATCTTCTGCTTGCATCTCTGCCTTGCCATGTTTAAAGTCAAGTCTACATGATATGCTAGCTTTGTCCAGTTGCTTCGCCCACGTGGATGTCGGAAAATATCCCACCTTCCCACAAGAACGTGCTACCGGGATAAAAGTACCGTTAGTGTTGATCCGGGTTATATAGTATCTGTGACCAAATTTCAAACAAATCCGTTCAGCTCAACAAACACACATACTTTCACATACATACTATTTGCAGGATTTGTATAGTTTATTACGGTAAAATTTATTTTCGTGCGCGTTAGTTTTTATTTTACGATAACTCCTAAAATATTCATTTCAATTAAATGCTGCGAAGGGCAATTTGGATTTACATTAATCGCACAACTGCATCATCATCTTCGCTTTATCCCGGTTGCATCCTTTCGGAGCCCGGCGACAGCTTTCCTGCCCAAGCAGCACATTGGCGGAAATTACATCCATAAACAAGCTTTATCACAGTCAAAGACTAAGACGATTCTTGAGACTGTAAAGGTGAGATCTACACTGTTAAACAGCACACCTGACTAATGGCTGTATTATGAAGAAAAAGGCAACAAAATGCATTTTATTAGAACTTGAAATAAATATTTTCTAGCCATTAGCTGGTATGATGCCACTAGCTAGTCAAGAAGGCCAAAGCTTGTAAACGGCTACTTACCGCGATAAAGACAAACCTCTTCTAAGCTGTGAGCTGTTTCTTATTTGTTATAATTTTGTTATTTGTTTTTTTTTATGATGTACACTTATTCTGTTATTCTGCTACTTCAATGAACTTAATCGAGACTTATTCAAAGCATTTAAAACTGCTTGAGCTCTAAATTAGTGTAGTCTTACTCCACTTTAATTCCAAAGCTTATAGTGTATTCACTCTTTTATAGCCTATATAATTATTGTAGAGTAAACATAGGTTAGTAGTGCTCTAATGACGTCAATTTGTATGTAAATTAAACACTTCAGAGTAAAGTCAGTCAGTCTTCAGTTTTATGAGATAACTTTATTAAAAGTTCTAAAAATAACAGCAACTAGCTAATTTGTTATAACGGGCGAGAATAAATAGGATCACAAAATCAAGTGAAGTACTTTAGCTATTTGAGTACGAAATGCCAGAAACGGTTTTCAATCAAGATTGGAGATCCCTAAGACGCTGTTGCAACATTATTTCAGCCGAAAGAAGTCTACTGCTGACCGCGTACATAAGCTTCCTCTAATTCAGAGGGGCTTTCTATAATCGCCACGCTTGGCAGGATTGGCGATCTCAGTATGGTGGTGCATAGAGAACGCTGCTGCCTATTCGCTAGTAAGTCCCTTAGTTGCCTCTTTCGAAACACACGGGAATAAATGAGATGGTGCTATTCTTTACATCCGGCACCAGACAGACGGGTCGATGTATACTCTCACTGTATCTTACTTTATCTCTCCCATTGTATAGCTTTTTTTGGATGGAAAATCGTCAAATGGCGTCTCCCGCTCTGAGAGGAACACATAATAAAGAATCCAGAGTCAATTAGCAAATTTCAAGACGTCATATTGGAACAACCATTCACCTAGAAAATATTTACACCTTAAAAGGCTCTTGAACTTATAACACTCATATTAGGTACCAAATCCAAAAAGAGAAGAAAGAAATCTTTAGTTTTACCTGATAATAGGTACACGAGGAAAAATAAATCCTGTTATCGAAATGGGGTTGTGATGGTGCATCGAGCCAGAGTAGATTTATAAGAATAAGCAGAAGTTAGATTCTATAGACGACGATTCCAGCATTTTTCATGACAGCTTTAGTAGGTAGGGGGAAGTCCCGTAGCGCCGGACGGCACCTAGCGCCGGACACTCGTACTATCTCGATAAACGACAACGCGATCTATTCAAATATCGGTGAAAAGGGCGTGGGAGAACGTAGGGATACAGGATCACGCGACGCGGTTTGCCAGTGAGGCGCACAACCGCGGTAGAAGAGATGGATTGCTGTTTTAGACGGGAAAGCGTTGCGGTACGTAAATTTCAAGTGAGTATTACTGCTATGGTTTTGTGTTTAATTGCTTTTGTTAATTTTTAATAATGACATTGTTCCATTATAGTTCGTAAATTGTAAAAGTTTTTATTAATTACCTAAACAGTTTTAGTATGACATACGTAATTTTCGACATTCACTGTCCCCTACCTCCGGACACAATGTGGTCCCTTACCACCGGACAGTTTATAAGTTGGCTTTTTATTGAGCATTTATAATTATATCATAATAATGATTGTTTGTAGTTTTACAGGATAGAAGGAAGAAGATATTTCAACATGGAAGAGAGAAAAAGAAAGGAAAATGAGATCAACAAAGTTTAAAAACTGCGATGGACAAGATTTTGCCCAAAGAAATGAGTCTCAGAGAAGCTTCGTCGCATTACAATGCCCCAAAAAGCACTTTACATGATAAAATAACGGCATTAAACGGTGGAGAAGAAGTCACGTTGGTAGATTTATAAAAACCTCACCCGAGTATTAAGTTGCAGCACGGAAGTTTCCGTGACTTCCACTGATTTGGCCTTGGCTAGCTCATCGTCCTGTGATAATTTAGTCTCAGAAGGATAGACAGACACTCCTATAGCATTAACCAACGTACCGTTAGTATAGTGAGTATTTGATCTTGATGTTGTCCAGACTGTATAGAAACTGCCATTGCCAGCTGCCGCAAAAAAAAGATCAGCAGCTCGGAAGAGAAAAAGTGAAATTTTAACGTCATCACCGTACAAAATGCTGTTCAAGAAGAGAACGAAAAGAGTAAGAAGGAACAAAGAAAAGGAATGGGGAATAAGTTTAAAACGACAATAGAAAGAAAGAGAAAGCAAACCAAAGTTGTGAAGGCCAAAGGAAAAAGTAGTTATAAGAAAAAGGAGCCACTAACTGTAATATTTAATATGAAAAAACTACTTGTGTAGTGTGTTTGGAGGACTACGACGAAGACTGGATACAATGCTCCAGCTTCCAAGAATGGACCCATGAAGTATGTGCAGACATTCCGGAATGTGGAGATATCAATATATATGATCGGTGTCCAATGTTTTAAAAATGTCCGGTGCTTGAGGTTTGAAGATTAACCCGTCCGGTACTAGGTGCCAATGTTAAAGACTTAATTTTTTTTACCAAAACTTTATTAACGTTCCTAGCTTATGTTTACGCAGAAGTCGTAGTTTTGTTAATTGAATTTGATTTTATATTTTGTTCATTTAACTAATTCATTAACAAATACTTGTTTCTCGAAGTAGTTTTAATTTTATTTCCGGAAAAGCTTATATGTCCGCCACTAGGGGACTTCCCCCTACGCATAAAATGATGTGTAAGGACAGTTTGGGAAAACCAGAAACCTAGTTCCGCTGCATTTTTTCGCACTGTGCATTTATGATTTTTTTAAAGAAAGTGAGGCAGATGTGAAGGCGGAAGTAACGAAATAAGAGAGGAAATATAAGCTCTTTGACCAAGCGAATACGAAACCAATAAAGTAATCCATGAGCTTGTAATGACAATGTTTGATGCCAAGATTTGCATTTATCTTTCAGAGGCTAAGTCCATGCTGCGTTCTACATTTGTTTAGCGAAACCGACCGAGATGAACAAAAAAAGAGAGTAACGTCACCTGAAATGTTGGAGTTTGGATTATCTTCGCTGTATGCACCATAAATGTGATGGAATTCCTTTAAAGTATGTTATACAGACTTGACATTAAAAAATGGTCTATAAGAGGAAAATAATATCAAAATGTAAGAGATGCAAAAAGAAGATAATTCAAGATCGTTTTAAAAGTGAACTCGTCTAACTCATTGATGTAGTGAAGCAAGGCCATGGTACTACTAATGACGGTAACACAGCGAGAAGGTTCTTTGAAGATCCAGTGAACACTGCTGATACAACAGGTTTCGATGCGGAACTGACTGACAGTTGTGCTGTTATTTTGCAAGCGGTAACTTCCAGTGAGCATGTAGATACTGTGAAATTCAAAGATTGCGCATACAAAACTGCTGAGAGGTACTTGTCCTTGTATAATTGGTACTACAATCTGCAACCGTGTACAAACTGTTACTTCATGTATCCGGCTTTATTACTTGTAATGCAATTGTACCAATTGCGAAACTTTCTGAAGAGGCTTCGGAAACCCGCAACAAGGATTTCCGATGATTCAGAGAACACAACTCTCGTAAGAAGAATAGAGCAAGTTTGAATGAATATACAATTTTATTTCGTAGTTTATTTTGATCTATCCCGTAAGGTTTAGACAGCGTTTGCAATGTAAGAAAAATATGCACAAAATTATGTTTTTACGACGCGACGCCACATTAAAATTCTCGCATATACACATTTAAATTCTTTGTAATTCTCGCCTTTTCTCTACTGTAACATAAAATATAAACCATCCTTTTTATTATATATCGTTTGATGTAATCCGCGTGGGTACTTTAAAAGATACCCACTTACCGTAGTGTCTCAAGACAAAAGTCTTTGACCAGTGTGTGTTGCCAGTGATGACATATGGCACTGAGACGTGGTCGCTCACAATGGGCCTCATAAGAAGGCTCAAAGTCACCCAAAGAGCAATGGAGAGGGCTATACTTGGAGTTTCCCTACGCGATCGAATTAGAAATGAAGAGATCCGTAGGAGAACCAAGGTTACCGACATAGCCCGAAGAATTGCCAAACTTAAGTGGCAGTGGGCAGGGCACATTGCTCGCAGAACGAATGGCTGATGGGGCCGGAAGGTTCTGGAGTGGCGACCGCGTACTGGAAGACGGAGCGTTGGAAGGCCTCCCACAAGATGGACCGATGACCTGGTGAAGGCCGCAGGAATGCGTTGAATGCGGGAGGCACAGAACAGTTCGAAGTGGTGGTGCTTGGGCGAGGCCTATGTCCAGCAGTGGACGTCTTTTGGCTGAAATGATGATGATGATAATGATGACTTTAAAAGATCTAAGCGTACAGACGGCGGGAAGTGATTTTGTTTTATACTATTTAAAGAAGACGAACAACAAAACTAAAATAATTTTATGTTATTTTGACCCATTTCAGTACTTAAGGGCCATAGAATAAAATTTGTTTATTCCAGGTAATATAAACCCGTACTTATTAGAAAACAAAATTAAAATGTTCAAAAAATAAATGCAAACAAATAAATAAAATATTAATATACATCAACACACAAATTAAATGAATTAAATTGTAATGTAACAGAACATAAAAACATTATAAAAATTTGTTGAACTAATGTATTGAAACATGTCATAGAATTTGGCGGGATCGACCCGACTGACTCAATACTGTCATTAATTTAATTATGTCACATTTTTGTTGAAGGATATGTTAGTATTTTATAGTAGTTTATTTATTGATTTATTATTATATTTTTAATGACATTCAAAATAAAACTGTGAATGTGAGTACCATGCAGGCTAGATTGCTAGCTTTGAATGTTTTGTATATGGTCTACGCAAATGTCCTGCAGATCTGGTAGCGTTTTGTGACGGGTCGTTGAGCTCCCTAAAATAGGGTTGAGCTACACGATGACTGATAAATACATGCCGTCTGTTAGGACAGGTCAGCTAAAAGCTGCAATGGCTCTTTCTTCAAAAGCCTCTTCCAGACATTGCCCTGAATGGTTGCTCGCATAAAATTCTATTAATATAATGTTTGTACTTTAAAAGAGACTATGAGTTCTGAGTTTGTTTCGGCGTTTCTTCTCAGGGAACAGTCATCTAGGAAATTCCGGCGCCATCTAGTTTTAAAAAAAACATTGACCAAAATATGTTGACGTGTAAAAGTGTCTTATAAGATCTACTTACAGAAATAAACATTTCATTTCATTTCAGGCTAAGTCACAAAACGTCTCTTTCGCAAAATGTCTACTGGTCGTAAAATGTCTCTTTCTCATAATCTCGCCTTCGCAAAATGTCGCTTTCGCAAAATGGCTCTTTCTCAAAAGGTCGCTTTTTCACAATGCCTCTTTCGCAAAATGTCGCTTTCGCAAAATGTCACGTCATTAACATAGAATAAAATTTTAAACTTAAAATAAAATAATACATTGGTTACAGTCATATATTATAAAAAGTAAACAAATCATATAAGTCTTCACTATAGTAAGTATATTCAAGTACGTTAGTATGACATTTTTATTGATTTAAAAATTGCGGCAGCTTCAACTCCTTACATTCAAATTGCCTCAGTAGTTTCTTGATTTACTACTAAAATATTATTTTGTGTTTGCATATAAATTATCTGCTATTCTTCTGTCTCAATATTCACTTTGTTTTCGCAATTTATGCAGGAATATGTATAAGTTTGGGTTTTCTTAGATTAATATCTTAATGCTTGGGTTAAAACTGATAATAAGGTAGCGGCGCTAATAGAAACGTACCGTCTGCGTACTAGGATCTAGGTTTTCTTTAAAATATATAATAATCGTGTTGCAAATACTAAAGTTTTTTCATTTTAGCCATCTTCATATATGAGAAAAATACAATAGATCCTAAAACTGCTAGTTCGTTTATACTTTCCGTAGCATGTTGTAATTGACGTCCGTGTCCTTTATAATGTATCTTTAATAGATTTAAAACTAGGAATATGACACTATGCAAAAATAGGGATTTTTTTACGTATTTTTGCAACATTTTTCTTCGTAAATTTTATGTATTGGATGATGTGTTTCACTGTATATTCTACAACAACAGATTCATACATTAATTAAACTAAATTCTAAATATATATTAATAATTAAGTAATATACTAAATTTGATAATATATAAATTGTAATACTTGTAAACGTTTATCTAATAAGAGATTGTAAAAGAAAACCTTTTTACACAATTTATATTAGCTTCACCTATATGTTTGTGACCGGCTCCTTTGGGCGCGATTTTGACTCACTTTAAACGGCCAGATTTCGTTCAAACTTTGCAGTCTTATCGAGGATTGATGACAATACAATAATTAAATCAAATATGCAACGGCCATTAAAAGACCTCTATGGTGTATTATTATGAATAGTTTTTAGTAAAAATCACATTAAATTTTCTACATAATGCATATATTTTTACTATTTTATTTTTTGTTAGATTATTTTGAGCACTTGAAAAAACAGAATCGTAATATTTGCGAAATTCCGCCAATTTTTTGCAAAATCTGGAAGTGAATTTCGCCTGCCATAATTCGTATTGTCGTTTAAAATTTTATTAGAATAGCGAGTTGTGAATGACGGAGATAGTAGGCTTAGTTTCAAATATCAGTATGGGACGACAATTGACTCGTCATGACACATCGGCACGCTTTAGTCAACCATGATTTTTGCCGTGTCGTTCAAAGACCGTTGAAGGGTAGCCTTAGAGACAATTTAGTTCACATACAGTTTGGAAAACGCCTTTGTTGACGGTACACATAAATTAAACGAAATCGGTCTAGTCTTTTGATTTTGTTAGAGCCGCATTAGTTTAGTTAGCTTTTAAATGTTACGTTTATAGGGAAGAGCGCTGGTCTGAGATACAGATATTAATTTATCTAGTTCGTACAAAATATTTCATGGACTGCTATTTGCTGATCTGTTGACTACCAAACAATAAGTTTTCATTGTCAGATAGACGTTGAGCGCTATTCATATTGGTAAAAGCATTAATATGTTACACATGGACAGGTCAGGTATCCTAGTTGGGATAGATTAATTACTAACTTTCCCTTGTCATATTTCAGAACTCTAAACCTATGTGACTGACATTTTAGAAAACTACTACAAAGACTAAAGCTATTCAACGGAACATGATTGCAAAGTTTAGCGGGTTCGAGTATTCGGATCAGAGTGAACTCTAACTAGCTCTTTAGCGTGGGGCGCCAACAGTATTTAATAGAAACCACACACGAATAAAATTAGTTTTAACTTTTGGAATGAATCTATACTAATATATATACTTAATATTATAAAGCTGAGTTTGTTTGTATATTTGTTTGATTGAACGCGCTAATCTCAGGAACTGCTGGTCCGAATTGAAAAAATCTTTTTGTGTTGGGCAGCCTATTTATCGAGAAAGGCTATAGGATATAAACATCACGCTACAAACAAGAGGAGCGGAGTAGTAATGAAAAATGTTGCAAAAACGAGGATAATCGCACAGGTAGGCGATTCGACGCGACGGGAAACGTCGGGGGACAAGAAATTTAACGCGGACGAAGTCGCGGGCAGAAGCTATCTTAAATAAAATTGTGAATTTTCCTACCAAACTGAACGTCATTGATCTCTGCTTCACCTTCAGCAATGTGGATCTCAGCATCTTTTAAGTCCTCTTCTCTCTCTTCTTTTTTCTGTAACAAGATTATACTTACTTCAGCAAGGTAACTTTGTAACACACTTATATTTATTCATTTCGACGGTTCATCAACTTTCATTGCATTATTTACGCTGCGAAGCAGTCAATTTTTTAAAAACATTAATTATAAATCAAAATCTTAAATCAATCAAGCCTCAAACTCTTACGGATTCTGCTCGCTCTCTTGAACTCAAACACAGATATTGATTGATATTATGTTTGAAAATGAATGAAAGATCATACTGTCAGAATGTTTGTATTTTTGTGAGAAGAATGCATGACTGTGCTAAATGAATTGTATGTAGCAAAATAGTTTTATTATATGTTAAATAGTGTAATTGACTTCGGCCGTTCTATTTAAAATGGTAACGGTCCGTGGGGTACGGACGTCGGTGACTGGTCAAAATGAGGGATGTTCGCTCAGTTTATTATATTCGCGCGCGTTAGTATTTATTTTGCGAAAACTCCTAAGATGTTCATTTCAATTATATAGTGTGAGGGTTATCATAATGTACATGAAATGCTTAAGGTAACTAACGTACTCAACTTGATAAGGATTAATACTGTATCTGTTCAAATAGTTTTTTAAATTATCGCATTGTACGTGACAATTTTATTATGAGATTTAGTGGGTATAGTACGCTATCCTTAAAGTTTAGATTTATATCTCGGATTTTTCTGTAGAGCTATAAAACAGGAATATCCAGCAGTACATTTTTTATATATGTATATCTCAAAGGGATTCAGCGTTTTCGATTAAACCTCCCAGGCGGCTTTACTTTTCCCGGCATTTTTTAAAACTATCGACATATTTCAACCAATTTACACAAAACGTTAACATATTATACATTGTAGGTGTGTGACCTTTGAGGTCTGTTTAAGTAGATTAACGTGTGAGTGCATAAAAATTCTACTACCTTATATTATAAATTTTAGAGTTTGTCAGTATGGATGTATGTTTGTTACTCTTTCACACAAAAACTACTGATCAGATTTAGATGAAATTTGCTACACAGATAGTTTATAGACTGGATTAACACATAAAGTACTTTTTATCCCGGTAGTACATTCCTGCGGGATAATTACCAAACTCAACGAAGGCGAAGCCGCTGGCAAAAGCTAAAATTGAATAATTAAATCAAAACATCGAGTAGATATGTATACATGTACAGGGTTATCGGCAATATATTGGAGAGGTAATTTGCAACTTAATTACCTTTGATATTACACTGACTGTGGGTGGACATTGTGGTCACATCGCAAATAAACGCACGCACACTGTCGCACACGTATCGTAGTTTACCAAACAGCGGATGTGTGACTGTAATTTACGTTGGTTTAAATTATTATTGGAATAAAATGTTACCAATATAAAAAATGACAGCAATCGTTTCATTGCACGATTATGAGCACTCTTTAAAAATGTGTAATATTTTTAACATTACTAGCTGACCCAGCGAACTCCGTACCGCCTCAGAATCAATAAATGTTGTGTTAACTTATCAGATCCCACCAACACAAAGCAAAGAGCACAAAGTACCATATACCCATGTTAGACCAAGTTATGACAAACTGGTACTTTACAGGCATAAAGCGTTTTCTAGCTACCATACACCCATGATAGGTGAGCTCCTACCAAATTATGCCAACCTAGTACTTCCAAGACATAAAGCGTTTTCTAGCTACCACACACCCATGTTAGGTGAGCTCCTACCAAGTTATGCCAACCTGGTACTTCGAAGACATAAAGCCCATGTTAGTTGAGCTCCTACCAAGTTATGCCAACCTGGTACTTCGAAGACATAAAGCGTTTTCTACCTATCAAACACCCAAGTTAGGTTAGGTTAGTTAGGGTATAAGTGTTCTTAATTTTTTTAATTTTCCGCGCAATTTTTAATTTTTTTTCTTTCATAAGAACCTTCTCCTGACAATAAAAAACACAACAAAAAAATAAAAAGTGAAATCGGTCCACCCGTTCATGCGTGATGGCGTGACCAAGGGAAATAGGGATTCATTTATATATATATAGATATATATATTTTTTACACATTGTTTTGTATAATAATATGTTTGAAACTTCTAAGAAGAGTTTGCGTGCGCTAATTTTTTACTTTTACGAAATCGTCGTCACTTTCTCCGAGCAGAGTCAGGTAAACTTAGGATCAATTATATTGCCCGGGAGTTTGAAATATTTAGTTTCATGGTCACGTCATCTCATAAAACTGCTTAGTAAAGTCAGAGAAATTAATCGCGGTTTAAATGGACCATCAACTAGTCAGTGTATTTGAATTACAACCGGCATTCTTTGGCAACAGAGTGAAAAAGTGAGTGAGACATCAACATAGCCAAGCGGTTGGTTGACTCTTCACGTGACCAGAGGACTCGCTAATTAATTGGCTGTATTGCTATTCAACGTGGCAACGGAATTTTTATTATACTAAATTGCTTCCATTTTTTTTTTGGATGGGAAATCATCAAATGGCTTCTCCCGCTCTGGGCGGAGCGGGAGAGCATGTCAGACTTTTACTGACTAAAACCCACTCGTGTTCCTTCAGTTGCCCATGTGCCAGGGCCACGGTATCTCTTTCGAACAATCTCGCGACCCTGGCAGGCATCGGTCCTATCAGACCCCTTCAGTTTTGCTGACATCTCTATGAGGCGCGCGTGGAACACTACGTGCCGTCGACCCGAGCTTGGTCCTTACCGGGCGGCGAGCTACCCATTGCTCGCCGCCCGCAAGCTCGCGCCTACGGTGGCCGGGAGTCCGCTATGGTCTCCCGACGCCCGGGGCGTCTCCTCCTGCAGCGGCCAGGGACGTGAGGGCGCAGACTGCCACTCCCTCACGCGCCCCGCCTCCTCCTTTGCGAGCATTACTGCTTCGCAGAAGGAGGTGACGGCTTCCCATTCCCTCTCGCTCCGTACCATGGCTAGCACCAGGGCCGGACGCGAGAGGTCGCTGCCGCCGATCGCCTCCACGAGGACACGGCGGTGCTCCGCCCAGGCAGGGCACACTTCCACCGTATGCTCCACCGTGTCCTCTAGACGATCTTCACAATGGAAACACCCAGGCGTATCCTCCCGCTTTATCCTGAACAGGAACCCACCGAAGCACCCATGCCCGGTGAGAACCTGCGTCAGGCGGAAGGTGAGGACGCCGTGGCGCCTCTCTATCCACTCCTCAAAGAGGGGACTTACCGCCGCAATTGTGGCGTGCCCAGCGCTGGGTTGCGACAATCGTACCCACCATGTTGCCATGAGATCACACCGGAGCTCTGTCCGCCGTGCCGCGATTTGTCGCGGCAGCGGAGTTTCGCCCCGGCGTTTCGCCTCCTCGCGCCACTCCCACATGTGCGCGAGGACCTTTGCCTCCAGAAATTTCTTCCCTTCCTTTTTATATACCAACATACTACTACGGTACGTTTACACTTTCTATGTAGAATCTTACCTGATCACTGAACACTTCGTTATTTGATTGACTTTATAGTGGAAGGCGTATTGCGTCACAAATCTGAAACAATAATAATATGCACTGAATTATTTTGAACCGAATGGAGGTAAATTAATCGCTAGTTTCTTTCGAAAATCGAACAAGTGGCAAAGAGTATGTTCCACCATACAGGCACTTTAGCTTTAACTTCAAATGGTAAGTTTTTTACATATACTGATGAAATAAAGGAGATTGTTTTATTAAGTAAACAGGATATCGAATCCGTTTAACACTTCATATTATTACCAAAATAAGCAAGATGTAGTCGACATTTCCTCGACAAACTACAAAGATTTGAATGAAGCAGTCCAGGCAATGCACACATTAGTCAGTAATCATGTAGCTCAACTCAAAACTTGAGGAGTTCAATGATTCGATGAACGATACCAAAGAAAGGACATTTGGGTAGGCCTCATAAGTACTCAAACTGCCAGACTAATAGTCTAGACTAACAGAGAAAGACAAACAGTCGCCCAGATCGGAGCCCGCTACAGGGCCATCGATCGTCGATCCTCGCGTAGGGCCGCCTACAGACGGCGCTCGGGTACCCCAGATTGGAAAGCAGCGTTGATAGCGCCCCAGCTGCGCCGTATAAGGCTATGGAACCCAAATATATAATACTTCGTGGTAGACTCGACAGCGATCCGAGCTGCTCGATCACGATGTGTGATCCGGGCGGCGCGCCCACCGAGGGCCAAGACAGATCATGGTCTCGAGTTCTCGACTCTAGAGTAATGGTTGATCATTCAAAAGACCGTGTGGACGTAAATAATAACACCACCCCATTTCTTCCCGTGGGTGTCGTAAAAGGCGATTAAGGGACTTACTAGAGAATGGGCAGCAGCGTTCTCTATGCATTTTACCACCATACTGCGATCGCCAACCCGCCTGCCAAGCGTGGCGATTACGGCAAAGCCCCCCAAATTGGGGGAGGCCTAAGTCCAACAGTGGACATCTTACGGCTGAAACGACGATTCAAAAGACAAGTTACATTATACGTTAAAAGTTTCGTAGTTATTAGCGGCTGAAACTTAGGTACATGTTTTCTTCGGTCAGAAATATTAAATTGCGTAGGACCAATCATCATCATCATTTCAGCCGAAATACGTCCACTGGACATAGGGCTCCCATAATTTGGGGGGCTTTGCCATAATCGCCACGTTTAGTAGGCGCGGTGGCGATCGCAGTAGGGTGGTAAATTGCGTAGAGGACGCTGTTGCCCATTCTCTAGTAAGACCTTTAGTCGTCTTTTACGACATCGAAGGGAAGAAATGGGATCGTGCTATTTTTTACGTCTGGAACATTTAGATACAAAGAAATAAGTAACACCATCACCATCTTTTTACAGAATCTATTTTGAAAAGCCTCTACGTTTGATAGGTTGATACCTACATTCATATTTATCTTAGACACAAAGTGTTAAATAACCCATCCAATAGACGTTATGTATGTAATATGTACGTCAAACGAAGTGAGCGAAAATCATTGATGTGAATCGAATTTTGATGTGAAATACTATAACTGACTACGGGAGCACGCTGTTTCATGCACCTAAAGTACAATATAACACAAGCTTGGAGCATTTTGCATTTTGCGTTTGATAGCCCAATTATTGAAGAAGGAAAGGCTATATAACATTACGCTGCGACACATAGGAGCCGAGTAAAGTGAAAAAACTCTGAAAGAATGCTGAGCGTACAGGAAGTCAAAGCGCGGGCGGGCGAATGGATACGACGCGACGAGTCGGGGGTCAAAATTTCACGCGATCGAAGTTGCGGGCAGATGCTAGTAATATTTAAACGTTAGCATCGTTTCGTATGAAATTTAAAAAGTTAAAGTATGTGGTAGGTACAGTCCAGAACAGAAAGATGCTCACAACAGTGGCAAGGAATACTTTTTAACCGACTACAAAAAAGTCAATAAAATGTATATTATATTTGGGACGAGCTTTGAAGCATAACCTATCCGTAAAAGCTAAAAAACTTTAATTTTTGAAGTCGGTTTTTTTTTCAGGAAAAGTTTCTTATTCACCCGATGCGATGGCTCAAACACACTCAATAATATTGCACCCATGCGATACAGGGGCGAGTCGCCAGTCTAAAAACTAAAAGGCATCTAAATATTCCTCCCTATCGATGTCGACTGGCAGCGCATCAAACGTCTTGCCACGTTGAATAGCAATATTTTTAGCCTCTAACAAAGGTAAAAATCAAAGATTGGGTGATGGAAATTGTCAAGCAACCGTTCGGTTGGTTTGTAATTTACGCCACTTGAGATTCTCTACAAAGTCAAAGTCAAAGCATTTATTTTAATTAGGCCCAAAAAATGCACTTTTGAACGTCAACTGCTGAATGAAAATAGAATTGATTCTAGTTGCCCCTTCCAAAAGGTAGATTCGTATGGAGAAGCATGGGCAAGAAACTCCACCGTCAGGGCTCCCACACATAAACACGATACGACGTCGCGTCGTACAACAATGCGGCGTCGTTTCACGATACGACGTCGCGTCGTGGATCTACGATGAGCATCGTAAAAAAACACTACATCGTAACGTGATGTGCCACGCACGATGCCGTCAAAACAGTTGGGTGGTGTTTTAATTCATTCCGAAAAATGGACCGCTTTGGACGCATTCTGCATCTGCTGTTAATAAGAAGACGACGAAAGAAAAGACAGATACTCAGAAGATATTGGATGCTGTGGTTTTTGCATTTTTATTCTTGTATTCTTCTGATGCTTTGTTCCATAGTACAGGACGCTGCTCGACTAGGGTAATTAAATGATCGACTTCAATACCATCCGTCATCTTTGAATTTCGAATAACAACTGCGCAGGATTGCATCGTGAGTTTCTAACGTCACGACATCGTATCGTGCATAGACACGTTACGACGTCGTGTCGTAGATTTCCACGACGCGACGTCGTATCGTGAAACGACGCCGCATCGTTGTACGACGCGACGTTGTATCGTGTTTATGTGTGGGAGCCCTTAGACCGCGTCCCCATCATGCACGGCGCGGTCCCGTCATCGTGCAACGTCACGACGCCGCCGCAGTGCCGCATCACGGTGCCGCGAACGGTGCGCCGTCCATTGCCCCTATTCAGTCGATATGTCGCTGTTGGCGTGCGCGCATACGAGCAATGGACGGCGCACCGTTTGCGGCACCGTGCTGCGGCGCGGCGGCGTGCCGTGGCACGGTGCCGCGAACGGTACGCCGTCCATTGCCCTCCACCATTTTGTTTTACACACATGCGCGCACGCCAACAGCGAAATATTGACTGAATAGGAGCAATGGACGGCGCACAGTTCGCGGCACCGTGCTGCGGCGCGGCGCCGTGCCGTGGCACGGCGGCGGCGTCGTGACGTTGCGCGGTGACGGCGCCGCGCCGTGCATGATGGGGACGCGGCCTTACTCTTTTAAAATAGTTTTCAGTATTTGTATACAATATTTATACAATTATATGTGAAGACGTGTATGAGTTACAGTAATCACAGAATGCAAATCAGTGTCATGGAAGAAAAATATAATATTGGTGCCGATTCTGTTGTACACGAACTAAACTAACTAAACTATCTCTAAAATTCCTTACTTTTGGCTATGAGAATTGTAACGCTATTCTGCAAGGAAAAATCTCTAAATTAAAAAACTATTTTGACACGACTAAAATAGAATTTGACAATCGCGACTCAGCGTGGTATTTTTTTTTCTTTTGTTTTCGCAACGTTTACTTGTGTGTGCATTGCGTAGAATGAATTTTTTGAGAGACGAAGGCGCGTGCTAGGGTGCAGCCTGGACGTGTTTTATATGGAATTTTTCACTTTTGTTTGAAAAATATAAAAAAAATGTTACCCACGTGTTGATATTTAAATGTTCCGGGGTATACTAAGGGGGTCGAAAATTTCATTATTTTTGCGATAGGACACGGCATTTTCAAGATATAAGCAAAAAGAAAATAAAAAATACAGAACTGTTTTTGCACGTGAAGGCAAGGCGTTGTTGAGAATTTTAGTTCATGACCACTAGTTTTATTCCACACCTTTTTAATCGCGCTTAAAAATAGTCAGATTTAGTTAAAATAAATTATTATAGTCAAAATTTTTGGTGAAAACCGGCAAACTCAGAATAGCAAAATTGACATTTTCACTAAACTAATAACTCAGTGCAATCTTAGTGCTGTCAAACTAAAATATAGTTAAGTTGTGTCACTTTAGTCTATTTCAGAATAGGAAATCGTCGTTTGACAGGAATAAACCAAATTTTAGTGATTTTTAGTTTAGTTTAGAGAATTTTGTGACAACAGAATCGGCACCATTATCTAGAAAATTAAGTTAGCAACCAGTTTGATAAACTCTAAAACTGTCCTATAGAGCGAGACCAGCATGTTTCCAAGCGTTCTTATCTTGGATGTAATCCTCTAATTTGTAATAAGCTTATTTACAAAGTGTACTTTTAATATGACTTTTAAACCTCCTTTCATTTAATTGCAAAATATCAGAAGGCTGCTGCTGCAGAGGCAGCTTAAAACGCCAAATTACGTTAGGCACTAACAACGGATACCTAAGGCGAACGTAAGGGCGAACTGCATATACCACAAGATTGCCGTAACATGAGTGCATGTGTCTAGAATTCTAGCCGCAGTAATAGGTATCTGATCTACAGTATACCATTGATTGAATATTCAAATGCTGAACTATGCAATTTCATGGCCGTGCTAGCGATCTGCACGCAGGGGTAAATAAAGGCATTGGAAAAACGCTAGAGAACGTGTGTGAAAACTCTATGTGGAGATTAAAAACCGAAGTAACGCAAATACCACTACTGTGGTGTGTAACGTAAAAAACACGAGTGTATAATAAGCTGAATTCTGAACCTAAATGCGTTGCCATAAGAATTTAGAATCTTTGAAAGCGTGGTTTTAATAATTTTGTTTTCTATTTATACTCGTGGAGTAATTATGTTACCTTATAATTATGACTGGCATGATTTACTTATCTCATATGTTATGTGAACTGTTTTGTGTTCTTTAAGGGAATACATTTTTTCAACCAAAGTTTTACTAACATAATTTAAGGTAGGTTCTAAATGGTAGGGACTGGCGATCTAATTGGCTTCTAGATGTGGCTCAACTAGGCTTGGTATCTCCGGACACATCTATGTAACTATATCATCGGATATATTATATCTCAAACCCAAAACAAGTTACATAATTGTTTAAAAAATCACACTTAATCCTATATCTGAGTCATATCTGAGTCACTCGGAGGATTTATCAGTGTTTAGTAACATTAAAACAAGTCCGAGATATACCAGACTTCCCGCCTCCCAACGTGGATCTATTTAGAAGCCGGAATTACTTCTCCCAGATATATTTATCTCGCTTTATAAAGTTACTTTGCCCCCACAATATGTCAAACGAATAAGACTATTATGTGAAGGATCGGATATTTTATTAAGTTATTTAAGTAAAAGTTACTCAATGAAGTCAAGGGTATGTTCGGTCACTTGTATGCTACATTGATGGCAAGACCAGTGTGAATATTGAAGAGCCAAGATAGCATGATGACAGAATTACAATTGAGCTTCTAAAATCGAACAAGACTGCAGCTCGGAGAAACTTAGTGAGTCTTTTGAATTCCATCAAGGAAAAGGAAGGTACAAAGCCCAGGGCGTAGAATAGAAGTGCGGTGGTTTTCTCCTTCAAAATAGGTGATTTAAATCTGTTTGCGTACTCACCCCCTGTTACTTCTGAGAAACGTTTGAGCTGATTTCAAGAGTCATCTTGTCAAGAAACTCGACAAAATGCATGCGTCGGGTTATGACACATCTTGGGTGATAGCCACTATAGGTTGAGTACGGCTAAACTACGATAGGTTGAGTTAATTTAAATAGCTAAAACAATATTGATTTAAAACTCACTTGAGTGAACTAAACGATAGATATGAATTAATTATTTACATGAATCAAAAATTAAAAGTCATTTATTCGAATTAGTCTGTGTATTTTCAAGTAGATTTTTTAAAATGTAACAGTTCCATGACACAAATACATTTAATCTATACTCCTATACTATACTTTAATATTATAAAGCTGAAGAGTTTGTTTGTTTGGTTGGTTGAACGCGTTAATCTCAGAAATTACTAGTCCGAATCGAAAAAATATTTTTGTGTTGGGTAGTCTATTTATTGAGGGAGGCTATAGGTTATATAACATCAAGCTACAGTCAAAAGGAGCGGAGCAGCAACGAAAAATGGACGAAAACTGTCAGGCAATTCGATGCGACGGGAAAGGAGAAAAAATTTGACGCGGACGAAGTCGCGGGCAAAAGCTAGTGTAATATAAAATTGTAACGTTTGGATTGTGAAATTAGACAGCATTTGTGCTATTTCACCATTGGGCTCGGCAAATAAACCATGTCTCACCAACATATTGCAAATTCTAGGAATGGACGATTTGAAATCGAGTTGCTTATGATATGTTTACCTTGTAAGGACCGGGAAACTAGTAATAGGAATATAAATTTCCATATAGAAATGCCCATGTAATATGAAATTGCAGTTCGTAGTGTTTTAAAGTAAAACGTCCCCGTAGAGCGAAAAGTCATTAAGTCGAAAAATCACGTTTTGAGATAATGAGAGTTAACGTTTTTTAAAATAAAAATCGTTATAACTTTGGCTTGCCATTACATATCTCTATGTTATTAGCTTTAATTTGAAGGAAATAAACTAAAGTTTGTATTATAAGAGCTAAAATGTGTGAAAACCGTCTAATATTTGAAAAAAGTTAAAAACATTAAATTAGTTAATGGTTCTCTACAAAATCTCTGTATTTTTTTGAGTTAGTTAATGGATATAATGGATAAAATGGATTGATGATTTCTCACGTCTGTAGTATGATACGAATCAATGAAAAATAAAGAGTGAGTAGTTACTAAGTTAAGTTAGTTAATTTACGCTTTTGTGAGTTTTAACTACTAAAAATTCACTAAATCCGTTTAGTAATTTTTAGACTAGCTAAAGGCGTAATAATTTATATAATTTAAGAGAAAAAGTAATTAAGTCGTTTTAATTTCGAGTTATGTACATTTTCGAAAAATCTAAAATAATGTACTAAATTAGTTATTTCTTCCATTACGCTGTAGGGTACAAATAGTAGACTTACTTACTTTTTACATTTTGTAAAACAAAAGTGTGGATAGCTACAAAAATGACGGTTAGACAGATATTTAGAGAAAAAAATGTTGATTTTAGTGACATTGATAATTAATTTTGAGTATTTTTCGACTTAGTGACTTTTCGCTATGCGGGGACGAAAATCACTTTATATTAAAACTGGCATTCCGTTCTTGTTTCGCATCATTTTTACTATTTGCTAAAACATTTAGACTTCTTTATTATATTTTAGTTTAATAAGAACGTAGTATATTGTTTTTGTCTGATTGTAAAATAAAATAACCCATCGTGATCTGCTTGGCCATTTAACGATGCGCTGCCATTTCATAATGTGCCCAAATAACAGCAGCTATATTTTTCAAGGGTCAGTTTTTGCCCCAGATAGGTATGCGTAAAAAACATAACCCTTTCTCGGCTACCGGGCAATTGGGTAGGTAATCTTATATATTTAAACGAGCAATTCTTGTATATATATATATAATCAGAATCTCGGAAATGGCTCCAACGATTTTCATGAAATTTAGTATACAGGGGGTTTCGGGGGCATAAATCGATCTAGCTAGGATTCATTTTTTATAAAATGTCGTTGTATTCGTGTTTTCAATGACCAACTTTATCGACAATCAGCTTGAACATAAACTTATTATTTTAAACACAATTTACCAAAAAATACCGAGCAAAGCTCAGTCATCTAGATATTAATTCCTTATTCGACGTAATCCTATAGTAATATTTTATATATTAAGGTTTTAAAAGTACTAAATTGCTAAGTTACTGCGACCAACTTGGATGTAGTGCGGTTGGTCACAGTTCTAATTGAATCTAACCCATTTTGTCAGGGTGAAAAAGAACTACTTTGGGATATGCTCAGTGGGCAGCTATATCGAAAACTAGTTTGCCGAATCACCCGACTTTCGATGAGACGTATCGTGATATAACCGGCTAAATCATTAAACGACGTCTTATCGTGAGATCACCAGGCATATAGTCATTTCTACGATTGGACGACAACACATACATACATCCAGAATAAATTCTCTAAACGATGGTTAAAATCAAATAAAACCCGTTGCGTAGAAAAGCGTTCCAGAAATGCGAACTTGTTTTTAATACAATCTATACAATAAAGGTAGATATCTATTTGTACATTACGGCTATAACAACAAACAAATAAACTTGTTAAGGTGTGCTTTTCTACAGCTATTTTTCAAACTAGTGCAGAGTACTTAACTTTCCAAGTATTTCTAACTAGCAGGTAGAAGGGGATCCTTCTTGAGAACTTAATGACTGGACTATACGGAGAACTCATCCAATTAGTTTGCAGTCTTGCACTTCAACATTGGCAATTGTTTGTTGCCGTTCATACTTATTTGTGCAGAATTTTGCGTCTGCTTGTACTCGTGACTCGTCGCCAGATAATAACTGCCGCATAGGCCGATTTAAATCTTCAAATAAGCCACGCTTGCCGCGGTCGATTCGTGGATTCAGAAAATACGTTATGTCATTGGTCCGGGAATTAATTCCGGAGGTCAGACAGGCGATTCTTACATATAAAATACTGGTATTGAACAGCGCCTGATAAGACTAGAAAACGAAAACAACCTAGTTGAGAAAATGATACGCAGAATTTTTCTCGATGAAAAGAACGCTGCGAGTAACCTTACTTGTTTGCTTCATATTCATCCTGCAATTTCAAACAACATCCGCCTTTGTTCAGCGACTCGTAATAAATAAGTCTTTCATACACTTGGTAAAGAAAGATCTCTTTGAAAGACAACGCGATTTAAGATATTAAGTAATAGTCTTTGGTTAAAGAACTTTGCATTACAATATGGTGTCACTAGTTAGAGTAGAGCTGTACAATCATTATTGAGCTTGAGAGAGCAGACAGGGCAGTTATAAAGTTTTCTTTAAAAAAAAAAACATTTTTCTACTCCACTGATTCTCTACAACGAATTCCAAGTTCTAGGTTTCTGTCAACTATTTATTGTCGATGCACATCTACACATTAAATCCTTTAAAATCCGACGAGATTACCACTCTTTGACTTCCAAACGTGTCTTTCATATCCCGCTACAACGAACCATATCTCGTTCCGCCTATCTTCATACTTTTGTGCATAACAAGGTCACCAGCAGTTTGCCTTGCGACCCAAAAGATCTCTCGCTTTCCACATGCAAAAATGTTATTAAACAATGTCTATTAGGTCTTTCATACGATGAATCGGAAAACATTCTCACTTAGTTACCCCACACTTGGAATCACACCACAGACACTGACACCTATACATACACACTACGCGCGTACACATGCAGACACAAATACAACAAACGTTAGTGTGCGTTAAAACTTTCGAACATTTTATTTTAGCTTTGATTGTTAAACATTTTCTTCCAGGCAACCAAACGACTGCTTTGTTATGGTTTATAGAAACTCGTAACTTATTTCCACGAAAGATTACAAAATAGCAGAGCGATATAATACGCGCCCGGTCGACGCAGCAGGTCATTGACCGATTAGGGGCGTTAAAATTCGCCCGTTAAATGAAGAACAAAATGTTTTTTTTTTGTTTCAATAATTTTCGATATAGGTACCCCAGAGGTGAGTAAAGTATTATCGGCTAGTTTAATTTGATCTTGTATGTGTAATGTATAGGTACGTATTTTCGAAATTCTTTCGAAAATAGGAAATGGGGGGGATGGCATTGCTGGCAAAGTGGTGGTATGACTTTCTATTTCATGAAGTTATTCTTGGTACCTACCGGAGAAAATAGGTATATATCGATACTAGATATTTTGTTGTGCTGCTTAAATAACCTAGCATTTCCCGTGTAGGTATTCAATTCACGGCTAGTCTAAAACAAAAAAAAACCATCGCCGTACAAATATCGCGGCCGAAGTTAATTGGGCACTGGATTTTCAACCGTGGATGTTAAACTGAGCATCGAGAATTCCACAGAGTGCATCCCAGGGCTTCGAAACATACACTGCCCGATTTTCACAAAATAAATTCGCCGGGATCAATTTCGGTGCGGCGGAAGACCTAAATGCTTGGATAATCTCGCTTTAACACTAGAAGCGCTGAACATACCGACTGGGTAAATTTGGATAAAAAATATGTATATTGCAAATATGTGGTTGAAGTCTCGTATAAAAAAATAAAAATATAATAATCATCATATTTCATGAGAAAAGTCATAAAAACTTACGATTATATGCATAATAATTAGAGCAGGAAGAACATCGAAATGGGTCAAATTTGGGACGCCGCACTTATTTATTTTTCCCACTCTCTAGAAGAAAACAATAATTTTTGGTTCGAATAACCGAACGCATCCCTAAGTATTCATGTGGTGCCACTTTACGGGGATCAAGCGACTCACTCAACAGCGTAAACACTGGAGTGTAGGTAGTGCGTGGACGTTTGCTACTGACGTGTATAAGTTCATTATCTATAGAAGAATGAAATTAACATAAACTAACAAAATCGTCATCCGGTAGTTTTTGATCACATTTTGTATAGACATTTTCTATAAATACTAATAACTCTGGTCAGTACGTAATTGTACGATTTATTAGTTTTATGACACTGATTTACATTGTGATTACTTTAACTCACATACTATTAGCATTGTTACTTGTTAAAATTTTAGGAAATTCGTGAACTTTGCAATTTTTTTTTTTTTTTAAATCAATCCGTAACATCCAGCAGTGTAGGGGTCTACTAGGACCGATGCCTGCCGGGGTCGCGTGATTGTTCGAAAGAGAGATACCGTGACCCTGGCACATGGGCAACTGATGGAACACGGGTGGGTTTTAGTCAGTAAAAGTCTGACACGCCCTCCCGCTCCGCCCAGAGCGGGAGAAGACATTTGATGATTTCCCATCCTGAAAAAAAAAAAATCCGTAACATAATGAATCGGTCATTGCTTCATTTTAAATCCTTTTTATGTATTGTGGTATAGTAATTTTGTTCTTGGTGCGTTCTCTTCAAATGTAATTGTATATTTAGTGAATTTTTAAGCATTTTCATAGTCTTATTGCGGCAGAGTTCGACTAGAAAGGTCGAAAGGTCGACTAAAATCACTTTTATTTTACTGTAAATATTATCATTCTTTAAGTGCCTTTCATGAGCCTTGTTGAAATAAATGCTTTGAGTTTGACAAAACCAATAGTGAGGTCAAAACAAAAATCCAAGATTATGTTTACTAAAGCCGACTACAAGATATTTCATCTATATAGTCGGCTTTAGTCAACACGCGAGCTCCTAAAAGCTTACAGTTACCAGATAGATCTTTATTAAAACATACATTAACGTCATACTTTCTCTCACTCTTATGGAATATTCTCTATTGGAATGGTGGAAAGATAAAATCAGAAATTGAATAGATATTTGGCGAAATTTGAAGCAAGCAGACATAGCACATACCTAAAACCGTTTCTCTTATCATAAAAAAGTGCAGTTCACGAGAGTACAACTGTGACGCTAGCCTCCGCGAACTTTGGAAGGGAGTTAAGGTTACCAGCTGATTTAATTACCGGCACCCCCTGATACCCTACGCAGTATAACGGATTATGCAAATAATCTTCGCTACTAGATGAATGTCGTATATGAGGATGTCAGAGAATCAGGCTAAAAGATGTCTGAGAGAATGAAAACTTGTTATAACTATAAGATGAACAATAGTGGATTCGTCGAAGGTTCACTCGTGTGGTGGCATAATCCAGTTACAAGCAAAGGGAAGTCCCTTAAACTACAGGCAAAATTGGACGGACCGTACCGAATTATGACCAAGATCAACGACGTTCCTTACCGAAAACAATAGAGTGTGCTTACTGCACCTAAAATTGTTCATGTAGATTGATTGGCAGTGTTACGTGGATCGTTAAAATTTGAAACGTTCCGCAAGTATCAGGTACACGAACTAGATTATCTGTAAACGCCACCGCTATCTATTATTATCGAATAGCGGAATCATCTTTTCTGGTACTTTTTAGAGACGTCGTCGGCGCTAATTGTGATTAAGTGCCAGAGATTCACGAGTGTTCGTGAATATTATCAGCGATTAAATCTATACTATAATATAATATTATAAAGCTGAAGAGTTTGTTTGTTTGACTGAACGCGGTAATCTCAGGAACTACTGTTCCGAATTGAAAAAAAAAAATTGTGTTGGGTAGCCTATTTATCGAGGAAGGCTATAGGCTATATAAAATCACGCTATAACTAAGAGGAGCGGAGCAGTAATGAAAAATATTGCAAAAACGGGGAAAATCGCACAGGTAGGCGATTCGACGTGACGGGAAGGGTCGGGGGAACAAGAAATTTAACGCGGACGTAGTCGCGGGCAGAAGCTAGTTTGTCATAGGAATAGCGGGTTGTGACTGTAAAGACATTTCGGTTACGATTGTGAAATTGTGAATTACAAGCGAGACAAGTGATTCTGAATAAAGTTTCTGATTATTGTATTGTTATTATTTGAATAAATTGTTAATGCTTTTGGTTTGTTGCTGCTCCGCTCCTTTTGATCGTAGCGTGGTGTTATATAGCTTAGAGACTTCCTCAATAAATAGGCTACCCGACTCAAAAATATTTTTTCAATTCGAACCAGTAGTTCCTGAGATTAGCGCGTTCCACCCCCCATTTTAGGGGGGTGGGGGGTTAGAAAGAGACAAATAGTAGCCTATGTCACTCTCTATCCCTTCAACTATGTCCACTTAAAAAATCACGTTAATTAGTCGCTCCGTTTTGCCGTGAAAGACGGGCAAACAGACATACACACTTTCACATTTATAATATTAGTATGGATGTGGCACGACTCACAGGACCGCGGGGAGACGGATATCGAAGAGGAGATACAATAAAAGACTACTTCTTGTTTCAAGTCTTGTTCGCAGATTCCAGCTTGTTTCTACAAGTAGTTGTTGCTTCTTCGGTAGCTACTAGTAGACTAGACGGTTTTTAGGAGTAATATGCATCCTTTCTACACGGTGGGGCTTAGCGTAGGCGAAGACGACGCAAGCTTAAGTCATAATGGGGCGTATGACCGCGGTGTAGATGCGAAATTTGCACACGGGACAATTTACTGTGGGTGGTCAGCATAAAACGGAACCTACTGAGAGTGAAAGCCGCGCGTGAATGAGCCGTCTGCATGTGTTCTCTGAAGGTGGTGGTCATGGATAACACCTAAGTATTTGGCTTGCTTCGTCCAAGTGGTTAGTTTATAGTGATCGGACTGGGGAGGGGGAGAGGTAGTAGGCGGAGAAGAGAACTGCTTGACTGTCGTCGAGTTGGACCTCGACTCTCCATTTCCGGAACCAAGTGCCTAAGATGTTTACGGAGGTTTGGAGACTGTGAATGATAGCGCTTTGACAGCGACCAGTATATTAAATGGCGGTGTCGTTTGCGAATCGCACCAACTCGGCTTTTTACTTTTCGGACTAACTAGCCGGCAAAAAGCACGTCTTTAAACATATCTATCCTAGCATTTTAGTTAATAGGGTCATTACTTGATATGGTGTTATTGATTTTGCCGATGTTCTGTTAATAGTTCATACAGTAGACAGATAAATAAAGGTAATATTATTTAAGTAAAGTACCGTCGACACGAGAAAAATAATACTTTTATTCATTCTTTAGACGTGTGTTACAATACAAGCAACCTGAAGTTTTTTACTGCCTTATATCTTGAAAAGGCCAATCATTAAACGTATAATCACCACTTTCATTATGAGCGAATTTCCCTGATGAAACAACGTGGTCATCAAGCACACTCAAATGTAAACCGCAGGCGCGCTCAGTAGCCGTCAGTGTCAGTGTTCCACAAGAGTTAATGACATTGACACGGTACACATGAATCATGTGTACCCCGCGTTCGGCTTCATTGATGAAATTCGACATCAAACGGATACTCTCGGGTTTTGTTTTGGATGGGAAATCATCAAATGACTTCTCCCGCTCTGGGCGGAGCTGGGAGGGCGTGTCAGACTTTTACTGACTAAAACCACCACTCCTTCAATTGCCCATGTGCCAGGGTCACGGTGTCTCTTTCGAACAATCTCGCGACCCAGGCAGGGTACTCTCGGGTTAAGATGTTAAGTTTGAAACTATCTCGTAGCCAATTTAAATGAGTGAAATGCATCTGAAAGGGTAGGCTTTAGTACATGTTACTTTAATTGTAAGCTTTTTTTAATTTTAAAATGTAAGGGTCCACAGTTATATACTAGAATGGTAATATGCTGTGCGTGCTACACACTATAGTCAACAGTGGAATAATGCTTTATCTCACGCCAGTATCAGGGACGTTCACTGCTGGATATGGGCCTGCCCCAATTTGGGGGTTTGCCATAATCGCCACGCTTGCCAGGAGGGTTGGCGATCGCAGTATGGCGGTAAAATACATAGAGAACGCTGCTGCACATTCTCTAGTAAGCCCCTTAGTCGCCTCTTACGACACCCACGGGATGAATGGGATGGTGCTATTCTTCACGTCCGGCCGAAGTTTTACAGAAAGTATATTCTCCTTTTTTTCTGAATTCTGCGTTACATGGTCATATATTCCAATAACAAAAACATGGTAAAGTCGGAAATCAATATATCACCTGCTCCATTGGACGCAAGACCAATTAATGTACGCTAATTAATTAATTGCCAATCTACCGTGTTATATATCTCGGTTATTCTCACTTCTTTGTTGTTTCTTTTCGAGGCAGATAGTACTTTTTATATGAATTAGCAACACATGGGAGGGTAATTTTCTATTTGGAGATGTAATGACACCTTGTTTTATTTTAATTATTGTTATTTTTTATAATTTAATTGTACTTTTAAGTGTTGTGTTATGTCTTTTGTGTTGCAAGTATGACTATAGACATGACAGTAGTATTACTGTCATGTCTTTAGTCATACACTTTAGTTATACATATTTGGTGCAATAAAGTCGACGAGTTATGTCAAGGGGGGTATCATTGAACAGGTCTATGAAAAATTAATGTTGGTCATTCTCACTTAAATTTATAGAGTGGCCGGGCATGCGATCTCATATGCGTGCAATATCCTCCAGCGTCTTTTTTTTTTTTTGGATCGGAAATCATCAAATGGCTTTTCCCGCTTTGGGCGGAGCGGGAGGGCGTGTCAGACTTTTATTGACTAATACCCACCCGTGTTCCTTCAGTTGCCTATATGCCGGCCACGGTATCTCTTTCGAACAAATCTCGCGACCCTGGCAGGCATCGGTCCTAGCGGACCCCTTCAGTGCTGCTGACATCTCTTTGAGGCGCGCGTGGAGCACTACGCACCGTCGACCCGAGCTTGGTCATTACCGGGCGGCGAGCTACCCATTGCTCGCCGCCCGCAAGCTCGCGCCTGCGGTGGCCGGGAGTCTGACTCCCGACGCCCGGGGCGTCTCCTCCTGCGGCGGCTAGGGACGTGAGGGCGCAGAGACTGCCACTCCCTCACGGGCCCCGCCTCCTCCTTCGCGAGCATTACTGCTTCGCAGAAGGAGGTGACGGCTTCCCATTCCCTCTCGCTCCGTACCATGGCTCGCACCAGGGCTGGACGCGAGAGGTCGCCGCCGCCGATCGCCTCCACAAGGACACGGCGGTGCTCCGCCGAGGCAGGGCACACCTCCACCGTATGCTCCACCGTGTCCTCATCCTCCAGCGTTCTGACGCTGCTATTAAGCACGCCCTAATTATTATATTTATTTTATTTTATTAAAGAGGATATTTGATTATCAATAGTGATGTGTATTTACCCAATCACAGGCATATTAAACCAAACGGGCGCAGTACGATTTTTTGTGAGATGTATGATTGTAGACACAGCTTATAATGAGAAATGGTGTCAAGTGATTTTTAAAAATAAGGGTAGATCTTGTTGTCAATAGCGGGTCCCGACACGACCGCTATTGTCAGCCTTGTGGATACTTTACACATTTTCTTTTCTTATTTTAGTGTTTATTTTCTAGCAATACCTGAATTGTGTTATAAGTTATATTTTTAAATATTTTCGTTTTGTAGCTCGTGGGTCCTTTCATTTGAGTCTTAGTGAATAATGTTTTTTATAGTTACTAAGTGAATTATATCACATGTGTAACTTATTAGTGACTCGCATCAGCTTCCCACGAGTGTACACTGTGTGTGACGTAGGTCGATAACTATGGATGTCTTTATACAGAGTGTTGGGGGTTGGTGTGGTGATTATCATATTGAATAGTACAGTGGCTATTACAAGTTGTTATTAAATCTGTCCAACATCATCATTTCAGTCGAAAGACGTCCACTGCTGGACATAGGCCTCCCCAAGCTCCACCAGTCCAACCGGATTTGTGCTTTATCATATAGCGGATTCCTGCGGCCTTCACCATATCATTGGTATATTGTGTAATAGGCCTTCCGACCAGTGGCGGACTAACAGGGGGGCGGAAGGGGCGGCCCGCCCCAGGCCTCCGGTCTTGGCGGGCCCCCAAATGCCTCCGCGTTCCCCTGATCGAATCCTAAAAAAAACTTTAAAAATGTGCCTACTACCTACATCATTTCTTCAAGATCAAAACACTACAGCGATCTAGACTCTTTACGCGGTACCAAATATTCTTTTAACTTTGCTGAACGCGTCCAATACGCTGGGAGAATTTTCGTCTTTGTAGCGGGTACTTACCCAGGAATCCCTGAATGAATGAAGTGCAAATAATTCACTCTTGTACGCCTACATTTAAATTCACTTCATTCTATTCATGCCATCTATCATGAGCAAACTTAGTCGTCTTTCTCTCAGAAAAATACCGTCAATCTTTGGCCAAACTCCATCAAATGAAGTAATTTTGCTTTTCGTCAAGATCGTAGGCAATAAACACTAAATCGCTTGTACTTTGGTTTGTGAGCGTATGGGTGTAATTGCAGCCAAGATATGACACCGGTGGGCACGCCACAATTGCGGCGGTAACACTTCTCTTTGAGGAGTGGATAGAGAGGCGCCACGGTGTCCTCACCTTCCGCCTGACGCAGGTTCACACCGGGCATGGGTGCTTCGGGAGGTTCCTGTTCAGGATAAAGCGGGAGGAAACGTCCGGGTGTTTCCATTGCGAGGATCGGTTGGAGGACACGGTGGAGCATACGGTGGAGGTGTGCCCTGCCTGGGCGGAGTACCGCCGTGTCCTCGTGGAGGCGATCGGCGGTGGTGACCTCTCGCGTCCGGCCTTGGTGCGAGCCATGGTACGGAGCGACCGGGCATGGCCGTCACCTCCTTCTGCGAAGCAGTAATGCTCGCGAAGGAGGAGGTGAGGCGCGAGAGAGACTGGCAGTCTTTGCGCCCTCACGTCCCTCGCCGCCGCAGGAGGAGACGCCCTGGGCGTCGGGAGTCGATTGCGGACTCCTGGCCCCCGTAGGCGCGAGCCTGCGGGCGGCTTGCAATGGCCGCCGTAAGGACCAGGCCACGGCGCATAGTGTTCCACGTGCGCCTCAAAGAGATGTCAGCAAACTGAAGGGGTCTGCTAGGACCGATGCTTGCCAGGGTCGCGAGATTAGTTCAAAAGAGGAACCGTGACCCTGGCATGAGGGCAACCGAAGGAACACATGCCCTTCCGCTCCACCCAGAGCGGGAGACGTAATTTGATGACTTCCCATCCAAAAAAAAAAGACACGATACCGGAACAGGCAAATAACGTTCAATCTACAATGGGTCAAGAGCAATTGGTTAATCTAGCCATACTTTCAATAGAAAGAAAAATTTCCAAAAAAATCGATTTCACAGAAGTTATTGAGGAGTTCAGTAAATTGAAGGCACGAAAATACATATAACACACAACAAAAAATTAAAAAAAAAACTATCTTTGATTTATTTTTATCTAACTTTTTTTTTGTCGATCGATTCGTATTTTATTTTTCTCACCCATATATCCATTCCATATTGTAGGTATGTAATGTATGTTTAGTTAGCCTAAATAATTTAATTCGAATTTAAATTTCACTTGCCAGTTTTTAACGAAATAAACATAAACACTTATTTATACATACAAATGTGAACTGAATAAAAAGCATGCAAAACTAAACTTTTTTAAAGCTGGGGGCCTCATTTAGTTTTGCCGCCCCGGGCCTCTGATGGGCTTAGTCCGCCACTGCTTCCGACGCTCCGTTTTTCAGTGTGCGATTGCCAGATTAGATCCTTTCGACCCCATCGGCCACCTGTCCTGCGAACGACCGTGCTCTGCCCATTGCCACTTAAGTTTGGTCATTCTTCGGGATATGTCTGTTACCTTGGTTATCCTACGGCTCTCTTCATTTCTGATTTGATCACATAGCGAAACTCTAATCATAGCCCTCTTTAATGTCCTTTGGGTGTCTTGTAAGACCCCGAAAGGACAGGGAGGCTGAAGCCTTGTTACGAGGCCCATTGTGAGTAACCACGTTTCAGTGCCATAGGTCATCACTGGCAACATTCACTGGTCAAAGACTTTCACCTTGATACACTGCGGTATGTGGTACGAGAAAATACTGCGTAGCTTCCCGATCGCTGCCCAGCTGAGTTGAATACCACGATTGACTTTTTCCTGTAAGTTGACGGTTCTCTCGATCCTGACCTGCCATCGGAAGGTGACGACCCCATCCAGGCTTCGGAAGTTAGGGAGAGCGGTGCACCTCAATACCGGCACTCCTCTCCCACCGCGGCCTCCAAGCCGCGATTGCGAAGCCTCCCATATGACATCGCGGCCCGACTCAGTTGCTATGTCTCCCAAGCGGCATTGCCACCTACTTGTTGGCTGCAAAAGCCCTGACGAGTGAGCCCTCGTCAGGTTCCCCCTCGCTTCACCGTGAGTGACTAAGCTACGGTTACTGAGCTCCCCCCACCTCAAAAATGTAGGGGAACCCACCCAGGGTGGACAGTTTGGCCCTGATAAACAAAATCGTCCATTACTTAAGGTGTAGAGTCTCCAATCTTCATGAGCATGGAGGGTTCATTTTAAAACCCGCTCTTTCGGAGGTTATACTGAGGTCATCGAGCATTGTGCATTAGTCGTTTATAGTCTCAGCCATGACTACTATATCGTAAGCAAACTACAAGTGATGTACTCGCCATTGATGTTGATGCTAACCCCTCTCCAGTCTAGAACCTTGGAGACATCCTCCAATGAAGTGGTAAACAGTTTCGGAGATGTAACGACTTGGACATCTGTCTGTGTGAGCGCCTCATTAGAAGACCGTAGGACTTTCGCGAACCTCTCCCTAATGAGCTGCAAAATAGAATCAGAGAGCTTCTTGTTTCTATTTTTATGACAAGTCTTGGAGATCTGAGACCTCGTATGGACAATTTTCACGAACTCATCATTATAATTATTCACAGAGCTCCCTAGGCACTGGAAACCATTCTGGCGTTCAAGCTCTGTGGGTTATGGATTTGGACTTCATTAGTCATGATTTTTCTAATTTAATTTTAAGATTCATTGTGCCAAGAGGCAGGTAAGAACCTGTGGTGATCACTTTAAATTCCACAGAGACATCATTGAATATTTGTTTCTTTGACGACCAAATTAAGTCAATCTTAACTTTTGTGGCACCATCAGTGCACCAGATCCACTTTCTATGCTCACACTTTGGTTATGGCTAGCAGATACCTCAGTGGTTCCGACGTCAAACTCCAATCCTCATCATCGTCTCGTCTGCCCAGTTTTGTGTTGAAGTCCTCCATGGTAACGGTGAAGTTAGTTTTGTGCCATGCCTGACGCTGGAAATATACACATAGTCTCTTTCTCAAAGTCTGAGTATGTCAAGAACAGAGCATAAACCTGTATGAACTTCAACGAATATTCTGACAATAATGTGCTCCACTCTGGTTGACATACTCTTCATCTTCACTAAGTTGCTCACAAGGGAATTATAGACTTGGGTCTTCGGGACTTCGGTCTTCAGATTAACCTACTTGACTCTATCGTAACCTGCTCAATTGTTCCTTGAGTTCGGTGATCTTCTCATCGGTCCAGAGTCTGCGTTCGTTATTATGTCGGTAGGATCGGATCGGTGGTTGTGGTAGCCAGATCTCTTCTGGGGATTCCTAGCACGCCTCGCCTCGGCGTAGCTTTGGCCGCTGCCAACGGTACTGGCCGCTGGGCACTAGGGACCGTTTTCTATTAGTGTTTATTAGTTTAATTGTGTATTTTTGAAAAATTTAATGTAGAATACAAGTTGCCAATCGTGAAAGCAATCAATATGACAAGAACTGAAATAACAACTTTGAGTAAAAAATAAAGAATCCTTCTAAGATTGACTTAAAGAAGGTGTTTTGGGAAACGTTATAAATGTTTTTTTCGATTATTTCATAGTACATTTCCTAATAGCCGAAGCCTTACTAGACCACAGTTAATTAAACATTTCTAAGTTTAAATAAATTGTTTCCTATTACTGCTCTGTTCGCTGCTACAAGGTTTTTCTAAGTGGTTACATTGGTGACCTACATATTTATAATTGACGTGAGTGAGGGCTATTATTGATTCTATAAAATTAAACAGATTGATTCTGTTGGTGCGGTTTCATATCAAAATACATGGAATTATAGTATTTAATTATATTACCTACGCGTGCTTTTTCATTCATTACAGCACTGGTGCGGTACATGCGCCACAGATAAATTATACAAGACAAAAAATGAGTTCATGTAAATCTCATCAAAAAGCTTTCATTTAAGCATGAAAAATAAATATAATATGAAAATTAAATGTTGGTTTACTGTAGCGGTACGCCTCCATATACTGACGCATCTTGCACGTAATTTAGCAAAAAATCCCTGAAAGCAATTCTCACCGAGCCCTATTTACGTGACCAAACATTAATTACTGCACTTTACCATAGCACTTCCATCCTTAATCCTACTCCAATAGTTATTTTTACTTTGTATTGTATTTTCTCACATGTTTAAAACCTTTCTAGCGTCATTCCTCATAAAATGTTGTACGCCGGTTTTTCACAACGAGATTTTAAAGCCTGATGTGGTAGCTTATTACAATTCCATGCTTTTAAAACGAACGAAAACAACGATTTTATCATGAACGATGTTTTCAATATTTAAAAGGCTTTACCTTCGCTGAGGTTAATACAAAGTACTTAATAAAGTAGTCAGTATCAAATTATGCGCATATGTTTGGCATATCAAGTCGATTTGCACGAAATTTCTGACTCGAATTGGGCAAATCGAGACCACTAAATGTTCATCATAGCTATAAATAGGTACTAATAATGGAATTACGAGTAATATCCAATTTGTTGAAACTTTATGAAAACCTACTGAAAGTACTATTTCACTGATCCGACCAACAAATATTCGAACTTTGATATTCGAACTGTTTATATTATCAATTTCAAAGCTTTGGCATTTCGTGAAACATGTTTAATGTTACATTATACAAATCCGGGTGTGAACTGTGTAGTACAAACAATATAATTATAAGGTGTTCTATAAAGTGTTCTATGATACGCAGTTAAAATAAATAACGCTACCAGAAAAATAAATTGACTAGAGTTTTATTAGGTACGTTAAATGCTTTTAAATATACACCACGCGATCTTGAGAGTTGAGTAGATGGGTTACAACTGCTGAGTGATCTTATTAGTGCGATAGTGAATACTTTCATTGTTATAGTTTCACTAACGTTTTTCTAGTAAAATGCTTCCTTTCATGGTGCCTACTTTTTCTTTTCGAGTAGATGGCAATCTAAATTGAGGCAGCCCAGAATTTGAGTACAAATTTTGGCTAATCCAGTTGTGCCCATCAGTTCCTGTCAACGAGCAGGCAACAGGACACCATGTACAAGATATTAATTTATCCATTGTTATAGGGACAGCATCACGTTGAAGTATATATATATATCTGAAATGATTACCCTGGTGTATACAACTTGAGCTGACTAAGTATAGGAAAGTTCGATATGAAATGAAATAATCATTTTCAAGTCTCTAGTTTAACTCCCAAACCTCTTAACGCAACTTACAAGTTTCCCAGTCCTCATCTTTTTATTATGTTCAATATGGTGTATTTCTCGAACTACTCAACTTCAAACTTTCAAGTATTGAAATGCGCCTGTTCCATCCCTGACCTAGATACCTGATACCTTTAATATAGAGTATATTAAAGGCAACTTCCAGGTTTTAAGCCTTATAGAGCAACTTTTAAGTTAGTATTCAGTTAGTTAGTAGTCTAACTAGTGTCTAGGTATGCCAACTACTTTAATTTTCATAAAGACACATCAGTTTGTACGATTGGAGTCTTTAAAACCGCAACTACTAATTCTGAAATCTTTGATTCGAGTTTCAGGCCTTTACATCACCAATTTTCAAGTATTCATCTTTAAGTCTCAAATTTTTTGGGCTTCAACATATAAGTCTTTCATTGAGTCTGCAACATCGGGTCACTAATGCTGTTCTCACTAAATCTAAGCTACGCCTTTGCAATGATATTTCAGTCGCGTAGTGGTAGTGAAAATTGGCATACATCTTAGGTATCTTAGTATTTAATTCCTAGGTATCTCTTCAAGTACTCTACGTCCCAATAAATTTCACAGAAAACCTAAAGTATCAGCTTGTACAAATCAAGTCTCAAACTTAGCTGTTGTACCTAGTTTTCAGAGTATTCTTCCGACACGCAAAGTATAAGCTTCAAAGTAAAAAGTATTTCCTCCATTAGCTTCTGAGACCTGAGTGTCAAGGCTTGTGCATCGCAGTTCCAGATATGTATGTTGATTGTATCTAAGTTGCTTTGAAATGTGACTTCTCAGTCTATTTGATTTTATTTCACTTCAATTCCAAATTAGCTTTTTTTAAAAAACCAGTAGCATTCCTTGAAAAAAGCTTATTAGCGTTCAAAAATTTCCAAGAATCTCTCAATATAGTATTTCGTTGAATTTCTTATGGCCTGAAGTATTGTGTAAAATAATGATATTTAGTCTGTTTTTAATTTGACCATTTTAACCCTTAATTTCTCACTACATGCGTTCATCGTACTTTCGTGTGACGCTAAAAAGTGCTTAAAATTGGTTGAAACGTCCTCGCGCTCCCAGTAGCTTCACAATACGTCCCGATTAAGCAGCCGCAGGATGCGTCGTTGCCCTGTCCAGTCGTGGACTCGTGTTACATGTGGTTAGGACTGAAATGCACACGCTCTTTATGTATTAAATACTTTATTTCCTATATACTTTCAAACCTGTGATATCGTAAATTCACATTACACATAGTGATTGTTTTATAAAACTATATTTTAAACTTGATCTCTTAATGTCTAAAAAGACACTTTGAATTATATGTTCTTTTTCCAACAGTGAGTCCAGAAATAGCTTAGTTCAAGGTGTCTCTTCTTTACGTAGCAGAAAACAAAGTCGCATTTCGTACATAAATCTTGAACTGCGCAACGGATTTTAATGCGGTTTTCATTAATAGACAGAGTGACTCAAGAGAAAGGTTTATATGTATAATACGTGGGCGAAGCCGCTGGCAAAAGTTTAATATATTTTGTAGTTTAATTTAAATTGACCCCAGTATAGAGTGTGTTAGGAGCTTTGTATGAGACTGTGTGCATTTTAAGAATATTGAAATGTAACACTGTGTCTATGATTGATTAATTTGAAATTGAGGCTCCTTCAAACGGGTGCGACGCAACAGCGCTATGTCAGTCACGTAGAACAATTATTAAGAAATCTTTACGGAAATTTTTCTACAGAAGTCGTGTCTCGCTGTCGCACTGTGGAACCAAAATCGCCTCTAGAAGACTTAGGGATTTCAAAGTGCCGGATTTTTTGCCGGTTATCGCTTCTATTAGTTATGACTGTATTAAAAAATGACACCCGAGTTAATTCTGCACAAAAACGAAGGAATTATAATTTTTTTACGAAATATTTGTATGAAGCTAGTATGAAAAAGTTAATTATCTCGTAAACAGCCAGGAAAACCGTAATATACTCAGTATACTCACAGGTGGTTATAGTACTAATTATTTATGATTTTTTGACATATGTCATATAACGGTTATCGCTGCTGATTTTTTTTATATAAATCGGTAATGTTATATTTTACAGATTTGGGAAATTCTTAAAATATTTAAGAAATTCTTAGCAAAATTCTTAAACTTTGTTTAAGAATTTTCATCAACCCAGAGATAGTACTTACTGAGATTTAGGCTATGCCACTTTATGCACGCGTCTGGATTGAGGGCCCTAGTTATTTCATCATAAAAATTTTAATTCACGTTTAAGAAATTTATGACCCTTTGCTTTAAGTTTTTACTATTTTTAACTAATTTCCCTAAAAATCTTATTTCGGTACGCAAGGGTTCAAGAAATGGGCCCTCAATCCAGATGCACATCATTAAGATCATTGTTAATTATGAAGAATTTCACTGACCCAAATATTAAGAATATGTAAAACGAGATAAATATGTTTAAAAAAAATAGAAAAAAATAAATCAAATATTATTCATTTTTCTTATCTTTGTCATTGTCGGACTCCAATTCTTAGTCAGAATCCAGATTGGATATATCTAAAAACTCGAACTCACTTTTCTGAAACTGAATTTAGTCTAGAGTTTCAGCAAAAAAGCTCTGCTTTCTCTTGGCATCTAACTTATGCCTTTGTGCACTTAGGAAAGGATCCGAAGAACCAACAAGCATATTTAAGATATCTTGATTAGAATCTTGCCTGCTTCTTTTCCGCGAATGATGTTCCTGGAACCTCCTAAAATCTTTGTTTCGAGACTTTGAGGCTTCTTCCGAGAGAGTCCCGATCGGCATAATATCATTTTTCTCGATTATGTCAGCGCCGTGTATTAATAATTTATGTACGGTTGACGACATGTAGTAGTCGTACAATTTCACGTACTTTTCTGCTGTTTTGCGGGCAAAATCTTTAAATCTTATTACGTCGATCTTCTCGCCAGATGTTATCGCTTGCAAAATCACAGCAAATCTTATAATAAGATCTTCGTCCAACCCGGTAATAGCTGCAGTTTTATTGGGAAACTCGAAAAACTTTCTTGCGGTATTCCCGTCATTGGTAGTTCCCGAGCCTTGTTTCACAATATCAATCAACAGATTGAGCTGATCTTTGAATTTATTTTGAATACATTGTTTTCTGTTCTGCAAGACTGCAACATTTCTTTGTCCTCATTAATTCTCGCTGCCCACCGTTTGAAGTCGAGCCTGTACGCAATATGTAACAGACATTCCATACAATTTATGCGTGCGTGTAGGGATGACAAGCCAAATTTGTATATGTCAGCACACACAGTCTTTGATGTTACAACATCTAAGCGGTTCATTTCCGTAGGTTTTGCTAAGCACAGGTAGCATGATGCATTTGATCTGGCCTCAGAAAGGTACGTGCAGACTTTGGCGTCGATCATTGTCATCATTAGTTGATGAGTCACCATATTATTATTACTGCACTCTGTAGGGATAAGGGCCTCAATTTCTTCATTCATTTGTCTTTTGAGACCAATGACAACTGCTTTGCTCTCCTTTACAAAAGTAAACTGAACTGGACGACAATACAAAGTTGAGCATGGTTTTGGGTTCGTCCATACAGTATTATCTCCATCTGGCAGTTTTAGTGGCACCAAGGAGTTCATAAAAATGCTTGCATCATCTTGCTCACCCTCCATTTTCTGCTTGTATCGGCTTTGGTTGGAAGCACCATAAAATTCCCACTTGGATATCAGCTTTACCGGCTTATTTTGCACATCGGCATAGTCAGAAAGACTTTGAAGGATCCTCGTCACCGTGATGTCAAGTAAAGCTTGAAGTGTAATACTAGCCAAGGAATCCGTAACTGACACTGATTGCTTCGGAGGGTAGCGATCAAGCTTAGTTTGTTGCACTTTATAGTAGGATGGATAAATATCCTTAGCACCTTCCCGAATGGCAGCCTCTCGCAAAGTAATATATTGCCACTTTGACAGTTTTAGTGAAAGAAGCAATCCAAGCGCTTTCTCTGGTGTAAATACGACTGTTTTCACTGGTTTCTTAAGCGTTTCTTTTATTTTTACGGCTGATTCAGGATTATTCATGATGTATTCGATCACAGATGTCATGTATTATCCTCATGTCCTTCTTCTTTTAAACGCGCTGCAGCTGCATATGCCAATTCACTGGAGTTTTCGCCTGTATGATCATCAGATCATTTCTTTTTCTGTTTACTTCCCAAATCTTCGAATGGTTTTCGGCACCTTTTTGTCATTGTTCCAACGGAAGATGGTGACGACAGTTCTTGAGAGTCTGATCGTGCTCTTGGTATCTCATCAACAGTTGGTTCTTGATTAACTAAAGTTTGCACACAACTTGGCCAATCAATATTTGCCTGCAGCCAATTTCCGTACAGTCTTCTGAAGTGATCAAAGAATCGGTTGGATTTCTGCCACCTCTGTAAAGCAGCTCGCGTGAATTTCCGACAAAATTCTTTGAGAGTTACTGGATCTTCGGCAGAAAGGCAATCGCCTATGCGGGATACAACTGCACCAAACAATACTTCATGATTAAATGAATTACTCTCACTTTTTAGAAGAACAAACAAGTCAAAATTGGTGATTAAACTTTCCATTTTAAGATGTTATAGTCGCAGAGCAAAAATTTGATGTTAGCAGTTACACAGTTGTGAACAATCTAAATTATAAAGCAAAATGTTAGCGCTTTTATTGCAAAACATCGATAATTAGTTAACTACCCTCATTAGAATTTTAGAAGATGTGCTAATGAAAATTTATAATCGTCAAAAACATTTCTTAGAACTCAACACTACTAATCAACAAATTAGCTTACTTATCAGAAATCATTAACAATAATTTAATCACCTATTCAGACTTATTAGAAGACTAAATCATTGTAATTACTTAATCACTTATTTTCAGACTCACTAGAAGACTAAACCATTTGTTATTTGGTATTTTGGTTCTATGTAAAGTTTTAAAAATCATTTTGTATTGATAAATATCTAGCTCAAATATAGTTGTCTAAGTGTGGATGTACTATAAACCTCTGACTACTCCTTTGGGAATATAGGGGTGATGCTATTTTATGTTACGTGTTGTTAAAAGTCCTTAAACACTAAAAGGAACTGTTGCATATGTAAAAATAAATAAAAATATTTTGACGGTTTAAAAAAAATCAGCAGTGCTAACCGTTATATGACATATGTCAAAAAATCATAAATAATTAGTAATATAACCACCTGTGAGGATATTACGGTTTTTTGGCTGTTTACAAGATATTTAACTTTTTCATACTAGCTTCATACAAATTTTTCGTAAAAAAATTATAATTCCTTCGTTTTTGTGCAGATTTAACTCGGGTGTCATTATTTAATAATAATAATAACCCCACCACCGTGTCTCTACGTTGATGTCGTGGTGGGGCTTGCGTGTTCCAATGAGCCCTAGGTCTGTTTCGGTAGAGGTTACTTTACCGAGACAGACCTAGTGTGAGGAGCCAGACTAAGAGAGATACAATCCAAGCCAAGGTCGCACATGCCGAGGCCTGCATGGCTAGGGGAGAGCAGTAGTCATTAGTGTGCCAACTCTGGATACTAGGGGACCTCCAGTTTTATTCACCCTTGCCACAGTGAACGCAGGGCTCTGCTGTGGTCGACTGTTTTAGTCCCTAGCTTCTCGTGGGAATAGTATGATAACAAGATCAAAAACAAAAAAACTTATTCAGGCAATTAAGCCTTCAGCAGATGATGAAATACCACCGGTTTCATCATCATCTTCTCCGAGGTCCATCTTTTCATCAATCGTATCATCACCACCTTCATATTTGTCACGCTTATCAAGATCACCATCATCATCATCGTTACCAACATCAGTAGACGTTGTGTCGGAGGCTACTACTGCCATAGACCCCTCACCCGCTACTGACAAATCGAGTACGCGAAGAAAATGGAGCGAAGACATGAACCAATTCATTTGGCGTACATATTTAACTATCACCAATTTAGACACTGAAACAAATTCATAATATCTTACATCATTGCACCAACAATTTATTAACAAATTTCCGCAAATGAATGTCTCCAAGCAAAGAATTGGAGATCAACGAAGAGCTAAATAGTTCACAAAAAGCTACTTTCAGCTACAACACTTGAAAAAATTAGATCAGAAGTAAGCAGAGAGCTTCAGACAGACACCAGTAACTTAAACTCACACATCCGTACATTTGCACAATTAAATACAGATCAAATCAGCACACATCCACAATCAGCACTTAAAACCAGAATAAGATGGTCAAACGAAATGAACGAAACTCTAATAAAATGTTATTTCGTTGCTACGAACATGGAAACAGATATGACTCTCTGGCGAAAAGAACAAGAGAATTGTTCATTGAATTCTATCCACAATTGTCACATTTATCTGAGCAGAGAATATCAGATCAAAAAAGAGTCATTTTAAATAACAGTATGATATCAGAAGCACGACTTCAAGACCTTAAAACACATGCAGAGGTTTCACTTAACCAAGCGAATCCTTCTAGGCAAACAGAACATCATAACTCACACATAGCTGCAGACAATATCCCAACACAAGCATCCACAAGTAATAATACAGAAACTGCATACGTCCATAAATCAAATACACAAACTGAAGTAGAAAATGAGTCCAATTTCTTGAATAGCATTGACTTTGAAGCGTTGACAGACCCAATTCCAAACACAGATAATAATACCTCAAATGTAGAAATAAGCCAGGAGAGAAGTAAAGAACTAGAAGAAACATTCTCTAACACACTACAACATTTCACAAACATTCATCCTACAAAAAGAAATTACATACCTAAACAAAAACCATCAAAAAAACTGTCACAAATAGTAAGTTACATTAATAACGTCATCCTACCTAAATATATTGATGCAGATACAAATTTCGAAACCATGCATCGTGCTGCTTGGACAGCTGCTAAAACGAATGGAAGTAAACTTTCTTATGTCACCTCTGAGAATCCGGGTAACATTAATGCACCAAAAATGCAGAAACCTAAATGGCAAAGAAGACTGGAGATAAGAGTTAAAGATTTAAGGACAAAAATCGGCAGACTAACAGCGTACATGCAAGGAAACAGAGGTTGGAAGCTTGTTAGAGAGGTACACACAATCCTAGAAAAGTATAAAATACACTCAAGTCATGAAGAACCAAACACACAACTCACACACTTTTTAGACACACTCAAACAGAAACTTACTCTTGTTAGCAGTAGATTAAACAGATACAATAAATGTACACTTCGCAAAACTCAAAATAATAAGTTTAAAAATAACGAAAAGCAATTTTATCGAACATTACAGCAATCCACAACAAATCAACCAATACCCATCAAAAGTGAAAATAACGCTAACCATAGTTTACCACCAACAGATGAACTCTGACAATTTTGGTCAAGAATTTGGGAGAGGCCAATATGTCATAACGTAGAAGCTGAGTGGATTAAAATAGAGACAGAAAACCATAGGCACACTGAACAAATGGAGTTCGAACATGTTCCAATAGAAATTTTCCATGATGTCCTTCAAAAATTACACAACTGGAAAGCACCAGGTTCAGACTACATTCACAATTTTTGGTATAAAAAATTTACCCACATTCACCCACACCTCTATAATTATATTAACACGTTTATTAAAAACCCAGCAATGATGCCTACATACATAGCAGAAGGACTTACGTATATGATACCAAAAGATATCAACGACAGTAGAAACCCAGCAAAATACAGGCCCATAACATGCCTACAAACAATATATAAAATAATAACCTCGTGTATCACTCATATCATATATCAACACCTTGACACAAATACAATATTATCCGAAGAACAAAAAGGCTGCAGAAAGTTTAGTCAAGGCTGCAAAGAACAACTTACAATAGACTCCATTATACTAAAACAGGTCCAACAGAAGAAACGAGATCTATATACTATGTATATAGACTATAAAAAAGCATACGATTCTGTGCCACACATGTGGTTACTAGAAGTTTTGAAAATATATAAGATAAATCCTCTAATTGTAACATTTTTAAATAACATCATGACTCAATGGAAAACAAGGTTACATCTTAGATCACCTTCAGGAATAGTTGAAACTGAACCTATTAAAATCCGAAGAGGAATATTCCAAGGTGACTCACTTAGCCCATTATGGTTCTGTCTTGCCTTAAACCCATTATCCAACAAATTAAATACACTAAAGCCAGGATATAACCTACCGTTTAATGACACTATAGATGACTTACAGACTAAAAGACAAAACTGTAAAATTAACCACCTCCTTTATATGGACGACATTAAATTATACGCTTCTACACCAGATGACTTACATGAACTGGCAGAAACCACAGACCAATTTTCAAGCGACATTAGAATGGAATTTGGTATAGATAAATGCAAAATCAACTCAGTCAAGGCAGGCCAAACTTATGAACATTCATACACTATACAGACAAGTGAAACAATAGAGTCTTTAAATGAAAACGAAACATATAAATATTTAGGATACATTCAAGCTCAGCAAATTAAACATAAAAATAAAAATTAAACTTACACAACAATTTAAACATAGGCTTACATCCATTTTTAACACTCAATTGCATTCCAGACATACAGTTAAAGCTATTAATGCCTTTGCGATTCCCATCCTTACGTACTCCTTTGGCATAATAAGCTGGACCAAAACAGAACTAAAAAAAGTGGTGTTAATAACCTGCAACGTGTTATTAACACCACTTTGACCAAACACAGGAAACACCACCCTCGATCTTGTGTACAGCGATTAACACTACCCAGGAAAGAAGGAGGACGAGGCATAATAGATATTACGAACCTACACAATAAACAAATAAGTACCCTAAGAGCATATTTTAACACAAAAAGTACCACCTCTACTCTACACAAAGCAATCGTTCAAAATGACCGAAAACTGACACCGTTAAATATGTTAGACAAAGCTACACAAAGTAACGAGAAACGGAACGACCGACAGACTAAAATATTGGAATGGACCCGAAAGTCACTCCATGGAAGACATCGCCAAGACCTGTGCCAACCCAACGTCGATAAATTAGCGTCGAACGAATGGCTCAGGCGTGGTGATCTTTTTCCTGAGACCGAAGGGTTCATGACAGCAATCCAAGACTAAGTAATCGAGACTCGTAATTATCAAAAGCATATTATGCGAATCCCCCTTTCAACAGATATTTGCAGGCGATGTCATAGTTCTTCCGAAATTATACAACATATTACTGGAGCATGTAGAGCAATTGTTCAAACTGATTATAAACACAGGCACGATCAAATAGCTAACGTAATTCACCAAAAACTTGCTATTAAATATAAATTAATAACTACACCCCCAGTACCTTACTATAAATATAGCCCTGAAATCGTTCTTGAAAACACAACACACAAGCTTTACTTTGATCGAGCCATCCTCACAGATAGAACAATACATTACAATAGACCAGACATAACTTTATTACATAAAATTAATAAAACCGCGCAAATTATTGACATAGCAGTACCAAACACACACAACCTACAAAACACTATAGCAGAAAAGCTGTCGAAATATACAGACTTAAAAAAAAAAACCGGCCAAGTGCGAGTCGGACTCGCGCACCGAGGGTTCCGTACAAACCTGTAGGTATTTTCGGTTTAAAAATATATATATTTTTAATTTTTATATTTCAGTTGATTGAATGTAAGGTAAATTGCGGTTTACGATTTATGACGTTTAAAAAAAAAAACTACTCACTCGATCTCGTTCAAACCAATTTTCGTTGGTAGTTTACATGGTAATGTACATCATATATTTTTTTAGTTTTGTCATTCTCTTATTTTAGAAGTTACGGGGGGGGGGACACATTTTACCACTTTGGAAGTGTCTCTCGCGCAAACTGTTCAGTTTAGAAAAAAATGATAATAGAAACCTCATTACCATTTTTGAAGACCTATTCATAGATACCCCACACGTATGGGTTTGATGAAAAAAAAACATTTTTGAGTTTCAGTTCTATGTATGGGGAACCCCAAAATTTATTGTTTTTTTTCTATTTTAGTGTGAAAATCTTAATGCGGTTCACAGAATACACCTACTTACCAAGTTTCAACAGCACAGCTCTTATAGTTTCGGAATAAAATGGCTGTGACATACGGACGGACAGACAGACAGACAGACAGACAGACAGACATGACGAATCTATAAGGGTTCCGTTTTTTGCCATTTGGCAACGGAACCCTAAAAATAGAAATAAGCCGAATGTGGCGATTAAGGAACGTTGCTATAATCCCAGTAGTGCTCTCAACTACGGGTGTCATTCCCAAACAACTGCACCAGTCATTAAAAACGCTAGACTTGTCTCCTTCCACCTACCAAACTCTGCAGAAAGCTGCTATTCTGAATACTTGTAGAATAGTCCGAAAATTCCTACAGAACGACAATGATGCACAAACATCACATCCACAAACACCATCAATATCACAAAGACTAAACATGTCATCACACCGTAATATGTTATCACCTACTGCTTAGGTTAGCACTTGGCTTCGGCCCGTGTTATCCTATAAAACCGGCACATCGGTGTCGAGATACAAAAATGTATACAAACAAATCTTATATCTTTAAACGAGCAATTCTTGTATATATATATATATATATAATCTGAATCTCGGAAACGGCTCCAACGATTTTCATGAAATTTTGTATACAGGGGATTTCGGGGGCTATAAATCGATATAACTTGGATTCATTTTTATAAAATGTCGTTTTATTCGTGTTTTCAATCATCAACTTTATCGATTCAACTTGAACATAAACTTATTATTTTAAACACAATTTACCAAAAAATACCGAGCTAAGCTCGGTCATCCAGATATTAATAATAATATTCCACAACTATCACACAACGCCATCTAGTCCCAAGCTAAGCAGAGCTTGTGTTATGGGTACTAGACAACTGATAAACATACTTATATATTTCTAAATACATACATACTATAGATAAAGTGAATAAAGTGATAACTAATAGAAGCGATAACCGGCAAAAAATCCGGCACTTGCAAATTGAAATCCCTAAGTCCTAGAGGCGATTTTCGATCCACAGTGTGTCGCGGCGCACTTACATATTTGTAGGAGCTTTTAACCGTATAAGTTCAGAATGGCCCCCGATTGGGACCGATCCTCCGCTGGTTTGGTAACGCGTCCCACGAAACCAAAGAATGGCGACATACGACACGTAAAATTTACTATGTGAATAAATGTATTTATAACGCTACCAATTAAATCTTATGAATGTGTGGTAATTAAGAGAATTTGATAACAAACTCAACGGTTAACCATTATTTTTTTTTTAGCGCACACGTTTATCCTTCGCTTAGCGTGTCGCACAGTGCGGCTTTGCGGCCAAAACTCGAAAACTTTAACGATCGACCTGAAATCCTGTATTCGGGGGTTTTTGTGGTCGCTGATTACGAATCCATTGTCAGAATTACGAAATTCAAGATGTAGGGTCTAATATAGCATCATATCACCACACCTAATACAGACAAAAATGGAGAAATTAAAAAAACGATCTGTATGTATACATTGTAGAATGTAAAATATTTTTCTTGTATTGTAAATAAAAGTTGATTATACAATTGGGATTTTGTAAATTCACAACATTTCCAGTTACAACTTTACAAGAATAAATATTTTAAAAATTATATTCCGAAATATTTTGTGCTCATGATTTGAAGAAAAAATTGTAATTGAAGAAAATTCATGGTTTGAGTTTTTATGTTATAAGGAAAGAAATATTTTTGAATATTTTTATAACAATCTTTATTTGTATTGAGCATAAAAGAAATGACTGCTGCGCGCCGCTCGCACCCGTACACACGAATAAATACACACGCACATGTACATACTCATGTACACGCACATACTCTCCCATTTTCCATCACAGTAAACTATAGGTAGCAGCCTCAGATAAAAGAGAAACGCACCATGTGTATATTTCGTTTCTCTCTCTCTCTCTATCAATTTGATTTCGAAAAAAGGGCATTAAAGATGAATAGGCAGGTCTTGGCAGCTGAATCTTGTTTTATTTGGTAGATAATATATTTAGTTATCATTTCAATAAGGTTTCAAAGCAGCGTTTTGCAGCGTTTTAATGCAGTATCATTTGAAAAGTCTAATTTTCGGAAAAATGATGTGAAAAAATGACATTATTGTTTAGGTTTTCCCTAATTCACTACTTAACAATTGATAACTAGTACTTGTTTTACATGTTCTACTCACCTTCAGAAGTGGATTTCATTTGGTTTTATTTGATTTTCTTTATTACATAAAATTTTTCACCTGTATAACCGTTTTCAGTGTATTAACTGTAGAGTGACGCTCGAGCGAATCCCACATTCCAACTGAGCCTAAGGAAGGGGCATGACGAATTAGTCATCACTATGAACGATTTTAGTTTCTTGAAGGATCATTGCAGCCAACTCAAGGGTGAAAAACCCAAAATGAAACTTGTTTTTTTGGACTTTTGGCCGACAGCGTGTCGCTAGGATCTAAATAGAGTTAGCCCAGAATTTGGCTACGAGCTTAACACTCTCAATAACGCCCATCACCTCATGTAGCGTGCAAACAACGGGACATGCTGGACAAGATTTCAAGTGCCGCATTGTTTGTGGGCAGCATCATAATTATACTCCAGGTCGGAGTCATTTTGGGCACGCCACAATTACGGCGGTAAGTCCCCTCTTTGAGGACTGGATAGAGAGGCGCCACGGCGTCCTCACCTTCCGTCTGACGCAGGTTCTCACCGGGCATGGGTGCTTCGGTGGGTTCCTGTTCAGAATAAAGCAGGAGGAAACGCCCGGGTGTTTTTATTGCGAGGATCGTCTAAAGGACACGGTAGAGCATACGGTGGAGGTGTGCCCTGCCTGGGAGGAGCGCCATGTCAATGTTTCACTGCAATCGTGAGTCTTTTCATTTTATTTTTCACAAACATCACACACACGTGTAGATGCCATTTAAAATGTGATCGGATCTTAACGAAATATACAAACACAAGTCCAATAACACGTAATATTCATTACCACGACTCTATTTATGTTTTAAATCGCCGAACTTTGTTGTTTCTTTATTATAATTACAACGATACGTATTAGTCATTGTAATTTATTTATTAACACCTAAAATATACCTATTAATACTTGGACAGGACCTATAACCAGATACCTACCTCAATTTCGCGCCGCATTGTTTCTATAATGAATTTAAATTCGGAATGCGCTCACTATTCAAAACATTTTATTGGATAAATATTTAGTGACTTTAATTTTGATAATTTGAATGCCCAGTACTATTTATTAATAAATTAAAACTACAGTAAAAAGCTTAGTACACAAAATAACAGCTACAAGGGCTGTGCGTCTGCCCTCCAACGCAATTCTATTTAGGCAGGGAATGTGTAGGAGACGCGCCAGCAAACTCCATAACTGACAGTTACATTATTTAAAGAAAATTAGTATTTAAATAGTTAGCATATTAAAAAGTACACATTCTTTAGTAGGTTCAGCGAAATTTTGTTTAAAAAAGATAAGAAATTAGTTCTGTAACTATGAAAAACAAAGTTCAATCTTCGGTTGATACCAAAAATACCCCATATTTCAAAAACTATTGGCTTAACAAATAAAATTACTTGGAAACATTTTTATCATTTAATACCACACCGATGGATGAAAAATCTATGCACATATCGACGGTTGTAAGGCTATTTGATCTAAGCGACATTCGCTGAAAGTTGCAGGAGAGTGATTCAAACGTTTATTTTACAAAAACAAAAACGTTTTAAAAGAACTAGTGAGTGGATTTTGGTAAATATAATATAGTTTTTCAACAACTTTCAGCAAATGTCACTTAGATCAAATAGCCTTACAACCGTCGATATGGGTAGGTATATGTGCATAGATTTTTCATCCCTCGGTAACAGTATGGGGAAAGCCAATTAGTTTATCGTAATTTCATTATATCACGGTGTAGCGATGCAAGCAAATGAAGTTTATGCTATCCCTGTTACGCAAAATAATATTCTGCAATAACAAGTTCTGCTTTATAGGGTAGACGCGTTTTAAAGTCGGCAAAATGTATTTAAATAAGCAATGAAGTAGCTCCAAAGAAAATTTGTTTCAGTGGTTTCTGATAAACCAAGCCACTCGGAAAGTATTGCGAAAAAAAAGTTTTTTTTTTTGTATGTGAGACTGGCCAGTTATAAACTATTATGAAAATAATGATTATTTATTAGGTTGGTGCATAAGTTCTTGGACACTCAAACACATTTACTAAAAGTAAATTTATTTATTATTAAAGAAATATTAATCCACAATATAATGACCGTCATGTTCAACGACATGTAACCATCTCTCTGGCAAATACATTATGCCGTGTTCCCAAAAAGCAGGAGGCTGGTGGTCAAAAAACTCGGCGATGTCGTCTTGCAGTTGTTCATAGTTTTCAAACTTCTTCTTTCTTAAATGTAACTTTAGAGCCCGAAACAGACAATAGTCCGACGGCGCAATATCAGGACTGTATGGTGGGTGAGGTACCACTGTCCAGTTCAGCTTTTCCAGAATGTGGCGGACAGACTTTGCAACATGTGGTCGAGCGTTGTACTGAAGAAGTGATACAGACAGGCTTTTTGGATGCTTACTCGCTATTTCTGAGGCTTACTTTTGCAGTTGCTCTCTGTAAATAGTAGCGTTAATAGTCTACTTCTCGTCCAATAGGTCCCAATAGAGAATGCCCTGTCAATCCCAGAAAACTGATAGCATTATCTTATGTACATGACGATCTGGCTTTGGTTCCGTTGGTACCTTTTCTCCGCGTGGAACCCAATAGGTCTGCCGCGTTTTTTTGTTGTAGTGAACCCAGGATTCATCGACAGTGACAATGGACCTGAGAGTCTTGTCTGTGTGGTGGCAGAAGGAGACTTTCGCAGATGGTCACGCGTGCTGCGCGCTCGGTGTCTGTCAGAGCGTGGGGTGTCCACCGACTCATTATTTTGTGGTAGTCCATCGCATGCAGGTGCCGAACGAGAACTGACCGACCGGAGCGAGGTTTGTCTTCACAACTCGTATCTCCCTTATCGAAAGACTTAACTTACCAATAACTCACTGTGGAATGAGCAATAGTACCTTGTCCATACGACATGTTAATTTTCTCGGCCGTTTGCCTTGCACTCGTTCCTAGATTATGCTCGTAAAGCATGGTCGCTCGTAGTTGACACGGTTCCATTTTGAACTATACTGAACAACTCGGAACGCGCGCGCCCTTTTATACCCCTTGGCGTAAAGCTCCTAGAACATTCTGTAGAATGTTAGATTATTCTAGCGTGTTACCGAATAAAAACCTAGATTTTTTTTAAATGAAATCCAAGTGTCCAGTAACTTATGCACCAACCTAATATAAGTAAAAATAGGTACGTTACAATTTCAAAATTTCCCTCCACATTTTTTGCGAGCTAATTAAATGATCGAGTCTCATTGGAAAATGGATTAGCGCCGGGTACATTTTCACGCTATGATTTTTTACGATTTCAAGTATCGCCTGAAACCGAACGAATCATACGATAGACTTCAAATTGCATTAATCGATGAAAGCCCTTCCAAGGCAACTGTGTATCGTTGGTATAACGAATTCAAACGTGGTCCACTAACTTTGGGGGATTAAGAAAGAAGTGGTCGCAGTGAAAAATGTAATTCAAGACAATAGGCGAATTACGTATCAGGAGATTCAACACATACTGCAGATTGGATCGGGAAGCATTCATGAGATTCTACACGTGCATCTTCGCGTGAGGGGTTTCACGCTGGGTGCCGCACAACCTCACCGATGCTCAGAAGCAGGCCCGGGTAGAATGGTGCCGTGACATTATAAACAAATTTGAAGCAGGCTCGTCTCGGCGTGTTTACGACATTATTACAGGTGATGTCCTGGATTTATCAATACGATCCAGAAACGAAGCGCCAGTCGACGGTTTGGGTGTTTCAAAACGAATCAACGCCTACCAAAGTGAAGCGATCTAGAAGCGGGGGGAAGATTTTGATCGCGAACTTTTTCAATTTGACTGGCTACTTGGTGTCAATCCCTTTACGGAACCAAAGAAGCATCAACGCCGAATGGTATACTACCAAATGCTTGGCAGAAGTTTTTTCTGTTGTGTTTTTCTCATATATACTCGTATATTGTAAACAACACAATTTTGTATGTTTGATCACATGTTACAGGTTGTTTTTTTTTTAATTCAATTCCTACTATTTTCATCTCTCTTGATTTTTTTGCGAGTATCGATTAAGCTGAATGCAACTTTTGAAGTGAAGAAAAAAATACATTTGGAGGACGATCGTGTCGGTACAGTTAGGTGAGGAATTGTCCAGTCGCAACGCAATTTTTAATATTTTTCCAAGATTAGATCGTGTTTTTATGTAGTACATACAATGGTAAAAGTAAGAATGATAGGTAAAAATGATAGGCACTCTCTTTATTTTACCCGTTTGCCTATTTTCAGCAAGAGAGAATGACTGCTCCCGCTCTGGGCGGAGCGGGAGGTCGTGTCAGACTTTTACTGACTAAAACCCACCCGTGTTCCTTCAGTTGCCCAAGTGCCGGGGCCACGGTATCTCGCTTCAACAAACTCGTGATCCCGGCAGATAAAAGATATTTGCCACAAACTTTGTAAACAATAGGCGTGGTAACATATTTTTCTTAATAAATAAGAATGCTGAAAGCTGATGCAAAATCCTGTATTTTATGACTAGCTTCTGCCCTCGACTTCGTTCGCGTCAAATTTTTGCTCTCCTGAACCTTCCCGTCGCATCAAATTGCCAGCCAGTTTTGGTCTATTTTTCGTTAGTGCTCCGCTCCTTTTCATCGTAACGTGATGTTATATAGCCTATAGCCTTCTACAATAAGTAGGCTACCCAACACAAAATAATTTTTCAATTCGGACCAGCAGTTTCTGAGATTACCGCCTTCAACCAAACAAACAAACAAACTCTTCAGCTTTATAATAAATATTAGTATAGATTACATTTGCAACATCCCGCCGTGACAGCTTATGTGTCAAAATATTGACGAGTAAAGAGATTAATGAATTCAATTAGGATAAAATTTGTAGAAATATCATTTTATTTGACATACATATTACACAACGTCCCGCTTTAATGACGAGATTCAATTAACATTCGTTTTCATGCTATAAACGTATTTTAATTTGATTTAGCGTATAATTATGAAATTATGTTATTTATTGATTTGATGTCCGAAAAGCTTCGACTGGCTGTTCGCAATGGTGTGCTGGTACCTACGCTTATGTATGGACGTGAATGTTGGGTGTGGCAAAAGAACCATAAAATCAGAATTAAAGCGTACCTGCGTGGTGTGACTACTGAATGATAGACTGAGGAATGTTGCGATAAGACAACGGTGGGGTTTAAAAAAGATGTAATGATATAAATTGAAAAGTTTATGCTTAGATGGTTTGGTGCTCACTTCAACTCACGTCTTCTTCCCATAAGGGTAACCAAAACTGCAGAACGTCACCTGCCACAAAACCTTACATACATACACTTTTTGCTTCTTTTACGTTCATACATAATTAACCCGTCTGGTCCCGTGTATGGTACGTTGGGCAAATTGCGTATCACACAAAAGTATGAATTGTTCTCATATAGACAGTTCAACAACATTAAATAGAGTTAGTTACGTTGCTGAGCAGCCAAATATTTCGAACAGAAATGAAGTAATGGAAAAGCAATTTCTTTTAAAATGATCCAGATTGAGATGGTGTTGACATTTATCGCGGTGAGCGAAAAAACCAAGCCGCGATTTAGGGTGCTTCAGGTCAGACACGCATATATCTAAACAGTATATTTGTCACAAAGTGACAGTTTAAATCGATTCTAATTTAATCTATCGCTCACAGTGACCTTTCAGCGATGTAAGCGCTCGCTCGTAAATGGTTCAATAGACTATGGATAATTTTATTCAACACTGTTTAAATTTTGCCATTAGTTATTTTTCTTTTATACAAGACGTATTCATGGACGTCAAATTAATTATGGTTTATTAACCTTCGTATCTACCTTTATTCAACTAATTACGGTTATGGAAAAAAATCGATCAAATACCTAAGTATTCGTACGAGAGCCCATGACTAAAACTCTGTCGCATCGTTTTACTGAAAAAGAAAAAAGCGGCCAAGTGCGAGTCGGACTTGCCCATGAAGGGTTCCATAGCAGCAACTAACATAATATAAAAGTTCTTGTAGTTCGTTGTAACTTTGATCGATGTTTTAACAATAGTGTGTGTACGGTTCGTACACTTGCAGAGTTGTTGTTGTTGTTAAGGTTGAAGCGCGTAGAGAAAAGATCACGTAGTTCCCGTTAGGTTTATTACGTATTAACAATATTTACAAGTAAAACTGTTGACGATTCCTTTCTCTAATGTTAGTCACCGCGTAGCAGTAATCGCACTCGCTAATTTATTGTAAAGTATGTATATTTATAGTAATAAAATGACGCACGTCTGTGGCGAGCCACCGCGTCAGCAAAACATGTATACAGTTTAAGACTGTACATCTTGGCAACCCCAAAAGGAGATACAAACGAGAAGAGAAAGGAAAAGCCATCACAATAATAATTAATCAAATTGAAAGGCGATGTTCCTGTTCCCAGGCTCCAGCCGCAAGTCCTTTGTTGTTTGTGGTGCAGCTGCTTCTTCCTGGTACTTTGGTTTACGAATAACTTGAAGTTCAATATCTTCAGGTGGTTGACTCGTAGTTTTGTTCTTAGCGTTGTTTGTGCAGTAGTGCGGACAACGATTCCTCCCAACCACAACAAGTGCAACGATGATGGCGGCCGTCAGTAAAGAGTAACAGATGGCATATTGATGAATGTCATGACTTGTTATTGTTGGTAGTGTGGCTTCACTTTGCTTCAGAGTTGCAATTTTCTGTTCAATTGCTGTAATTTCTTGATCCGTGGCGTTTGACTGACGGATATTCGGGCCATAACGATATGTTAAGTTCACTATCTTGTTAATAGATGTATTAAATGTTGGAGCTGTAAACTCATAATCCATCTTCATATGACTTCTGTATTGACGTTGAGCATAGATGGTCAAGTCAGTGGATTGCAATACGCATCCTTGAGATAATGCCACTATGCTCGATGATAAGATGGTTTGCGATGTGACGTCATTGCTGCATATGATTCGTAAGGAACACGTTTCGCAGCAAATCACCAGCCAGCTGTTTTGTGTTTGTAACTCTATCCAGGCGTCCTTGCATGACGCGTGTTCGACGTCACAATGCCCGCTGTTTTGATGTGATAGCAGTTTTGCCTCACACGGAGCGCTGTTACTATGTAAGTCAAATAATGGCAGGTTTTTTTTGCATAAGAAGTTCTGCGATTTTTGTTGCAGGCAGTGTTTCAAGTCATCTTCAGACATAGACACGTAAAGGTTCTTCTTGAAGTTGACAGCGATGTACTTGTTTGATAACTACACATATGTAGTTTCCTTAGCGATGTTAACCGGTAAAGGTATAGCTTTGTATATGTCGAAATCTTCGTTAGCTACAAGTGGAATATGTGCTTCGAATAGAAAATAATTTTCAGTTACTCGTGCTTTCACGTTGATCAGCTTGTAAATGTCTTTAATGTTTTCTTTGTAGTTTTCGACTGGTAGCGATAAAGATTTCGGAAGGCTTCCGGATATTTCTGTTAGTTTTTGCATCAGACGAACCGGAGTTATCAGATGAACGTCTACATGTCCTTGGTAGACGTTAGTTAGAGTATTGAACAGCATCTCCTGGAACGTTCTCAAGCTGTTGATCAATAGGTACGTCGTTAACGAAGCAGAATTGATGTAGGTAGTGGCTGAAAGTATTTCCATTTCCGTTTCGATGGATGCTATGTTCATGTTCGTCTGATTGATAAAGTTCTCAATGAAGTTGACTTGACGCTTAATATTGTCTTCACTTTGTTTCAGTACTTGATTCTCTAGCTCCACAATAGTTGTTTGATTTTTGACTAATTTAAGTAAGTAGTTATCGTTTGTTTGCAGAGATTTTATGTCGTTTTGGTATTTCTTAGCAAATTGTTGGTCCAGTATTCCAAATAGACTGTTAGCTAAGTAGCCGACGCCGTCGACTAGGCCCCGTTTCTTCCTGTTGCTCAGGTGTTTGTGGGGATTTATAAGTATGGAGTTGTAGTAATTCAGAAGTTCTATTCCATGATTTAATTGTTCCATAGTTGACTTGCAATGTTGTAGTTTCGTTTTATGGCATAAGTTCTTGATATTCTCGAAGTATCTTTGAGTACGAAGAGTTCCTTCCCAATAGTTTGTTAGATTGTAGTACATCATAAGTATCCACTCATCATGCACTACTTGCATTTTGCCGACGGTGTCATAGTATATGGGCCGCTCACGTTCCAAACTTGTAATCTGAGCGGTCGACGCCGGTGGTCCGCGCGTGCCATCAGTGGCGCTATATGATCCAGTTACAATTGTAAACAATGATAACATTGTTATTAGAAACATTGATATTGGATTCTTTGACCTCTTCCGCCGTTCATTTCTCGAAGTCTGTTGAGGCTTATGTTTCGTTTCGTTTTCTTTGGAATCCTCGATTTCAGAGTTCAATGGCAATGGCGATAGTTTTGTTATTGGGCGCTTTATGATTCCTGCTTGAGTTTTGACGGTAGTAACTCGAACATATCCATCAGATCCTGGATGAGTCTCCAGGATACGACCTAAAGCCCATTTTCCCGGTGGTAGATTGTTTTCTTTCACCAGTACTACATCGCCTTCTTTGACGTTTCTAGAAGGCTTGTTCCACTTACTACGTGTTTGTAGAGTAGTAAGGTAATCGTTTGACCAGTTTTTCCAATATTGTTGAAACATATGCTCGATAAGCTGCCACCTACGACGTATATCGATTTTATTAACGTCATTATAATTCGAGAGTGGCATTGACAATATTGGGCTTCCTGTTAGGAAATGTCCAGGAGTGAGGCAGTTGTAGAATTCTTCTGGATCTTCAGTTAGCGGGCACAGAGGTCTTGAATTTAAGCAGGCTTCTATTTTTGCTAAAATTGTTATGAACTCCTCGTATGTTAGCTTTTGCTCCCCTAGTACTCGTCGCAGATGGTGCTTCATTGACTTCACAGCAGCTTCCCACAACCCGCCAGCGGTTGGCCAAGCAGGGGCGTTGAAATGCCATTCCACCTCCAATTTGGCCAGTTCGTTGAAGAGATCTGGTTTCAGTAGTTGTTTGAAGTCTTCGAATTCTTGACGCAGTACCTTTGAAGCGCCGATAAAGTTTGTACCACAGTCAGAGTACATGTGACTGGGGGTGCCGCGCCTCGCGCACAGTCTTTGGAAGGCCGCCATAAACGTTTCTGTGCTGAGGTCTGACACGAGTTCAATATGAACAGCCTTGGTCACCATACATATAAATATGGCTATGTATCCCTTTGAAGTTTTAACGCCTCTACCCTTGTTGTGTTTCACATCCACATGACCGGTAAAGTCTACGCCTGTGTGCGTGAACGGTCGGCACGGAGTAATCCTTTGCTGTGGTAGGTCACCCATCAGTTGAGAACCGTCTGTCTTGTTGAAGCGATGACAGCGTACACATCTTCGAAGTTGGTTCTTGACGGCCCGGTTACCGCCTACGATCCAGTAACGCTGTCTTATATAAGTCAACGTCAGCCGTGCTCCTCCATGTAATGTGACTGAATGAGCTTGTTCTATGAGAAGTTGGGTGAATCTTCCTCTATGTGGTATGATGATTGGATTCTTCATCTCCCCAGGTAAGCTGGAGTGCTTGAGACGACCTCCAACACAAATTATTCCCGTTTTGTTTATATAGGGATTCAGTTTGCAAATTGCGCTTTTCTTGAATACTGTTTCGTTGTTAGCAAGTTGTTTGTATTCGGAATTGAACTGCAGTCGCTGCGCGTGAATTATGATACTTTTACGCGCTGCACTTAGTTCACTTGTCGTTAGGTACGTAGTTTCCGATTTCGTTTTATTGCGCGTATTTGTAATGAAGCGTAATATCCATGCGATGACCCTGTTTACTTGTGTCAATGAACTGCATTTGGTCAATAATTGTGTTATTATGTTATTCTCTTGTGTAGGTTGTTGTTTTTCGATTTCGACGTGATTTATGCAGCCCACATTCGTTTGGAAAGCACAAGGAATGTTTTCAGGTAGTTCTTGTTTTGTTAAAAGTTCGGGGCCTTGCCACCATAGGGTGAAGTTTTTCAGTTTGCTTGGCAAAAGACCTCTTGATGCGCAGTCTGCGGGATTCTGCTCTGACTTGACGTAACGCCAGTGAGCTGCAGGAATGACGGTTTTGATCTTTGTAACTCTGTTGGCTACGTACGTCTCCCATCTTGATGTATCACCTTGAATCCACGCCAGGACAACTTGAGAATCCGACCAGGCCCGTATTGATATGTTACATCCACAGAATGTTTGCTTGGTTTTCTTCATCAAGTCAGCCAGTAGTTGAGCGCCGCACAGTTCCAGTCTTGGCAATGTTGTTTTCTGTGCTAGTGGAGCCACCCTTGTTCGAGCAGCTAGTAGAGTTACGATGGGTTGGCCATGTTCGTTGAACACTTTACTGTAAATTACACAAGCGTAAGCCTTTTCACTTGCGTCACAGAAGCCTAATAACTCGACACACTTTTGAGTATCGCCAATCCATCTGTTTATTGTTATTTTGTTAACGCATGACAGTTCTGTTTTCAGGTTGCGCCATTCTGATTCTATGTTGCTGGGTACTACGTCATCCCAGCCTAGTTCACTCATCCAGAGTTTTTGGAATATTAGTTTGGCTTTGACCGTCACTGGGGAGAGCCAACCCAGTGGGTCGTAGAATCTCGATATGGCTGAGAGTAAGGATCTCTTTGTTAGTTGTTTTGAGTTTTCTGTCGGCCAGTTAAAATGGAAGGAGTCGCTGTTTGGATTCCAACCAAGTCCTAATGTTTTGGTTGACTCTTCACCTTTGAAATCAAACAAGTTTTGAGTCGATAATTGATCCTCACGTAAGTCTTCCAGAATAGCTCGGTCATTGGCTGTCCACTTTCGTAAGTTCATACCTCCTCCTCTTAACAGTTGGATTAAGGACTGTTGCAATTCTTTTGCTTCTGTGAGATTATTATGACCGCTAATGACGTCATCTACGTAGCATTCTTCGATGAGTATCTTTGCAGCTGCCGGATGTTTGTGACCGTCGTCAATGGCTAGTTGCTTCAATGTTCGCATAGCTAGCCATGGTGCACATTTGGTCCCGTAGGTTACGGTGCAGAGCTGGTAATCACGAAGATGGTGATCTCGTGAGTCCCGCCATACAATTCTCTGTAGATGTTGTTGTTCCTTTGAAATCCAAATGCAGCGGTACATCTTTTCAATGTCAGCTGTAAATGCGTATTTATAAGTTCGCCATTTAAGTATAAGTGCCTGAATATCTTTTTGTAAGTTGGCGCCTTTTTCCATGACATTGTTTAGACTGAAGCCACTCGTAGTTTGTTGAGACGCGTTAAATACCACCCGCAACTTTGTTGTTGTCGAGTTTTCTCTCAAGACACCGTGATGCGGTAAAAAATAGGTGTCAGTTGGTATCTGAGGTGCAAGTTTCATATGACCCAGATCTGCATACTCTTCCATGAATTGTTTGTACATTAATGAAAGTTTTGCCTTCTTCTCCAGTCGTTTTTCCAACTGTAAAAATTGCGAAACCGCAATTGTTCTAGACTTGCCTAGTTTCTCTTTGTAGTTTGGAACCAACGGCATTTTGACGATGTACTTTCCATCAGATGATCTTCTCACAGTTTCTTTATAAAATTGTTCGCACTGATCGTCCTTGGGAATATCCGAGATGTTTTGAATATCTTCATTCTCCCAAAATTTCGTTAGCTCTTCTAAGTTAAATAATGTAGCGTGGCAGTCAAACGTCTGTTTCATCTTTCCGCATAAAATCCATCCAATTTGCGTGTGTTGTGCAACTGGGGAGTTGTTATTGCCTTTTAATACACCTTCAAGGATAATTTCGGAGTATACGTCGGCTCCTAGTAATAGATCGATTTGCCGAGATACGTTGAAGTCAGGATCGGCAAGTTTCAAGTTCTCTAAATGCGTCCATATACCTTTTTCGAACGTTCTCGTAGGCAAGTTGTTAGTTAGCTTCGTCATGATAAGCGCTTGAGTTTCAAAGCTGTAATCGGAGTGAATCGATTGGCAAGTAAATTCCAGTTTTCCCCTGCATTCTCTAGACACAGAGCCGATTCCCGATACTGATGCGTTGATCCCGTTCCGAGGAAGGCGTAACATTTGTGCAGCGTTTTCTGTTATTAAGTTCACTTGTGAACCTTGATCAAGTAGCGCACGCAGTGTTATATAAGTCCCATCCACGGATTTAACTCTCAGCTGGACCGTAGTCAGTAGAACTTCCATGTTGTCCTTAAACAGATGGTTAGATGTTGGTTGTTGACTTGATGACGAAGAGCGTTGCTCAGTGTTATTTTTTCTTGCCGATGACGTTATATTTTGTTGGTCCGGATTGTGCAATAGTGTGTGGTGTTTCAATCTACATTCTTGGCAGGTTTTTGTTGATTTGCACTCGTTATTTCCGTGGCTGAACAAACAGTTTTTGCAGAGCTGCAGTTTCGAAACTGTGTCATTTCGTTTGCCGAAGTCCATCTGAAGGAATTTGTCACATTGGCGCAGTACGTGACTTCCGTTGCAAAATGGGCATTTTCCATGTAAAGTGTGATAGTTGTTTGTTTTATTTTGATTGGCGCTATAGTTATATTTTTTCATCGGGGTTTGCTTGTGGGATGTTTTCCAGTTAGATGATTTTTCTGGAGCTGTAGGATTTGCTTTCTTAGCTGACTTCATTGATTCGTATGCCATAAATTGTGTTTCGAGGAAGTACAGAAAGTCGTTTAGTTTTTGTAGTTCTCTGTGATCTTGTAGTTCTTTCATGTAGTCACTTAAAGTATTGGAGTCTAGTTTTTGTGACATAATATGCACAATGATCGGGTCCCAGGTTGATGTATCGATACCAATGTTAGATATGCCGTTCAGGCATTCGGTTATGACGTCATGCATCTTCTTCAAATTGATTGAATCTGCATGTTGTATGATCGGCAGACTTAGCATGTTGTTCATGAACGAGGTAAATTGCAGGCGACGATTGTCGTAGCGCTGACTTAATATATCCCAACATGAGTTATAATTTTCAGTGCTAATGGTCAGATGCTGCACTAAGCGTTCGGCTTCTCCTCGTAGCTTAGTTTTTAGGTGTTGCATTTTCTGCGCGTTGTTGATCATCGGGTTTTTGTGGATTGCTTCCAGAAACAGGTCTTTGAAAGAGATCCACTGACCGTAGTTTTCTGAGAACTCGGGAATTTCAATCTTAGGTGTCGATTTCTCGTAGTGGACGGTGGACCAGATTTTGGCATTCATTTTCCTTTTCAGCTCATCGTATTTTTGTTCGATATCCGTAAACATTTGATAATAATGCTCGTTGGATCCTTTCAGTTGGAAGTCTATTTCCCAGTGAAGTTTATCGATGGGCTCCCATTTTGATTTCAGTATCGTGACGGAGTCTTCCAGTTCCCATCTTTCCGAAATTGATAGTACGTCGATTTTGGAGAAAACGCGGGATATTGAGTTAAAATTACATTCTTGCTTGTTAAGCAAGAGTTGTATGTTGTTACTGTCATCATCTTCTGAAGTCCCGCCTAGGTCAAACTTCACGTTCCGTTTGCCCCAAGTTGCCAGTTTGTTAGTGATGTCCGTTTTAGTTGATAAGAACATTTCTTTAGTTTTACCATAGATGTCACCCATGAAGTATGCTATATTCTTATCATCTAGTTCCAGCAATAGTTGGGCATGCCTGCTTTCAAAGTCTTGCCATTGGTTTTCTAGCGACGACAAGCGTTTCTTCAAGTATTCCACAGTTTTTCTTGATGAAGAATCCTTGCGATAGTTAGCACATAATGTTTTGATGTTCTCGAAGCACGTTGACTGCAATTCGAGTTGATCCATATTGATGCTATTTGTTGTTACCGTTGTTAGATAGTTCAAGAGGCCTGGCACGTCGTTAACGGTGACAGGAGAGCGTTGCGTTATGTTGCGAAGGCTACTGCGTTGCTTGTAGCCTTCTCCGTTTCAAATCTTGAATTGTTGTTTTCCTTGATTTGAAATGGTCAGTGGAACTCAGCACCCTTGCGCCTCGGTTACGATACTATGCGACTTCTCAATTTAACTGGGGCGACCCGCTTCTGGGAGACCAGCTAAACCGATCCGCGTCCGTAGAGAGACACAACAGCACCAGAGATCCGGCTCGAAGGACCATAAAATGTACGGTTCGTACACTTGCAGAGTTGTTGTTGTTGTTAAGGTTGAAGCGCGTAGAGAAAAGATCACGTAGTTCCCGTTAGGTTTATTACGTATTAACAATATTTACAAGTAAAACTGTTGACGATTCCTTTCTCTAATGTTAGTCACCGCGTAGCAGTAATCGCACTCGCTAATTTATTGTAAAGTATGTATATTTATAGTAATAAAATGACGCACGTCTGTGGCGAGCCACCGCGTCAGCAAAACATGTATACAGTTTAAGACTGTACAGTGTGATTAAAAAAAATAAGTTATTGATAAGTAAACATTATAATTATGTACTTAAATGATGGGATTTAGATCTAACTATATGCGAGCTCATACAGGCTTGTGATAGCTAAACAAGCTAATAATGTTTTTTTAAATTTTATATTTGAGTTGATTGAATGAAAGGTAAATTGCAGTTTACGCTTTATGACGTATTAAAAAAAAACTACTTACTAGATCTCGTTCAAACCAATTTTTGGTGGAAGTTTACATGGTAATATACATCAAGTATTTTTTTTTAGTTTTATCATTCTCTTATTTTAGAAGTTACAGGGGGGGGGGGGGACATATTTTACCACTTTGGAAGTATCTCTCGCGCAAACTGTTCAGTTTACAAAAAAATGATATTATAAAACCTCAATATAATTTTTGAAGACCTATCCGTAGATACAACATACGTATGGGTTTGATGAAAAAAAAAAAAAAAAATTGAGTGTCAGTTCTAAGTATGGGGAACCCCCAAAATTTATTGTTTTTTTTTTTTCTATTTTGGTGTGAACATCTTAATGCGGTTCACAGAATACATCTACTTACCAGTTTAATGGGGGCTCATGCCTGAATTCCAACATCTGGGCAACTATTTTATCATTTCATGTACAACAGTTATTAGACATACTGCTGTGTGTCTGATTGGTAAAAAATTTCAAAACGTTCAAAAGGTATTCAACATATTAGTATATGTTCATACTAGCTTCCGCCCGCGACTTCGTCCGCGTCAAATTTTTGCTCCCCTGACTCTTCCCTCGCATCGAATTGCCTGTACAAATAAACAAACAAACTCTTCAGCTTTATAATATTAGTATAGATTTCTTATGAAAAATGATCTATTTGCATCACTTCGCAGTGTTCACATGGTTACAAGATATTCACATTGTTGCCTATGTTTTTTTTTTACATGTCCTGTTTTTAATTTTCTCGAAGTTTGTCCAAGAGTTTGGTGAAGTAAAAGAAACAAAATACATTTATTTAGCATATACTAAAAAGGCACACAATATACATATCAGTTTTATATCAATACTTCAACGTGATGTATATATGCATTCATACTTTATCAGAAAAAAATAGTAACGAATCCATACTTCCATACTTCCATACTATCCATACTTCCATACTATCCATACTTAATATTATAAATGCAATAGTAACTCTTTCTGTCTGTCTGTCGGTCTGTCTGTCTGTCTGTCTGTCTCGCTTTCCTGCTAAAACTACTGAACCGATTTAAATGAAATTTGGTACACAGATAGTTTAGAGCCTGAGAAAGGACATAGGCTACTTTTTATCCCGGTAGTACGTTCCCGCGGGAAAATTTCCGACCTCCACGCGGGCGAAGCCGCTGGCAAAAGCTAGTATTTACATAAATATGATATCTTTAGATGTTGAATATTTAAAACGTTACTTACTTGATAATTTAATTTAGTACATAGTGTAAATAGTTAGTTGTAATAAGTATTGCAAAAGTTATGTAAGTAAACCGATAAGCCTTTAATTAAACCCCTTTTATATAACAGAGTGGCATTGAACAAAATTGAAAACAAAAAAATAAACATCTGGTAATAATGTGTATCTAAATTAGGAAAGAAAACTTTCGAAAGAAGTCAGAACGCAAAACTTGTTTCAAACAATGTAATGTAACAGGTGGACCGTGACGTAACGCACCTAATGGACTCAGGATGGATGAAATGGCAACAGGTTGAAAGAACTATGCCCCTCAAGTTAAAAGGGGAAAAGTTACGAGTTCGTGATAAGACCTGTAATACTGTATGGACCGCAATGCTGGGCAGTGAAGGAGACTTATAAAAAATAAATTGCATGCAGTGCAGATTAGAATGTTGAGATGGATGTCGATTTAACACGATTTTGTTTGTAAATTGATGAGACAAAATTTTTGCTCACTGGCTCTCGGACTATAATGTTCAGTTAGTCACACCATAGCTATTTGGCGGCAGAACCCACTTTGCGCTTGTTAGTGGTAAAAAAAAACATTTTGCTAACTTCCATGTTTGGATTTTGGAATTGATGTTTTCAAAATGCTCCTATGCACTACTAAACACTGACAAGCGTTTTCGTTTATTCTCGTATGGTCGATTATTAACTAACTATCTCCTCTACTAGTCTTATTGTTCTTGTACTTACTTTTAAAACTCATTAGTCTCCTAATTTCTCATTAGTCTTCCATGCGATGCCGGACGTAAAAAATAGTACCTACCATACCATTTCATCCCGTGTGTCGTAAGAGGCGACTAAAGGACTTACTACAGAATGGGCAGCAGCGTTCTCTATGCATTTTTCCAACATACTTCGATCGCCAACCCGCCTGCCAAGCGTGGTGATTATGGCAAAACATTCCAAATTGAGGGAAGCCTATGTCCAGCAGTGGTCTTTTGGCTGAAATAATGAGTCTCTTAATTTCGGACGAAAAGTGCTGCAAAATTTGCTGCACTTTGATTCCAGCGAAAAACATTTAAAATGCTGGATTCGAAGGTTCACGTTCATATTAGATTTCTGTTTGATTTAGAGAAGTTTCGTATCATATCTTTTACTTACAAGTCTTAGTCTAAGCTTTTTACTAATACTACGGATTATATATTGTGTGTTTGGTCCGAAATAAATATATATACTATCACGCCGTTTAGAGGTACTCATTTTCTTTACATTTTATTCATAACATCATCTGCCTACCCTTTTTCCAATGTTGCCTTCGGCTTCAAATCTAACTGGATTCAGCTAAATATCAAATTCATTGACGTTCAAAAAGTGCTGACTCTCAGCCTAGTTTGAACAAATGACTTTTGATTTTGATTGATTTTGATCAGTATATTACATGTAGATCGATAGATCTGTCCTCCACTAATCAGCTACTGGGTAATCTGATAGATAACCTTTGAGTAAGATTAGTTGGCGGACTTTCAGGCTTCTGTCGACCCGTAACGACTGTCAAATATTTACGACTGATATCCGAGACCAACGGTTTAGTACCTATGCTTTTCGAAGCACGGTGGAGTCTCAGTATTTATGTAAACAACCATCCACGGACCAACACTGGCAATCATATAACACACAATCACATATATGTACACCACAATATCTTAATACACGCTTTATATTAGCTTCAATTGTATGTTTGTTTGTAACCGACTCCTTATAGCGCGATTTTGACCAACTTTAAACAACCAGATTTCATTCAAACTTTGCACACCTGTCAAAGACCGATGACAATGCAATAATTTCATAAATTTCTTCCTTGCCAGGGTTACCAGGACAGTAACAAAACTGTCTTAAAACTACGCTGACATACGTCACAAACTACGCTGACATACATCTCAAAATTCGAAACACCCTAAAAATAGAAAATAAATAATAGTTAAAAAAAAACTAAAAAACGCGCTTCCATAGAAAACAAAACTAAAAAGTAGAAAATAATGGAAAAAAAAGCGTGGGGCGCTTTGTAAGTTATTTTTTATTGATATCAGGCACCCCACGCTTTTTTTTCCATTATTTTCTACTTTTTAGTTTGGTTTTCTATGGAAGCGTGTTTTTATTTTTGACTTTCTCATTTTTTTATTACGGACACACTCTGTGTATTTATTGTTCTAGCATATGGTTCTCGTGGGTTGCAACTGAAAATCAGCGTCAGGTGGCACATCTTTTATTGTCATGTCTGCTCATTTTAAGTTTTATTTTAATGATATAATACTAATGAACACATTTTTCTTTCTTCTTATTCATAGCTTAACCTGATGGATTAACTGGCACGTCTGTTATTACTTCACTAGATTTAATATACCTAGCGCTCTAGACATAATAACTTCCTAACAATGCGAGCTATATATATCGAGGATAACTATCCATAAATTCGAAAAAATCGAGTAAATTACTGCTGTTGGGGTTTCTTTACCGGCTACATACCACACATAATATAGTTATCCCCAAAGGATAAGGCGGAAGTGAGCCTATAGGATACAATGGAAGAGGTTGAAAGTAAAAAGTTCCTAGACATAACAATAGACATACACTGTAGCTGAAAAGCTCATATTCCCGAACTCTGAACAAAGGTAGATAGATTTGTAAGCGATCTATATATATTCACACGTGTGGCTAGTGTTGATGTGGTGTGGGTAAGTCTCATAGTTTTCTTTCTTTCTTTCAATTTTTCGTTATCCAAATATATAAAAGCGATAGGTCACCCAGACATTCACTCACTGATTAATCACGAAATCTTACAAACTACTGGACTTATGAAACTCAATAGTTTGAAATTTAACACAGAGGTAGATCACGAGTACGAGACGTCAGCTAAGAATGGATTTTAGGAAACTCCTCCCATAAAAGGGTGATATAGGGGGTGGTAGATTGTAGAAAGTCCGTCAGTTTTGAAGCAAAGTTTTTAAAATTTTGTGTTAAGGCTGAAGACTAATTTATACGTATCTCAGTTTTTGGTAATTCTACTCCCGATAAGCTGAAAAACGGGATGAATGTGTGTGGAAAATACTTCATTTTCAAAGTAAACAACATGAAATTTATTCAGACGTATAGTTGGAAACTAACAAAACAACATAAAAAAGTGGCATCCACGCGAGCGAAGCCGCGGGCAAAAGGACATCATATATTGGATAATTCTGTAGAACTTAACAACGTGTTCCGAGCTCAGCAGAGGTGAATTCATTCAATATGTGGCGCGCTAACACGCGCGTACTTTCGTATCGAAAAAAAAAATTGGGTCGTTATGTTTTTGCTATCCGTATTTTCATGAAGCAAAACAAGCATGGATTTGATCTGCTCAATGATGTTGTATCCAGACTTAGCCGTAAATTGTAAATGTTTAGTGTATCAATTCGAATTAACAAACTATTTTCTAATAATTTGTATTTCTTATAGCAAAAAAAGTTAATATACAAAAGTAACTTTTAAATGTAAATTATTCAGTAATATTTTTAGTAAATGCTCAACTTATGACTTTGTGAATGAAAAGTTCACTTAAAATAATAGTAAATAATTGTATTCACATTCCTTTAACTAATATTTCACTAATTTGACTGTTTTACGATTTTTTAAATTCAATGTATTTTTATCATTTTTGCATAATATACGATTTATTTTAATTAGATACATTAAGGAAAGTAACAAAAACACTGCAATTTTATTTGCACGTCGGACATAGCAGAATATTGTAATTTTAAAAACGATTTAACTGCACCCATATGCCTGTTATATTTTGGTCCATTTACCAACCTATTGCCATTCAAGCTAGGCACTAATTTCGATGGCAAACCCAATAACGCTTTGTCAAATCTGCCTTGGGAATTAAACCTAGGGCCTCATGCTCAATAGTAGCGCTTGCGACCATTAGACCACCGAGGCAATACTTTGTGCAATGCAAACAGTTAAACAATAAAATAAACAATATCAGAAAAAAAAAATACAAAAACAATGAAATCACTTTTCCAAAGGGACACTGCTTCCGGAAAGCATCCTGGATATACAAAAAGATACACATACCTGAAACACTACTAAAGATCACTCGAGTGTCGCTCGACGCTGAAACGTCTCAACCTTAGCGTTAAGGGAGATCGCGCGCGTTTGAAAAACATAAATAAATATGTAGCTAGGAGGTGATTTTGAGGGTGAGTGGGAATACTGACTCGAGGCGACTACTCGCTGCCGCGAACTTCATGAGAATGAGATTATCGGGGCAAGCAGTGCTGAGTTTGGCTGCTGTATTTGACGATCTGCAACGTAATATTAATATGGACACGGTATTGTAAAATTGGAAACGTGCGAAGCAGTGAGTTCGATTCCGAACGGAAACCAAAAGTGATGATAGGTAGGTTTTTCTTGCGTGGCTGTGATCGCAGTAATTCTCTAATACTTTTGTTTTTTTTTATATATATATTTATTGATATGGCATTTCAACGTCTTGTCTTAGACTTACTACAACATACACAATCAAAAATCAAATAGATAATTTTTTTGGTAAGTATTGTGAATTTGTCTTTTATTGAGAAACATTGTCAGTATATTCCTACAATTCTTATTTGAACTCTTAATTAGTTGTTGTAATAGCAATCGAGTAATTTGGTTAAAATTGGTTTTTATATTTTATTTATGTATGTACATTATTATATACTAATACTTTAAATATTGGTGTTTAGCAGCATCCGGTTTCACTGAAAGCTTATTCAACTAGTTGGGAATTGGAGGATGGCAGACGATGATGTAGATTTTTTGATATTTTGTGAATGTGAGAATGTTGAAGGCCTGTATATTTTTGACCATTTCCTATTTCATTAAGTACCTGATACTTGTTGACATACCTTTACAGTGTGCCTGCCTATTAACATTGTAATTTTAAAACAGTGTGAAAGCCAGATATTTAAAGAATTAACCGTTGAGTTTCTTGCCGGCTCTTTTATATAGGAAGCGATCAATTGGAACCGTGCACCTGGATTCTGACGATTCACAGAGCCCTTGTAGGTTTTTGATTTCAAATATTCTAATTCTACACGTATAAAAAGAGAGTTCCGCCGCAGCGAGGTGATTGAAAATTCGTTTTTCAATCCCGGATAGTATCCGACATCTAGTCTTTTTGTGTTTGCTTTTTAGTATTTGACTGTAATAATAAACCTGTCAAATTCATATCTGAATTTTAATAACTAAAAAATTCTACAAAGATATTATTTATTTATTAACAAGCTAATTTAATCAAAATAGGAGCAAAAAATATATATGTGAAAGTAGTACGACGACGACGACGACGACGACGACGACGTAGATGACGACGACGACGTCGACGACGACGACGACGTAGATGACGACGACGACGACGACGACGACGACGTAGATGACGACGATGACGACGTAGATGACGACGACGACGACGACGACGACGACGACGACGACGACGACGACGTAGTTTGACTCTATGTTAGAAAGAATCATAAACATTTTTGTATGACACACATTAAAGAATTCGCTGGAAAAAAATAAAACAAAATAAAATATTTCAACCTTGTTTCTGCTCAAAGACCAATTTTGATACTATATGTTTTAAAAAAATCACTTCTTGCATTTGCATTTACATTTTTTCCCAGAAAATCTTATTGCCGTGTCTGATGAGCATGGTGAAATATTCCACCAAGATATTGCACATATGGAAAAAAGATACAGCGGCAATCGGACCCCAGCAATGCTAGCTGATTTCTGCTGGGAAATAAATCGAGAAACAGTAGTTAAAATTATAAAAAAGCGATCTACCAAATATGTACCTTTTTTTGTTTTTTATTTATTATTTTTGAAACGCAATTGCATGCAATTGCAATTGCATGAAAAATGCAATTGCATGCAATTTACATGCAATTGTGACCAACCAATTGATGTCCGATAAGGCTCGACTGGCTGTTCACAATGGTGTACTGGTGCCTACGCTTATGTATGGGAGTGAATGTTGGGTGTGGCAAAAGAAGCATGAAAGTAGAATAAATGCTGTGGAAATGCGTTATTTGCGAAGCATGTGTGGTGTGACTATGAATGATAGGCTGAGGCATGATGTGATAAGAGAACGGTGTGGTTTTAAAGAAGATGTAGTGACAAAAGTTGAAAAAAGTATGCTTAGATGGTTTGGTCATGTTGAGAGGATGAATGAAGGACGACTCACAAAAGGTAATTTACAAGGCAGATGTGAGTGGAAACACCGGGAGGGGACGCCCTAGGAGGACATATAGTGACCTTATTGGTTATGTTCTTCAGAAAGGTCAGGTGCGTAGTACTCGTAACCGGCGTGTGTGTATGACCAATTGTATGAACCTTAAAGAGGCAAAAGGAGTGTGTAGAGGTCGTAGCAGGTGGCGTTCTGTGGTTTCTGCCTACCCCCATGGGAAAAAGGCGTGATTGTATGTAAGTATGTATTTTTGAATTCGTTTTATTTTAATTTGTTTTGCATATTTTATTTTGTAACAGTCATCAATCAGTGCATTTTATTTAAATGTAAATATCTGAAAAACTGGAAGAAATCGCTGAAATCTGTAAATAGATTTGGACTCAACCAACCAAAGTCAATAGAAATTACATAGTTAGCTTATTACTCCCGGATTTCCTTGTTTTGCCGACCAGTAGGAAATAAAATAATAATAGCTTTCTTGGGTGATCTTTGAAAGTTATTTCATAATATAATGTTACGAAATATTTTTAGTATTTTTTTTTATAATTACTATTGACATAGTAAATAATTACTGTACTAAATTCCCATAACCTATGCTACATTTTACGTATTCGTTGCAAAAAGCGTGGGTATAATTTATTATTTCATAACACATCATGTGACACACAAGTAGGCAGAAAATACCACATCCTATATTTCAGTAATCTTTGTTCATCATGCCCTTACCGCGCCCCCTACCCTTGCTCTTCCATAACTCAGCATCATTTTATTGAAAATTTGGGCGCGAATACTGTATTTATTACATAATTGTAACACGTGACGTTATTGTCTGTAAAAGTGTAGTAGTAGTAAATGATCGAGTTGGTAGTAAATATAAGGTTTATTGTTCTCATGTTTTATTCTTAACGAAATATCTTTTTAACTAAGTTATTTGAGTGCAAAAGTTACATAAAAAAACCCGTTTAATAAAAATTTCTTGTTACTGTGTTTAAATTTCACTTTTTGGCTATCCATTTTTCTATTTAACATTTATTAGTTAAGTAATAATAGTAATTGTTTTAGTTGATAAGACCTTTTATACGATTAGGTAGATCAGAATTCTATTACTGCTTTATTAAAAGTTTTGAACATTTGAGTAAGAATGGTTGCTAACCATTAAAGACATACCCAAAGTTGATTTTAATTGACTTAGTTCGTCGACTCTCAACATTTCCTTTTTCACAATATGGCGTCAGGTTGTCATCATATTGATTTTTGATAATTGTCTCGACTTAAGATGAAGACAAATCGATTCATGTAAGAATCATCAAAATCTTCCCACATGTTTGGTCTCTAAACCGTCACAAAGGAATCAACATAGATACATAAGCTGATAAACATACAATAGAATTAACCTTCCTTCCTGTAAAAATAAATCTTTGATATTCTATGCACAAAGAGTGTTAAGAAAAATAAAGAAAATAAAACATTTTATTTAAGAGTCGCACAGGAAATGCTAAATAATAAATATCTTATATCTTTAAACGAGCAATTCTTGTATATATATATAATCTGAATCTCGGAAACGGCTCCAACGATTTTCATGAAATTTGGTATACAGGGGGTTTCGGGAGCGATAAATCGATCTAGCTAGGATTCATTTTTATGAAATGTCGTTTTATTCGTGTTTTCAATGACCAACTTTATCGATAATCAACTTGAGCATAAACTTATTATTTTAAACACAATTTACCAAAACATACCGAGCAAAGCTCGGTCATCCAGATATTTGAACATTAAACTAACAAAATATTTGAGAAACTATCTGGTTAGACTTGCTGCGATGTTATAGATTTGCGTATAGACTATTTATTTATTTGATTCGGGAATACAAACAGTTACACAAACATCTTAATAAATAGGTAGTGAGATAAGAATAGATTACATATGTGTAGCTCACGACGTTAAACACATCATAAATACTCCATAATTGTTAAGCAACTATTTGCACATTAGTGAAAATTTACAGGTAAAATTTATTCATATATTTTCATAAAAAATATTTAAATGAATAAAAAGACAAAAATAAAAAAAAAACATTACTTTTCTAAACAACAATAAAGAAAGAAGAATTCAAAACAAGTAAAAGCCTGAGTCACAAAATAATTTTATCAATGAGCTTCTAAACTTATTAATAAACAATGTAAACAAATCCAAATTTACGAACACATTGCTGAATATTTTAGCTCTACAACGAACAGGGTGCGAAACTCCAGCGTTAGTGTGGCATGAAGGAACGAAAAAAAGCGGACATGCAATGACAGCCTCGGAATAACGTAGCTTAGATGATTAGAGAGATGTGTGCTTTTATTACGCAATTATAGAGAAACATAGTTTCGAGGACAAGGCTATTAAAGATAACCAGGATATATTTCCGTGTTGGCGTGTGGTGCCGGACGAAAGGAATAGCAGCATCCTATCTCTTCCCGCGAGTATCGTAAAAGGCGACTAAGGGACTTATTAGAGAATGAGCAGCAGCGTTCTCTATGCATTTTACCACTATACCGCGTTCACCAACCCACCTGCTAAGCGTGGTAATTATAGCAAACCCCTCCCAAATTGGGGAAGTCATTAAAACTTTGTGTTCGAGTTAAGCTCTTCATTCAGAACACGATCCGCCTGAGAGTGTCCAGCTCTTCAATCGATTGCCTCCTAACAACAGCGTAGGCTATGAGTCTTTGAGCGTAGCGTCACTCATTACCCAATACGCGGCTAGCCACCGGGGCTAATCCCCATTGCTGCATCGTTATCCTCACAAAGTCTCAAATAAACACGAGTAATCCGCTAAAACCACCAGGATAGATTTCAAAAGCTCCCACTATGCGGACAAAGTTAAGCACGTACCTTTTTATAAAAGAGATTTATTTACGTGACATCCTATGTTTTCTGATTCTTATTCTGATTTTGTGAATGAATGTTTAGACACTTATATACTGGCTTTGAAATAATTTAAAATCTATAATATAATATTATAAAACTGAAAAGTTTGTTTGTTTGAACGCGTTTATCTCAGGAACTACTGGTCCGAATTGAAAAAGTATTTTTGTGTTGGGTAGCCTACTTATCGAGAAAGGCATAAGCAAAGGCATATAACATCACGCTACAACCAAGAGGAGAGGAGCAGTAATGAAAAATGTTGCAAAAATGGGGAAAATCGGACGGGTAGGCGATTCGACGCGACGGGAAGGGTCGGGGGAGCAAGAAATTTAACGCGGATGAAGTCGCGGGCAGAAGCTAGAGTCCAATATTTAATTAGTATGAAAAATGTTAATTCAAGTCTCGATTTAAATGCAAACTTAAAGCATTTCTTTCAATAAAATAGGCACTTTTGAATGGTCTAAAACTCGATCAGTTGGTCGGAAAGAAAGCTGAAGGTAGTTGCTCATGAGATACCGTGACCCTGGCACATGGGCAACTGATGGAACATGGGTGGGTTTTAGTCAGTAAAAGTCTGACACGCCCTCCCGCTCCGCCCAGAGCGGGAGAAGTCATTTGATGATTTCCCATCCTGAAAAAAAAAAAAGGTAGTTGCTCATTCCAACACATAAGATTTCTATGGAGAAGAGCGGCCAAGAAACACCAAAAACCTTCTTTTAAATTAAGATAATAATATAGGAGAACGATAAAAAAACAAATGAAAAAACAGTTCTAAATATAAGATTAAAAAATAATACTATGATCGTAAATGTAATGAACGAGTAACGTGTAACGAACTGGCTTCACCAAGTTTTCTAGGTGAGATGTTTACAGAATAGCAATGGAACATTCCTACATCAATATAGTAGATACTCTTTATCGTATCCAGAGACAACGACCCAGATTAGTCTTCTTACCTTTCAGACAGAATTACATAGGAAAGAAACGGTCGTCTGCGGCTTTCATTTTATTTTTCAACCATTCGGAATGCGAAACCCCACGCCAAAACCCAACGCCGTTAAATCGATTTACAAATAATTTACCTTGCGGCATTTTGAGTAAAAAAAAAATTACGTATTAATTTTTCGTTAACTTTACAATGAAGTTACAATATTGGCATGGGTAAAATGCAATGCAAGTTAATATAATTATTTTATCACTTGTCGTACAAACTAATTTCGTGATTATTTTAGTTTGAAAAAATATGTATTATTTAAATACCGAATTACAATATCCACTGTGGCAACACTGTTTAGGTATTATCATGATTTGTAACAGTATTTTTTTTGTATGTTATCATTATGAAAATTTAAGCAATATAATGTCTTAGAGCAGTGGTGGCCCAGCGGTAACGGCCGCGACTTACGAGTAGTAGGTCGTGAGTTCGAAGCTAGGCAGGGGCATTACTTTGTGTAAATTATTTCATCACCACTGCTATCAAAACGGTGAAGAAAAACATCGTGAGGAAACTGGAATGTCTTAGACCCAAAAATTCGAAGACATGTGATATCTACCAACCCGCACTGGGCCCGCGTGGTGTTTTATGGCCCACTCTTTCTCACCGAGAGGAGGCGTATGTCCCAGCAGTGGGAACAGTATAGGCTGATGATGATGATGAATGTGTTATTGTACTTTGGCAACACTTAGAAATATCGGCTAGGATGTCGTTATTTCTAGGTGGGGACAAAAATGTTAATTTATTTGATAAAATGGAGTGCGAGTAGTGATGGGCAGGCGATAAATACTCTGAGGATAAATACTCGAGTTTTTATCCGAAACGGATAAATACTCGTTTTTACTCGTTTTTTATCGGATAAATACTCAAAATGATGGATAAATATCTTTTTTGCGCGTCGGGTGATTATTTTATACTGTAAATTGGTTTTATTGTTATTAAGGCTTTTCAAAATACTACGTTATTATATTATTTAGTTGTAATGTTAATTGTCAGGGCTGTAATTGTGTCAGGAGGCCAGACGTCTCTAATAAAGCATGCTCTTTAGACACAATTTTAGAATCTTTCTTTGTTGAGAGTGTAGAGAATTGCTACATAATTGAACATCTCTGTGAAGAGCTTCTAAAGTCAAAAAAAAATGCGGCGAAGACAAGTTTATTGTTGTTGTTTGCCAACGCTATAAACATGCAAAGGACTTTTTAATTAGTTAAAAGGTGTTGAGCCTTTAAACTGCGCAGTACACACTATTAATTTGCTGGCTCATGGCGTCCTGAAATGCGGTAGTTTCAAAAATTTATAAACTATGCAGATATGATAAAATATATAAAAAACAATTGGTTGTCTGTAAAGTCGGTTTACGGAAGATCATTTTACGTGATAGCATCTAAGTCTCTTCTACTCCGACGCATCGGCCGATGGAGTGGAAGAGAGATAGATGCGTCACAAGTCGAACACTTAGGCTGATCGTGCTTCTCTATTGCTTGTTTCGCGCTCTCGCTTGCACTCTCGGTGCAGGCGGAACGTGACAATGAGTCATGTTTTTTCGTGCGTGCTGCCAGCGTTCATCGATTCCACGCGTGCCTCAAAGAGATGTCAGCACATATTGAAGGGGTCCGCGAGCACCGATGCCTGTCGGGGTTGCGGATGTTTGAAAGAGGTATTGTGGCCCTGGCATAGGCAACTGAAGGAATACGGGTGGGTTTTAGTCAGTAAAAGTCTGACATCATATTGGCGATAGCAATGGTGGCTCGGTGGTATCAGCCCCGACTTACGACTTGTAGGTCGTGGGTACACACTGCTCTCAAAACTTTACATTAATCGCTGAATCCACATCCCACATTGTCGACAACCTTGCAAGCCAAGTGAGGATACTCGATTTCTTTATCTTTCACGAGGTCGTTTTTTTGGAACGAAGTTCCTTATGGCGCGCTGCGAAAGGGGGCTAGACGGAATTAAGAGAAAAAGTTGTAACGACACTTTTTAACTGACTTAAAAAAAAGGAGGAGGTTTCTCAATTTGACTGTATATATTTTGTTTTGGAACGAAGTTTTTGGAACGGAGAGAGAGAGAGAGAGAGGGAGGGAGAGAGAGGTAGAGAGCGAGAGGGAGATGGCAAGAGATAGAGAGAGGGAGAGGGAGAGAGAGAGGGAGATAGAGAGAGAGGAAGAGACGGAGAGAGAGGGAGAGAGAAAGAGGGAGAATATTTTTGTTGAGTGTATACAGGTTTTTTGTACATAATAAAAAATAATAACAATAATGAATCCTGGAAAGGAACTTCGTTCCATCCAGGTGTCCCTTGACACCTCTCAAGTTTTTTATTATTACAATGATTTAAGCGTTACTTAAATAGTTTCTGCCTACCCCCATGGGCGAAAGACACGAGTTCATGTATGCACGTGAAAGAAAAAAATTGCACAAAATTAATTGTATCATTTTATCTAACTTTGACACTTATTGACGAATTGTATTCATGATTGAGTGAAATTATTGTCAATATCGGTATTTTGTAATTGTTAAAATTATTAATAAGGTACGATACGATCGATACGTACGATCAATCGTACGATCTGCATTGTCTGTTTTTCATTAATTTTAATCCTTTTGTTAGTAAAATGACAAAATTTACGTTACGAAAACTTAAAATAGTATTTATCCGCTGTTTTGGATAAATATTCAGTAAAAACGGATATTTATCGAGTATTTATCCATTTTGAGTATTTCTCCAGATAAAATCCCAACACTAAGTGCGAGGCATTACTTGTTGCTCTGTGGAAGAGAACTGTTGCGTAATTGTAAAGCTGAAGCAAGTTATGAGTGTTTTTTTTATATTACCATATTTTTTTTTGTGTTTTACTCTAACAATAACTTTGATATCTTTATTCCTGGTACAAAATGTATTTGGAGAAGCTCAGTTTTGTTTTTTATTTTTTATTTCATCATCGTCATCGTTTTAGAGGAATGATGTCCACTACTGGATATAGGCCTCCCCCAAGCGTTTTGTGCGAGTTTGCCATAGTCACCACGCTTTGCAGGGGATTGCCCAGTATGGTGGTAAAATGCATAGAGAACGCTGCTACCCAGTCTCTTCGGGAAGAAATGGGATGATGCTATTCTTTACATCCGTCACCGCCGAAACAAGAATTTTTCTTTTTAAGTTTTATGTTAATTAAGTTATGATATTCACATATACCGTGTGGTGCCGGACGTAAAGAATAACACCTCCCCATTTCTTCCCGTGGGTGTCGTAAAAGGCGACTAAGGGATTTACTAGAGAATGGGCAGCAGCGTTCTCTATGCATTTTACCACCATACTGCGATCGCCAACCCGCCTGCCAAGCGTGGTGATTATGGCAAAGCCCCCCAAATTGGGAGAGGCCTAAGTCCAGCAGTGGACGTCTTACGGCTGAAATGATGATTCACATATACGTTACGCACAAAGTGAGTGAGTGACGCACGCACAGCTTGCGGTACATATCAGTTGTTCGTGCATTGTCATAAAATAAAACACCAGTAAATTCAGAGTTAAATTTGTGTTTTCATAAGCAGTATAGAATTACTAGCTTCTGCATGCGACTTCGTCCGCGTCAAATTTTGGCTCCCCCGACCCTTCCCGTCGCGTCGCATCGAATTGCCTGCCAGCTTTCGTCCATTTTTCATTGCTGCTCCGCTCCTGTTTAGCGAAGCGTGATGTTATATAACCTATAGCCTTTCTCAATAAATAGGCTACCCAACACAAAAGGAATTTTTCAATTCGGACCAGTAGTTCCTGAGATTACCGCGTTCAACCAAACAAACAAACAAACTATTCAGCTTTATAATATTAGTATAGATTTACCTCTGTGATTTTTTGCGAAGCAATTAAACCGGAGTTTTGCCGTAAAATTCGCAACAAAAGAAACATTTTAAATTTTACTGTGTGTTTTTCCTTTGAAGTTAGTCGACTTCACCTGCGGTGGTTGAAGACATAACGATTCATTACAACAGGGTGTCGCTTGGTGCCCGTACACGATTATTTTTTTTTTACAACCCTTAAGGTAAAGGTGTGTTGAATGACCCTCGGCACGTTTCTCACGTTGGCTTGGGTATGTTACTTTCAGGGATCCACAACATTAAAAGTTGCCACCACTGTGGTGTTCCACTTTAAGCCTCACGGCTCCATCATCAGATCCTCGACAATCAGTGCTATATAATTATTGGACTCATGCAAACGCATCATGTGATCCCAAACTCCAAGGGTTAACTAGTAGCCACTGAAAAGTTTCACTATCCACTAGTTTTTATACGAACTTTTCCACTAGATCGCGTCGCGAGTTTCGTCGGGAGCCTTAAAGTGAATAAAAGTTTTGTAAAATGGGAAGTGTTCGATACATAAATAAATGTATTTTATAAATAAATGTATTTTCTTTTCTTTTTTTCATATCCGCTTTAGAAACTTTCATTTTGAGTAGTTGTTTATATACATTAAGAATATCAATCTGGCTAGCCTTTTCAACCGACGAAAAAAAACGGAGGAGGTTATCACCACGCATAACTTTTTACATAGTGGTCCGATTGCGACAATTCTTCTTCTATTGGAAAGGGTATACTTCCAAGGTGGTCCCATATAACTTTGGAAAACAAAATCGAACCCTAAGGGTCGGAAAACAGGGGATGATTGATTGTTCACTCACTGATTGTAATGTATAAACACGCATAACTTTATACAGAGTAGTCCGATTTTGATAATTCTTTTTGTGTTGGATAGGGTATACTTTGCCAAGTATTATTAGTAAATTAAAGCCACGAAAAATATAAAATAAAAACTTTTTAACAAAAAATTTAACCGCCGAAAAACGGAAAAGTATAAAATAATAAACCTTAAAATTTTGAGTCGGCGCTGAAAAATCAATGAACCAGGATCACTCAAAGCGCCGACTCATAATTTTAAAGTTTATTATTTTATGCTTTTCAGTTTTTCGGCGGTTTAATTTTTTGTTAAAAAGTTTTTTACATCTGTCTTTGGGTCAGCTTTGAGTCTAACCGAATGCAGCTGAATACCAGTATTTAACATGGAGCGACTGCCTATCTGATCTCTACAAACCAGTACTTGGGTAATACGGTACCCCATGGTAAAACTGGTTGTCAAACTAACGGTGTTCTGTCGACCTGTAACGAGTGTCAAAAATCCATGAATAATAGTCGGGCCCTAACGTGCTGCCCGAGGCATTGAAGAGTTTCGGCATGTAAAGATGGTTACTTATCTCCGACCCAACCCCTGCAATTGTACCTTAACCTGATAGACCGTTCCGGGTGACTGTTTTCTTAACCACAAGCCCCTAGTGGGTAAAGTGGTGAGATATAAATTTAAAACCTATTTAACACACATGAATGAGTATTAACTAATATAATAATAATAATAATAATATTCCACAACTATCACACAACGCCATCTAGTCCCAAGCTAAGCAGAGCTTGTGTTATGGGTACTAGACAGCTGATAAACATACTTATATATTTCTAAATACATACATATTATAGATAAATTACACCCAGACACAGAACAAATGATCGTGCTCATCACACAAACATTTGTCCTGGGTGGGAATCGAACCCACGACCTCCGGCATAGCAGTCAGGGTCACTAACCACTAGACCAACAGGCCTGTCAGGCAACTATTTGTCCTTATTGCATATTTAACATATACATATTTATATATATATATACGAGTTACATGCTGTTTGTATCACCTAGGTAGGTACTGTGACACTCAAATAGTAGATACACTGAATAAACAAGCTTAAGTTTTACGAGCCGTAGAACCGTTGACCATTGGAAATGTGAAAACGTGTTCGAATTGAAACTCAAAACATTCATTTCAAATAAACCATTTACAGGCACTTTGAATTGTCAATAAGTTGATCAGTTACTTGGAAACTGGAACCTAGTTGTCCCTTGCAAAACATAAATCACTATGGAGAAGAACGGGCAAGAATACTCCAAGAACATTCTTTTAAATCAAGACATTATTGATTATTCTTTTTATGCTCTAATGTGAGAACATGTAAAAATTGAAGAAAGAATGCAAAATATAAGATTTGAAATAACTCCTGGAAGTTAGGAGATGACCAGTGTCAACCGACGGCGCCCCTTCACGATCACTACGCGTGGTTCAGCACTATTTTTAGTGGGGACTATGAATCTGCATACGTGAGCGAGGTCACCCTCAAACTAGGTGGAGCCACGACTTTTGGAGGGTGTCTTGATGGTACCTAGCTCGGGTAAATTGGCGTGCGACTTGAGATGTCTGTGTCCAGCATTACACTAGGCATCTCATAATGCCCAAGTGGATGTGTGACGTCGTGCTAGACAATAATGACATATATCCCGCTCGTCATTTTTAGAATTGAAATGTAAAATATGAAATTCATAAAGAACCTATGTTTTCAAATTAAAGAATGTGCAGTATTTTTATAAAGCAATTTCTTCAGTTCTTATCACTGGATTATAAATTAGGCTTTCTATGCTCTGATTTAGGTTGGGTATGGAAGAAAAAATAAGGAATTGACCGAGCCAAAAGGGTAAGCAGAATCAGCCAAAATTGACAGAATGAAAAACCTGACTACTGAACCCCAAATTCCTCAATAAGGAAACTCATCATTGAAAACTTTTGTCCCCTAGAGTTAAACGGAATAGAATTTATTGATAATAGCCCACCCTCAGTCACGTGTTGGAGACGCAACCAGCCCTTCTTTGCAAAACTTCTTGTGTGTGTACGGTTTCCCAACAGCATGATGGAACACAATACTAAAAAATAAAAAAGGAGTTTTGATACTGCTGGCAGAAGAGAAGGAGAAGTGAAATCTTATACATTGCATCTACAAAGCTGCGTTTTAATAAGGTAGAGACTCGTATTACTTGTTACGAGACCATTCGTTCTAATGATGACTGTTGTCGGAAAGGTGTGGTCAAAATAAAGGCTGTGGTAAAGACCATCAAACTATTGTCAACTGTTTCATACAAAACTCACCCGACCAAAATGTATGGGAGGGCTGATTATTTTTTTGTGAAAGCGGTGTTGATGCCATGAAGAAAGTTTTTCAGTTTTCTGCTACTACTATATGGTGTTTAACTTTTTTCTGGTAATATAATAACATACGCAGGTGTACCACGGCATATCAAGCTAAACATTTCCAGTTTTAGCTGACCTCGCAAAATATAAGCTTTTCGTACAGTGAGAAATCAGCTTATACTGAAAATGTTTAGCTTGAATTGTTACATCTGTATTTTTTCGCTAAATCTGTTCTTCCGTCGGTCCATCTGTCCGCAGCTTAGCTCAGAGACGAGTGAGTTGCACCAACTAACTTAACCAAATTAACGATATCCATTGCCTTGTCAAATGTCCGGTTAAGCGAAATACCTGTTGCACCATTTTTACAATTGTTAAAATGACGACTCAAATAATAATAACACTAACGCTAAGAGCTACTTAATCGCCAGAATTTGAGCTTTGTTACAGTTTGTGTATTTTGTATTTTTTATTATGGTACTGAAGTCCATTTTAATATCTGTTTAAGACGTGGATATTAGTGGATAATAAAAACTGTTGGTGATGAGACCCGAGATTTTGTTAATCTGCGTTCTCGTACGTGTGGTGCCGGTCGTAAAGAATAGCACCATCCCTTTTCTTCCCGTGGGTGTTGCGGAAGGCGACTAAGGGAGTTACTAAAGAGTGGACAGCAGAGTTCGCACCCAAGCAGGCGCATTACTTTGTGTAAATTATTTCATCGCCACTGCTCTCAAAACGGTGAAGGAAAACATCGTGAGGAAACCGGCATGTCTTAGAACCAAACATTCGAAGACATGTGACATCTACCAACCCGCACTGGACCCGCGTGGTGGATTATGGCCCACTCCCTCTCACCGAGAGGAGGCCTGTGTCCCAGCAGTGGGAACATTATAGGCTGATGATGATGACAGCAGCGTTCTTTATGCATCTTTCCACCATTCTACGATCGCCAATACGCCTGCCAAGCGTGGCGATTATGGGAAACTCTACCAAATTGGGGAATGCCATTAGTGCTAGGTGCTAGTAGCTTTCATAGCCATTGTTCAACCTCAATGTTCATAATAGCAGCAAAACTTGTACAGTCTTTTAAAAAATATAGTAAAATTATTATTATTCTAAACTAGCTTTTGCCAGCGGCTTCGCCCGCGTGGAGGTCGGAAATTATCCCGCGGGAACATACTACCGGGATAAAAGTAGCTTATGTCCTTTCTCAGGCTCTAAACTATCTGTGTACCAAACTTCATTTAAATCGGTTCAGCAGTTTTAGCAAGAAAGCGAGACAGACAGACAGAGTTACTTTTGCATTTATAATATTAGTGTGGATACTGAAACCCGGGAGCGCAAGAAATCTAAGGAAGTAATATAAAATAGACACAAGTACGTACATACATTTTTAAACGAGTTTAGTCTAGTAGTATAATTTTTAACTCTCACTATTAGTTAAGATCATTCACCTATTTGCACGTCGTTTGGGCTAATATGCTACCTATTGTCTATTTTGAGTGGACTGACGCTGTGTGTCGAGATACAGGACTCGTCCTAGTTCGGCTATAGATGCTAACATGGTATATACCACCAAGTACTAGCTCATAAATATTTGTAATCCTCTACACTAAACTTGTAAATTACTTGATTCAAATTTTCTCATGAAATTTTGACTTCTGTCTATCAAAGTCAACATCGTAATTTTGACGACTCTCAAAAATCCTTTTTTGTCTATTAAGATTATAATCTGTCAGGGACGCCAAATTTCGCTAAGTAATGTTTATAAATAAAGAAAAGTTACCGTGTGGCTAATCAGTGATTAACCAGATTTTTATAAATTGGAGTGAGCAATGACGAAGTAATATAAAATACGAGTATATAGAATGGGCAGCAGCGTTATCTATGAATTTTACCACCATACTGAGATAGCCAAACCGCCTGCCAAGCGTGGCGATTATGGCAAATCTCCCAACTTGGGGGAGGTATTCCGGCGGGGACGACGATTAATGAATAAGAGTTCAAAATGTATGTTATATTTATATCAACTTTAAGGCAACATATAATTTGTCTGTGTCATCACAATGCGAGTGCACGTATATGCACGATCCGTTGTTCTTTTCTGTTTTTTTTTTGTCAAGTGTCGACTAAGGTTACAGAATCTAAAATGAAAGCATGCATCAAAAATAATACAATCGTTCTTAAAAATCTTGTGCCAAGCAAATAAAATAGCTACGGCAGTGTCATAAACCGTAAGAAAATTTGTTACAAATAACAAATAAAAATATTTGGATTTGGTCGATGTGATATTGAGCATTAATTTGCTCACAATTGAAAAACATTTTCACTGAAAGCTTGCGTCATAATGCAAAATGCAATGAGCCTACTAAGTGTAGCCTCGAACAATTACAATGGTTACGGTTTCCGACCACCAGGCAAAACTGTAAATCGGTTCGTTATTGTTAAAAAAACGACTATCGAAAATAAGTCCAGTTATGAGCGAATACAAAAGCCAGGGTGCTACAGGAATGGGCAACTGATGGAACACGGGTGGGTTTTAGTCAGTAAAAGTCTGACACGCCCTCCCGCTCCGCCCAGAGCGGGAGAAGTCATTTGATGATTTCCCATCCTGAAAAAAAAAAAAAAAAAAAAAAAAAAAAAAAAAAAAAAAAAAAGGGTGCTACAGGAAAACTCAAAATTTCATGTTATGAATCAGTCGCCCTTTGTCGTCGTGCAAAAAATTACTAAGCCTGAGCATTACGAGATCATGAGATTTTAACAGCTGTGGACTAAGTAAGGAACAAGATTAAGTAATGGTTTGATTGGAACTGAAACATCCACGCTTGATCTTAAAGAGCGAAGTGACCTTACCACAGCAGTTACTGGTAAAAACCTTGCACTGTGGAGCCAAAGATTATTATAGGTTGCTAACACACCTTCCTTGATTAGGCAGTTTAGGTTAGAACTATGAATACATTTACGAGCTGAGTCAGTGCTCTCATATACTCAATAGAAGAACGAGCGTAGGGGCGCTCTTGCGATATAGCGAGTGAAGCGAGCTCACTCCACGAATGAGCAGAGCGCGTACTTGTAACATGAGCAAGCACTTAAGTCGAGTGAGTGAAGGAAACTTACTCCAAGGAAACCACAGTTGACTGACGAGATTTTACGACTAAGCAAAGTGCGTTAACTCAAGCAATGCGAGTGAAACCGGCCCCCTTACCTGGAGAAAGCCTTCTATCAAAACGAGCAAGCGGAGCGATCTTAACTACCACACGAACAGGCGGAGTCCATATCCACATGTGAAGAGCGAGTGAAGTGACTACTTAGACTATGAGCTAACGAGGCGAGCACTATTTTCAAACAAGTGATTACGAGGATTCAGAATCTATAAGTGACACAATTTTATAAAAAATCTTCCTTACTGGGTTACTAACAAGCGCGAGATTAGCAACCTTATTGTGACTAGAAGAATCATCACTGTTATATTGACAGATTCTTTAGTAGCAGCAACCCGAAAGCATCCTTATTGTAACGAGAACTTAAATCACTCTTGTTTGACAGAGACGCAAAATCAGAAGTAAAATACTGTGAACGGACCGCAATACATATTTGCGTGCTACCAACATCACGGTGAAGAGAACTCTTTCGTGACACGCACTCTAACTGACCCGACCGATGTTGCTTCGTCTGGTGTAGTCCTATAGATAATTATAGGATCTCTGTCTACCCTTTAGTATAGAGGTGTCATATTATGATCACCACAAGGTTAAAATCAGTAATAATAGGTTGGGGAAAAAGTTTCTTCGCTTTTTTTAAGAAAATTCAAAACATTTTTTTTATAAAGTTTATTTACATTTAACTAAAGTATGTAGGTACCATTTTGTTCGATAACTTTTTGCCATCTTGTAGGTAGGGACATGATCCCATTGCTATAGAAATTTTGGGACTTCCGGTCAAAATACCGCGACAAGTGGTTTTGGCAGTCCTCTCGTGATGTTAACCTGACACTGCCTAAAGAATTCTGAAGAGACCGAAACAGGTGGAAATCTGAAAGTGCAAGGTCAGGACTATACGGCGGATGCATTAACACCTCACAGCCAAACTCTCTTAATTTTTGTTGGGTGGCTAAAGATGTGTGAGGTCTAGCGTTATCATGGTGAAAAATCACACCCCTTCTGTTGATTAATTCCGGCCGCTTTCTCTCAACTTCTTGCTTTAATCTCATCAGTTGTTCGCAGTAGAGTTCAGAATCGATGGTCCTGCCTGGTGGTAACAGCTCTTAATGAATAATGCCCTTCCAATCCCACCACACACACAGCATCACCTTGTTGCGAGTTAACCCGGGTTTCGCCACAGTCTGTGAAGCCTGACCGGCCTTTGACCACGACCTTTTTCGCACGTTCTTGTCATACGTGATCCACTTTTCATCACCAGTTATCAGCTTCTTCAAAAATGGTTCGGTTTCATTACGTCGTAATAAAGAATCACAAATGAGTACACGGTTCATTAGGTTTCTTTCAGTGAGCTCGTGAGGTACCCAAATGTCGAGCTTTTTTGTGTACCCAGTTTTTTTCAAATGCGCCAAAACTGTTTTGCGGTCAATTTCCAGTTCTTCAGCTACGTCGTAACTACTGGTATGCCGATCTTGCTCCACTTTTTCAAAAATGGCATCCATTTTATCCGTAATAGGGCGACCAGAGCGACGTGCATCTTTGACATCAAAATTTCCGGATTGAAAACGCTTAAACCAAATTTGTGCTACTCTCACAGACACTACACTAGGTCCATAAACACCGCAATTTTTTTTCGCGGCTTGCGTTGCATTTTTACCTTTTTCGTAGTAAAATTTTAAAATGTATCGAATTTCTTCATTAGATTCACTCATATTGACAGTACGAAATACAAATGAAAATCACACATTTTCCTAATTTGAATTTGGAATTATGTTCTCTAAAATTTAAACTTTCAATGATACCAAAACCAGCCAGATACAAATAGTATAGCCAAAGAGATTTTATTACAAGTTCATACATACTATAATGCGAAAAGACTTTTTCCCCAACCTAATATATTGAGACTTTCCAGATATCTTTGATATCTTCCATTGTGGAAAAAAATACAAACAATTATAAGTATAATTGTATCTCTGCCCATCTCATAGCAATACAGGCGTACTTATATGTTATGTATTAAGTTTATTATTATATTATTTGGCTATCATTCTTTGATTTCGAAAATAAATTCAATGTAGTACCTACCTATATGTAGAGGTTCCTCTGCCTACCCCTAAATGCAATATTGATGTGATCAGTAGGTCCCGTCCTACATTAAATACTAAAGTGCGAAAACTCTGGCTGTCATGTATATCTCTGCTTACCCCTAAAAAATCACAGGCGTTAAAGTTTATATTCGTTGGCTGGCTTAGTTGATCTCGTTCATAGTGTACCTCGTAGTGAAGCCACCTATATTTATAAAATGTACTAGGGTAGTTCCCGGAATACGTGTGTAATGTTATGTTAATAAAATGAATAGTATGAGTACATCGGGGTGTATAACATAAATAGCGAAATATGAATGTTTCATATATTTCTGGTTAATCCTTCGTCGCATGTAACCTTGATTATTATGTTTATTTATTGATAAGACACTAACACGACTTATTCATCGTAGGTATGTTGGATTACAATTATTTAAGTTATATTGTATGTTCCATAATATATGGGTTATATGTCGACAGTTATTATGTTGTATATCTTTTATAGTAACGAAAAATAGACACAAATACCTAAATTTTACACTAGTTCTTGTCCGCGACTTCGTCCGCGTTAAATTTCTTGCTCCCCGACCCTCTCCGTTGCATCAAATCACGTGTCCGTTGGAGGTCTTCGTAATTGTGATTTTTCCTTTTGCTCGGCTCCTAAGGGTTAGGACCCTTCGTGATGTTTCAAATATAACTTTCCTCGATAAATGGACTATCCAACTCTAAACGTAATTCCTGAGAATAGTATATTAAACCAAACAAATTCTTCAGCTTTATAACATTTAGATTTGATTACAATTAAAAATGTTATTGTGAGCCAACATTAAAAGATAGACATAATATGTATGTTATCGCAAACTTTTTTTAGAACCTTATGAGAAGTAAATATCTATCATACATGTTTGTTGCATTACTTTAATCGTTTACGCAGTGCACGCAACGGGTGCTCTCAAAAGAAATAACTTTTCTCCGTTTCTACAACATTTTCCATTAATGCCCCGCTCCTATTGTAGCCCGTGACGAATAATATGACAGAAATGAAATATTTTAAAATGAAATATGCGTCACAAAAGGTATGCTTACAATTAACGTTCACAAAACATACTTTACAAAAGAGACGTACAGTTTTGCTCGACAATAAAAACCTGATAATAGTCCGATATAACGAACATTTTAAAACAAAAGAATAGTTAGTCCAACACTGTTTTACAGTAATGCTAAGTGCATTATATGCCAATGAGCAGCATTTCATTAATTATTTTGTTGACAACGGCATAGTCAGAAACTTATTAAGTTGGAAAAAATCTGTTTCACATAGTTAATATTGCTCGTGAGCTCCAACTTGAAGTTTGTCTAATTTGCCGCTCAGTTTTTGATTTCTAGATAATCGCAACGGGAGCGTGGGGCTGGAAACTTAGTTTGTGTCAGACACCTGTGAGCGTGTTGTGTGATATTTGTTATAAAGCGTGAGTGTGTGTGTGGTTTCTCCCATTTTTTTTGTGGTTGGGAAATCATCAAATGACGTCTCCCGCTCTAAGCGGAGCGGGAGGGCGTGTCCGACTTTTACTGACTAAAACCCACCCGTGTTCCTTCAGTTGCCCATGTGCCTGGGTCATGGTGTCTCTTTCGAACAATCTCGCGACCCTGGCAGTGTTTTCTCCCATTACAAACAAGCAAACAGCATTCCAACTTTATTTAAATAGAGAATAATGAGGACCTCACTTGAGAGGGGCTGGAATGTTGTGGTAATTTTTTTGCGTTTTTCTTTATAATTTTAGTTTAGATAAAGAGTAATAAGTTGTCAATTCAAAACATAATATCATGCTTTATTCCATGGCAGAGGTATACCTATAATGCACCCACATTTTCCCAGTAGTGTCATGTAGTTAGGAGTGGTCCTGTGGAGGTTTATTTCGTGGCAGAGGTATACCTATACTGCGCTCACATTTTCCCAGTAATGTCATGTAGTTGGGACCACAGGAATTAAGCCGAGCACCTGATCTCTCTCCGGTCGTGTCGGATTGCGTGCCGTTTCATCGGACTATGTCTATGAGCGTAAGGGAAGAGTGATACACATCGCAAGTCTGCCCACTCACTTGTGCACTATAATATTGTATATCCCGCATCGAAGACTATTAGATTCGCCGCCATGGCCGTAATACGGTCTGAAGGACGTATTGTGATATAATTATTCTATTCCACGTGCATCCTGTTCACATTATAAATTAATCTACCTACTCATAAAAATATTATGAAACATTTTAAAAGAGGAGGTGGAGTTTCTTCCTCATTCTTCGTCGTACAAAACTACCTTTTAAAAGGGGCAACTGGAATAATTCATATATTTTTGTAAATTTTGTAGTTGTGAGTGCATTTGAAGTGCCTGTTTGAAATAAATTCTTTGACTTTGACTTTATTTGTTTGTTTCTTGACGGTGCATCCTTTAACACTTATTTTGAGGCGATATTTAGTGAACATACTGAAACACAATATTTTAAATACCGTAGGGTTGGTAGAATTTTTATTGTGCGCAATTAGAGAACAGTTTGCAGTATTTATTCTAGCTAGACTATGTTACGATAGGATTGATGGAAACATCGATGTCGAATTTTTCACCGTAAAACGAAATTGTTTGCAATGTTTTTGTGAATATTTCACCTTTACTCGTATTTTGGATTCAATTTGCGTTAGGTTTGGTTAGTTTTTGGGCATCAGTCGGGGATCGCATTAGATTTTTTAGTCCCAGATGTAGGTGTAGGAGGGAACATCGGGGTGGTTTTAGTCAGTAAGAGTCTAAAAGACCCTCTGCCTGCGACTGCAAGCAAAAAGAGGTACCCGAGGAGGAGCCGCTCTTCAGGACTTTTGCTACCAAGCCGACAACGTAGCGGCCAATAAATAGATTGCCGTGCCACTTCAGCGACATCGCAACTGAGACGAGTGGTAATGTCATATGGAAGGTATCGCGATTGAGGGTTAGAGGAATGCCGGTATCGAGTTGCGCGCTCGCCCTACTTTCCGCGGCCTGGACAGGGTCACCGCCGTCTTGAACAGGATTTGTATCCGAATCCTCATCTTTAAAAAGATATGGAAAATTTCTTCAACAAGTCTCTTCGTTTTACCATATGTTGCCTTACTAACTTCCTTTGTTTTAACGGTGAGGATTTGTATAACAGTAACTTCTTCTTATTATTTCGACGAAAGATATTAAGCTATTGCATAGCTTCTATCGAGGGCCTTGAGCGCGGGGACCGAATCCAGAAATTCCGTAACGAAAAAAAACCTCACGCTCCCCACTCCGACGGGCACGGAGGTGTGGCTTGAAGGCCGAAGGCCGTGCATTGTCTAACGTCGTTTCTTTTCGGCAGTCTTCGACACGGTGTTTGTGTGCGTGCAACTAGCCGTATTGTACGACTCTACGAAGCTCGCACGAATCGAGACGAGCTGCTCCGAAATTGGACGAATACATAAGCAGCTGTTTATGAGAAATTATATAGGTATATAGGTATTTATGTACAACAGTGAATAGCTGTACCTGTAAAATTTGTGTATAAAGTGTTTGTATTATTTGTCATCGGTTGCTAGGTAAAAACCCAAAATATTTATCGTCTTGTTATTTGTCATCGGTTACTAGGTAACAAACCAGGCCATAGAGTATTATGGGCATGGAGTACTAGTCCTTTTGTGCGGTGGCAAAACTAGGTACTAAAGTTTACTTATCAAATTTTGCGGTGGCAATCATATGTACTAACCTTTATGCTTTAGTTCCAAATTTTACCACCAAAAATAAGTTTTCCTTAGTGTACGTTTTTTTAATATCAAAGAAAAAGAAATACTGCATAAATAAAATAAATAAATAATTATAATTGCATAAGTTGATACAAAATGTTACCGCGGCAGTCCCCGAGTGCCACACGTCTTTTTTTAATAAGGCATTGTATCACCATATTACGCACCCACATACATTTTATCGCACTCAACGCCATCATTACTTCAACGTACCTGACCGTCAGCGCTGTACGAGCGAATAAAAATTATTAAAAAAATATACTTAGAAATAAAAACTGTGTAGTCCTCTGGGATTATGGAATTAAAAAGACTAAGTGCTATTTGATTGGATTGACGTTTGCCGCGCTGATTCTAATCTAAGACACTCCTGCCAGGGTCGCGAGATTGTTCGAAAGAGATACCGGGACCCTGGCACATGGGCAACTGAAGGAACACGGGTGGGTTTTAGTCAGTAAAAGTCTGACACGCCCTCCCGCTCATCCCGCTTCGCGTCATTTGACGATTTCCCATCCAAAAAAAAAAAAAAACTAAGACACTGGGAACCTATGGAAAATAATTAAAAGTGCAGAATTGCACTTAATGTGATTGGTTGAGTTTTCTTTTTATTTTATTTTGATACGCGCGGTTGTAATAGTAGGTACATGTTTAAAATGATCGTGGTTAGTATAATTGATAACTAAGGTTTTTTAGTTGTGACAGTTTTAATACGTACGTGCTGTAAACACGAGTGGGCACGAAATACTTTTTAATCCCTATGAGAAACATAATTTTTGGCATCAAAAAACTTTTTGTCAATAACATCCTTTTGCTTACAGACTGTATTTTTTCCAAAATCTGTGAATGCGAATCCCAATGTATAAAAAAGTTATATTGATTTCTAAAAAACTGTAGCAATAGCGATTATGATATCTATTAGATACTTACTACTTGTCCGAACATGAACCCTATGGAATTTCTCAAAATCTCCAGATTGTGATGCTTCTTTGCACAACAATATATTTAGGTTTAAAGAAACTTTATTCTCCATAAAAACATATGTCATTCCCTTGAGAACAATATTAAAACATAGGTACATAATTTACACATGTAGATGACGTATATGTAGATGTCGCATCCCTACACTTATATTAAAACCGTATCGTTCATGTATATTATGAATTACTTCTATTCTGTTTCATTAACCGAATTTCGACTTTTTAATATGTTCCTACCTACATCTACATTCATCTTACTAAAGAATGGACAGCAGCGTTCTCATGTAGGTATTTTACCACCATACTTGTGATCGCCCGCGGGTGCCACATTCAAGGACAAATTCTCTCGGATTGAACACCACACTTTCTATAAGACACGACACATTTACACCGTACCACACTTCAGCTCATCGCGCAATGCATACGTGCTAACACAAAAGTGCTTATTATGCTAAAACAAATGTATATTTGATCTATGTACTCAATCCTTGTGAGAGCTTTTACTGATTTTTTTTTTACTTTTTTTTTACTATACGCTAAGTTTAACATACTCATTTTTTGGAACTAGGAACTCAATGCTGACGTAACAAAGTTCAAATTCCAATAGACCAAATTTTATTTACCTTTGACTTTTATACAAGATGGACCTCACGCACTACGCCTTCTTGGAAAACTGTGTTCACCAAGTAAAAATAATATTGTTTTAGTGGATTATGCAGTGTATTATGCAAACCTAATGGGATGTAACAGGACAATCATTCCTGCAGCAAGTGTGAGTATAAAAAAATCCCCGCAGAAATTATTTCTGAAAAAGAGTTTAAGTTCAGATCAAAAGAAGTACAGGATAAAAGAATTCTCATCAAAATTGTGGTCATGGACTTCTGATAAGCGTACGAAGGACCGAAGCAGTTTCGCAGAGGCCTCTGGCCATTTTAAACGATGAGCCACCAACCAATGATCATCCGTTTGAGCACTAAGCAAGTAAACTCAATAACAACTCCCGTTTGTGCAGGAATTTTGCAGAACGTGGAAACAAAACCAAACTAAGAACAAGACTAGAAACCAAAATAGGAGGGCTACAAACAGAAAAGCGAACCCCAGGCTCCGAAAAGATGCAACCAGAATAACGCAAAGATGATGATGATGATGATGACCAGAAATCGGAATAGGGAACTATTGCGTTAAATGCAATACTAAAGAGTTACATTGTTACAATTTTTACTGTATCCACAAGTCTATCGAAACGAAAAAAAGAACACGGAGATTTTGAATATATTCAGTCATCTTCTCTCATATTACATGCCTATCATGCAATCTAATTTATATTTCTTGATTGAATGCCAGTTACTTACAGTTACAGCCTGTGTCCCAGCAGTGGGAACATTTATAGGCTGCTGATGATGATGATGATGATGAATGCCAGTTTAAAACAATATCGGTGGAGGAAATTCGTCACGAAAACATCCGGTGCCATAGATAGACTCCTCTAGACTGCGATACAATACTGATGTCAATCACGCTATGCACAGACAAGGCGTATATCAAAAAGCTTCCAAACTGATCCATACAAAACTGACGCGGTGCCTACACACGGCGAATAAACCGTGTTTTTCAGGCAAGAAAAACTTGTGTACAAACGGCTATTATCGAAAAACGTATTTACATTAAAGTAAAAAAAAAAACAACAATTCAAAATTGAGCTTTGATTTAAGAATTTCACTATCCACCTTCTAACTGCAGGCTAACCTTGGTTATCGCCATCAGGTTCAGGTTCAATGAACCGGACCTGATGAGACACCTGATGGGCCTACACTCGATAGGTTTGCTAGTAGCTATTAAAGAGTTCCGTTATCTAGCGTCCAGCTTAGTCAACAGGTCCTCGTCGCTAGGCAAAATGAGCAGGACTCGTTAAGAGACATTTATTGAGCCCATACGTTATGGGTTTCCTAAAAGCTCTTCAAGAGTCCAGTTATCCAACGTTCAAGCCAGTCACCAGGTCATCGCCATTAGGTAAAGCGAACAGGACCCGTTGAAACACATCTGATGAGCCCACACTCGATAGGTTTAGGTATTAAAGGGTTCCAGCTCATTCATCAGGTCCTCGTCATTAGGCGAATGAAAATGACTTGTTAAGGCACATTTAATGAGCCCACACTCAATGGGTTTGTCAGTAGGTGTTCAAGAGTTCCGTTATCCAGCGTCCAAGTCAGTCATCACGTCATCGTCATTAGGTAAAATTTAAAGGACTCGTTGAGACACATCTGATGAGCTCTTGATAGGTTTAGGTACTAGTAGCTATTCAAGGGTTCCGCTATGTAGCGACAAGGTCCATAATCAGGCCACCTCGTTGGTACCATGTTATCGTAATATCATCGGAATTAGTACATTAGCAAATATTCAAACAAGGCCACCATCATATCTTATTTCAAACAGATACTTAAAATGAGCTTGAATTTTAGTTATTGTAATTTTTTTAAATACCTATCTAATGGCATATTTGTGTGGTTCTTATTGTTGCGGGGACTAGTTTCCATACATCTTTGCCGATTCTCCTTTTATCCGCTAAAAATACCGTAACGTAGAGCAGTGGCGATAGTTACAACGAAACAGCCAAAGATCTGTCAAATAAAAGAAATGTCAACTTAAACTTTTTAATATCAACATCTTATATACAAAATTATTTTTAGTATATGCGAAACCTGAATATAGTTTGTTCAGAATCAGTAACTGAATCGATTCCAATAATTTTTACACCATGTTATATTTTGTACCAAAAATATTTAATTACGCTTAAAAGTTGGTATCCGCAATCATCTGTTTGCACACAGGGGTCACGAAAGTTCATAACGGCCGCGTACGGCGCGGCGGCGTAGGCGCGGAACCGCACGACGGCGCCCCCCCCTTGTCGCCCGAATGCTACGGACTGATGTGCACGTATCAGTCACGTCACGCAACAATACGGGATCGCGAGCGCGCGCACGCCGAGACCCCGGGGCTAGTGTTTAGATTTTAAAATTATCATGTCTTTCTCGTACTCAAACGTCCATTATACGGAGATGGTACGTAAACTAGCTGTTTGTGGTGATAACATTTCCCTGGCATGTCAGTGCATACAAGAAAGTTTCGAACAGTTGCTTCAGTTTGTAAATAGTGATTACGCCAATTATTGTAGATAGTGATGATTAACATTTTTAAACACGCAAAGATAGTCAAGGGTACAAATTTATTATTTGTTTACAGCCTGCTGTGGTTCAGTAATGCGATGTTTAACAATTTTCATCCATTTTGAACTTTAAGTTGTTGACATAAGGTGCAACAAATGGCATTGATTACATTTTACCACTTACTACTGCATTTACGAATAAATTACATAATAATATCTACCTACACTTGACCATTACGACAGTCCAAAGCCTGCAAGCGTGATGGAAAATGTTTATCACCAACTAATACATAAATAATCACTGTGGCAAATTATTATCAATGAGTGAGAGTGAGTGCCGCGCGCGCGGCTGGCGTAGGTGCCCTCCGCCGGTAGGCTGCATATGTTTTTGCGAGGACAATCAGGTACCGTAACAAGCTCATAACTTTGTGATTATTAATGATACAGTTTTGAAATTTTTTTCATAGATTCTTTACATAAAAATACTAGACCCGTGTTTCGGGTTTCGCATAAACAAAAACTAATGTTGTATATTTATTTTACAGATTTTCCTATTTACCTATTCAATTTATCAATTCTTAACATTTTAATAAACATCTCGAAAGTAGTTTTCTATTTCACGGTGTTCTTTTCTACATTGTGATCAATTTCGGAAATTTCAGTAACGATACTAAAATAAATTATGTCTCGGCGTGACTGATTTGGGCGCAACCTTTTCGTCTCAACAGAGTGATGGCGATCGTTTTGTAAAATGACTAATGACGGTGATGTAATTTCATGATGTTTATGCATGCACTAGAAATATTTGCACGACTGATAAGTCGAATATAGTGAAACGCAAATTATTTTATCATGTTACTATGTAAATACCTATATTCAGGCAAATAAATTTATTTCATTTATTCAATATGCTGAAGTTCCCGCAACCTGCGATGGGAGATAATTGGTTCTGCGAACTAATAAAAATGATCCAACCTATGATTGTAGTCATAATTAAATAAAAAATAACAAGAATAAAAAAATGCCTGCACGCTTGTTTTAATACAAATAAATTCTTTATTTTTTACCCTATTAGTAATTAGAAGAATCTTCGCGATGCTTTTTTATCGAGAAAATATTACTTGTAAACTCCAGTTAGTAGGAATGAAGTAGTAATTATTCGAGATAGCTTTTGCCAGCGGCTTCGCCCACGTGGAGGTCGGAAATTATCCCGCGGGAACATACTACCGGGATACAAAGTAGCCTATGTCCTTTCTCAGGCTCTAAACTATCTGTGTACCAAATTTCATTTAAATCGGTTCAGTAGTTTTAGCAGGAAAGCGAGACAGACAGACAGACAGACCGACAGACAGACAGACAGAGTTACTTTTGCATTTATAATATTAGTGTGGATGTGGATTAGTGTGGATAGTGTGGAAGTGTGGATAGTGTGGATGTGGATGTGGAAGTGTGGTTGTGGATTACGAATTCAGGTACCTAATTAATTCTTTTTAAAATTATGTAGTCTTAGTTTTGTTATGGTTTGAATTTTATTGTATTAAAAGGTTTTGTATATTGGACACATACATATGGAAGAGAAAGGTCTTCTGCTACAGATATCCTCACACTCAAAAGAAGGCTTCTACAATTTATTTGTTAAAACCTGTTGATTATGAAATAAAATAACTTAACCTTAAATTTACCCATACTTAATATTATTTGTTTTGTATCAATATCCGGAATCCATCTTGAGTCAAGCACCCGTCTTTCAGGCTGTTGTCAGCATTTCCTTTGCCTCTCCGCTGGTGCCGCCCTCTATACTTACCGTTGGTACTAAGTATTTCAAGCGCGCCTCGGGTGATAGCCCGATTGACCGTCATTATAGCGTCGTTTTTCGCGCCGTTTAGTTGTCAGTAATATTTAAACTTCGCGAAAAAATTCTACACTACTTCATTTAAAAAATTTGGTAAAACTATTTAAGTTTTAGATTCGTGATTATATTTTACCTCTCCGTTGTCAGTATGGAAAATTCTAATAATAATTTAGAGTCAGAAAGTGTTAATGGCGGTTCATTATCGCGTAAACGGGTTCGTTCTCAGACACCCAGTACAAAGGATAGTCATAGTGATTCCTCTACGAGTAGTGGACCTAGCCCGGAGAAACGCAGAGTGAGAAGGGACTCCCAAACCGTGAGTTATGCACATTTTGAGTTCTTGTCACAACAAGTGGCCTATTTAACGAATCTTATTTCGCAAAACTCCAACGTTGAAAATATAAATTCGAGTGCTACAAAGAGTACACCAGTTACCATAAACGATTTAAACTTACGACGACCTGAAAATAACAAACTTCAGATTTTGTCGGAAGTCAGTACAACGGTAAAAGATCCGATTTACCCGCGAGCGGATGAATTATTTCTTAAAAAATTAACGGAACTACAGCGTTTTAAATGTGACGATTGGTATGCCGTTCGGTTTTCGGAGGCACAAAAGAAATATTCAGCTACCCCCGGTTTTGTCGAGTTAAATGTTAACGACGAATTAAAGCGTTTTGAATCGGATATGTTAAAAGAAGATTCACGCTCATATTTATTGGAACGAACCTTTGCTGGATTAACGAATGCTTTACTTTCTCAAAAAGACGAATTGCATAAAACAAAATCAGTACCTCAAACTTATTCTAAAGAGAATTTTTATCAAAATCAAAAACCATCCACTAGTAAGCAAGCTGATGAAAAATTTTTTCGTCGTGACAACTTCAATAAAAGACAAAAACATGGCCCACACGCTTCACAACAAAACAAAACCAGAGCAAGTAACCAGCGAGCAAAACCTAGGGGAAGGAAATCGCAATCGCAGGCTTTCACTAAAAACAAGCGTCCCGAATGACTGTCGGATATTTCAAGGCGGTTGTCTAAAGCAATTTCAGTATGCTTGGAGCAATCTAGGCGCACCAGACAAAATATGCCGGCTTTTAAACGGTGCACGGATACCCTTTATACTGAAACCGCCGCTAATATTACCGAGTCCCACGATTCTAAAATGTTACAGAACCAAAACATCACCCAATATGACGATACAAATTCAAACCTTGTTAGAGTCAGGTGTACTAGAACTTGCAGAACGGTCACCCAGCTTCCTTTCCACGTTCTTTCTGGTACAGATCAGACCTTCCGACCTATCTTCAATCTGAAGCAACTGAACAAGTTCGTAGTAGCCAAACCATTTCAACTATTCAGTCACTTCCGTGTTCCAAATTTTTTACAACAACGAGATTGGATGGTCAAACTAGATCTGAGCCAAGCATATTTTCACGTGGCCATAGCACAGCAGCATCGCAGGTTTCTCAGATTAAATTATCACCAAGATTCACATCAGCATCAGCTACTTCAAATGACTTGTTTGCCGTTCGGCCTTTCATCGGCACCCAGAACTTTTGCCTCGATAACCAATTGGGTGGCAGAATTCCTGAGGAGTCACAACATCAGGTGCGTCGTATACTTGGACGATTTCCTTTTAGCAAACCAGTCAAAATCTCAGTTGGAAGACGACATCGCTTTCACGATAAAGATTCTACATTTACTGGGCTGGACAATCAACTCCGAAAAGTCTGTCCTAGTTCCGACACAGTGCCTCGAGTTTCTCGGCATAACATGGGACACAAAACGCAACGCAAAGTCCCTGTCGGAGCCGAAGTGCCTATCGCTACGCACAGCACTTCACCAACAACTCCAGAGAAGCAAGTGGTCCCTCAAACAGTACCAAACTCTAATGGGGAGACTCAACTTCGCAACATTCGTGACTCCGAGAGGCCGCCTTCACTGTCGCACTCTGCAATACTACAGTCGACAGCTTTCGTTGAAACACCCGTACCGGCTACTACCTATCCCTCAACCAGCTCGGACAGAGATGGAGTGGTGGTGTCAAGCTATAGGAAAGTCGATGCCGATCCACTTGAGCCCGGTGACACATCTGTTGACTACAGACGCATCAGATATCGGTTGGGGGGCACAACTCAGCGATACAAATATTGTGGGAACCTGGACAAATTCGCAGAGGACATGGCATGCCAACAAAAAAGAGATGTTCGCTGTTTACGCAGCCATACGTCAAAACCAAGAGCAACTTCAAAATGCACAGATACTGCTGCAAACCGACAATCGGACAGTAGTCTCGTATATAAATAAGGAAGGCGGCACGAAATCCAAGAAACTGCTCCAACAGACCCGACAACTACTTGCTGTTCTAGACAAGCAGAACATTTATCTGACAGCATATTATTTTCCGGGCAGATACAATGCAGAAGTGGATGCTCTTTCTCGGCAGAAGGGTTGCCCAGAGTGGCATCTCACGAAGACAGCAACGACACAAATATTTCGAATGTGGGGCATGCCGGAAATAGACCTTTTTGCATCGAGAACAGCTCACACAGTCCCAAGGTACGCATCATTGGACGTGGACGATCAGGAAGCAGAACACCACAACGCATTTTGTCATCAGTGGCACTACGTCCTAGCTTGGTTGTTTCCACTACCAAACCTGATTCCCAGGGTTCTGAGACACCTGAACCAAGCCAGCGGAAACTACATTTTGATTGCCCCGAAGTGGAACAAGGTATTCTGGCAGGCAGATGTTCAGCGGCGGGCACGGCATCCCCCTTTTCTGATTCCAGATCTAGCCCGCACTCTGATAGATACCAGAACAGGGACACATCCGCCGCAGGTGCAAGACCTACACTTGGAGGCTTGGCTGATTTCGGGTGGTCAGATATATTGACGGACTGGACAGATAAAGAACAAAAACTTCTCATGTCAAGCTGGAGAAGTTCCACAATCAGTACCTACAGACCAGCGTGGCGGAGATGGAAGCGATGGTGTGAGTCGCAGTCAATTAGTTACAAATACCCTATTGCTGATCAAGTAGCTCGATATTTAGCACATCTGCACTGTGATATAGGTCTTGCTTATAGAACTATTTTGGTACATAAATCTGTTATTTCAACTTTCACACACCTGACATCAAAAATTGATTTGTCGTCAAATTAAGCTATTTCTGTCGCACGAGAAAATTCTGCTAAACCACCTATTTGGAACCCTAAACTTTATTGCAACACATGAGTACTTATAATTTTGATGAAAATAATATATTTCATGTATCGAGACATGTGGCTACTCTTTTACTGTTAGCATCAGGCCGCAGGGTTCACGATCTTACATTGTTGCGAATTGACAGCACTAGTCTAGTTGATAACGATAACTCGATTGTATTATGGCCAGCATTTGGTTCTAAAACAGACAACCATAACCATAGGCAGTCTGGATGGAGGCTTAAGGAACATCCTGATAAAAAATTAAATTTGGTATTTTGGTTAAGACAACTATTGCATATTACTATAAACCGTCGAGGAAGTATTAAACATTTGTTTATTACAGTTAAGGGGGATATCAAACCCGCCTCTAGAACTGTGATTGGCGGATGGGTGAGGTCTCTCTTAAAAGCTAGTGGTATTGATGCAACTCCAGGATCAGTAAGATCTGCAGTAGCTTCTCTCAATTTTGTAGAAAACTTTCCTATTGATCAAATTCTTGCAACTGGTAATTGGAAAATGATTCATACTTTCCAAAATTATTATAAAAGGGAATTGCAAAATGATTCTAATACTCCTAATCATTCTGTATCTTTGTCGAATTATTTTGAGCCTGTACATTGAAAGATGAGGTACCATTATTTTTGTTTTCTTGTGTTTTATTTGGTTTTCTCGTGTAAGACTACAAGCAGTATTGTAAATACAATTACTGAATTATACATTAGTATTTTTTTTTTATTTTTTATTATTAACCCATTTTTATTTTACATCCATACTATACACATTATAGCGTCTTTGGGTTACGCGCACCAGGTGATAACAAACACATCACTCAAGATGGATTCCGGATATTGATACAAAACAAATAATAGAGAGTTTTACATAAAATAAAACTTACCTATTATTTTTTCATCAATATCCGGAATCCAGGTAAGGTCTACCTGGTGCATCATGAGTTCCATAATGACGGTCAATCGGGCTATCACCCGAGGCGCGCTTGAAATACTTAGTACCAACGGTAAGTATAGAGGGCGGCACCAGCGGAGAGGCAAAGGAAATGCTGACAACAGCCTGAAAGACGGGTGCTTGACTCAAGATGGATTCCGGATATTGATGAAAAAATAATAGGTAAGTTTTATTTTATGTAAAACTCTCTATTATAAATGGGAAAGTGTGTGTGTCTGTTTGTTCGTCTTTCATGGCAAAACGGAGCGACGAATTGACGTGATATTTTAAGTGGAGATAGTTTAAGGGATGGAGAGTGACATAAGCTACATTTTTTTTCTTTTTTAAGTGGCTGGGGTGAACTTAGAAAAGCCGTGATTTTCCCATGAACAATTGTATGTAGCATGTTCGCGTGTATCCAATGCCCAGAATCTTTACATTCTATCCCCAAATGGAAAGTCATATAATATCGTCTACAGTAGCGTATTAAAATAAAATTCTGTTCCGAGTTATCTTCTGTGTCTAAATCCGGAAAGGGGAACCGTGTTACCCCGAATTTAACGCGAGGGAAGCTGTGGGCAAAAGTTAGTATAATATATTGTGTTTTTGTCCCACAAGAACTTTGGAAATATCATGTAGTTACTCATACCCTTTTTATTTTATATCTAAGTCTCAGTGGCGAGGTGTAAATTTTTCTAAGAGAGAAGCCGAAGCGAATTCGGCTTTAACTTACAGACTCATCAATAAAGAATACTTACTATCATTCTTAAATTAATATAGGAATGTAATTAATTAAATACAATTAAACTGAACAGCTGAAAACCGAATAAAATGTGCAATATGCCTCTATCTCGTTCTCGCTGACGCATTTTTCTATATCTGTCTCCGTCATAACCCGTTGTACAGCGGCTTGCTCTCGTACATATCAAGTGGTGCCACGTGACCTAAAGTGACATCATTATGGGATCGCTGTTGTATGAATTTTTAGTTCCCGATTATGACGTTTTGGCGCCGGGTTAATTTAGAACATTTCTTTTTGTTGTAATACAAAGCTATAGATAACATTTTTTTGTTGTTTGAATGTTATGGTGAAATAAATACCCGTACCTAGTGTAACTATGTTTTTTGGCAATAGTAGGCACATTAACATACCAATTTTAATAGCGATAGAGTTACCGATGCGAATTTCGGAAGGAAAGCCGGTAGGAATCGTGTTATATGGTGCTTTCGCCACTGCTAAGTCTTATCAATTACATGAAACATCCAATTGAAGGTAGTCAATTTTGGTTAGTACTCACTCTAAAAGGGAGTGTTATAAAGTAGCCCTCAGAATCAGAATTTCAAATGAAGAAATATGATTCGCAACCGTTACAAATATGGTTTTGGATAATTGTACATAAATATTTCCTTAACCTCTAAGTCCCTGAGATACCACATTTGGTATGTAAACAGTCGTTTTTTAATTGTGTCTGTAATTACGGTAATTGACCGGTTAAGTTAGAATTGGCCGCAAATGTCATGATTTCATTCAAGTCATTTAATAGGGTAGTTTGTGATATATTAATGATTTTTAATTATCTATCTATCTATATCTATACTTATAATAAAACTGTAGAGAGGTCAATTCTGTACATTCAAAATATATTCAAAATTAATATTGGAGGATGAATGGTGATCGATACTGATGCCAAAAATGCAATCAGTAAATGTTTTGTCTGTCTGTCTGTCTGTCCGTCTGTCTGTATGTGCACGCATGGGTCAAAAACTACTGAAGGGATTTTAACCAAACTTAGTACGATTGTAGTCCATACTCCTGGGCAGGTTATAGGCTGTATAACATAACGCTAAGACACATAGGAGCCAAGCAGTGACGATAAATTTGAAGCAAGTCGGATGAAAATGCTTTTTCGAGCTCTTATCCTCACAAAGTTAACCTGGATAAACACATAGGCTACTTTTTATCCCGGTAATACGTTCACGCAGGATATTTACCGAGCTCCACGCGGGCGAAGCCGCTGGCAGCAGCTAGTAAATCTATAAAGCGATATTTGTTACGGCTGCTCATTCACCCTAAAGGAGTCTTACATGATGAAGATTTAAAAAAATATACACTTTAAGATTATATTTAATACAGTGAATGAAAGGATTGGAGTTGAAGTGAGGGTGAAACTGTTGGTGTGTAAGCATATGATGTGCTCGGGCACAGATTTCTAGAATTTGCTCACGTCTTAAAAGTAAGTCACAATTTAACAGGTCTGTGTTCATACAGGGCCTTAACACACTGACAAGAACTGTAACATAAATGCAGCTGATATTGATGGATGACTCGGGGAGAGTCATCCATCAATTTCAGCCATTGCCATTGGCGATGGTTTTCTATATATAAAACAATACTGCGTGTAGTCCCTCCGCGCGGAAGAAGTGAAACTTCGTAATGTGAAAATGAAAATAGGAAGGGGTAGAAATTGATTTTTAGTGAAATCATATTGTTTCCTTAAGACAAACTTTATTAACATTGCTTAAAATTCACAATTGAACGCAACAGTGCTTTCATACCCCCTCCATGGTAGCGTTAAACGTTTAACGCAACCTTGTTGGAAGTCGCATTAGAAGTTTTACTTCAATAATAATTGTCGACATAGCCCGAAGAATTGCTAAACTGAAGTGGCAGTGGGCAGGGCACATTGCTCGCAGAACAGATGGCCGATGGGGCCGAAAGGTTCTGGAGTGGCGACCGCGTACCGGAAGACGTAGAGTTGGAAGGCCTCCAACAAGGTGGACCGATGACCTTGTGAAAACCGCCGGAATCCGCTGGATGCGGGAAGCACAAAACCGGCCGAAGTGGCGGAGCTTGGGGGAGGCCTATGTCCAGCAGTGGACGTCTTTCGGCTGAAATGATGAATAATTATCGATATCTAGTTAGATCTTTGGCGCATATGTATATACATTGGAAGTAATTTTTAGAATAGATACTATTAATTGAGTTTTTAAATCCGGTTCAACCATGTTCGGTGTATTTAATGATAATGAAATTTAAAGAGAAAATTAACTGTGAACACCATGCAGAGTATCCTAATGGGTACCAGTGGCGAAGGCACCATATAACACGATTCCTACCGGGTTGCCTTCGGGGATTCGCATTGGTAACTCTATCACTATTAAAAATACAATAGTATGTAAATAGTGGCTACTATTGTCAATAAATATAGTTACACTACTAATTCAAACAACAAAAAAGGTTATTTATACCTTTGTATTACAACAAAAGAGAAATGTTCTAAATTAACTCGGCGCCAAAACGTCATAATCGGGAACTAATAATTCATACAACAGCGATCCCGTAATGATGTCACTCTAGGTCACGTGGCACCGCTTGATATGTACGAGAGCAAGCCGCTGTACAACGGGTTATGACAGAGACAGGTATAGAAAAATGCGTCAGCGAGAACGAGATAGAGGAATATTGCATATTTTATTCGTTTTCATCTGTTCAATTTAATTGTATTTAATTCATTACATTCCTATATTAATTTTAGAAGGATAGTAAGTATTCTTTATTAATGAGTCAGTAAGTTAAGGCCGACTTCGCTTCGGCTTCTCTTTTAGAAAAATTTACGCCTCGCCACTGATGGGTACATTGAATACATGACTTTACAACTGTCTGGCGGTTTTCTATATTCTATATATGGTTAACACGATTGTCCTGATAGAGTCTTGTGACGGGTCGTTGAGCTCCACGAGGGTTGAACTATACAAAGACTAATGCGTGCAAGGCAAGATGTTAACGCAGATCAGCTCAAAATTGATCTTTCGTCAAAGTTTCCTGCCCTGCATTGTTAGACTCAGATAAAATCCTAATCAAATAGTGACCACTTTAAAAGAAACCATAACCACCTTTGATTTATTTCAGCATTTCTTTTCCAGGTTTAGTCAGCTAGGAAAAGCCTAAGTTTTATAATATTGACCAACAATATATTGACGTGTGAAAGTGTCTTAGAAGATTATAAATAAAAATTTCATTTCATTACATATATTTATGAAAAATTGCTTTTAATAATTCAAATTAAAAACTAGATTGTTTTATGAAGTGATGTTACTTTTCCTAATCAAGTGCTCTGAGAAGAAATATCGATACTCATAGGTCAGACAGTCACTTTTAAGGACATATATTTGTAAATCTGGTATTGAGTAAAACACAGAGGGAATTGTGTAATGCACTATCAATAGGAATCGCTTTCATTTTGACAGTTCCACATCATTCATAGCGCGATTTAGATTGCTAAGCAGATATTTTTTTCGACCAAACGATTGAATGAACGGCAGTAACCTTCAAAATGATTCAGATTCTGATAACTAGTGTGTTACGCAATGCCGGTTTTTGTTCTGCCTCTTTTCGAAAGATTTCTTTATGTCGGTGTAAATAATCATGAAAGTCTATCCTGCTCATTAAAATACGAGTCTCAGTGTTTTGATTTACAATATTATCCAATATCACACTTACCTACTATTTTTATTTGATCCAAAATATTTTTTATGTATTTAAATATGCATCTCACGTTGCAGTAATAAACTGGTTTGCATCCGTCACCTCGCCTTTCAGATCCAGTTGGCGTCAGGCACTAGTTTTCCGGCATTTATGCTGAACTGAGCTTTTTGACCCACCATTTTCAGAGGGGTGCATTTTGAGCCCCACGAATAGAGCTCCAGCATTTTTGCACTTCACCCTTCTGCGTATGTTTGATTGTAGCTTGACCATTCATACAAAGAGTAACTTTGACTACTTATGCACAAAATTTAATAATTAAAAGTTAGCACCCTGTGAAGAATTGCTAAACCGAAGTGGCAGTGGGCAGGACACATTGCTCGCAGAACAGATGACTGATGGGGCCGAATAGTTCTGGTTCTGGTGGCGACCGCGTACAGGAAGTCGTAGAGTTGGAAGGCCTTCCACAAGGTGGACCCTTGTGAAGTTTGCAGGAATCCGCTGGATGCGGGAAGCATAAAACCGGTCAAAGTGACGGAGCTTGCGGGAGGCCTATGTCCAGCAGTGAACGTCATTCTGCTGAAATGACGACCCTGCGTAGCACTAATTCTATTTTCAGAAATTGGAGTTCCATACTTTGCTGACTAATGCACAAACGCTTTTGTATTCAGAAATGGTAGTTATCGCTCATGTAACTTCGTTAAGGCCCTTAGGACAGGCGTCGTGTGAATCAATGATCTTCATTCAGTCCGGAAAAAATATGATGCTGATGGCCGAATGACGTCCGGCATAACGTTGATAGTATTATAAGCAGCATCATTCCTAATTCTTTTCAAAAAGCTTCATATAAATAACTGAAGTAGCATTAAAAAACTGCCACGTGGACATGACCATAACCATGTTATATTGATATTTTATCAAAATAGATTGCTAAAAATGTCTTCCAATACTCCAGGTTTTTTAAACTTTATAGAGTATCGTGTGTTTCTGGCAAAAAATTCGCGAGGATCCACCGTAAGACGTCCGTCGCTGCCAACAGACAGCGACCTACTGCCTGATTGGTCGAATGCGCACCACCCTCCCCTCGTTTCATTCATAGTAAATGACGTCTAGACGGAAGGAATTTTCACGTCGTAATGGGGAAATTCCGGGACTGTTGCGCGTGGGGCCAAGGGACTAGGGATTGATTTCACGGTCGGGCAATGTATAACTGGGTTTCCCTTTTGGGGACTTAAGCGTAGAAGCGTAGTGCCAGGATATTTACCCTGTTTATGGAAAGTGCTCCACATTTCATAGGACCTAAACATAACTGGTAAAATGAAAGTTTATTATAAAACACTCTGCCCAAACTTTCGCGAACTACTTACTTATGTTAGCTAGAATTGTAAAATACTAGTTGTTGCCCACAACTCTTTCTGTAATCCAGGAAGAAAAGTAGCCTATTTCCTTCCCAAAGTCACGGTCTACCCAAGTGTCAAATTTCAATAGATAACGATAACATACGTGTTACGGTCGCGAAATACATGCTGACACTGACTTGCCAATCAAAATGCTTACCCTAACTGCTGTCGACTGAACCTATTCGTACGAACGGTTAAGATCTTACAGAATGGGTGTAATTGTCATGATCGTTAGGTGCTCAGTATTTAAAATCTGTGCTACAAAATAAACAAATGATTAGTAAGAACTCTGGTTTAATTTTTTTTGTAAGTATTGTAGCGCTCATTGACGTCCGAGAGAGTTGATATGTCCAATTTCATCTGTATTGTTGAATTACGTACGGCCACACATCAAGCTATACATTTCCAGTTTAAATGACATCTCATTGTACGAAAAGCCTATACAATGCGAGGTCAGCTAAAACTAGAAATGTATAGCCGTGTGTAGCCCGCAAAATTCAAATTGTATTACGTTATTTGTAGTTAACAGGTCAGTGTTGTATATTGAACAAAATATGATTCGCGAGTGTAACACGTGTGTATTTAAATAATTAATTATAATCTTTAAAATCATTAAGACAACCCTTTGACTTCATTTAATCCCACTGAATGGTATTTTTAACTGGCCTGTTAGTCTAGTGGTTAGTGACCCTGACTGCAAAGACTGAGGTCGTGGGTTCGATACCCACCCAGTACAAATCTTTGTGTGATGAGCACAGTTATTTGTTCTGTGTCTGGGTGTAATTTATCTATAATATGTATGTATTTAGAAATATATAAGTATATTTATCAGTTGTCTGGTTACCATAGTACAGGCTCTGCCTAGTTTGGGATCAGATAACAGTGTGTTGGTTGTCGTGAGATATTTATTTATTTATTAGTATTTCCTTCAAATAATCACCCAATGGGATTAAATGAGCTTACTTATATTAATGACTATAATTCTGTAAATGCATACGTGTTAAGGCTCATGCAGACTAGCGCACGCGACAGTCATGTCGCGCTAGTCTGAACGAGCTTTTACGGTCTCGAATCATATTTTATTCAACATACGTAGGTTACTAAATAATTATTGTCGTTACACTTTTAGTATTTTTTTTTTTTTAATAATCTCCATCTCAGCTTATGCATTTCCTCATACGTTCAAACCAGTTGTCAGCGCAGATTTCTTCCCAAGCATCCAGAAGTTCCGTATCAGTTGAAAACTTGCGACCTTTCAGTAGTTTTTGGCATATGGAAACAATGCAAAATCACACGGCGCCAAATCTGGACTATACGGGGGATGTTCCATAAGTGTGATACCCGATGACTTGATAAAATTAACAGTTTGCTAAGTACGGTGAGCCGGAGCATTGTCGTGATGCAGGAACCACGTACGCAAATGACTGTTTGGGCGCAACTCTTTCAGTTTATTGAAAAGCGGCTGCAGGCAGTGTTCAGTGTACCAGCTTGCTGTTACAGTGCGTTGTGTATTTAATGGTATCGTTTTTATAATGCCGCGAGGACCGAAAAAAACAACAATCATTATTTTTTTAATCGATCGGGATTGCTTCGTGGTTGTCGGATAATCTTCTCCTTCAAACACCCAGATCCGATTCTGAGACTTAGTTGGAACACCATAATAATACAAATAGGTCCCGTCACCCGTTACAACAGAAAATAAACTACGAGACTTGCCGGATTCAAACTTTAAAAGCATCTTTTTGCACCTGTTTACTCGATGTGCCTTCTGTTCGTCACTTAACTTGTGCGGTACAAAAAGAGAATTTTTTTTTCAAATGTAAATATTCATTTAATATTGTATTTAATGTCCCTGCAGATATTCTGAGAATCTCTTGCATTTGCACATAAGTGATTCGACGATCTTCCCGAACTAGTTTTTCCACAGCAGACACGGTTTCAGGAGTGGTAACGTCACGCGGTCGCCCAGGATGTGGATCGTCTTCTAAGCTAAAGTCGCCTCGCTCGAATTGTTTGTACCACCTTTCCATAGTCCTTAGAGACGGAGCATTATCACCCAATATCCGTTCCATCTCTTCGTTCGTGCTGCACCGTCCGACGTCTCACGTCAGCGCCGGCTGTCGCTGAAAACCAGCGCTGGGGCTCTGTCTCGCATAGAGTCGCAGTATTATGCTGAGCGATGGCCGTTTTGCGTGGATTTGACGCATATTTTCCCCAGCAATTTTTTTATATTTTTGTTGTGTTCAGTTTGTTTTTGCGTCTTATTTACCGCAAATAAACGTATTTTCTTTATTTTTTCTTTCTTTCGTGGCACTGTTGCCTAGACAGATCCCGTCGAAAGTTGTAAAAAATTATCGCTCGAATTTGGGGTCTCGAAAGCGAAGCCATACTTTTAGCTTTAAAGTGTGCACTTCAAACAAAAACGAACCGATAACTGGCTAAAGTTTGTGAGTAAATGTAATGATCTGCGTACTACACGCCAATGTTTGGATTATGCATGTATGAACATGTTTGAATATCAAACGACAAAAATTTTTGATTGACCTACGTATATCCTGACGCTTATCTGCGAATTGTAAAAAAACGTAAGATAAGTAACATTATTTTTGCTGAACAATCTGGCGCTTGCCCTTTCAGATGAGAATTAAAAGACCGAACGTCAGTCGATGTTAACAAAATCGATTTAAGCTGGCTTGTTGTCCCATTTTTAAAACTCCGTATACGGGCCAGCTAAGGATCAAAGGTCTTATCTCGAATGCTGTCGACTGTACCTATTCGTACGAACGGTTAAGATATTGCAGAATATGAGTAATGATTTTTTATTTAAATAGTCATTAAATGGGATTTCACCTTAACATAAAATTATATTATAAAAACATGGATGGTGCGACTGGAACCCGCGCCCCTAGGGTTCTGTCTTACAGTTGTACTCTGCAGCTTTGACCTTGATACTTCTTCCTGTTTCCTAGAAGGGAATTGGGGTGCGTTTTATTTGTTTATTGAATTACGGAACCCTAAAAACATTGATGTTTTTCTTACGTTCCTTTTGTTCATTCAGTGACTCGCTGATATTTCACATCGAATCGTTTGTTACGTATTGAGTGCGTACGTAGAGAGCTATAAAGTAAATTCAATTTCATAGTCAGTGTGTTTCCAATCATTCTTAATGTAATTCAAATGTTAATTTCTCAAAATCCATTGATTATTTTGTGCAAAATAAGGGTGCTTGAATATTCTGTGGGATTTTAATTGGATCCGAAATGCGAATAACCGTAATACTTCTTTATTTTTATTTGTTTTATCTCGAGATTTTAAAGTCAACAAAATTTCTAAAGAAAGAATTGGTCTCAAATGTCAGGATTTCGGGAAATAGCCACCATATTAATCGGTAATCTTAGCTTAGAAAGTAACGTATATTGTTTTCATTCTATTATTAATATTAAGCTAATTATAACTCCATAAATAAATATTTCATAAGGCCGTGAATCCTATTTCGATCAAAATCGTTATAAACTGAGAGGTAACCCACTAACAGTTGGGCACGCCACAATTGCGGCGGTAAGTCCCCTCTTTGAGGAGTGGATAGAGAGGCGCCACGGCGTCCTCACCTTCCGCCTGACGCAGGTTCTCACCAGGCATGGGTGCTTCGGTGGGTTCCTGTTCAGGATAAAGCGGGAGGATACGTCCGGGTGTTTCCATTGCGAGGATCGTCTGGAGGATACGGTGGAACATACGGTGGAGGTGTGCCCTGCCTGGGCGGAGCACCGCCGTGTCCTCGTGGAGGCGATCGGCGGCGGCGACCTCTCGCGTCCAGCCCTGGTGCGAGCCATGGTACGGAGCGAGAGGGAATGGGAAGCCGTCACCTCCTTCTGCGAAGCAGTAATGCTCGCGAAGGAGGAGGCGGGGCGCGTGAGGGAGTGGCAGTCTCTGCGCCCTCACGTCCCTAGCCGCCGCAGGAGGAGACGCCCCGGGCGTCGGGAGTCGATTGCGGACTCCCGGCCACCGTAGGCGCGAGCTTGCGGGTGGCGAGCAATGGGTAGCTCGCCGCCCGGTAAGGACCAAGCTCGGGTCGACGGCGCGTAGTGTTCCACGCGCGCCTCAAAGTGATGTCAGCAAAACTGAAGGGGTCTGCTAGGACCGATGCCTGCCGGGGTCGCGTGATTGTTCGAAAGAGATACCGTGACCCTGGCACATGGGCAATTGAAGGAACACGGGTGGGTTTTAGTCAGTAAAAGTCTGACATGCCCTCCCGCTCCGCCCAGAGCGGGAGAAGTCATTTGATGATTTCCCATCCAAAAAAAAAAAAAAAAACCCACTAACAGTCCTGCCGGGGTCACGTGATTGTTCGAAAGAGATACCGTGACCCTGGCACATGGGCAACTGATGGAACATGGGTGGGTTTTAGTCAGTAAAAGTCTGACACGCCCTCCCGCTCCGCCCAGAGCCGGAAAAGTCATTTGATGATTTCCCATCCTGAAAAAAAAAACCTCTAACAGTAGTAATCGCTTTCATTTTTACAGTTCAACAACAATAATTGTTGTTGAAAAGAATTTTTTTTCGAACATATTATGAAGCAATGGGTTAGAAATAATCTTCAAAATGATTAGGTTGGTGCCTAACGTAATTAAGCCTCAGAAGGCCAATCCTCTCAATCGAGGACGTTCAAATCTAGTCGCAAAAAAAACAGTGTTCGATTTTCAACTAGGGACGCTAAGCGGCGCGTGGACGACCCTAAGCGAAAATAACATCGCCGTGATATTTTACGTCCGTGCAAACGGACACTTAAAACAGATCCCTTTCGGTGGGAATCCGGTGAGTTGTTTGCAGGTATGACGTCAGCTTAAAGGCCCCTTCTAACAGACGCGACGCGATAGTGCGCTGTGAATCTCGTAGAAAATTCTTCTATGAAATTTGTTCTCCAAATTTCTCGATTACGTAGGCGAAAGCTGCTGTCAAAAGATGTTATTAAATGAACAATTTAAAATGAATACGCGCAAACAAGCATTTTGATATAACCACAGACAAGAAGAAAGGATTCTTGTATGACATAAGTACTTAGAGTAACTGAATGTTGTCTATATAATTGAGTACCTATGCTATGTTTTTGTCAAAGACATTAAGTTGTAGTCCTTCCTCGATATCTTAGCTAGTAAACGAAACATATTGAGAAAGCGAAATTCACGTGTTTGTCTATTGTAAACGTCTTTTTTTAATTCCTTTAAACTTTGAGTCACATTTCCTTGCCTCATGCGGGAACATTTTTGAATGACCTTTGATTCTCTCCCTATTCCTGCGAACTTTGCTACACCAACCAACTTGGTAAAAGAGGTAAAATAAATATTCTAAGGAAATGTAGCAAAGTTTCAAACTTTCATTGTTCCCATGGAATTCTTTTGAATTTATTTTTCTTTGTCTCACAATTTTAATTTAATTTGTAATTCTGAATTGCTTTTGATAAACATACAGGAAATTTGTCAAGAAACCTATTACATAGTTGAACAATAACGTCAATTGTGAAATTGACTTTTCCATTGAAACTGACATTTGTTGTGTACCTATACGTAATTCTATGTCAGACGAAGCCGTTCGACACCTTTAGTAATCGTATAATGCATACTATATTCGAAATCAACTCATTGAATCATATTTTCAGCTCAACATCTGCATCACATGCCTCATGTTTAAACTGGTAACATGTTCAGGCAAATTCGAAGACACGATGAGGAAAGCCAAGAGAAATGGAGATCCCATAGCACTTAGTAAAGTCGTTCAATATATAGTAGATGCAAAGCTACGCTCAAGCAATAGAAGATCCCTAAACTCTAAAACCTTGGATAAAGCTAAGAATTATTTTAAGTACTTGCAAAACCAAGATGAATCTAAAACTAACTTGAGAACAGACGATCATGCGCATTTGGTTGAAAAAGAATTAAAGACCGCATTGAGTCATAAGAAATCGGCACTGCATGACAGACCGTATATTGAAAAGCAAGGAAAAAATGACTTCCTTGTAATACACCCTGAGGTCGTCGACCCGTTTGTGACCATAGTACCTAACCATATCTACTACAGCATTGAGAAGTCTTGTGTCAACTGGCTGGACGACTGCAGCTTGATGGGATTAAGGGAGAGGCTGCTAAAGGGACAGACCGCTCTTTAACCAAAATCTGTCATAATAACTATCTACTTCTTGGCACAACGTTAATACCTAATAAGTTATGCATTTTAATAGGAAAATCATCAATATACATAACAAACCTTCATTTGCAAGCTTTGAAATCCTTGGATTCATGGAACGGCGTAGTTTGTCATCGCAGATTGCTAATGCTTAGAAAGCAAAATGGTAAAATCTAAGTAGATATTCAAGAACATTTTGAGATGGACACTTATTAAATCTTAACCTGTAATATACACTTAATCTGTATTCGATATAATTTCGATAGAAAAGTATAATTAATATACATGCTTGGATGTAATTTTGTAACATAATGAATGAGTAACGCTGAAAACATAAATGTAGATTGTTGGTTTCATTTTACATACATAAACTCACGCCTTTTTCGCATGGGGGTAGGCAGAAACCATAGAACGCCAACCTGCTATGATCCTTACCAGCGGCGAGGCGTAAATTTTTCTAAAAGAGAAGCCGAAGCGAAGTCGGCCTTAACTTACTGACTCATCAATAAAGAATACTTACTATGATTCTAAAATTAATATAGGAATGCAATGAATTAAATACAATTAAATTGAACAGATGAAAACGAATAAAATATGCAATATTCCTCTATCTCGTTCTCGCTGACGCATTTTTCTATACCTGTCTCTGTCATAACCCGTTGTACAACGGCTTGCTCTCGTACATATCAAGCGGTGCCACGTGACCTAAAGTGACATCATTACGGGATCGCTGTTGTATGAATTTTTAGTTCCCGATTATGACGTTTTGGCGCCGGGTTAATTTAGAACATTTCTCTTTTGTTGTAATACAAAGGTATAAATAACCTTTTTTGTTGTTTGAATGTTATGGTGAATTAAATACCCGTAGTGTAACTATATTTATTGACAATAGTAGCCACTATTTACATACTATTGTATTTTTAATAGTGATAGAGTTACCAATGCGAATCCCCGAAGGCAAGCCGGTAGGAATCGTGTTATATGGTGCCTTCGCCACGGATCCTTACATACTCCCTTTGCCTCGTTTAAATTCTTAATAATATTCAACTCGGACGCGGCGGGGCCGGCGGTGATGCTCTGCGTAAAGGATACCGGCGAGAGAATTGTTGATGAAATTATTAAGCGTCTACGTATGTCACCCTACTAGATACCAACGAAATAATTTACTAAGTTTTATCAAATCTAGTCAATAGTCTAGTCAATAGTAATTTACTATGATTATTGATTAGCATCAATAATCTAGTCAATTAAGCTCTTTATTATGATGATTTTTTTTTCAGACTTTGATAGTACTTATGTTTGATTTGATAAAAATTAGTAAATTATTTCGTTGGTATCTAGTAGGGTGACATACGTAGACGCTTAATAATTTCATCAACAATTCTCTCGCCGGTATCCTTTACGCAGAGCATCACCGCCGGCCCCGCCGCGTCCGAGTTGAATATTATTAAGGCTTAATTTTTTTTTTTCTTTCTTGCTCGACTTCATGACTTTTGGCTAAGCGATACTTTTAATGTTGCCATGTAATATAAATCTTAGTCAACTTATATACGCTGTGGGTTCACGTATTGCATTAATATACTTAGGAAATATATTTCTGTATCAGAATACAAATGTTAAAATAAAAATGATTGCTTGTGCTAAAGATTATAGCGGTCATAATTTTTTAATACGTACTATGACATCGTAATGCAACTCCAGTATGGCAACATCGCAAAAAAAAACATGACATTTCAATTGTCAATCGGCCGTCACTGATAACTTGTCGTTGTCTTCGCGTGCGTCTCGTTATTTTGTCCATCGATTTTCCGTGATTTTCTACTTCATCGACTGCTCTTCTGCTTATGGACTCTAAGATTTACGGTTCCCTGTGTGACTAGTGCTTGCCTAAGGATTCTGATTGTTTGCCTATACGACGACATTTTTCTGTGACTCTGGATTCCGATTCTGCCTGATACCTTGGATTTTGTTGTGTGTGCATCGATTTGTTTATCACGATGAGTAGCCGTGTAAGGCCTACACGCATCATGTGTGTCAACTGCAACGTATTATGTGTCAATAAAATGCGCCGATACCCGGCATTGGCACTTAACTCGAGAGTTGGCTGTTGCGCTCATACAATGACTGAAGTATGATATCTAGGATGGGCCAGACATCAAACATATATCACAGCACCCGCAGGTCTTCTTGATGACATTGTGGTTAGAGAAGATCACTCCCTCTCACCGAGAGGAAGCCTGTGTCTCAGCAGTGGGAATAATATAGGCTAATTATATATAGGTAATACATACTATCTGTGTGCCATTTTAGACCCAGATCCATTAAGCCGCTTTAGCGTGATTGTGAAACAAACATCCAATCATACAAATGTTCACATTTATAATATTAGTAGTAAGTAGGTTTATAATTCATATTACTTCGGATTCATAGTTTATGAGAATATCACGTGTGTTTGATGAATTGAATAGTATTCAGAGTGAGAAGACTGTGAAATAGGGTTGGATTGAATTGATATAAGTCATTCTGGTTTTTCTTAACGCTCGAATTCTACCTATACAGACACTCAATCATTTACTAGACACAAAATCGATCATAGACATAGTACTTTTGCCAGTGGCTTCACCCGTATAGGGAACGCAGGTTCCCAGGTGATAAGTAAGAGACCGCGAAATATGGCTTAGATTTTTGGATGGATTTGGATTTTTGGCTATCCTGGAAACTTACCATAAAGGATACTTTTGCTCGGTAGTAGTACCGGGAAAAAGTAAGAAGAGGTAAGTATCCAGGATAACCAAAAATCCAAATCCATCCAAAAATCTAAGCCATATTTCGCGGTCTCTTGCTTGGAATAATACAATTAGGTTTATTTTGAGTACTTCGAACACACATGATATTCGCATTTACTATGAAGCCCAAGTAATATGAATTACAATCCTACTAATCCTGCACTACCCGACCGCTACCAAGCGAGACGGCCGGACGCGGAACGGCCCGCTAGCCGCTCTGTGGCTATTTTATTATAATCTCTGATATCTTCTAAAATATTCATTTTAATAATATACTGTAAAGGGCAATTTTAATCTACATGAATAGCACAACATATCTAATGTATTTAATTGGGTAAGAATTAATGCTGTATTGCTTAAAATCGCTTCGTAAATAAGCCATTATTTCTCGTAAAAATTAAAGGATAAAAAATGGTTATTGCGGGTTATCCCTAAGAGATAGACATATACCATCGCCGACTTTTTTGTAGAACTTTTTAAGGCGTAGTACATTATTTTGATCTATTTCGTAGGGTTCAGCCAGCGTTCGCAATGTAAGCGCAAAAAAATGAGTTTATTTATGACATCACATTAGAAACTTCTAAAATTATCAGCATTTCTTTACTATATTATGCATGTTATATACATATAAACCTTCCTGTTGAATCATTCTATCTATTAAAAAAATCCGCATTAAAATCCGTGGCGTAGTTTTAAAGATATAAGCATACATAGGGACAGACAGACAGCGAAGTGACTTTATTTTATAATATGTAATGATACCTACCAATGACCTACCCTTATCATGTAATGAATCATACTATATCTATAACTAACTGCTGTAATGATAGTTGACTAAAATTATTAAATAAATATTCTTCTGAACATAATAATTAAGTAGGTAAGTACCTGCCTACTTACGTGGACCATGTGGCAGACCTACGTCGGTTGGACTTAATATTCTGAATACGTAGTCCGTAGTTCATTTTATATTTAAAATGCATTTCTATCAATGATATTTTGAGCAATAAGTAGGTATTTCTATATATCTTTTTCGATAAGTCTGTTGTTGACGAGACATAACCTCTAAAACTTCAACCTGAAATATCTTAAATTCCTGACTTCCTATAAAAGTATAACTGAAGACAAAACTGTTCAGCAATTCAATCTCTATACTTTTACATATTTTTCATAGGCAGACGCTAAAAAAAAATGTCAACAAAAATTTGTTCGGGAGTTCACCACTGTTCTTTCCACGTAAATGACGTGGTGTGTGCAATTTCCACGGGCAAAAAGCGAGAGGCGGGATGTTGTTTAGCTAAGCTGAAAATTTCATTTTATAGTATTTTAATAAAAATAATCTAATTACTACCTAATATAGGTTCGAAATTTCATACACCACATTGCCTAAAATATTGTATCAAACGGCAGCGAAACTTACAAAATCCACCCTAAATTAAAATGGTAAAAATAACTTCAGTATTTTATTGATCACCTACAGTGCAAATGCCTCTTCGAACATTATCTTCAGACATCTTAAAATTAATGAAGAAAATGAAAATGAATGGTGTGATTTCCAGGTTCAATAAAATTTTGCACACACACACACACAGGCTCCCAGGCCTATTATAACGCAAGCATATTTATAACGCAAGGTTTGTGCGATATTATTGCATAACAAACTGTGCTCGCGGCTTAGCCCACGTGGATGTTGGAAATTATCCAACGGGAACGTAGTACCGGTACAATAACCTATGTTACTCCTTATTACATCAGGTATCTGCCAGTGACAGGTCCGACAAAATAAGTTCAGCCGTTTCGGAAATTAACCGTAATGTTTATTGTTATGTTGCTTTTATTTGCATTTAGAAAAATGCAGATTTTTTACATTGCTAACGGCCACTTGCTGCTTTAACTATTTGTATGAAACATAAAGAAAAATAGTTTATTCTGCATAAATAAAACGCAAAACATGAAATATAAAATAGTTACAAAAACGAAAAATGTACACGTCCAAGGTAGCCAAAAGCCCCGTATTCAAGTTAAAAAAGTTGTACAATTTTATCCATGGCTTATTGATGTCACGGGTACGTATGTATGTAGGTATCTATAGATAAAACGTGACACATCTTGTTAAGGGCGATGCATCCTCCTAATGTTGGCGTCGAATATCTCGGAAAACAGTTTTGGTGCTCCTTCGTTGTGTGAATATTAGGTTTGCCTTTAACAAATGATTGCATATATTGACCGCCACCTTGACGGCACATATTAATAGATGAATCAATATTGTGTCCAGCTGTCCATAGTAATACATTTATGCTCGTGAATGTACGCCTACTTAATGTCTTTTTGTCTCGTTTTACATCATCACAGTATGAGAAATGGCTTTATCCTTGCAGCTACGAGTACAGTCGCTAGCATCAATCAGTCAGTAAGTCATCAGTCATCAATTATGCTGGGGTCGGCTTCTAGTCTAATCGAATGCAGTGCATACCAGATCCAGACACAAGGCTCCGCTCTGTGAAGGAATTGGGTCATATTCACCACGTGCGCCAGTGTAGCTACCTGCGCTAGGTAATCGCTGGCGGCCAGTTGACAATTTAACTATCTAATGAATTAAAGTTTACTTATTTATCATCTACCTACACTTAATTAGAGAGTCAATTCAAAAATTTATACTGTCCTCCGTCTCGTCCTCTGCCTCTGCAACCTCGCTTTATTATTTCATCTTTCAATTATTATTGCCTCGTTTAAAAACTACGTAAATAAATACATTTGCCTACTACTAACATTTGCCTTCATTAACCTGGAAAAAAATTCTAACCTTAACTGAACACTCTAGTAAATTAATTATTTACTTAGAACCTTACGTAATACGTATATATGCGGTTAGCTGAATAACGCGTTATGTAACACGCAGTTTCGTATAAACCGATAGAGCGATGTTTTCAGAATTGTCCATGTTATAAGAGAGGTGAAATAAACCCTTGTTGTAGATAAAGTTCAAAGTTCGCGCATATGTGTTCACTCTCTATTCACTCCTGTGCGCAAACTTTATAAACACTAATGAATGAGTTATCCGCTTATAACTCAGGGTACGTACTAACTTCGCGCAGGCCCTAGTATGCAATTCTATTAATCTTTATATTCGCTTGACTGGTTTTACTGTAGTTTGCTGCTTCGTGTATTCTGTGACCTACTTTATATAGACTCTTCTGATAAGGGCAAGGTATCCTTGCAGAGAGAGAATCTGTATATTTAAAATTGTAATGTACAGATTATTGATATATCAATTTTTAATTTTGTGTTTAGGCTGACGAATAAATATTCGTGTCTCAACATTTTTGGAAAGGGTGAAAAGGAGGATGAAATTGTATATGGAAAGTCCGTTTCATCCATTTTCAATCACTAAATTTATTAAATTAGCTTAAGGTAGGAAACTAACAAAGTATTTGAAAATTTGTATTTAAGTTGTTCAGATCCAACATTTTGTATTCAAGTAAAAAGCCTCCAGCCAGGGCTTTAAAACTTAAGACTAGAGCAACTACACGCTACAGGCATCCCCTGTAGGGTACGGAACTCGGCTTATGGCATCGCTGGTAGAGGGCAGCAAGGAACTAGCTGGATAGGAATGATTATTATTTCGGGGATAATTTATAAGCCACAGGCTCAGCGGTGCGGGCAAGCTCGAGCAGGGGTTGGGGCGGATACGGATTAGGACATCGTGGTGGACTTCGGCGGCGAGGACGGAAGGACGGCAGACTGTGGCGGTGTGTCTTGAAAGTGTTAGTGAGTCTACTACTCTTCTGGAGAAGGGTTTTATCGTCATCGGTAATGGTTAGGGTATGCCTCGGTCGGTAAATCCTACTAATGCGGGAGGAATTGTGGCGGGCAGCTGCCAAGATCAGGAAATTGGGGTGCTTCACAGCTGAGTCGAAAAAACGCTGGGTAAGGCGTTTCATGAACTGCTGTATGGTGGGCATTCTGAGATTAAGATGGAGATTCTCGTTTCGGATATAAAAGGGGGCTCCCATAATCTTTCTCAGGAAATGATTTTGGAGGGTTTGCATCCTATGGATGTAGTGAGCTTAGCGTGCGCGAAAACGACGCACGCCATGACAGGGCGTATGACCACGTTGTAAATACGCAATTTTCACCTAAAGGACTATTTACTACGGGTAGTCAGAATTAAAAGGAGCCTACTGAGAGCGAACGCGGCGCCGTCGTTATGTGCTAAGGTGGTGGTCAAAAATCACGCCTTTGTATTTGGCTTGTTTCGCCCAAGAGTTCGGCTTACCGTATATAGTGATCGGACTGGAAAAATAATGTACACGTGTATCGGGCTATTAGTAAACCTTTGCCGCCCGTCTATCTTTCTATCTGTCTGTCTACCATAAGCAAATATCTCAACAGTCTGTCCTTCATTTACAAAGTGAAAATTTAAAAATGTTATGAAAAATTCAATTATTTCGGAAACTATAAAAATACATTAATATCCTCAGAGACTGTCATAGTACTTTTTGTTTATAGTTTATGGCATATTATGGTGATAATTGCTGCGTTGTGTTTTTATAAATGATGTAAATATTTTTTCATTCCCACATCTCAGAAAGAGTTTTTTTCCCCTTCAATATCTGAGTGCAAAAGCCGTTTTTATCCGCTAGAGGATAAGGTAAATTGAATTTAGAACATCGTGTGCACTAAGTTTATGAATTCAAAACATAATTAAACCTATTTACTTCTACCTCCATGGTGCCGAATTTATCACACAATCTTTTTTAATTTGTTAAAAACTCAGCCTCGGAAACTTCTTGATGTACTTTTTTTTAATTTGCTTTGCGCTCGCTATTTTCGTTTCACGTCATATTGTTAAAACCTTAGGTTAAAAACAAAAAACTTGAAAACAAGTGAGAAACCTAAAATGAGTAATTCTAGCGACGAGGAAGTTTATTTGACGCTAACAGAACTGACTGAAACTGTTAATTATACGCAAATAAGTTTTTTGCATTTAGTCATTTCCTCGCTGAGGTGGGATGAAAATTTACGTGTTGCACTCGAGTGCAAAGATTTTTCACCTAGTGTTCTTTTAATTCCTTCGCTAACGCTCAGGATTCAATTTTTTCAATATTTGAGCAAACTCAACGGCATTTGAAATAAATAAATAAATATCTTGGGACAACCAACACACCGTTACCTGATCCCAAATTAGGCAGAGCCTGTACTATGGCAACCAGATAACTGATTAATATACATATATATTTCTAAATACATACATATTATAGATAAATTACACCCAGACACAGAACAAATAACTGTGCTCATCACACAAAGATTTGTCCTGGGTGGGAATCGAACCCACAACCTCAGTATTAGCAGTCAGGGTCACTAACCACTGGACTAACAGGCCAGTCAATCGAAAGAGGAAGACTTTTTCTTTAATATACCTTAATTTTTTTTACAGTCTACATAACCTCAAAATCGGGCAAAAACAGTACTTTTTGGTAAGGATATGTCAGAAACCTGACGTGATAGAGCAATTCTGAGGCCAGATTTGGATTCAGTGCATCGAAAACCTTCAGAAATATATAGTCTGGTTTCTGGTTAAAAATTTTGTCGGGCTGTGTTATTAGCGTCATTCGTTATTTACATATTACTGAAAAAATACTCGATTAATTTGCCAGTTTAATAAAGCTTTTATGTTGTTTTAAAATACTTGCTACATAGGCTTAAAATCAGAACTTGTTATTTTTGCGTTATGATGACAAAGCATGAAGAAAATAAAACACAAAAATATATCGACTTTGAACAAAAAAAAAGCTGACGCCAACGTTTGAGTCTCGGTCGTAGCCCTTTCGATGAGGACTGCTCTTCTTTTTACTTTTAAGTTTTAAGCTAAATATCAGAGTTAGTCGGTCACTGCTTCAAAAGTTATAAGGGTTTCATAGATGGTCGATCCGGAGAGAGCTTACCCCAGCGTAACCAATTTGAATAACCAAAAGTTAGGGCACCTAGCGAAGATCTGTTCTCTCTGAAATTGAATCGCTAATTAATCGGGACTATTCACCAAATATCAGAATGTGTTGGTCTCTGGTTCAAAGTTATAAGCATTTCTAAGTGACCGTTCTGAAGAGAATTTCCCCAGTTTGGCCACATTTATATCTCACAAACTGGGGCACCTAGCGAAGATCTATTTTCTTCCAAAGTGCGCTAATTAGTCGCAATCTTTCGCCAAGTCACAGATTTAGACGGTTTTAAGTTTAGAAGATATAATAATGAGTTCAGTTTTTAAGGTATAGTCCAAGAGCTAGATTGAATAATTTATTTGTTTTTATTCATACTATAATTAGCCTACAATTTATGAATGTACAGTTTATAATATTATCGGAACAACTATATGTAAGTTTGTTTTGCTTGGCATCCTTTTGCTTGGTGGTATTCATTGTTTATATAATAATAATTTCCAAATATTAAAACGAAAGTCTTGTAATATGAAACAAAATATTTAATCTCTGTATTATTTTGATTGCAATGATTAAATGCATAAGCATACAAGCATCAGTGAAATACCTATCAAAAGGTTTTGAACGTTGCTAACTTTTATCTTCGAGAGAGTTTGAACTCTGCTGTTGACAGACCCAGTAAAGTGATGATTTTATTTGGAAGCTTATCTAAGGTTAATTCGTCATTAGGATACCATGAACTCAATTTATCCAATACTAGGTTGGTATTCCGGGTCACTTCATATTTAGATCTTGGTGGCTTTAGTCTTAATACCCCTTTGAGGAATCTTTTTATTCTATCGTCACTAATTAGAACCAGGCTCTGCACCAGGTAATAAGATCTGCATGAATTGAATGTACTACATTGGCAACCTTCATTAAAAATTTGAGATAAAAAGGAAATAACTGTGGGTACAAAGGCGTCATAAACATTTAACGAATTACTTAATTTTACGGAAGTCCCACCATTTCTTCAAGTAAACGTCGTATTGTTTAATGGAGTTAAGTGCCAATGATGCTAACATCAAGTGATGATTCTGGTAGCGTAAAAATTCTAAGTATCGGGAAGAATGTCTTCTTCACGAGACCTAGAATTTTTACGCTTCGGCATTTTTTAAATATTTTTTTAGATATCTGTGCGAATACGCGAAATAGATCTTAAGTGGTTGAGCACTAGAATGCGAATGATTGGCGACAACGTCTGAGAGCGGAACTGGAAGAAGTACCCACATGTATTAAAAAAAAAGATGTTGTGGGTATGTCAAATCGAATTGCCATAGATAAAGAAAAATTGAATAAAATATATTTTTCTCAACTAAGTGCATGAGTGGTAACAACTAGCGTAACTACATGTGTAAATTACTAATCTCGAGGACGAGGCGCGAGTATAATGCGCCGTCAGCTAATAATTTGCAAATACAAATAATAATAATTTATAATAATTATTTTGTTCGTAGCAAAGAACCACAAAATGTTCGTTTGGGCGCAAACATCAGATACATAAAGTAAACACGTTTTCGTTTAAGGCTAGGTGATTCGACACTCATACAGATTTGAGGGGGTGAGGTGCGGGGAAATCCGCGGGGCGCCTCCCGCGCGTCCTTCTTGTCGAACACGTAAGCGCGCCAAAAGTCCGAGCGGCGCGGGCGTAGCACAGACAGGTCATAGAGTAGCGACATCAGTATGTCCACAGTATTAGAAACCACAGCAGAAAATATAATACAAGAACAAATATTTTTATTTATTTATCTCTAAAACTATTTTACATAGTTCTTGATTGAATCCTCGTTGGAACATTTGTATACAGCAGCTAATTGTATCTAGTGTATCCTACTAATATTATAAATGCGAAAGTTTGTGAGTATGGATGGATGTTTGTTACTCTTTCACGTAAAAACTGCTGAACGGATTTGAATGAAATTTGGCATGCAGATAGTTAATAACCTGGACTAATATTATAAATGCGACAGTTTATGAGTATGGATGTATGGATGGATATTTGTTACTCTTTCACGCAAAAACGAATGAACGGATTTGGATGAAATTTAGCACGCAGATAGTTTATAACCTGGACTTATATGTATTATGAATGCAACAGTTTGTTAGTATGGATGAATGGAAGTATGGATAAATATAAATAAATAAATATCCTTGGACAACCAACAAATCGTTGTCTGATCCCAAACTAGGCAGAGCCTGTACTATGATAACCAGACAACTGATAAACATACTTATATATTTCTAAATACTTACATCATCATCATCATCATCAGCCTATAATGTTCCCACTGCTGGGACACAGGCCTCCTCACAGTGAGAGGGAGTGGGCCATAATCCACCACGCGGGCCCAGTGCGGGTTGGTAGATGTCACGTCTTCGAATTTTTGGTTCTAAGACATGCCGGTTTCCTCACGTTGTTTTCCTTCACCGTTTTGAGAGCGGTGGCGATGAAATAATTTACACAAAGTAATGCGCCTGCTTGGGTTTGAACTCACGACCTACTACTCGCAAGTCGTGGCCGTTACCACTGGGCCACCACTGCTCTTAATATAAAAGTTATGAGGTAACAAACATAAAAAAAATAATAATAAAAAAATACAGACGAATTGATAACCTCCTCCTTTTTTTGAAGTCGGTTAAAAATAAAAACTTTTTATAAAAAAAACAACCAACTTCCTTAAAAACACTACAAAGTCAAAAATAACTTTAATTTCGGAAGTCGGTGGTAAAAAAACCTTAAATACAGATACTAAGACACCGACTTTCGAAATTAAAGTTAATTTTGATTTTGTAGTGTTTTTTAAGGAAGTCAGATGTTTTTTTTTTTTTGTAAAACGTTTTTTTTTAGTCGCCATTTTCACAATACAATCACAAAATATTGTTTTTAAAGTTTTACAATCATTTACACAATGAGAACCGTACACACAAAACAAAAGCTTAACCAACTATGGTCTTTATAACTTCTATAAAACAATATTTATTTACAGTTTATTTTATTTTCTCTTATTATTACTTGCGCAGCAGAAAGGAAGCGCGCGCGCAAAAATTTGTCACAGGTCTCACCTCGATAACGTCTCGCAGGACACTGGCAAGCGACGCGCCGATCGAAAATCACTTGAATAATTGATATTTTTTTTTAGAAATGTAATGAAAAAAAAATGATCGGGTTCAATCGATTCCAAAATAAATTATCTATAAATTGATACTAATTATATAAAAATAGGAGTATTAGTACTTCTTTAAAATGAAATTTGGCTTGTTAAAAACTGCAAATCGAAGTTAGTTCGGCTTTTTTTTCTATCGAGTAAATTTGATTGTATCGTGTTTTGAACGGATACAAGCTAAGGAGAAAGAATGTATCTTAAATATATTTTTTTTTCAGATTCTGAAAGTAAAAATTTACCTATCAAAAAGCAATTATAAAAACGGTAAAAAATGTGAAAACGGTCCCACCTGGCCTTAACACAGTTAAGCGTCGAATGTTGTTGGAGATAAAGTTATTGTAGAGAATAGTACATTACGATATTAGTGCGTTATGATGGTTATAACATGCGAGGCGGAATTTCAGCCCGAGCCGTAGGCGAGGGCGTAATCGAGCCGAGCATGTTATAAGGTTATAACCAATACGCACGTATATCATACGACGTTTTTTTAACACATTTGCGAGGAAACAGAAAAAATCATTTTATATTTTGTTCATTTTTAATTATTGAAAGAGTTAGTGAAATTACAATTATTAAAATGATACGTAGTTGTAGTTGGTTTTTTAATTATGTTTTTATTATTATTATTACTATTCATAATGTCATCGTTTTGTATTAGGGTAAATGTTGGAGACGACGAAACTTCTTGAAAGGCGGCAGAAGAGCATTGTAATTCGTCATTAGTTGTAAATAAAAAAGTATTATCAGTAGAAGTAGAGGGGCGCGGCTCAGAGCAAAACTTCTTCGTTTGTGGCTCCAAATTTATTGCCTGAGTTTTTTTGGCCCTTATATTTGCTTTGTTTTGGATGGAATCTTCTACATAAGATTCTGCTACTGCGTTAGAACGCCACCCGCCATGCCGCTTTAAAGTCAATATATCAGCTCCCGAATCAGCAAGTAATGTAGCTGACGTTCTTCTGAAACTGTGCCCTGCATAACAATCAGCATCCGGCAATCCTAAAAACTTGGCGACTTCCTTTGGCATGGCACCGAATTTATTTATGCCAATAGGTTGCGCAGTACATTTACCTTTTTGGTAATTCTGAAAGAAATTATTATTTTTTGCCTTAGTCGTACGCAGAGCTTCATATTTTTTGACCACGTCATAAAATGGGCCGTCTATAATAAAAGATCGGGGTATTTTGTTTTTAGTGTTTGGGATTTTAACTAAAAGCATTTTGCCTTGATTTTCAATATATTTTGTGGTATATTGTGAAGCTCTTGCCGTCTACATGCACCATTAATACCAAATATTCACGCAACCTGAAAAGAAATAAAAATGTGTTAAATAAGGTATAGGTGCTTAGCTTACAGACGGTCATTAGAAAAGATGTAAAAGAGTATGTACAGTAGGTAGATCAATACATAAAATAAAGAGGCAAACTGACCTTTATTGCCAGGTACTGGCTATCTGGAGCACCTTTTAGAAACTTTTCGACGTCATTTGATGACAGTACCTTAGATTTTTTCTTTATAAAACCATCAGAGCGACTCTTTAAAAATGCAATGAGATTTGAATATAAATTAATACCGACACCATTTTTCATCTTGATGGTACTTTTCAGCATAGAATATGTTGTCCACAACGAGCTAGGCTTATATTTACTACCTAGTTCATTAAAATACGCCAAAACTACATTTTCGGAAAATGACTTGACATTTTTCATGTTTTTCCACTTCAAGACATACGTGGTTATGTATCTGTCCTTGGATATTGACGGCAGCGAGCTGTCGCATGCGGTTCGCGCTTCTGTTAGTATATCTGTTGGAGTTGAAGTATAGTTATATATTGTTCATCTTCATTATTGAAAGTTGTCATTTTTAGATATTCACAATACAAGTACAAAGAAAAGCAAATTTGAGGAAAATGGCACGAGGATTATTTTCTACCGTGGCTGCGTGAAAATGTTGGCAAAGACGCTAGAGCATGCAGCCAAGTTTTTAAATGACCGAATAAACTGTTTTTTTTTTATTTTATTTTAAATAAACTCATTCTGTGAATGCACACTGTTGCTTTCCCGCCATTTTAACAGCGTGCTAGCGCTGCCTACTGACTGGCGCCGCGCGGCGATTAGTTCGTAATTTGAATAGCAACAGCGCGCTGCTCACTAGCTGGAGTCGTGCGGCGGCGATCAGTTCCTTATTTGAAATGGCAAATAATACTGTTATGGAATTCGTATGGACTATAACTTAACTATTTGCTTTGGTAATACACGCGTTTTTTATGACCCACTTTACATATTTAAAACCGGTGGAATTACATCAGCTTTACGAGCAAGGGTGTTAAAAATATAAATTACTTATGATGTACCTACTGTTTGAGTAGTTTATTAAAATTTTGGATTGGATTCTGTCATATATTTAATGTGTTTGCTTCATACATGGTAGATACTTTTCTTCCGTAGTTTGTGGTGGGTTTAGTTGTAGAGCCAATTTCATTTTGTGTATTTTTTTTCTTTTTAGAGTTTCGTACCTCAACGAAACCATTATAGGATCACTTTGTTGTCCGTCCGTCTGTCTGTCTGTCAAGACCCTTTATCTCAGGAACGCGTGGAGGTATCGAGTGAAATTAAAACGATGTACTCAAGTCTGAAGTCTCTTGACGCTGTGAATGAAAAATCTAAGTTAACGTGACAAAAAGATACGGCCACAAAAAGGTATCTTTCGACACTCTCAAGGGAATCAAAATGTATAGGGTACTTCGCGTTGACCTAGAAGTATAAAATTTAGCAAGTAATACCGTCTTATACTACAAGTATAGGGAATAATCTGAAACTATACATTTGTAATTAAATAAAAAAAAAAACATTATAGGGCCACTAATAGAATAGAATAGAATTTTTATTTTGCAAATATGGGTAATATACAATAGTTGTTATATTATGACACATCAAAGCTCAGCCATATTTTACCATGCGGCATGCAAACATTTACATTATTTATTATAATTTGTCCTTACATTTTGAAAATAAAAAACAGATCAATTGAGGACTATCATTATCATTACAATTATCATTCAATAGAAAAAGTTATAAATTATAATTAGCAATACAATTATTATCATTTTCAATACAATTAATAATATTATAAATACAATTATTGTCATTATCAGTACAATTAATATCATTTTAAATACAATTATTATCATTTTAAATACAATTATTATCATTATCAATGCAATTATTATCATTATCAGTACAATTATTATCATTCTCCTTAAGATTATCATTCCGTAGATCAATTATTACGCAAATATATCGTTTTCTCTGTTAGAAACTCAGTTACACTGTAGTAAGCTTTATCTACCAAAAAATTACGTAGTCTACTCTTAAATAGTAGTGTATTTAAATCTTTCCAACCACTCGGTAATTTATTGTAAACAATTGGGGCCATGCAATAAACACTGTTGCGCATCAGAGTGGTTTGACAGGAGACTTGACATAGTTTACTATTGTCACGCCTATTTCTTGGGAATACATCAGCTAGGCGTTGAAAATGACGTGGATTTTGTTTTACAAACAGGGCCACTTCGAAAATATAAATACACGGAAGTGTCAGGATATTATATTGTTTAAAATACGGTTTGCAACTGTCTGTAGTTTTAAGTTTAAACAATGATCGGAGACATCTTTTTTGGGCCTTAAATGCAATATCTTTATCAGTTGAGTTCCCCCAGAAAATGATGCCGTAGCGTACGTGAGATTCAACTATGCCGTAGTAAGCCGTAAGAAGTGTTTTAGTATCTACTATGGAGGATAATCTATATAAGACATACGCAGAAGAACTCAGTTTTTACACAAAATACCTATATGCGCTTTCCAATTTAAGTTGTAATCAATTTCCAGTCCTAAAAATTTGGTTTCTCCTACTTCATTAATACTGTCACTTTTATAATGTATGTCAAGATTAGTTACGCCAGGAGTACGCTGTCTAAATTGCATTATCTTGGTCTTACTTAAATTTATATTTAAATTATTTTTGTCCAGCCATTTAATTAGTGAGTCAAGAGAATTATTAATGTCACTTTCATATGTAATTGTGTTCCTACAAGGGATCGTTATCGTGCTGTCGTCTGCAAACATAGTTAAAGGTTGTTCAAGGGACATGGGCATGTCATTGACATATAAAATAAACAAAAGCGGCCCAACAACAGTTCCTTGTGGAACACCATATGAGATTTTACGTTCTCGTGATCTTGTTATCTCCTCATGTTTATCAACTACATTAATACGGCTAACTTCGGTTATTTGTGTTCTATTTTCTAAATAAGATTTTATAAGCTCGAGCACGTTACCTCTAATGCCGTACGTTTCTAATTTATAAAGTAATGTATTATAATGGACGTAATCAAACGCCTGCGTCATATCGCATAATATTGCACATATAGGGGATCGTTTATCCATATTTCTAATAATGGTGTACAATAAAAACTTTTTTACAAAAAAAAAACAACCGACTTCCTTAAAAACACTACAAAGTGAAAAATAACTTTAATTTCGGCAGTCGGTGTCTTAGGATTTGTATTTAAGGTTTTTGCCACCGACTTCCGAAATTAAAGTTATTTTTCACTTTGTAGTGTTTTTAAGGAAGTCGGTTGTTTTTTTTTTGTAAAAAAGTTTTTATTTTTAAATTTTTAGTTTTGGCATCTACCCCGCACTAATTCCAAACAAACAATGCATATTAATGCAATAGCAGAAATCGCGGTTGATTTGCCGTCATTTTTTAAAGAGTTCCGGTGTCTGTCTCCGGAACTCATCATCAGATCTACATGAAATTTATATGGGACCATTTCGAAATAAACCCCTTTCGAACAAAAAAAGAATTTTGCAAATCCGTTTATATATGACGGAGTTATGGCCGAACATACATAAAAAAAAAAAAAAAAAAAAAAAATATAAACATCCGAATTGATAACCTCCTCCTTTTTGAAGTCGGTTAAAAAGTCATAAATTGCCATATTAATGGTTCTGTGTTGTCTGAATCCTTTCTGTTCGTCACAAAGAATATTATTTTTTTCCACGAAATTATATAATTCTTTGGAGATGTATTTTTCAAATATCTTCGAAACAACCGGTATGAGTGAAATTGGTCTATAATTTTTCATTAACTCCTTATTTTCTTTCTTAAATAAAGGTTTAATTATAGAAGTTTTCAAAGCGTCTGGATATATGCCCGCACAAATACTGAGGTTGAGTATGTGACTTAGATGCCCACATATTTCGGTTGACACTGCCTTCAATACCTTAGTGGCGATTCCATCAAAACCTACACTGCCAGTATTTTTTAGGGACATTATTATTTTATACAAATCCTGTGGTATGCTAGGTGCCATAAACATTGAATTTTGTTTCATGGATGCCATGCATGTTTTCGGCTTACATTCAGCGTCAATTTTTGGATGAATTTTGTCAACGAAAAAATCATTAAAAGCACCAGCGATATCCAGAGGTTTGTATAGAATTTTATTACCAACTTTAAGTTTATTAATTCTTTGTTTAGGGATATTGTACTTTGTTTGATTAATCACTTGCCATGTAGTCTTAGATTTATTTTCTGATTGCTGTATTTTGTAATTATTTTGAGCCTTTTGCGTTAAATTAATAATTTTATTATATAGTCTAGAATAAGTAGTGAATTTCTTTTTGTTTTGGTGATTAGGCTTCAACCTGGATTGCCACAATAGTTCCCTTTTTTTTCTACTGCTTAATTTAATGCCACGTGATAACCATTTTGGTTTATTTATTATATTGATTTTTATTTCTTTAAACGGAAAGCATAAATCGTAAAATAATTTAAATGTGTTAATAAATTCGTTGTAAGCTACGTTGGGATCATCAGTAAGATAGATCTCCGAAAATTTGAGACTATTTATACAATTTTTAAATTTTACCATATTCTCTTGACTGTAATCCCTTCTAGTAATATACCAGGATTTGATACTGCATACATTGGGAATTGGGCATTGAAGCAGCTGTGCTGTATGGTCTGATAATGCAAACTCTAATACATCCGTTTTACAAGTCTTCTTAAAATTATGGGCAAAATTATCGATGCATGTCTTGCTGGCCATTCGAGTGGGTTGTTTAAGAGCAAGTTTTAAGTTGAAACTTAATAGCAGACACTCCAGTGTATTTGAATTATTATTCTGTTTTAAAATATCTATATTAAAATCGCCCGCAATTACAACATTCTTGGAACGCCTGTCAGATATATCTTTGAGTAAATTTTCCAGTTTAGTAAAACAATCATTTAAATTTCTAGCATTTGGTACTCTATAGATACATATGACTATTAATTTATAATTCATAAGCTCAACAGCGCAGCACTCGAAAACCCCCGGTGATGACATTTTTGATATTTGAGGTATTTCCCTGCATTGGTGACAATTATTTACAATAATACATGCTCCTCCTCTCTTCTTATCCTGTCTACTGTAACATGCAGCCAAACTGTAATTTGGTAAACACAGTTGTTTTTCGTCACCTCTCATGATGAAATGTTCGGTAATACATATTATATCCACATTTATATTTATATCCGATAGTTCATTTAAACACACTGTAAGAGCATTTGATTTATTTATTAAACCTGCAATATTTTGATGTAAAATGTTAATATAATTATTGGAGAAAAAACTGTTCGTTTAGTTCATATTTTGCGTCGTGCGTATTGTTTTCTAAGATTTCCAATTGAAGGTTGAATAGGTCCTCAAAAATAATTCCCATGGTGTAGTCTTTTAAGGCCCCTGACCTTGTGTAGGTGGAATGGTGGAAGCTTAAACAACTTAAAACAACTTAATCAACCACATATGGAGAGCGATTTACAATATTATAGCCATTTTCATAACTTTTTCTAACAAAACAGTCAAATACTTTCATGATGTTGTTATTATTAACTTTAATAGGTTTATCATCACATATAAGTACTATATTTATTTTTACTATTTTGCCCCAACAGATGTCGTTACTTCTATTTACATTAGCTAATAAAAAATCTTTCTTTGTACACTTTTTTATGTCTTCTGTTAGAGTGAGCGATTGCAATGAAATAGGTAATAATTAAATTTTACTCCAAGTTACACACAATATTTCAGTATAAAAGTGAACCATATCGGTATCGCACTTTTAACTCTACTAATCAAACATCTAGATAAATAGACAAAATTTCAAAAATTATAGAAAAACTCCTGATGGTTACCCTTTCACACCACAACATTATTTTTTGTTATATATATATATATATACATAAAAAAATAGTAAAAGTAAATATAGTACTTATATGTGATGATACATCTATTAAAGTTAATAATAACAACATCATAAAAGTATCTGTGACTGTTTTGTTTGAAAAAGTTATGAATATGGCTATAATATTGTAAAAATCGCTCTCCATATTATCTCCAGATTAGTGGCCCTAAAATATATATTTTTTTTTAATTTAATTACAAATGTATAGTTTCAGATAAACGGTACGGGACGGTATTACTTGCTAAATTTTATAGTTCTAGGTCAACGCGAAGTACCCTATACATTTTGATTCCCTTGAGAGTGTATATGTATATATATATATACAGAAACGCCTTCTCTAGAGATTTATTATATGTTTAGATTATCGTATCAGTATGTATGTGCAACTGTTGCCATATCCATCCTAGCAACAGTGTACTTTTCCCGTGTTCATTGGACGACTAATTACGTGCAACAGTTTTATGTATGATTCTATTCATATAGCTGTGAAACAACCAAAGATTACTTAATTAGCAATATTGACGAGGCTGCCCAAATGGCTTCGCCATATTATTAATTAATGTCACGTGTAAAAACCTGCAAAATTTTAATAGATAACTGAATAAATTCCACGAATAGGCTAGTTTTCACTGTACGGCTCCGATGGTATCAAAACGCAAACAAAAAACAGTTTGCACTTTGCTGCCACAAAATAAAATAATCATAAGTTAGAGCGCAACATTTAAAAAAAAAAGTTTCCGTGCATGACGTCAAATTAAAACTTGCGTTGCTGTATTTTTTACCCAGTTGGATTATCCTACGGATCTTTATTGAATAAATGAACTGAAAAGTTAAAACTACGTCATTTTTTGTGGGTGGAAAATCATCAAATGATGTTTCCCGCTCTTGGGCCGGAGCGGGAGGGCGTGTCAGACTTTTACTGACTAAAACACATCCATGTACCTTCAGTTGCCCAAAACGAGACACCGTGGGGTGTTTTTTTTTGAGCAGTGGTGGTGTAGTTATAACGGTGGGACTTACGACCTATATCATAGATTGAAACCTAGACAATTACTTTGTCTAAGTTATTTCATCAGCACTGCTCTCAATACCATGAAGGAAAACATCGTGAGGAAACCGGTATACTAGCAGTGGGCACATTATAAGCTGATTATGTTTGTTATAGGTATATAAACATGCTTGCAGAATTTAACGCCTGCTTGGTTTAGCACTAACTTCTGAGTTGGTTGATATTTGGTTGATTGGTTTGTTGCGGTTTGGTTGTTGGTTTATGACCGCCGATTCAATTATACGAAATAATATGGTTTAAAGGCTTGTTGGTGATTCTCAGAGGTGGTAGAAATAAAATAGCGGACTGTAAATCTAGGTAGGTTCGTATATTAGATTACTAGCTTCTGCCCGCGACTTCGTCCGCGTCAAAGTTTTGCTCCCCTGACCCTTCCCGTCGCATCGATTTGCCTGCTAGTTTTTGTCCATTTTTCGTTGCTGCTCGCTCCTTTCGAAATGGAATTATTTTATTGGTAATTTAATTTAAATATTTTACAATTCCTTATTCAATACTAAAATTAATACATTATGTACAGGTATATAAAGTTTATAAAAACAGAGAAAAAGAATCAGAGGGCTTCAAAAAACTCGTCCGCATCGCTGTCAATGGGAAAAGTTCCCAAAAGGCTGGCAGCATTGCCACGTTGTATGGCAATGCTGATTCTTTGGCCAAAGAATAGGCCAGCCCTCTGGTCACGTGAAGAGTCGACCAACCGCTTGGCTATGTTTCGAAAAACCAAGTGGGCACTCGGACCCCATGGTCCTAATGTTTCAACCCCAAACGGCTCAAATATGTAAGTTCCAATGAGATTGGAATATTTTCGCCGTTTGAGATTTTCCGCACTTGCAGCAGCCGCTCCAGCGCATTCCATCGTACAGGGAAGGTGGGATGGCGCAAGGGTGTCGACACATGTTGCGTCCCACACCAGAGGCCTGCCCACCTTCCAGGGCATTATGGTCGCTCCTTTTGAGTTATAGTGAGTCAACCTTAAAAGATAGACATATGCTCTCGCGGACTTTTTTTTAGAACTTTTTAAGAGAAACAATTCCGTCATACATTATTTTTGCGTTACTTTAACCGTTTACGCAGCGCACGCAACGGAAACTCTGAAAAGGAATAAATTTTCCCCGTTTTTGTAACATTTTTCATTACTGCTCCGCTCCTCTTAGTTGTAGCGTGATGTTATATAGCCTATAGCCTCCCACAATAAATAGGCTACCCAACACAAAAATAATTTTTCAATTCGGACCCGTAGTTCCTGAGATTAGCGCGTTCAATCAAACAAACAAACAAACAAACAAACTCTTCAGCTTTATAATATTAGTATAGTATAGATTAGAACGCGCGCCTGTGGTCCGTGTCGTGAGTTAAGTGATGGGTCCGGTGGGCGAATTTACAAAGGCTATACTATTTTAGTCACGAGTCAGACTCTAATCAGTGAGCTTTTGTTTCTGAATATTACTCGACAATACCTAGTCTATCTCAGTAAAAAAATTGACTCAAATAGACTAGCTTTCTGTTTTGATATTTTCAAAGAAAACGCACGGACAAAATCTAGTACCATTTCAGTCACGCGTGGACGAAATCCCATCCATGGTTAACACCCCGACTCAGAGTACCCCGACTCGGATAGGTTAGGTTAGAAGGCTAAGGCGGGAGCGAAGCGGAGCGGAGCTCCCGCCTTAGCCTTCGTGGTTATTTTTTTTTTAAACCACCCAGAAATAGGAGCCCCGCGAAGCGGGGCTCCGTCAACCTATCTTAGCGCAGGTGGCAAACAATATTTGTGCAAACGTATGTTTAGAGACTCGCAGTTTTGATGCAATCAATATAGTCCACCGAAAACGAGAAGAGATATTTTTATTTACTTTCTCGAATATTTGTTTACTAACTCTTTGATGGTTTCTTTTATTTTTTCAAGGACTGCACGTGTACTGTATATTGCTGGGAAGTTGGCCATTTGACTTAAAACTTACGGCCTTAAACAACATGTCAAGTTTTCCTTTTAGCATGATTAAACCATCGATCTAGTTTTTCAAATTCGAATGTGACAATTATTGAAATGCAGTTCTTTTTACAAATTAGTGTTAGACAATTTAGTGTTAGACCAAGTTATCATTTCCGTGTTGTGTGTTCTCTACTGTTCCTTGTTGGGATAAAGTTTGACATTCAAAAGTACTGTATGATTTTTACCGGGTACTGGCGATAAACCGTGTTAAGCTTTGGATGACAATTAATTTTCTGTCGAATATTGATCTGGTTGCTTTATGTAATCAAATCAAATACTTAATTGGATGCACTAGACCACTTAGACCAATTAGACTTAAGAGCTGAGCACTTGCCGGTGTACAATGTAGCAACCTCCTCTCCAGTGTATACAATGCCAATGAATAGAATAGAATAGATTTATTATCTTAACAATGCCAATGAGCATTCTTCTATTATTTCTTTCGTAGGTTTATTTATGAAATGATTTACAGCGTATTAATGTACTATGCAAACAATGTATGCCTCTTTCTTCGACTTTCTCGATAACCTTCATATTTTCTTTTGATTTGGTTCATAATCAACTTTTTAAGCGTAAGGTGATGTTCGAAGTCGAGGTCGGGGCTTTTTGTTAGACTATTATTTAATGAATAGGCAAAACGTTAAAAATAAATCTTTATGTCAATGTAATTCTCGTTTTCACTTACTCTTAGACGACACTTACGAGTATGTTTGCCTAGTCCTAGCCGGTTGAAAATTCAGCAGTGCGATTTTGTTAAGGAAAACGATCAATTAGAAATTTCAACGTTTACGCGATTAATGCGAAAAATGTTCGTCTACAAAATATAATTGAAGCATTTGACTATATTTGCAAGTGATCAACTGCAATTGAGTTTCGGGATCCCTTTGCATTACGTTATACGCCACAACTCGCGTATTTTTAATAAAAACGGTAGCTTTGTGTAGCTATTTGAAAGCACGTTAGAACCTAACCAAATTCTATGACCTAGGTCATAGCAGGATTTAAAAAAAAAACTTTATTTTAGGAAATGGGTTAACAAGACTAAATCGATCAATAAGGCGTTCTTATAATTCAGTACAATACCCAATTTTATAAATTTTACAAAGTTTTTACATGGATACATAAGATCACGACTTATTGCTCCGAAGCGTTAGGCAGAGATATATACATAACTCTCAATAGGTACACTCATATTTCACCATTTATGTTTAAGGCATGGGCCTTACATGGGTTACAGGGGGTGAGCCTACTATTGCAACCGGGCACAAATTTAGACTACGGGCTGCTTCTGAGAAATTTTGTATGAAAATCCCGCAACTTCCCCGAACTGGGAATTGAATCCAAGACTTCATCTTCAGCGGAAGAGATATTGCGTCTTCCTAACTCTGAGATCTTCGTTCCTTGCTACTAAAACCAAAAGATCGTTTTCAACTTTCCCACGTTCTATTCACTTGGGGGAAGGAACTTTTTCATTTAATATGCAAATTTATATGGGCATATGTACAGAAAAAAGCCTGAGAACTGTCACGGTTTCTGTTTTACCTAAAAACATTAATCAAACCAAGGTGATTCCCCTGGTTCTCCATCAGTTGTTTTATACCCCCTTTAGGTACTCCACAGACCATAGATCAAATGTTCCCTACAGTTTACAAAAACAATGTTCGCGTAAAGATTTCATGCAATCGGTATAAAATGGATGGATGTTTAACGGCATGCCGCCACTTAAAGCTAATCTTGCTAATTGGTCTACCCTTTCATTCCTCACTACGGCTACGGAGGGAATCCACTCTATAATGTAGTTTTTAATTGGCCCTCAATTTGATAATGGAGTCTTTAATTTTGTAAGCTGTCGGTATTTCTCTGATGTCAGAGGTACACTGAGCGAAATAGTAATTAACTAAACTTAGAGAGTATGTTAAAATGATAAAATTAGTCAATATGTATGTATTGTGTATAGAATGTATGCCAATGCTTCACTTCTTGCGAAAAAATCTAAATACGCGTGGGTTAATAAGCTGGCAGTACTTTGCCAACGTATTGGATATAAGAAAAATAAAACGAATATAAGAAAAAGGAAAATCGAATAAAGTTAAAAAAAAAATACCACCATAATAGTAATCATTGTTTTCCAGTCGCCAACGTTTTAATTATATTATTATCTTTTAAATCTCCCCAATTTATTTTCGACTTTGACGCATTAGTAACCAATAATGCGTGCGATAATAACAGGCTAGGCCAGAAGTGCAATGCCAGGACAGAGACAATTCAGTAATCTTTCTGCTTTATCTTCATCGACATGGGTTCTCTCTGGCATCTGTAACCCTTCAGCTATCTCATCTTTTTTTTTGGTTGGGAAATCATCCCGCTCTGGGCGGAACGAGAGGGCGTGTCAGACTTTTACTGATTAAAACCTACCCGTGTTCCTTCAGTTGCCCATATGCCAAGGCCACGATAACTTTTTTGAATGAATCTCGCGACCCTGGCAGAGCTATCTCATCTGTCTTTACATTCCTGCACAGGAAGAGACCTCACTCAGCAAATCACAAAGTTCCGGCCAGTTTTATATATGAAAGTACCCTAATAAGTCACCGAGGTACCGAATTGCGTTCATACCAGTCAATCAAACAACTCAGCCTATCGTAATCCGCTGCTGGATATTGCTCTCTTCCTTGTTCAGCCACAACACCCTGCGCCTTCCTCCGCTTTCCGGATCCAGCCTGCCTTCATAAAATATGTCTATATTCATGGGGTAGGATTATCAAAATTTGGCCAATGCCATTCGTCTTCTAGCTATCGTACATCCAGCTCAGAGTTGCAGTACCTGCACCCCTAGCTAAGTTGATAATCTGCAACCGTTAACGCTAGTCGAAAACTAATCAAATGTATGGGAATAAAAATATCATCTCAACGTTAAGTCACGTGGTTAGAACAAACGAATATAAAATTCGTAGCCACGTTCACATCGTTCAAAATGATAGAATGAATTGTTATCCTTTCTACAATGTTCAACGCTACAACCTTTGTTATCATGTCGTTTTCATGTTCGTTTTTCTAAAGACATTGTAGAACGAGCGGCCGTCTCAGGCGCGTCAACATGGCTACCAATTTATCGTTTTCTACAATTGCTGACACACTGAGAAAAATGTCATTTTGGCATAATCTTAAAATATCGTGACGTTGGTTTAAAATAGATGCGTTGTCTTATAATATGTTGATAATAAGTAAATATTACGCTAGAACTGAAATGTGTTAAGATGGAATCGAATTTTTTGGGTAAATAATGCAATATTATGATACTTGTCATCGTAAAAATTTGTAATTATGAAATAACATTGTCTTCTTCAAATAATAACACAATGTAATAGAAAATGGTCCACTGTCCCATAAATTAGTATGATAATTATAAATAAGATTCTAATTAAAAAACACAATGACAGTCACCGTAATATAAATAGATTTCATAGTTTAATATGAAGAAGTATCTCTAAAAATACGATGACCTCCCCCTAATGTACTATATTAAATTATAATGCTTTAAACTTATATTTTTAAAGTAAGCATCATTTTTTAATATTACAGTCATATTATTTTATGTGAATCCTATGATAATACGATTAAATAATCTCATATTTTTAGAGTAAGCATCAAAGTTCAATAATATAGTCATATTATTTTATGTGTATCCTACTAAATTATTATTACAGAGACCCATTTATGAGTAGCATTTGAATGATGTCCTACAAATTTAAGGTGACGGCATTATATAATGAGGTCTCCCTCTCTCACTTCATTCCGCCGCCGCGCCATTTCGGTCGGCCATTTGTATTTCACCGCTACAGCCGGCAAGTCACGACTCACGACTCGTTTAATTAATAGCAATAACAATTCCATTAGTGCCAGTGAACGTGTTTGATCAGTGCAAAAATGGATATGGCTACGCGTGATCTTTTGAAGAAGTGGAATTTGGAACGCTACATCGATCGTTTTGAAAGTAAGTTGACAAACCTACCTAGTAAGTTGCTAGCATGAGCTCACACATTACATTCACACATTCTAATTTCTAGCAAGAATAGGGTCAGAGTGTCGTCTTAGAGGCACTATGAAAATATACTTAAAAAAAATTTCGCGACCAATTTCAAGGTCACAGTTCTAACATAACCTTACCTATGGATCCCTTCGACATCGTTTTTACGACAAACGGTTGGTCGGAGACAAAAAACACCCAGACACTTTTAGCCTTTCTAGGTGTTACATACTATAGAATCGAGAAAATAAACGATTTGCGAAAATAACACTTTTTTGGCCGCTGTACACTCCAACCAAGAATAGTCTTGTCGTATGGTACCTACCCACCTACCTAGATATACGTTCATATTTATATTATACACTAGATTCGATGTGCAACTGCAACCCAAAAAAAAACAAATAGGTAGAGTGCGTCTAAACTAAAATGACGCGCCCCACTACCGCATTTACCGTAGTGTACGTATACAAATTTAAGTAGTGGGGCGCGTCATTTCAGCTTAGACGAGCTCTACCAACCTACATTTTATAAAGTCGATGCGACGTAGTGCATTTCACAGCTGCAATCAGGGCGCTGTTAAATTTACCTTTTTTTTTCAGCTGAAAGAATTGATATCGCAACAATGCAGATGCTTAGTAAACAAGACATACATAGTATGTTCCCTCAAATAGGGGACAGACTCCGGTTTGAAGCAGCTCTGGCCATGTTAAAAAGCGACCAACCAAAAGATATGGTTTGTTTTCATGTTAAATTGTATTTCAAAAAAGTAAATTTTGTTTTAAACTTTTTGCTTACACATGCCCTGCGTCGCTTAAATGCACATTCTCCTACTTGCATGTAGGTAGGTAGGTACCTACTTATTAACTTTTATTATTTTAAAGTCTTCTTAAGATACCTAACAATTTAACCGGTGCAGTATTTATTTAAAAAGTGGAATAAAATCATAACTTTTCATCAGTATTGTTAGTTTACCAACTAAGTACATTATTATTACCTTTTTAAATTTCTTGTTAAATTTCAGGATAACTCCTACAATTCATCACTCTTTGAAGAGGTCCTGAGGAATGACTTGTTAACTAGTCTACCTTGTAACTTAGAGCCTCTGCCACCGTGTGAAGGACTGCAAAGCTCAATCCTCAACCAAGACTGCGAAGCAGGACTTAACCAGGAAAATTTGGTAAGTTCTGCAAAATTGTAGAAAAGTACTCGTACTTACTGTTTTTTGGTTCAAGAGCAATATGTATTAATTTGTAATTACATCCATACTAATATTATAAATGCGAAAGTAAGTTTGTCTGTCTATCTGTCGGCTGGGGCAGGACCTTTTCACATTTTCATACCTAAGACACTGAACCGATGCAAAATTTGGTATAGACATTCTTTGAGACCAGGATCAGTCCTGATCTTGATCGATTAGTTTTTATCAGGGCCGGATCAAGGGACGAGGGCAGGACCGTTCACACCTGCAATGCTGAACCGATTACTAGTAAAAAAATATAACACTTCCCTTGAGTTATCTCCGGCTAGGGCTAGCTATAGCCTGTTAGTTAACGGTCGCACTCGGACACATTTAGTGATTATTTCAACGATTATTGAGGTTAATTGACCGTACATACTCATATTATCACACCTTTTTGTTACATGTACTATTATAACATTGTCTCAAAGTAAATATTATTTTAGGATGGTGACATACTGGTGATACCACTGGACTCGTCGTCGTCAGTGGGTGAAGCAGTTAGACAAGAGTCCACCGGGAGCAATTTAGTAAGTTATTGCCTATTATCCTGTACTTTTGATAAGGAATTTAAATTGACATTCAATATTGTTAACCCCCGGCGTAAACAGATAAGTTTAACGTCTGTACCTGTCCTGTCCTGTATGTGTGTACGGACGGCCGTTTAGGAGCTATACTATATGTCACAAAGATCAGTAATATATTTGGAATTGGTGACAGCTATAACTAACAACTAAATGCATGATGCCTAGACTGGCACCGACTCCAACTGATCATTATACTGAATGGAAGGTAGGTATTGAACCTGTATTTTCAACATTTTAGTGACATTTTTTTTTAACTTTTACCTTGCATATTTAGTTTGTAATGCCATACTTATACTATTTGTGTTTCAGGTGAATACCATACTGAATTCATCAGTCGAGGGAAAACAAATAATAGCAATTGGGCAGAAAACGGGCACCTTACCCTCAAACGTGCGTGGGCGTTTATGCAAGCTGCTTATGGAGAAGCTCATTACGGCCGAAAACCCGGTACTTCTGACAGATTCGCAGCTGCTTGCTCTATCCTACGACATTGGCAGATTATTTAAAGAGGAGTCACCACCCCTATACTACGCGCCGTACCTGCCGGCTGATGCTTACCAGGCTAAGCGCAATATCTCTGGCTGGTTAGTCACCGCCAGAAGGGCTCGACGGCAGCATTTAGTTTCGTTGGGCCTTATTGAAAAGCCCAAGTCACGTTCTCGCTCCAAGTCCAGTCCTAGGCTAGACACCCCTCCACTCGCTGGAATCGACCTGACCGGACTTAAAGAAGGTAACTCCTTTTCAAGAAATTTTATGTTTTCAGATTGAATTAAATTATCAAGAACAAAATTATTGAGAAAAATATCTGAATTAGTATAAATTTTCGTTACAAATTACAAAATATCTGAATCTAAGAACCGTTATTGTCATTGTACTAATTATTAATCGTTTTAATTTTTGTGTGCAGGTGAAGTGGAGGACGTAGCGTCAGCATTAGAGCAGCTGTCAAGTCCTTCAGCTGGTCCGTGGCAGGAGGTCAGTGCCCTGTGGCGGGAGACGGTGCGAGCTCGCCTCCGGTACTTGTACTACGAGGAAGGGACATTACAGGAGTACTTCAATAAGTATCCTATCCTGAAGTCAAGTGATGGATGGCGACTCCTGACTCATGACTACGAAGCACTGTTCCCTGATAAATCCGGGGGCCTCGACGCCTTGGATGCTTCATCGGAAAACATACTAAAAGCTGCTCAGCAGAAGCTTAACACCACAAAGGACTGGTTTCTTCGTCGAAAAATAGCTGATACATTGGCAATTTGTGACGGTAAGGAAATGATTCTGTTATATAGTTCTAGGTGCTCGACCTCCCTGGGTCGGTGAACCCGTTATAAAATATATAGACAAAAAAGAATTTAAAAATTATCTAACATGGTGCAGTCGTTCAGAAGTAACGGGCGGGCGGACACACATTTCGGCAATTCATTTTTACTTATATAGATAGATTTTACTTTTCCCTATTTGCTCAGTTAATGATGATGTGTTGTGTCAAATATACTATTATTATTTTCTTTCCAGATGAACAACCGGAGACAAAATTAATAGCAGCGATATTGCTACTCGGCTGTCTCTTTAATATTCCTCCTGCCCGTCGATCTAGAAAAGACTGGCAAGCTTCACGAGCGGAGATATTGGATGGATTTGTGACCATCGTGGATGATGACGCAGACGTGCAAGTGGTAATTGAGGAGCGTCGCCAAAAGCTTCAAAACCTAGGTATTAGCCTCCAACCATTTATAATTTGGTGCCGCCAGTCAGGTGTCTCCTTCACAGTATGTGACAATACGTTTTACAAGTTCACAACACTAACTGAGGCTGTTGATGTGACTTTTAAAATATTTCATGCTACTGCGGCTAAATATCCTACTGAAAGCTATAACATTTGGCTTATTATCCAAATTGGTTTTTACAAAGTCAAAACATCGTACGATCGTATGTCACAATCTGTGAAGGAGATATTAGTTACTCTCGGAGTCACAATTTAAATTAAGATGAAGTGTCACAGTTGTAAAAGGACTTTTCCCACGTTTTCTTCATTTATTACCCACATAAGGAAAGAATGTGAAAAAATTGATATTACTGGTGTTTATAAATGTGGTGAAGACGCATGCTACCGGTATTTCACGGACGTTAGACAATTTAGAAAACATGTTAACTTAAAACATTTGAATAAAGTAAACACTCGTTATTTGCCATCCACCTCAAACGAGGCTTGCGTAGTTCCTATGTGTGAAACAGAGACTACCAAAGTAGCAACTGAGCACATATACATTGAAGCTGATAGTGAACCGGAAGTCCTTGATAATGCTGATAGTATTATTCATAAAGAAGTTTTGAAATTTATTTCAACGCTCTATGTAAATCCATCTGTATCTCGATCGTCTGTACAAGCTATGGTTAGTCATTTGCAAACCCTTCTTGACAATATCGCACCGTCTTTAATGTCCGTATTCGGCCCTGTGCTAGCTGATGAGGAAAGCATGTCTGGAAGCGAAATTAATAAACGACTTCATAAGTTCAACACAGCTTTGAAGGGCATCTTTTTTCCGTTTCGTTCAGAATATTTGAGATTCCGAGAATTGAATTTATTAGGTTCTTTTATACCACCACATGAAGTAATCGTTGGTTATTGTCCTGACATTTCACAAAGGAGTAACACTTTAACATTACACACCAAGCCACGTACAATGCAAGTAATTCAACTTCGCCAGGTTTTGAAGAATTTTTTTTCCATTGACACTATTTGGAAAGATGTAACGGATTATTTGAACCACCTAAGGGGTAATTTAATAATCCGTGAAGAAAATCCGATGAGGCCAATGTGTCTAGAAAATGTAATGCAGGGATCTGTATGGCTGGCAATGTGTACACCGCAGGCGTCGGACATTATTCTTCCTTTAGTAGTATACTATGATGATTTTGAAATTGGAAATCCTTTGGGGAGCCACGCTGGGGTGCATAAGCTTGGTGGTGTATACGTTTCCTTGTCAGCACTCCCACCACATTTATTTTCATTGTTGAATAACATTTTGCTGTTAGCTATTTGCCATTCTGCTGACAAAACTAAATATGGAAACAAAGCTATTTTTGACCCTGTTATTGAGGAATTGAATTACTTGCAAAACAAAGGAATTTTTATAGAAAATAAGTTTTTTAAAGGAACCGTAAAATTGAAGGTTGTTGCTATAACTGGCGATAATTTAGGCCTGAATTCAATTCTCGGGTTTACTGAAAGTTTTTCAGCTAACAAGTGTTGCAGAATCTGTAACATTGACAAGAAAGGTTTGCAAACTGCTCTATATGAAAACAGTAACTTGCTTAGAAATATGACTTCATACCACGCTCAATTGCAAGAAAACGATACACCTAACACGGGCATTAAAGAATCATGCTGTTGGCTTAAGGTGACAGGATTTGATTTATTTCAAAATGTAGCAGTAGACCCAATGCATGATATATTAGAAGGTGTAGCTCGTTATGTAATGACCTTTGTCATAAACCACTTCCTTGCCGAAGGTCTTTTAAAGATCTCAGTATTGCAACAAAGAATAATTTCATTTGATTATGGACCAGATAGGAATTCAAAACCAAGTAATTGTTTAGTTGTCCAAGGTTCGAAAGTAAAATTGAAAACTTCAGCATCAGAAATGCTTACCCTTATTAGATACTTCAGCCTAATAGCCGGGTTTTACATTCCTTTAGAAAATAAAGTATGGAAATTATACATTATGTTGCGGCAAATCACCGACAGGTTATTAAGTCATAGGGTCTTCAGTGACACCAATATTCAACTCCGGGTTATAATAGCAGAATTTAATCAATTGTACACGGAGCTAACAAAATCACCCCTGCAGCCAAGGTTTCATTTTCTGACTCATTATCCTACCATGCTAATGAAGTTCGGCCCCGTACGTAACATGTGGGCTATGCGTTTTGAAGCCAAGCACAGGGTATCTAAGTTAGTGGCTAGATCATCTTTTAATCGAGTCAATGTTTGCAAGACTCTAGCAATAAAATGTCAACTTATGCTCAATGACTTGTTTGTGAAAAATACAATACCTACAACAAAAATACTAGGAAAAAAATCTGCATTAAATTCAGGAGACACTGTCAAGTTTTCTCTCGGCACTGGCGTTGTCCTCAAATATTCGGTTACTTCCGCTACAATAGCTGGTGTTATATGGCAGCGGAACTCTATTGTTACTGTAGATATAGATGATGAACAATTCTTACCCACTTTTGGCCAAATTGATGCAATTTTGGTGACAGATACTGAAGAGGTTTTTTTCCGTTGCTGTATGTTTGAAACTATTGAATTTAATTCTCATTACAATTCTTATGAAGTTAAACGTGGTAATGATTATCTGTGCTTTCCTTGCCAAAATGCCGTTTCTCCGTGTCCTAACACGCTCACTCTAATGCAAGGTAACACGTCATATATTACAAGTAGATGGTACCTAGAGTAAAAATTTCAAAATTCTGTAGGTATTCTAACGGCTTACGGTCGCTGCTATAATACCTTGAAAATGCGCAAACGAGTTAACTCGTTTGCTCATTTTTAAGGTGTTTTTATTTTGAATCCAGTAATATCAATTTTTTTTGGAAACGTTTACATAATTATTAATTATGTACTTATACCGTACGCGGCGTTGCTAGTTTGAGGCACTGCAGAGTCCAAGGGCAGTTATTTTTTTATAGCAGAGTGCGCTCAACTAGTAATCTACCCTTAGTTACGGTATTTATCGGATATCCCTTTAGGATATCCTATAAAGACGGCCCGATAACGGTGTCCGCATAAAGTAATGGTATGAGCCAGCACCAATAGCTGGTTTAAGGTGAACGCACACTTATCAGAGCCGAAGGAGGCGAAGGAATCAAATTTTAGAATTACTTAAATGAAGTCCAATGTAACTTCGCACACTTATCCGCACCGAATCGTACGACCTTATTCGTCCGATTCGGTAAGTGTGCGAGGTTCCATAGGATTTCATACAAGTAATTCTAAAATTCGATTCTTTCGCCTCCTTCGGCTCTGAAAAGTGTGCGTTCACCTTTAGTAATAGATTTTAAAGTAAAGTATTTGTATGAGGGATAGATTAGTCTCATCGGAGTGTTTATAGTAGCACTTTACTTGAAAATAGATATTTACTATAATAATATAACCAATTTATTGTATGCAGCTTTAAGGTGAAAGCGTCAGGGTAGCCCGCGAAATTCAAATTTTCTTACGTTTTTTGCAATTTGCAGGCCAGTGCTAGGTTTTGATTGAAATGTTAGACGCGGGTGTAAGACGTATGTAGTACAACTTATGTACTTACACCCGCGTGCAACATTTAATTAACATACAACCTAGCACTGGCCTGCAAATTGCAAAAAACGGCTACCCTGAAGCAATCACCTTAAGGGCAAAAATGTTTTAGTTATAGGTACATTAATGTAAAGTTTGTTATTTTTTGTAAATTAAATTTCTACTCGTCTCAACCTTTATTTTAATTTGTAAAAACTAGAATTATTGAACATAATGTATATAATGATTCTTTATAATGACCGACAAATAGATACTGTAATCATTAAGGCGAGGATGTTTCTAAACAAAACAGTCTTCTTTTATACTGAATATAAATGTTTAGAGTATATAATAATTATTCATTCATACTATGGAAATAAAAATACCATTCAATTTTCTGTTTAATTTATACATACATCCCTTTTCACCTTCTTACCATTCTTGCCAAGGTACTTTTTTCTATTTTTTTTACTTACTCTCCATTTTTTTAAGGTTCAAGTTTAGGGTTCTTCAGTTTTTTTTAATGTTGAGCTCACACCTAATAATATTTAAAAGGAAAGAACCAATATTGGATACTTAAAAATAAGGGGATCATGTAAGTCCAGTGGCGCCCTCAATTATAGGAGGATTGTGATTTCTAATAATCCAAACAATTTCTGTGTAATCCACCAGTATTTAGTTGTAGTCCTACTGATGGAGAATGAGTAGAACTACAACTAATCACTGGTGTATTATAGAGATATTAATTGGTTTATTAAAAAACACAATCCTCCTATTGAGGGCGACCTCCGTAAGATAATAGGCTATAACCAGAGATATGAGGAAATAGTAGGAAAAGTAAGAGGACCTAACCTAAAATACGAGGAGGTTACCGAAAAATAGTAGGAAAAATAATAGGATATAACTGGATATATGAAGAAGGCACCGAAAAATAGTAGGAAAAATTGTATGACATAACTGAATATGTGAGGAAGTCACCGAAAAATAGTAGGAAAAATAATAGGATATAACTGGATATATGAGGAAGGCACCGAAAAATAGTAGGAAAAATTGTATGATATAACTGAATATGTGAGGAAGTCACCGAAAAATAGTAGGAAAAATAATAGGATATAACTGGATATATAAGGAAGGCACCGAAAAATAGTTGGAAAAATTGTATGACATAACTGAATATGTGAGGAAGTCACCGAAAAATTGTAGGAAAACTAATAGGATATAACTGGATATATGAGGAAGGCATCGAAAAATAGTAGGTAACTAAAACTAAATCCATGGTGACACATCATCTTAAATACTGTTATCATCAACATCAGTATTATCATCGTTCTTTTTGGTGAATCACTATGCTCCGTCCTTTGAGTGAATTCATCATACTTTAAGCTGAATTCACCTCTTTTATGATTGTCAGTTTTCTCAGTGCACCGAGGCGTTACCGATTAGAGAAAGGAATTCGACACGAAACGGTTGTAACTTGGCTAGGGGGGCTGGCAATCATTATCGTCAAAAACTAAAATTAAAAATGAGTTTATGTATTTCACGCAATTGATCCCAGAAATCCCTTGAGCTTTAAACATTTTGGCCAAGGAGAATAGTTTTTAGTAATTTATCTAATAAATAATAAGTTATTATATACAAATTTTGTAAAACTTGGTTTTTTTCTGAGCTCCGACAGCCTTCTCTGTTTACTTGTCTGTGTCATTTACACCCTCAATAATGTCAATCTCGGCAGGAATTGCAATGTTGGCGATTGATACGCACACGTAGATACGTGCCGCCGCTTGAGTTTCATACCGATCACGACTGCTATAAACACGTCTTAATCTCATCGCAGGATGAAACACTTAGTCCACAACTTAAGGGCATTGGGCGATGTACTATGAACCTGCACCGCTACTCTATCTAATAGAAATGATTTTTTTCTTCGATCAATAATAGCATTAGTACATTTTTGATCGAAGATTTTTTTCCCCGTCTCTTCTGCTGGTATGTGCAATGATTTAAATTTTATCTTTGTATTTTTCCCTATTTTCCATTTTAAGTAAAACCTCTAAACCATCAAGTCGATAGCAATCTCTTGAATGTACTCTGGTACCATCAATCACATTAATTAACTAAATATGGCCCTGCATATTCATTAAAAATTTCTTGAGCATATCTTTCCCCAGTTAGGGTGCCATTTTCTATGGCCACTAGCTCCGACGACCTTCTGAAGAGATGCGAGCTCATAAATTTACGGAGTCTCCACCGTATTTTCTCTTTTTGTGAAGCAGGTTTGAATGTATCGCTCACCAAGTCGCCTGTACACTCTTCGCCTTCCATAGAAAGTGACAATCGACATCGAATCAACAGTGAATTCTTGTCCATTCTTTTTCACTCTACTGTATGTGTTCACGGAAATAGCACAGCCTTGCTAGTCGATACCCTCACTCGAGTTTGGGACTACTTACTGGTCTGTGGGGCTACAGGTTTGCTTCTGCAAGTCTTTTTCTCACTGTCCTGTCACTAAAGTAATCTCTTTGGGTCTAAAGAAACTGTTGTTGACTTCAACTGCTTTGAATTGGAGGTTTTTGGTCTGGGGTAGTTGTGCACATAGGCCATTAGCAAGTCTGTTCAGATGTTTTCCAGTTTCTGCGTATCTTCGTTTTACCTGCCAGATAGTTCTTAATGTTACATTCGCCATTCTTGTAGTACGATGCAAACTGATGCTAAGTTCCAGAAAATACATGATTCATACACATTCTCCAGGAGAAAGAGACGTGAAAAGTAAGGTTTATGTAAAAAAAAATCGTCGGCTAAGAAATAAATAGGAAAACAAAAACAGAAGTCAAAAATAGGACAGCAAATTGAAAAGGAATATTTTATTTACACATTTATTTCAGCCATTCCTAACCCTTAATTAGGTAAGACAAAAAAAGTTGTAGTGGGAAAATGCCGGTATTGTATTTTGTTCAGATGAATTCAAAATACACGGGTAAAATAAAGTTAAAGATCTTGCCTGAAGGGTTTCCTGAAAACACAATGTTAAAGTATCCTCAACAAAATGCTATGATTAAAGAATTAAGGTCCACCAACACTTATAAATAAAACAAAATTTAGGTATATTAAAAAAAATATTTATTGAAAAACGTTAACATTCAGTAATTATGGTGATAATTGAGGTGACAATTTCTACCTTTAACAAAACATTCCCTAATGTTGCATTTTAGACAAAAATGATAGTGAACCCCTTTTTACAATAAGGACATGTACCATATTCCTTACCATGATCAGGGAAATAGTCGACATCCTTGGATGATTACACTTCTTTTATTTCAGGGTTCAAATCTTTGATTGTAGTTTTTTTATCTACATTCCGTCTTTTGTGAAGTTCCTTAAACGAGGTGAAATTATTTCAAAGGTTTAACTTTTTTTTTTTTTTTTTTTTTTTCTATTTTTTGTTTTTTTTTTTACTCTTGTGCATTAACCAGGCGTTGTGAAATTATAGAAAGATACCAGCCTATGTTTTTATTTTTGAGTGGTATAGCGCTATGAGCATGTTCGCCAAATCAACGCCGCCCATATGAGGAATATTGCTTCACAATGTTGGACTGATCTACTTCAATTGCTGCTCTTTAATATTATACAATACCGCTTCACTTTTCTTGTAGAATACGCTTCAGTAGAACTAGTGGTTAGAATAACACATTTGATATCATTCCATTTCAAAAGATAAAATTTTGTCTTTATGGACACAGTTTGGCTGAAGATCATTGACATTTCAGAACATTATCACTTTTTAGCCAGTTAGAAGTACTTCGCAGTCGATTTGCTCGTATTGTACCTAGACTAAATATGCCCTTAGTATTCCTGAGATGGTGGATCAGTTACAATAAGGACAAAAGTTATTGAAGTAGGCGATACCGGATACACTGTTTTTTCTGTGCAATTTTACCCAGTCTCCAAACTGCTTTAGCTCTCCAACCTAAGCCGTCCTCTTCTTCTGTAAAAGTAAGTACCAGCGTATAAAAAGGGGGAAATGGTCTCAGAAGCCAACTTTCTGAAACTCCATTTCCGTAGCTTCCGTAGCTGTCGCTTGCTGCCTGATTTGGTTCCTTTGTACAGAATTATCATCTCATCAATACTAAACTTTGATTCTTCTTAAATTTTTCGGCAATTTTGATGAATCTGTTCAACAATTGGCCTTATTTTGAAGAAAATTTCAGAGTTTGCTTCATTATTATCAACAAAGTGCAGATATCTCCGCATAAGCTGATAGCGTTTCAGTGGTATAACATCTATGACTAATGAAAAGTGTGTATTGGTATGCATGGGCATGCATTTGGTTCTTCCTCGAAGGAATCCAGACCCATTGGTGAAGATGTAACTGAAGAGGCTTCAGATGACTCTGATTCGTTCATAGTGACTGAACATCTCTGTTTAATTATCAAAGCATGATTCCCCGCTCCCTTCGGAAGGAGCGTTTTCTTCGGGTACTGGGGCAAGAATATGCCTTGATCTTAAATTCTGAAAATAATACATGTATTTGCAAGCACCCAAGCAAAGAAAACATAGAAATAGCATGACACGTACAAAAGTAACGCAGCGTGAAAGGCATGAAAATTAAGCATTTGGTTTTTTTTTTATTAATTCCTCCATAAAATATTCACACATCAACTTTAGGCACACATAAATTAAGTTTAGTTCGAAATAAGGAAAAGCTATTAGAAAAGTCATAAAAATGATAAAATATATATATTTAGATATATTAGTTCTTTAGCTATGAAATTGCCGTTCTGCAGTACTGGCCATTTCAAATCAAAATAATTTTTATTTGTCTAAGAATTCTAATTTCAAATTAATTTTATTTTAAAAACATGGAATTCTTTTTCCAAAAGTAGTCATTTGTTTATTGATTAGTGTTACATTTTCATCGCATTTCAATCTTTTTCGTCATCATGGATACGTTAAAAATTCGAGTAATTATGGAATATGAGTACCGTCGTGGCAGCAACGCGGCACAAGCGGCACGCAACATCAACGACGTTTACGGAGCTAACACTACAAACCAACGCACCACCTGTTATTGGTTTGCTCGCTTCCGTTCTGGAAATTTCGACCTGAAAATGAACCTCGTGGTCGTCCGAAGACTTTGGTCGACAATGACGAATTAAAGGCGATTGTGGAAGCTGATGATACACAATCTACGGCTGAATTAGCAGCAGCTTTCGACGTTAGCGTCAAAACAATATTGGTCCATTTGCGTCAAATTGGCAAGGTAAAAAAGCTTGACAAATGGGTGCCCCACGAACTCAATGATCGCCAGCGCGAAGTACGCGTCGAGACGTGCCCTGCACTGCTCAACAGACACAGAAATGAAGGAATTTTGAACCGCATTGTTACCTGCGATGAAAAATGGATTCTGTTTGATAACCGCAAGCGCTCAGCAAGTTGGTTGGATCCTGGTTCAGCACCTAAACAATGCCCTAAACGAAAACTTACCCCTAGAAAAGTGATGGTCACTGTTTGGTGGTCTAGCGCCGGTGTGATTCATCGCAGCTTCTTACCAAACGGGGTGAGCATTACTGCAGATGTGTACTGCGAAGAACTGAACTCAATGATGGAGAAGCTGGCACATCTCCAACCAGCATTGGTCAATCGCTCGTCTCCGCTGCTCCTGCACGACAAAGCGAGACCTCATATTGCACAGTAGACGGTCTCCAAGTCGTTTATTTTTTTTCATACAAAACGGCATTTTCTTAGGTAAAGACCTATTATATAATAATGTATATACAGATTTAAATAGAAACTGAACTTACTTGTAATTTATTACCTTCTTAAAATAGTAGTGCTTTAAGATAATTAATAAAAGAAATAAAAAACGCACTAGTCGCCACTACGATTTTCGAAGGTTCCCTTCGACTTCTTTGGGATGCCATTATCAGATCCTGGTTTCCTTATCATGAGACTACCCTTGAGATATCTCCTTTCCAACAAAAAAGAATCATCAAAATCGGTTCATAAACGGCGAAGTTATCGGTGAACAGACATAAAAAAAAAACAAAAGATATTTATACGGTCGAATTGAGAAACCTCCTCCTTTTTTTGAAGTCGGTTAAAAATTGAGATCCTCAGAAGAAAATTCTTAATCTTTTCGTTATTGTAACGTAATGCAGCCTACAGGCGTATTTTTTGGTGCGTTTCACTCAATTCATGCGGTACCCACTTTTCAACTGTTTTACTTTTCCAATTTGGTTCAAGTGAATTAAAATTGTTTTACCAGTCACATCAAAGATTGTTCTATAGGTAGGTTGTAATGTACCCTCATTTCCAGAATGAAAACGTTAGAACCAAAAACGTACTTCGTTTTCTTTCACAGCAGCTTCCCCGTTGACTTGTTTCTGAAGCGCTGTAGCCACGGTGGTACTTGTATACGTAAATATCGCGATATTTTAAGTTTTCCATATTGTGATCAAAACGATGTCAATGAAAAATCGTGCAACTAACTGAGAGAATAGTAGTCACTCAGAAGCCGGCACTATTACTAAGAAACCTTGGTGATCGTCGCTTGTTCCTTCTGTACGAAGGAAATTGTGGGTCTTCAGTGGGTTAGAATTAGAACAAACCAGTATGCCAATCGACTTTTCTACATTACTTATTAGAGTTATTAAACCGTGATCGTGTAGATTTACACGATTACGATATCTATCTACATCGAAGCTCATGTTCAGAACTGAAGTACTTGTCGTTACCGTTACAAACAGTAACTTTCTAACCTACCGCGATGATGCAGTCTAAGTGCTTGTGAGTTTTGACAAATAAAGATCTGATATTTTTTTTCTTTGTGTGGTCTTATGGCATTTAATGGATAGTTTCTGATGATAAGCATGGTAACTTAAATTATCTGAATTTTACAAATGTGTATTTTCTTCCAATAATAAATCAAAGTACAAATAAACTAATTTTCAATGGTAGTGCAAAAAATCTGCCTGAATAGATAGTATTTTTTTTTTTAAACCAATTTGGTTAAAAGTCGAGTTAAAGTTTAGTTGAATGCGGACTCGATTAGATCGCGAGCGTACGTGCTCCCTGCTTCAATGTACAAGCGAGACTGCCTGAAATCGGCGGGGGTGAGGAGGTGGGCCTCGATGGGGCGCTGAAGGGGTCTCGGGTCTACTACTACTGATTTAATTTATCAATGAACTTGATCTTCTGAAATTCGTACTCGTGGTGGTGGCAATCCATAAATCACTATTTTCATTATTTACAGATTTCCGTTCACTTGACTGTTTCGAAATTCCTTTTTAGATTAGATTAGATTAGATTCATTTATTTGCCTGAAATAGGGTATTTTACAGATTTTATAACACACTCAATAGTTCTTCATATTCCGCCAACTAAATTCGGCATGCAAATTTTTTAATGATAATGATGATTCTAGTTTTATAACTTTAAACAAAATAATTAAATAACAATGTCAAAAAAGTACTAAATAAAAAAAACCTACATATTAAATTACACAAGCCAAAGAAAAATAATTAAACTACAAATTGTTTACATTTCATTTTCGTCTCATGCAACTTTCCCATTTGTCTTAAAATCCAGAAATTCCCTAACAGTGTAAAAACAATTTGCGATGAGCCATGCTCTGAGATGCTTTTGGAAAAAAGATGACATTAATGTCATGGCTAAGGAATCTAAGATGGCAACTCCATAAAACTTATTTGTGAACTGCCTTTGATTGGCAGGTCATATGTGCAATATCGGGGATGCTTTGTTGTTGATCCATCACTTTCTTAATACGAGTGATTGTACCGTCGTTTAGCGTAAAAATATTATTTTCACGTAAGTATATAATATCACAGATTTAAGAAGCTCTAGTGTCTGTTTTTAACCTACGAAAAAAACCGGAGGAGGTTCTCAATTCGACGCGTAATTATACTTATTCAAATTCAAATTCAAAATTTTATTTCAGATCTTATATTTTTTTTAATGTATTGCCACGCGTAACTTTTTACAGAGTGGACCGATTTTGATAATTATTTTTTATGTGACCAGTTGAAGTCGTGAGCGTTACATAGGCTCCAAAAAATAGACACTATTAGAAAATTGAAAAAACTCTTCTAATGAGAACCCATTGCGACTAAAAAATTAACATTTATTACTTGAATATCAAGATTACAATTTTTCATTGTGACTTTGCTTTCAACTGACTTAAGTGATATAATGTGATTATATCGCAATCCTGCCGGACGTAAAGAATAGCATCACCCCATTTTTTCCCGTGGGTGTCGTAAAAGGCGACTAAGGGACTTACTAGAGAATGGGCAGCAGCGTTCTCTATGCATTTTACCACCTTATTGCGATCGCCAACCCGCCTGCCAAGCGTGGCAAAACCTCCTAAATTGGGTGAGGCCTGTGTCCAGTAGTGGACGTCTGACGGCTGAAATGATGATGATGATGATGATGATCGCAATAACACCTTAACTATCGCCTATCTTTTCTGTACACAATGTACATTTTGGTACTAAGGGTCGGTTCACATCTGACGGAAGATGCGTCGCGTATCATCGGTCGCGTAACGCCAGAACAGACAATTAAATGAGAAAACATTCAACCTTTCACACTTAACCGAAGATGCGTTAGTGCGTCGAACGTACAGCGTCTGTTCCGTTTCCGTCAACGCATTGTCGGCCGACGAAAAGAGCGGCAACGTTCCGCCACGTGTATATTGACTGATGCATTCAGACTAGACGTAACATCTGTGGAGATATTTGTGTACTGACCGTTCGAAGTTTTCTTGCATTGAAAATGTTTGATACAGAACGATTTATCACGGAAATGCAAAATTACGCCCGACGCATCTTCCATCAGATATGAAAGCACACTATTTGACCTAATAGACGCGACCGATGATACGCTAACGCATCTTCCGTCAGATGTGAACCGACCCTTAAACCCTTCATTGAATGCAACAGACATCTCACTCACTGCAGCTACATGTATATTTTTTTCTTGATTCAATTGGTTTTCAAAATAAATAATTTAGTAAAGGACATAAATTTGTGAATTTCAAAATCATATAATATTTTGCTATAATTATATTTATTTTTATGTTCCTACTTGTAACTTCTGATTTGTAGCGGGAGTAAAATTTAATACCATTTTTACCCTCATATGTTCCCGAAACTGGTCAAGTAACAAGTTTTGTGGACGTTTAATCAATACAAAATATTGGGTAAATATTTCTTAAACTGGTTCTATTAAACCTAGAAAAAACCTAAAATTCTCATACTCAGTGTTCAGAGTTTTCACTCAAAGTACCTCGACTTACTTACTAATCAATTGCATTAACGAGGAATGAGGCGGTGTCCTGTCAGTTCACCAAACACTAATTTACAAATTTTTACTCGACAAGTTGACAAGCAACGATTGACGAAAACATGATTTGACATTTCATCATTATAGAACAACAAGTTTGTGAAATAGTTCATTTAAAAAAATAATCATCCGATAAACTTTTTTTTAATAACGTATTATTTGACAAACAATTCATTTTATTTTTCACTAGCTTTTGCCCGCGACTTCGTCCGCGTGGAGTTCGGTTATATCGTAGCGTAACGTAGCGTAGGCGAGCTCTAAGAAAGGAAGTAGAATTGCACGGACGAAGTCGCGGCGGAAAAGCTAGTAAACTACAAAACTTCTTTATACACCACCTTTTTTGCTTATCTATTACCTTGTGCCAAAATTATCAGACTACTGGGCGAGCTTACGCGAGAGCAAGCCACATAGAACTGCCCGTGTGAAAAACAGTTTTCTCTCAAGTCTATACCCGCAAATTTTTATGTCTGCCCTGGTGATTTGTCTATGGTCATTGCAAAGCAGACTTTGAGGGGAAACTGTATACGTTTGAATTCAAAGGGAAGATCATTCGGGATCAAGGGAATTCATGGTACAAATACAGTTTCGCCTTTGCGCATATCCAATTATAACTATTTTGTTTTATGTTTTTGTGCATTTTTTGTAAAATAGTTGTTGTTTTCGTAATCAGCGACCCGATAAACTGTTAAAACGATAACCATGTTGATTTTCAGAATTTGTCACCCCTTTTCCACCTTTTAGGGGTTCAATTCTGAAAGAGCCTGAAACACTTGTTTACTTATTTATTGATAGGAGTACAACTGCGAAGTTTCGAAGATATGAGCAATATCTGGGTAAATTTTGGATATTAACTCCTGTAACGTAAATTCAACTGGCCACAAATTATCAGGCATGGTTATCTATCTATTCCGTCATTTATCGGGTAATCACCGTTGACGATTTCAAGTAGGAGGTTCGCAAATTCACCAGCAGACTCTTTTTCTCCTAAGTTTACCCGCAGATTTTTCGAGAGCTTGAGGAATTTAATTAGAGGCCATAAACTGGATCTCTTAAGACACGCCTTAACTTCATCTGCTAGGTACTAGATTCCTTTTGGCACTACTGGTAGAGTCTGCCTAAAATCTCCAGCCAGCAAAACCGTTACACCGCTGATTAACTTCTTATTTCCTCTTATATCTTGTAGAGTTCTGTTTAAACCCTCTACACTACCCTTATGAGCCATGGTTATTCCATCCCACACTTCATTTTTGTATGTGTGTTTCATACAAACACGCAATCAGCGACCCGATAAACCATAAAAACGATACCATGTTGATTTTCAGTATTTGTCACCCCATTTCCACCTTTTAGGGGTTGAATTCTGAAAGATCCTGAAACACTTGTTTACTCATTTATTGATAGGAGTACTCCTGTGAAGTTTCGAATAAAATGGTTTAACCAATCTTGTTCAAGCCCTTTTTCACACCCTTAAGGGGTGAATTTTTAAAAACTCTAGGACACGTAACTGTTTATTTCTAATCGTTAACCTAAAAACAAAGTTTCTAGCTTCTAGCTCTAAAAATGACGGACTTCCATACAAAATTTTAATCCCCTTTTCACCCCTTTAGGGGGTGAATTTTCAAAAATCCTTTCTTAGCGAATGCCTACGTCATTACAATGAAATTAACATATTTATTTTCATAACTAACTAAAATAAAAATAACAAAATTATATATTAACTTAACCAAAACTATACACAAACTAAAATAAAGCATCGAAAAATTCATCCTCACCGCTGTCGACCGGCAATGTACCCAAGAGACTGGCGGCATTACCACGCTGTATAGCAATGCTTAGCCGCTGGCCAAAATAAAAACCAGCCCTTGGGTCACGAGAAGTGTCAACTAGCCGCTTTGAGATTTCATTAAAAAGGCCATGAGCACTCTGACCCCACGGCCCGAGGGTTTCAACCCCAAACGGCTCGAAAATATAATTGCCAATAAGGTTGCTATACTTTCGCCGCTTGAGGTTTTCCGCAGCCGCAGCGGCAGCGCCAGCGCAGCCAGCCGAGCTAGGAAGATGGGATGGCGCCAGAGTATCGACACACGTTGCGTCCCACACTAAAGGCCTACCCACCTTCCAAGGAAACAAAGACATACCGTCCGGTCTCTTGCCATCGTCGCGTACCAAGCCATTGGGTTCTAATACAGCTGGAACGCCGACGGTGACAAGAGCTCGTCGGATGATGTCGTTAATGTTTGCGTGCCGCGCTAAGCGACCCGCACTTCGGCTACAAGACAAGCCGTGGTGTCCTAGACTGTTGACAACTTCGCCACAGTGGCAGCGATGAGGAGAACAACAAGGAGCTCCTAGTCTTAGAGAAGCAGCAAGGCGGAAAGTAGTGTCGTCGAGCAAAGTGCCTATGTTCGACGACGGTAGCGCATGAAGCCACAGACCCGACTCCCATTTAACCACAGCCAGCAGGCGCGCACGCTCCGCAGTAGTAGGGGATGAGTTAAGTAAATTGTCTTGTACAACTCTGCAGAGCGGCTCATCCCACCGTCTCTGGGAAAGTGGGTTATCGGGTAGATTTGAATTCGGGCAAGCGAGTTTCCAGGCATCTATAGCCTCGGTGAAGCACGGCACATCAAAATTAATCAGTGTGGAAGCTAAGATTTTCCTGATTAATTTCTCAGTGCCGTAGACCGAGGATATGAAAGCCGGTAAACTAAGACTGGAAATTTTGCGGACGCCGATGCCTCCCATACGAATGGGAAGAGTTGCTTGTGCCCAAGCTCGGTCATCCAAGGCTACATTTAATATTGAGGTTAGTGTGTGCCGGATAATTTGGTCCATTCTGTCTAAAAGGTGAGTGTGCTTCCATAAATGGGAAGCGCGTAGGAAATATGTTAATTTTGGGGCGAAATAACAGTATCGAATTAAGGTGATAGCCGAATGCATGTTAATTTGGAGCAGTCTTTCTGAAACATCATTAAAATTTTGTATTTTTTCCTCTATAAAAGAGGGAAAGGAGTTCTCAAAGATTGGAGACCCAAGGAGACGAAGAGAGCTTTTTTCAATAATTTTTATTTCTGGAGCTATTGCGTTAAATTTTGTAAGTGTCAGTTGTCTGTCAGTACAGTCCGTTAAATAAAGTTCACATTTTGATAGGTTTAGATCAAGGCCGATGGAATGAAGCTCATGTTTTAAGAATGTTAGGTCATTTATAACTGTTTCTACATCGCCTCCCAAAGTTCCATCATCGAGATACCAAACATTAAATTTGGAATTTAGGTGTCGAATGATTGGGTGAATGGCTAAACTAAAAATCACTGGCCCGAGGGGGTCACCTTGTTGGCAGCCAACTGCAGATTCTAAAAGGTTGTCCCGATATAGTAATTTAGATGGGTGTCTGTAACACTGCCAAAGGAAACTATAGATTTGTGGTATTTCTTTTTTCGTTTCTGCCAGCAAGGTGTCCCTATTAACCGAATTGAAGGCGTTCTTTATGTCAACCTTCAGGATGACCTCTCCTTTGCCAGAATTTAGATAGGTCGACAAAGCGTGTACGGCAGCCTCGCAGCCCCCTTTAGAGCCATAACCTAGCTGCAGGGGCTGAAATTTTTTCGAAACTACCTCACCATAAAATTTACAGCAAATCTTGGCTGCCATACGACGATAAGTAGTTCCCACGGCAATGGGACGAATGCCGCCATCCTTCTTACGCAGGGCGCATAAATTGGCCCCGTACAGGACGTCGATGACGGCCTCGTTCACCTTGCCGGAGAGCATAAGGTTAATCAGAGCCGTGAGCTCCTTCACGAGCAACTCACCAGCTTCCCCGGCGCCTGAACAGACAAGGTCCTTTAGGTGCTGAGGACTCAGACCGTCGAGGCCGCCAGCGGAGCCACTCCGGAAGGAACAGACGGCTGCGATTAACTCTCGACCTGTAATGGTGAGGGAATGGTTGTCCGGATCAGGGGGGTCAGGAAAAGAAAGGCCAACCGCTGGGGCAGGGTGTTTGCTCTCCAGAGCTGCGAGCGTTTCAGGAGAACACGGTGCCACCACATCACTACTGAACAGAATCCTGGCTGCTCCGCTAATGTCACCTTCCGCTAACTTAGATTCCACCAAATGAGATATACCTCTTGAAGAGGTATATCTCTGTGTCGGTAATTTTGAATCCAAATTATGAGCCGAAATATTACAGTTTTCTTTAATTTGTGCAGTTAATGTTTTTTTGTTTGCCAAATTCTTTTGTACATGTAGAATTCTGTATGGGAAGGTGAGCAGCTGTTCCCAAGCACTTTGTGAGTTCTCCCGGGTGGCAAGACGAACGCAACCTGCTAGATGTTGCGCCACAAGAGGTCTAGCCCCGCGGGGAACTCGCTTTAAAACTGGTACAGAGTTTTTGAATTTAGAGAGGGTTTTCCAAAACGGGTCATCGGATGTAGTTGGTGTTGTAGGTCTTGATGTGAAGACAGGGTCCGAAGTGAGTGCATTGAGTGGTCTGTGTACTTTTCCAATATGCACATTCAGACCCCGCTTACCTTTAAAAAACCGTGCCTGGGTACATAGCGGACATCTCTCCAGGATGTTCAGCGATGCTGAAGGTTGACTAGCACTAGTTACCACCACATCGCTGCTTCCACTAATCATTTAATACTTATTTTACTTAAAACTAAATAAAAATAATGTATATAAAACAAACTAAATTAATAAAAACACTAAATGTCTGTGTGTCACCGATGACAACGTCGCCGGTGACGGGAGCGACGCGACGCAGTCGCGCTGGCGGCCTAGGGCGCTGCGCCATCTATGCATTTTGGCGCAACGCTGGCAACCGTTGCCGGGAGACATGTGAGCTGGCGTCGCGTCATTGATCTTCTTATTTAACCAATATCACGAAAGGTCTCGAATTGTCGCACTCCGGTGACCAAAAGTCTCTTTACAAAAAGAGATTGTCCATTTATTTGGATGATTTATTATCATGGCATCATTGTGTAAAAAGCGACTTATGTCGTAGTTTTTCAATGTTCGGTCGGTATGGTGCTGTGCCTAAAAATTTGGGATATCTTAAAAAGCGTTTTTATATTATTTCTATTTTAGTACAACGTATTTTCGATAAACTCTGGCGTATTAAACCAAGCTAGGTAAAGAACCCTTTTGAATGACTTGCAACTGCAATTGGAGACTTTTTGTTCGTTCTAATAACTTCAAAGAAGCAGGAGTAACGAAAAGCTTTGTCAAATGACAGAATGTTTTTGTGATAAGACAACGACATTCATTACAATTATCTGTATGCCAAATTTTAGCGAAATCCGTTCAGTAGTTTCGGCTGTGCGTTGATAGGTGAGTCAGTCAGGTTTGCCTTTTATATATTTAGAGTTTATCTCATAAAACAACGTTTAGAATATAAGTCATTCGGTCATTAGGCTCTTTAGGTTGTGGCTTTTTTTAAGCCTTAAAATACCCTTCGGGGTAGATCCGACATGGTTTGCGGAGGTTAGGTTAGGTTAAAACTGTGACCTCCTACGCACGAGCCGAGCGAGCGAAGCGAGCGGTGCCGCGGCATCGGCCGGCGAGTGCCAGAAACGACTTTATCTCATAAAACAACGTTTGGAATATAAGTCATTCGGTCATTAGGCTCTTTAGGTTGTGGTTTTTTTAAGCCTTTAAATACCCTTCGGGGCAGACCCGACATGGTTTGCGGAGGTTAGATTAGGTTAGATTAAAACTGTAACCCCCTACGCATGAGCTGAGCGAGTGAAGCGAGCGGTGCCGTGGCAGCGGCCGGCGGGTGCCAGAAACGACTTTATCTCATAAAACAACGTTTGAAATATAAGTCATTCGGTCATTAGGCTCTTTAGGCTGTCGTTTTTTTAAGCCTTTAAATTCCCTTCGGGGCAGATTCGAGATGGTTTGCGGAGGTTAGGTTAGGTTAGGTTAAAACTACGCCCCCCCCCCCCAGTGGGTTCCCGCATTGACGAGGCGGGGGGGCTCAGTAGCCGTGGTTTAGAGCCCCACGGTGAAGCTAAGAGGAACCCGAGGAGGGGCCGCTCGTCGGGGCTTTTCCGCTCGAAGCCGACGATGTAGTGGCCAGGTTGCGGTGTCGTTTGTCGACATTGCAACTTAGGCGGGCCGCGATGTCTTAGTATCTGAGGCATCGTGACTGAGGGTTGGAGGTCGCGGCGGGAGAGGAGTGCCGGTATTGAGGTGCGCCGCTCTCCCTACCTTCCGCGGCCTGAACGGGGTCGCCACCGTCCGATGGCGGACGCGGTGGGGCCGCAGGGGAAGAGGAGTGTTGGTATAGTGTTGGCCACTCTCCCTATCCCCTGCGGCCGAAAAGTGGTAGGCGGCGGGGCCACTGTCCTAACCCGTCGCAGGGGGACGAAGGGTGCCATTCACGGGGTCGTCTGGCGCCCATGTGCTGATTGGTCGCCGGGGTGGTCACGGCGTGTTATGTGTTCATGCGCGCCGTGAATGGGGTATCCCCCAGAGGTGGGTCCGACAGCCGCGGCGGGTTCGCGGAAGAGTTTACGACTAGATTTTAGGGAGGTTGTTTTATAAAATTATGCAGAACAATACCGTCATGATCACTTTGTGACTGGTTTAGAAAAAGTATTATAAAACGATATTTAGTATAAACGTAATTTTTCTAAAAGAATCCAAATATTACATGAAAAATGCAGAAATGATTAAATACTATCCGACACATTTGTTAAGAGAAGCATTTGCCAAATAAATGTTTGTAAAGCGAGTGTTTATAAAATAAAACATTTTCGGAATAAGTTGTTTGTAAAATAAATAGTATACGAAACGTTGGTTATAAATGAGTCCAGTATAATATGTGGATAACGATGCTGGTTGCGTTATTACTTAAGTGTTTTGTCAATATCTGTACCTTAATATTAAGCATTATTGCGCAATTGTTTGTTATCCTGAAGAAATAAAATAAAAGAAATAAAATAAAAATTTGTCAATGGTGTTTTGGTGAAACATTAGTGAACCGTATGAGGCATGTCAAACCATTGAAAATTAATTCACATCAGCTCCACTCATCTGACACTGACTCAAGGGCGGATCCAGCTTTGGTGCCAGGGGGGGGTCACATAGTCGTGGTCAAGTCACAAGAAGTTATAATTTAATTTTTATAATCTAGACAAATAAATAAAATTGGAGTGTCTGTTTTTAATATTAAAATAACCACTTTTACTAAGTTTATATGGATGTATACACGGTACATATACCAAAACAACATTTTTTAAATTTTTGTCTGTCTATGTGTTTGTTACGGCTAATCTCTGAAATGGCTGGACCGATTTTGACGGGACTTTCACAGGCAAATAGCTGATGTAACAAGGAGTAACTTAGGCTACCTACTTTTACTTTAGACAAAAAAATAATAGTTAAAAAAAACTATAAAACACGCTTCCATAGAAAACCAAACTAAAAAGTAGAAAATAATGGAAAAAAAGCGTGGGGTGCTTTTTAAGGTATTTTTTATTGATCAGACACCCCACGCTTTTTTTCCATTATTTTCTAATTTTTAGTTTGGTTTTCTATGGAAGCGTGCTTTTTAGTTTTTTTAAACTATTATTTATTTTCTATTTTTCGGGTGTTACGAATTTTGAGACGTATGTCTGCGTAGTTCATGACGTATGTCAGCGTAGTTTTAGAAGACAGTTTTTTTGCTGTCCTGGTAACCCTGGCAAGGATAATGGCACAAATTTATGAAATTATTGCATTGTCATCGGTCTTTAAAGCACTTGTGTGACTTTCTATACAAAGAATACTACGATCCGTTAAATGCGATGCGTCCGATGCGTACGTTACCGACCTGTGGACGCTTAGCTTAAAGCTAAGCGTCCACAGGTCGTATAGAAAGTCACACTGATCCGCATTGTACGGATCGCACATCGGCAATGCCAACACCAATGCTCCGAGAGGCAACTTTTGCGATGCGTGCCGATGACGTCATACGGAATGCCGATTAGTGGACGCGCTCCGCGCGCCTTTCTTCTGGTCCTATAGCCTTCCTGTATGTTGTATTCTGTCTTAATAAATATGGTTTCAGGATGTCAACCAGAAAATTGAATTTAGCTTGAGAAATACGAAAATATTGGAAAAACTTGATGTCATCATTTAACAGATCAGGAAATAGTGCGTGGTATATACTCCATGTTCCGATCTCTTCTTGAATATGTCGTGTATCTAGATATTATGTCTTTTTTTTTAGATGTTCTTGCATTTTCTTCCTCTTCTGCTAACAAACAAGCAATAACGATAAATTATTCTTCTTCGCTTTCCTCCATTCTCACAAACACACGTACGATCACTAAGAAAATCCGAATGAAACTGGCATCGGCAATCCGATTGCTGGTACAGCTTGGCAAAAAAGAGTCTGGAAAAAATGAGGGCGCTTGCTTAGCAGGTATGGCCACCCTGTATACTAGGGCTAAAAGTGATAAGATACTTGTTGTTTTAATCCACAAACATGAGATCCCGGAAATTCTCATCAGTCTCGACTGAGGAAATTGTTTGAGACGAGGAGTAAAATTGCAACTATGAATATCAAACTACCTCAGTGAGGTTGAGTCGAGTCGAGGAAAACATGAGGATTTGACTTAGAATATGGGTGATAATGTTCAGCAATCGCATTTGCGGCCACCATCTAGAGTATTCACAACCATTCGATGGTTGGTATGCCTGTATCAAATTTGACATGAATGATACTGAACGAGTCCTTTTAATGCTGACAGTTTATAGTCGACAAGAAGGCGACTTACAGCTGCTTACTGTCGGAAACTAATCGGAAGTCAGAAAGTACCTATAACATGTCGCATTCGAAAGGTACGGGCAATATCGAATAAACTTGAACAGTTGACTAATGAAGGCGTCAGGTATGTCTATGTGGGGTACATAACATTATCACTATTCACATGACAATGAAAATGAAATAACACGCTAAAATTTAGATTTTATTTAAAAAGAAAAACGTGACATAACATAATTCTTGTATTCCTTTTCAGTGCTATGATAGATGTTTTCCATTAACACTGATGTGTCAGTTTTACATTTCTTATTTATGAAATCTAAATAGTGTAAAAATCTTTCTTACACGTTTACGGCTTCCATTACAACCTGTTTCCTCAAACTATAGGTAATATATTACGTAGAATAGGCACCTGAAAAATAATAAATATAAATTATACTTTTTTTTCTGTGGTATGCGATCAAAAAAAAAAAAAAATACTTGCCGGTTTCGTTATAGTGTTGAACTTTTTGTCTAATTGCACACAGATCAAAATCGTCTAATTCTTTCTTCCGCCAACTGTTTTGGTGTTCCTCCAGGTGAAGAAAAAATCCTTAATTTTTTTCACCTTCATTAACAATTTCTCTAATTGTACTGTGAGATTTACCTTGAAAAAAACATAAAGACAATTATATTAATTCCATGTAGGTACATTTTTCAATTTCAAGTATCAAACATCAAGAGTTAACGTACACGCGATTTCTCAAACTAGAAAACATAACCTCAATAATCTATTAGTAAATAAAACAATAAAATGGCTTGAAACTTATAATACCGATAAAACTTAGTATTAGAAAGGAAAAACAATGACTGGCATTGAATAAAAGATAAATTTCTTGGATAAATACCTTTCGTGTCGGCAGTTCTTTCGTAAACATTGTCGATCGGAGACAAAATTTGTTCCGCTTCAGATTTCGCCAAATTTCTTACGAAAACTTAGTATGTCACAGCTCACACCACTACTCCTTATTGTTTTATTCATTTTTTATATGTTCAAAAGCATTAATAATTGATAGTTAATTAGAAATAAGTAAAATACAACTGGGAACATAACACAATGACAGATTAGCTACTTGTTGATGATAAACAAAGCAGTGCTGCCACCAAAAAAATATTTTAGTTCCAATGGTTACCACGACAGACTCTTTTTTGCCAACCTATACTTGCGTCGGCAATCCGATCGCTGCCGATACAGAGGACGCAGTATGAAAAAATAATTTTGATGCGATGCATCCGATACGTCCGATACCGACCTGTTGACGCTTAGTTTTAAAGAGAATTTATCTATTTCGCGTATTTAGCTTGCACAGTGGCGCCCCCATTTATTTCTATTATTTTTGCCAGACTATAAGTACTCACCTACTGTACTTAAAAATACATATATTTAAATCACAAAATCAAGTTTTCTTTTACGCCTTCTCCCGAAACGCGTTATCACTTCATCTACTTCAATGGGTACGTTTTTATGGACGTGGAGAAGTGCCAGTCCGGTTAGACGTTCTTGAACCATTGAAGCTCTTAGCCACGATTTGATTCTTCGTAACATTGAGAAAGATCTTTCCGCTGTCCCTACACAAACAGGTAGTGTAGCCATAATACATAAAAAAAATCTTATATTCGGATACATCTCACTGTCTCAATTTACAATAACGTCAGAAATCAACTGCGGTCTGTCCTGACTCCTCTGCCATCCACAGCCGATCAAGGAACTTATATTTAAGTTCCTTGCAGCCAATATTCATTTGAAACAACAGCAGACACTGGAGGGGTTTCCAGGGTTACCAACCCTAAAAATATTTACCCCTAAACATAAGTTAGTGTCACACGAAATGTGACATCAGAATGATGAAAGGAGGCGGTGGCGCGGTAGAATTCAAATTTTCGATGCGTTCGTTCCCGAATAATGCGTTTGCCATTATACAAAATATTAATTTTTATAATAAACTAGCTTCTGCACGCGACTTCGTCTGCGTAAATGTCGGTTATCGTGGACGCAGACAAAGTCACGGAATAAAAAGTAGCCTATGTCCTTTCTCAGGCTCTAAACTATCTGTTTACCAAATTTCTTTTAAATCGGTTCATTAGTTTTAGCAGGAAAGCGAGACAGACAGACAGAGTTACTTTTGCATTTATAATATTAGTGTGGATGGATTGATTAAATATTGAAGGTATTTACATAAAATCTATATTGTGACGAAAAATATATCCTTACTTAAAACCATTACCTATGTTTAAAAAAATTAAATAGTAGTCCACGGTGGACCCAACCCAGGGGGGGGTCATGACCCCCATGACCCACCCCCTGGATCCGCCCTTGCACTGACTAGTGAGATGAGTCTTTGTGCCTGCGACTGTGAGGGCTTTCAACGCAGCGATCGGTACCGTGGCTTCACTTTACCCATTGTTCATATGTGTGTGTTTCGAAATCTAATAATATTCTATTGTATGCTATCGATCATTGCGTTCTGTTCATTACGCGCTTAAGAAAAATATGGAGCACAAATAATGACAATAGCTAGTAATTTATTTTAGTAAGTTATTCTGACATAAATTTTATGATCCTTGATTTCTGAGTTCCCACTAACGTCCACAGTTCAACTTGTCTGTCTCCATCATTGACATGCTCAGTAATGTTAACATCGGCATCAATTAATTCCTGTTCAACATTTGTTACCCGACTTCAAAAAAAAAGGAGGAGGTTTCTCAATTCGACCGTATATATATATTTTTTTTGTGTGTTCGCGGATAACTTCGCCTTTAGAACTGATTTTGATGATTCTTTTTTTGTTGGAAAGGAGATATCCCAAGGGTGGTACCAAGATAAAGAAACTAGGATCTCATGATGGCATTCCAGAGAAATCGATGGGAACATTCGAAAATCGTAGTGGCGACTAGTGCGTTTATTATTTTTTTTCATTAATTATCTTGAAGCACTACTATTTAATGAAGGTCTGAAGTTGCTTTGATGATGAAGCCGAAAGACAGTCGAAGGAACTCTTCAACAGCTCTTCTTACAGCAAACACCCGGTTTTTGGACTTAATTCATTTCTATTGACGAGAACCTTGCACCCATACGATAACTAAAAAGTTAAAAATAAAAACGTTTTTACAAAAAAAAAAAATCGACTTCCTTAAAAACACTACAAAGAGAAAAATATCTTTAATTTTGGAAGTCGGTTGCATAATACTTAAATACAGATGCTAAGACACCGACTTTCGAAATTAAAGTTATTTTTCACTTTGTAGTGTTTTTAAGGAAGTCGTTTTTTTTTTAGTGTGTGTAGTATTTTGAAGGAAGTCGGTTTTTTTTTTGTTTAGTCCCTTCAGTTCCTTTTCTACCGTCCTTATCAATTTGAATGCATATCTCCACGTCATTCATCATTGCGTTTTCGCTGTATCATTCCTCAAAACACAAATGTTGGCGATTAACGATACGCAAACCTGCATGCCGACACCACCGGGTACACAGTACGGTATAGCACAGTGTCCGAACGATAACGAATGTGCGAACACGTTTAAATCACACCATCTGTTGACGATTAGGCACTGAGTCTACAACTTAGAGCACTTGGTGGTTTACTATGTAAATACTCTCGTACGTACTCTACGCAGTAATAAAGAGTATTCTTCTATTTTTACTTCGGTTAAATCCAATCGTGCTATGAAATAAAAACATATAAATTAAAAAAACATAAAAGTAAAATATATTTTTTTAAGAACAAGGTTTTATTTAAATGCGCTAAAAGCTGTGCAAACTCAAAATAACATAATTGGCAGCATTCTTCGTTCTGCAGTGCTGCAACAGTGACTTACATCTATCTAATCAAATAGAATTCACATTCATATATCTGGTAGGGTTGCATGTGTATATTATATAGGACCAAAGTACTCATCAAGACGAATCAAACGAGCCCAAATTCGACGCGGTTACGTAGTTTTATTACGGAGATCCTATGGCTACCTTCCAGCTTCATCATCAAAGCCTGCTTGCCAATTAGGACTGTAGAATGGTCGGGTTGACTATTCTACTCGAGTTGGGAATCGAACCCGGTATCTAACTTAATGTTTGATAGATTAGAGTGAAGCGTAGCGGAAGGATGTGATAGAGAGAATGAATAAAGCCGAGAGAAGAAATGAAGAATATTATTACGATTATTAAAATTATATTATTGAAATTAAATTACAAGCGGAACACAGCGATTCTATACAAGCAGAGAGCAATATTAAGCGCGTCGCGAACCGAGTAGTTTGGTAGCTAGTCGAGACTGAACTGATGGTCGACTCTCGGCGCGCGCGCAGGTAGCTTCGTGTGCACGCCATCGGCCCGGCGCTCAAGGTCGTTTCCACGCCGGCCGGTACAAATGTCACGCGCTCGCTGTGTGCGGGCGGCACGTGTAACCGTGCGGCCGTCGAACCCTCGCCGAACAAAGGATCACCTGATTTCGTGGTATGGTGCCACTTCATAAGCGGCAGCGGTTTTCTTATTAGTTCGAGTGGCGGTTTAAATTAATATTGTTTCCGCCACATATTCCCCCTGGCCAGACCGTGACTACGGTCGATAAAAATCGGGAAATTTGACACGCCGCCCACTTCGCGTCCTCTGCTCTGCGCCTTCACCGGTTGCTTCAGTCGTGGGTTTTGGGGCCGTTGGTATCTCAGCTGGAACCCCCGTCTCCTCTCGTGTCATGTAGGCAGGTTTCAATCTGTTCACAGTAATGTTATTGGGTTTTCCGTTCGCCTCGACCACGAAGTATTTCGGATATCTTTGTATAACTTTGTAGGGTCCAGCGTAAGGCGGTTCTAGCGATCTTCGAACATGATCTCGGCGGACGAAGACGTGTGTGGAAGAGTGTAAGTCTCGAGGCATGTAGAAGGGAGTAGTGGTGCTGGTGTGCCACGAAGTTGGTTTTGGTGCAAGCTTGGCCATGTGGACTCGCAGGTTCGCAGCGTACTCCGTGACATCTGTGGTAGTGAAGTCGTCTTTAGGGGACAGGAACTGAGCGGGTAAGTGCAGTGCTTCACCGTAGACCAGCTCTGCAGGCGTAGCTTGGATATCTTCCTTCCAAGAATTACGCATGCCGAGAAGTACCAGTGGAAGGGCTTCTGTCCACTGTGAGGAAGTGTGGCACATGATGGCAGCCTTCAGCTGCCGATGTAGACGTTCTACGATGCCATTCGCTGCTGGATGGTAGGCGGTGGTGCGGTAGTGATGTGCACCCACCAAGGTAGTGAGAGCCTTGAAGAGGTGACTCTCGAACTGGCGTCCGCGGTCTGTAGTGACCCGTGCGGGACAGCCGAACCTGGCTATCCAGCCAGAAACCAGGGCAGCTGCGCAGGTCTCCGCCGTGATGTCTTTCAAGGGGTACGCCTCAGGCCATCGCGTAAATCGATCAATGACTGTGAGGCAGTATCTGAAATCAGACGAAGGGGTTAAGGGTCCCACTATGTCGAGGTGAATGTGGGAAAAACGGGAAGAAGGAGTAAGGTAGGTTGAAAGTGGAGCTTTAGTGTGACGTGCAGTTTTGCACGTCTGGCATTGTATACATTGCCTCGCCCACTCTCTACAATCTTTGCGGATCCCTGGCCAAACAAAGTGTTGTGTCACCAGTCGCACTGTAGCTGCATTTCCAGGATGATGTAGGTTGTGCAGTGAATCGAATGCCTGTCTTCGCAAGGTAGGCGTTATATAGGGGCGTGTTGTCGGCGTAGAGGTGTCACAATAGACTGGTAGGTCATTGCTGTAGGTGGATGCTACCTTTCGAAGTTTCAGCGTGGAGCCATGTTGAATTAGGTCTTGCAGTTCTAGGTCTGTATCCTGGAGTCTTGCAAGTTCCTCGAAGTCGACAGCTGCTGATATTTCCTCCACGCGCGACAATGCATCGGCGACAACGTTCTCACTGCCTGGTAAATACCTCAGGTCTGTCGTAAATTGCCCAATGAAGTCCAGGTACCGGAATTGCCTGGGTGAGCAACTATCCCTATTCATCCTGAACGCAAAGGTAAGCGGCTTATGGTCTGTGTAGATGGCGAAGGTTCTTGCCTCGACCATATGCCGGAAGTACTTGATTGCCTCATAAATCGCAAGTAGCTCCCGGTCGTATGGGCTGTACTTCCTTTGTGCCTCACTAAGCTTGTGCGAGTAAAAGGCTAGTGGTTGCCAGTTGTCCCCCTTCCGCTGCTGAAGGACGGCGCCGATTGCCGTATCAGAAGCATCTGTCACGATGCTTAACTCTGCAGATGCATCAGGGTGAGCCAGGAGTGTCGCTTTGGACAGCGAAGATTTGCAGTCTTCGAAAGCCTTCAGCAATTCTGGAGTCATGTGTACTGGATGTGAGCCTTTTACCTTGGGTCCGGCAAGGACAGCGTTCAACGGTCCCTGAAGTTTGGCTGCGTTCGGGACGAATCGGCGATAAAAGTTGACCATGCCAAGGAATCGGCGCAGCTCCTTGACGGTCTTGGGAACCGGGTACTCCTGTATGGCTTGGACCTTGGATTGAACTGGCCTCGTCCCTTCCGCCGACACGCGGTAGCCTAGAAAAACAACCTCAGTCTGTCCGATGTTGCACTTAGCTGTGTTGACCACGATGCCGTACTGCCTTAGGCGATTGAATAACTGACGTAGATGGGCCTCGTGCTCTTTAGGAGACGCTGAGAAGACTAGGATGTCATCTACGTACCCATAGCAGAAATCGAGACCAAGTAGGACCTCGTCGATGAACCTTTGGAAGGTTTGTGCCGCGTTCCTCAAACCGAACGTCATGAAAGGAAACTCGTAAAGACCGAATGGTGTAGTAATCGCCGTCTTTGGTACATCGTCTGGATTGATGGCCAATTGATTGTAGGCCTTTACAAGATCGATGGTCGAGAAGACGGTGCAGCCTGATATCTGGTGAGAGAAGTCATGAATATGACGAATGGGGTACCTGTCAGGTACTGTTCTGGCGTTAAGTGCCCTGTAGTCGCCACATGGCTCCATCCGTCGTCCTTCTTCTTCACTAGGTGCAGTGGTGCTGACCAAGCACTCTCAGAACGCCTCGCTACCCCGCTTGCCAACATCTCTTCGAACTCCTTCTTGGCAACCTGAAGTCGAGCTGGGTCAAGGCGTCTTGGTTTGCATGCCACCGGCGGGCCTGGTGTCGTCCTTATGTGGTGCATCGTGTTGTGAGTACCTGGTAGCTGTTTGCCTGGTGGCCGTGTTATTTCTGGGTACTCACGCAGTATGTGGTGATAGCCGGTATCACCAACGACGGCCTTCACAGATGCAATGTCAATGGTGCTGCAGTGTGTGGCGGAGACCGACAAGGATGTCAAGCTGTCGATCAGTCGTTGGTTCCTACAATCGACCAGCAGATTGTAGTGGCTGAGGAAGTCCACACCAATGATGGGTTTCCCAACGTCAGCTATGGTGAAGCTCCAGCTGTAGTTCCTCCGGAGGCCTAAATCCAACTGGAGCTGTGTAGGCCCGTAGGTGTGTATGACCGTACCGTTAGCAGCTACCAGATCGTACCTTGATTGGATGCAGGGCGTCTTGACGGCAGAGCGGGGAAAAACGCACAAGTCGGAACCCGTGTCCACAAGAAATTGTAACTTTGATGTCCGGTCGGTCACGAATATACGGCCTGAAGACGTGGGGCAGTCGCTGGCCGCTACTTGCGACCGCCCTTCCTGTTTTCCGATGGAAACGTGCAGGGCGACCTACAGTTCTTCGCCTTATTCCCGTATGTGAAGTGGTAATAGCAGTGTGGGTGGTCAGGAGGTGGTTGCCGCGGTCTACTATTAGAGCGATTATACCTTCGATTGCGATTGTGGGATCTCGAGCGTGAGCGGTTCCTTCCTCTGTCGTTCATGCGAGAAGTGAGCGCAGCTACCTGCTTCGTCAGCTCGCTCACTTGCTTTGCCAGGTCGGATGAAGCCGTGCCGGTGGTAGCAGAGGTGCTAGCAACTTGCGGGGTCATCGGGGCTATCTCGAACACCTTATCTGCAATGTCAGCTAACTTCTCAACCTGCAAATCATCAATCTGTGAGGCAATGACAGTCTGTATATTCGGTGGCAACCTGTTCGTCCAGATACTTTTCACAAACTCAGAAGCGCCCGTTGGACCAGCTAGGTTCTGAAGGTGCCGCAGGAAATGAGACGGCTTACGATCGCCTAGCTCTTCGTGGCAGAGGAGTTGTTTAATGCGTTTCTCCTGAGACGCTGATAATCGCTTAATGAGCTCTGCTTTTAAAGTCTCGTACTTGTTGTTCGCTGGCGGCTTGGTGATAATATCCTTTATTTGCAAGGCGTGCTTGGCTTCCAGCTGCGAGGACACATAATAAAACTTCGTACTGTCACTCGTAATTCTGGACATAATAAATTGGCCCTCTAGTTGCGCGAACCATAAAGCCGGTTCTTCCGGACAAAATGGTGGACAACGCAATGGCATTCCAACCCCCGCTACCTCTCCTGAGATAACGGGAGCATCCTTGCAATCAACGAAACCATCAGCTTCCGCCATTGCAAAAAAAAAATAATAAAATCGCTCACCGCTTAAAACTGAGACCCCACCTCAACGGATTTGACGTCAGCAATGGAAATAACACGAACAAAATGGTTCCAGGCTTCGTTCTTCTTGTTCCACTGGTGTTCTGGATTGACTGGCGTCTTGGAGTCTTCAGTCTTGAAGGTGTGATCACGTCGGGGTCACCAATGTAGAATGGTCGGGTTGACTATTCTACTCGAGTTGGGAATCGAACCCGGTATCTAACTTAATGTTTGATAGATTAGAGTGAAGCGTAGCGGAAGGATGTGATAGAGAGAATGAATAAAGCCGAGAGAAGAAATGAAGAATATTATTACGATTATTAAAATTATATTATTGAAATTAAATTACAAGCGGAACACAGCGATTCTATACAAGCAGAGAGCAATATTAAGCGCGTCGCGAACCGAGTAGTTTGGTAGCTAGTCGAGACTGAACTGATGGTCGACTCTCGGCGCGCGCGCAGGTAGCTTCGTGTGCACGCCATCGGCCCGGCGCTCAAGGTCGTTTCCACGCCGGCCGGTACAAATGTCACGCGCTCGCTGTGTGCGGGCGGCACGTGTAACCGTGCGGCCGTCGAACCCTCGCCGAACAAAGGATCACCTGATTTCGTGGTATGATGCCACTTCATAAGCGGCAGCGGTTTTCTTATTAGTTCGAGTGGCGGTTTAAATTAATATTGTTTCCGCCACAGGACCAAAATACTCATCAAGATGAATAATACGAGCCCAGACTCAATGGGATTGTGTCGTTTTATTGCGGACTTCCGACGGGCCACCTTACAGGTCCATCATCAGACCCTGGTTATCATCTAAAGGCAAAGTAGGTATTCATCAAGACAAATCTAACGAGTGCAAACTCCATGGGGTTGGTCATTCCAATACAGAATTCTTATGGCCACCTTCCAGCTCCATCATCAGATCAGCTTTATGTCATCATAATATTACATTGTCCCACAATACACATATGCGTGCAAAATTTCAGCAAAATCGGATGAGTATATCTGCTTTATAACTGAGTTGCAAGATTCCAACCGAACAAACATAGTTACATACATACAGACATAGTTACACACAAGTTAAAAAAAGGTTGTAAAAATATACACAAATATTTTTAAGCTATTGCATAGCTTTTATTGCGGGCTTTGAGCGCGGCGGCCGAATCATGAAATTCCGTAACGAAAAAACCCTAACACAAGTCACTTCCCGGTCTGTCTGTCCCTATGTAGGTATGCTTAGATCTTTAAAACTACGCAACGGATTTTGATGCGGGTTGTTTTAATAGATAGAATGATTCAAGAGGAAGGTATATATTAATACGTGAAGCGAAAACTTTGGATCCCTTTTTACGAAAATTGAGCGGACGGAGGAGTATGAAATTTCGCACACTTATAGTTTATACAGAGAAGAAGTGACGAATGCTAATATTTTTTTTAAATTATGCATAAAAATATACTATTTTCAATAAATAACACGTTACACACACTACTATTCATTACCGTGTAGTTAATACACACATGCATAAATATTCTTTTGTTTATGGTCCAATCGACAATATCTGTCTTTATTTTGTGTCTTATAGTTAGGGAGCTGGCAAGCATTTCGGTATATGATTTGCACACGTTCCACGTCGAGGTGGATTGCAGTTTAAATCATTACGAATCGATTTGGTCCAATCAATTAAGGTCCTATGTCACTGCGTTTTCGCGTTACAGCGGATTGAAGTTGCTTAAAAAAATCGGGGTATTAAATCATTTCCACATGTATGCCTCTAAAGTTCATGGTCACAATCATCTTGGAAACGAAAAAAATCGAAGAGGCAGACATTCAGGACTCTACATTGTCATGGGACGGAGTTGTAAAAATGTAAAAAAAAAGGTCTACTAAGTCATTTGCACGCGGTTCTCATTGCGCCCATTCGATTCACTATGACTCTGTGAATTCGAAAAAACATGTGGCAGACTCTCTGCTCACTGATTTTCAGCTGTATTACTTTTTGAAATTCACGGAATCAAGGGACAGCGGGTATTACGTGGGATTATTGTTATTATTTATAGTTTTATTCTTACAATTTTGGTTAATATTATCCTGTAAACTCACGGTAACGATTAAACTTCTGGAGCTGAAATCTATGCAATCAAATTTTTTCTCAGTGCCAACCAGAAACGAAATGCGCTTGGAACTTTAATTAGAAAGTATTTTTTTAAATTGCATGCTTGATTGTAATCTGAATAGGATTAGGATCTGGATAGGATAGGAAAAGTCTTTAACTTTTTTAAATCACGTTTTATTTGTGTAAAATACGTAGATTTTGAACCAAGTTGTGTGAAAGTGCCTGAGAGCGAGAGAGAGGAAAAGCGTGCAAAATAAAAGGGGAGGCTGTATATAGATATACGCTCTATACATTTAGTTTCACAATACGGAAAAGGTCAGAACTGAGTTATACCGTTCTCACTCATATTCCCAAATAAAAGAGAGACACCACGAAAGGAACTATGAGGATATTTTATACCTGCTTGGTTTGGCGCGGGCGTCGGGTTGAAAAAAAAAATCAAATGGGCTGCCTTTGGAATATCAGAGGCCTGAACGTCTGTCTCATCGATTTTCTTGGTTTTCATAAGGAATTCAAACATCAGTCCAAGAAGTAGACGTGTGCGCATAATATAGCACACCTTTTTTTTACATTTTTGGAGCACTATCAATAGACAACGCAGAGGCAACATGCTGGCAGACTATTTTTCCGTGGTTCTTCTCATTGTTTTTAATCGAACAATTCAAATCTGCCAAGTGTGCACTTCATATAGAGTTTTTTTAATCATAAAAATAAATGTAAAAATGAATACTACAAAAGTCAGAGCCCTGAATGTCGGCCTTTTCGATTCTTTCTGTTTTCACGATGACTGTGATCATCAGCCCCAGAGACAGACGTGTGCGCATCATATAGCACACCTTTTTTTTTAAACAATGTTGAAATGCTGTAAATTTACAACGCAGCGCCACAATGGTGGCAGACGAGGTCCTTGATGTTTCTTAGGGTATAATTATCACTATTAATAACGTCTGCCTTGTGTGCTGATCATATCGAAATTTTGCTCGCCAGCTCCCTAACTATTAGTGAATGTCAAGTATAACCATAGGTAATAAATTAAATTTATAGATAGATTATATAACCTATTTCATTTTTTAAATCTATGATCATATCGAGAATATTTGTTTTTTTGTCTATAGTGTTACTGAATGTCAAATATAACCATATTTTTTTAAATATTTATTATCATATATGTTTTTTTTCATTTAATAATGTATTTCTATTCAAATGAAGTACGGTCGAATTTCGACCAATGGGCGATCACTAGTATGTATATAATATGCATAATATAGTAAAGAAACGCTAATAATTTTAGGGGTTTCTAATGTGATGTCATAAATAAACACATTTTTTTGCGCCTACATTGCGAACGCTGGCTGAACCCTACAAAATAGATCAAAATAATGTAGTACAGTATTGTACATCTTAAAAATTTCTACAAAAAAGTCCCCGATGGTATATGTCTATCTCTTAGGGATAATCCACAGCAACCATTTTTTATCCTTTACTTTTTACGAGAAATAAGGGCTTATTTACGAAGCGATTTTAAGCAATACAGCATTAATCCTTATCCAATTAAGTACCTTAAATACATTGTGCATTTAATATACATTAATATGGCCCTTTACAGCATGTAATTTAAATGAAGATCTTAGAAGATATTAGAGATTTAAAAAGCGGGCGGAAGAGAAAAAATGCTATGCAATAGCTTTACCGCGGCAGTCCCCGAGTGCCACACGTCAATTTTTGTTACCAACTGAATTGGAACACTTTTATGCACGTTTTTATTATTACTACGAAACGCCATAAAGTAATGCAAACGGTTCCCAAAATTCAATTGTAATGGGTCTATTGTATTTTTTTTTATATCTTAAGACAACCAACACACTGTTACCTGATCCTAAACTAGGCAGAGCCTGTACTATGTCAGCCAGACAACTGATAAATATACATATATTTCTAAATACATACATAACATAACATCACGCCTTGTTTCCCCGAAGGGTTAGGCAGAGGTGTAGCTATAGTACACCCACATTTCACCAGTTATTATGTAATAGGGGGTGAGCCTATTGCCATCCATAATAATTTATTAATTATATTATATATTCAAAATATAGTAATGGAAAAAATTAAGGGATAAAAAAACTAAATTTTAGTAATTTTTTGTAAGGCTGTAACTTTGTCAAAAATGGTCGTTTCTGGTTGAAATGAAAAATAAATTGAAGCTAAATCTCTAGTTTTAAGATTTTGTAATCAAAGCAGTAGGGTAATATTGGGCATTCTATGCCACTGTCGGCAAGTAGCTCGGCTAGTGCGCCTCGCTACGCGCCAGTGGCATAGTATGCCCAATATTGAACGATCGACTCGACTGTGTAGTATATTACTGTACTCGCCTGGAGATCATGTGAGTTATACCACTGGCCGTCAGTAGCTGGGCGAGTTCACCTCGCTGCGGACGATGATATGGATCATTGTGCCATGCGTTTCGTTGTTAGAAACGACTTGATGATAAGTGATATGCGCTTCAAATGGTGGAAACGACTTGCTGGTTTTTTGTAATGCGCTTCAACAATGGAAACGACTTGGTGATTTGGTCATGCATTTCAGTATTAGAAACGACTTGGTTTTTGTAATGCGCTTCGTGGGTGGAAACGACTTGGTGTTTTTGACATGCGTCTCAATATTAGAAACGACTTGTTGGTTTTTGTAATGCGCTTCAACAATGGAAACGACTTGGTGATTTTGTCATGCATTTCAGTATAAGAAACGACTTGGTTTTTGTAATGCGCTTCGTGGGTGGAAACGACTTGGTGTTTTTGACATGCGTCTCAATATTAGAAACGACTTGTTGGTTTTTGTAATGCGCTTCAACAATGGAAACGACTTGGTGATTTTGTCATGCATTTCAGTATTAGAAACGACTTGGTTTTTGTAATGCGCTTCGTGGGTGGAAACGGCTTGGTGTTTTTGACATGCGTCTCAATATTAGAAACGACTTGTTGGTTTTTGTAATGCGCTTCGTGTGTCGAAACGACTTATTAACTCGCTGCTTTGAAGTGGATCTGCATAATAAACAAGGTACATATTATATTAGGTTTATTTTTCGTAAAACATTGGTTTTTCAAGGAATAAAGTATCTACCGAGCGCACGAACTCTTGTAGTTTACGCCACTGACACGAATCCGCGTCGGTCTGGAACTTGAGTCGCAAAAGCGCCTTCTTCCACAGCTCCAGGGAGTCGGTGTGGCGAGCGTCGTCAGCCTTGTACACCTTGCAGTCGATGTAGTACTCTCCGTTGATGCTCGCTGCTCGCCGCTCGCAGCCGTTGGCGACTCGGTTAACGAAGAATGATGATAAACATGTACTCGATGAGTCGTCTTTTGGCGCGGTGTCAGACCCGTAGTTGTTACTGATACCAAATACATCATTATCAGTATTGGTTTTTTTACTGAAACAACAACGAAAGCTTCTATTAGTTCATCATACACTTACAGGTTACGTTTACTGTTTAGATACGCATAGGGGAAAAAAAATACACTCGGTCAAAAAAGGGACTTGCAGAACATGAGAGACGTACTTACGAATAAAAATGACAGATGATTTAAACTGGTATGGCGAACTAAATTATTGAATAGTTTGTTTACCTCGTACGAATTAAATTCGTTGATGGTGGATGCGACTTGCGTTTCCTAACGTTGTCTGCAGACGGTTTGCGGCTGCGTTTGGTTTTCTGATCGGTGATCGGAGCTTGTTGAAAGTATTCGCACTCAGACTCAGACCTGAAATAAAGATACAACAAAATAATAGTTAAACATAAGGATTACGATTAGTACATCGGGTCAGATCTCCGAACTATGTACTGAGTGGAAAGTTTTATACTTACATTTTCCAATTATGTCCAAACGGTATGGCAGGCTGGCAGGTGTAGTGACTGACGACCGTAGGCAGCGGTTAGCTATCAAAACTGATATTGATGGGATAACGCAGCAGGATCGCAGAACACTTCTTGAAGATTACTTCCACACTTGTAGACTTCAGTTAGCTTGTACCGAGTACTTCGAAAACATGTAGCTTATAAATCGGAAAACGAATGATAATTCACTATATTAAAAATTACTACAACCGTTCATATAATGTTGTGTAAAACAACTTTTTTCCTTAGACGCATTATAGTTACTATCGAAGAACTTCATATGTAAGCAGTTTGAAAACAAAATCCTCTGAGCACGATGCGCAGCAAGCAGAAATAGTCTTTACGATGTATAGATATAAAGTTCTTCGACGGTACTTCACCAAAAAGTGAAGACTAAGGATGTTTCAGGTAGCATCGAATGACGACACAGCGAAACGACTTAGGGTTGACAAAACGTTAACCAGTAGATAAGTTATCAACAACACTAATAGGGAATATTCTTGTAAGTAATTTAATTATTTGGCAATCCAGAGATAACCATTAGATTAGTATTTATTATGTTATAGATCCAAGTTTTACTTGTAATACTTACTTTTATGTTCGAATGAAGTAGCTACAGGAAATAAGTTAACTTGTAACAGTAACAAATTTTAAATGAACTTAATTTTTAATTCTATTCTTAAGGGTAGAAGCCAAAGTACTACATTTTATTTATTTTATGATAGTGTACCTAGTTTCTGATACTTATCCATACCTTAATATGTATGCGTGACAACCTTGACTAAAATAGCTTACTGTTGTGAATGCAACTTAGCTAACGAAAAAAGAAACAAGGTCACACGTGTAATGTTTTACGCAATAACAATTATTTCAATCAAATATTTTATTGATTGTTCGAAAATTGATAGTATGAATAGGTACTCAATAACGAATACTTCGTTAGTTAGTAACGTTTAAAAGTCAAAAACTAAAAATAAATTTTACATTATCTCAAAGCTACGCCGCGTGACGGAGTGACCTTTAATCATTTAAAAAATATATGGATTCATGGCGAATGTCGAAACACCCACAGTATTATAATCTCCCGAAGCAGCTAGTACCTGACGTTTAGTATGGTGATCTGAATACAGCCACACATTTGAACTAAGTACATAAAATTGAAACATTTATGTACAACATTAAGTAATTTGCGAGAAGGTAACTATTGAAAATGTTTGGTATTTTCGTTTCAAATGTTGTTGATTTTAATAAAAAATAGGTACTAACCGATCTTTCTTTTTTTCAGAAACATATTGATACCTACAGTATTATAATCTCCCGAAGCAGCTAGTACCTATCGATTAGTATTGTGATCTGAATACACCCATACATTTGAACTACATAAAATTGGAACATTTATGTACAACATTAAGTAATTTGCCAGAAGGTAACTATTGAATAAGTTTGGTATTTTCGTTTAAAACGTTGTTGATTTTAACAAAAAAAAAAGGTACTAACCGACCTTTTTTTTTTAACCGACTTCAAAAAAAGGAGGAGGTTATCAATTCGTCTGTATTTTTTTTTTTTTTATTTTTTTTTTTTATGTTTGTTACCTCATAACTTTTGACTGGGTGAACCGATTTCGATGATTCTTTTTTAGTTTGAAAGCTAGTGCTTTCCGAATGGTCCCATTTAAATTTGGTTTCATTCGGACAATGGGGTCTATGTGAAAACCATATAAGTCTTAAATTTACATTAAGTATTTGCGCGACAAATGAACGAATACCGTATGTTTGTTACCTCATAACTTTTGACTGGGTAAACCGATTTTGATGATTCTTTTTTTATTTGGAAGCTGGTGCTTTCTTAATGGTCCCATTTTAATTTGGTTTTATTTGGACAATGGGGTCCATGTGAAAACCATATAAGTCTTAAATTTCATTACGTATTTGCGCGACAAATGTACGCATAACGCGATTAGATTAGTACGGAGTATCTACCACAACTAAAAAGTTAAAAAATAAAAACTTTTTACAAAAAAAACAACCGACTTCCTTAAAAAAAACACTACAAAGTCAAAAATAACTTTAATTTCGGAAGTCGGTGGCAAAAACCTTAAATACAGAGCCTAAGACACCGACTTTCGAAATTAAAGTTATTTTTGACTTTGTAGTGTTTTTTTTAAGGAAGTCGGTTGTTTTTTTTTTTTTTTTTCAGAAACATTGATACCTAATCAGATGCACTGGTTGACGAATAAGTAATCATCAAACTTGAAGACGTATGCAGACCTGGTCCAGATTAAATAATTTAACAATTCTATCACACTATATTTACTTCGATTCTTCATTAGTTGGTATACGTGGGTAAGATCGTTTCATTTCGAGTTTAGCGTCTGTATTGGGAGATAATTAATTTCAATTTGTAAAATAATGCCCCACTGTTCGGTTTGCAACTTATTTGTAGATAATCGTAGATGGTCTGGTCATTTACGTAGTAATGTTCATAAAAATAATAGTGCGACCACTGTTTTTGACAATGTCGCAATTATTAATTCTGCGTTTAAAAAACGAATCGTTAGTTACAAAATCATCGCAACTGGCGAAGAAATAAATAATTTTCCTGAAATGTTTCTCATTAATATTAGTGATCAAGTTAAAACTCTAATAAACCAATCATTATTGAAACATAAAGCTGTGAAAATAAATTTCGAACTTTTTTCTTTTTTTCTTTTGTTAAAAAATGATCAAAAGGAAATGAAATCGTTCGCCACAAAAAACATTATTATTACTTTTAATTACGATTTTGATTCAATATATAAAGCAACGGTTGATTTACTGTTAAAGAAAATTGAAGAGTTTCAGGAGAGAGATAGTGGCTGGACATTTTCGAACAATTCCCATGTAGAAATAAATATTAACAAATATCAACCTCTCGGCGGATCTAAATTTATAACTTTACCGAAATGTATAAAACATAAAAAAGCTTGTTTGAATATTCGTAACAATGATGAGTATTGCTTTTTATGGTGCGTAGTGGCGGCTCTGTACCCCACTAACCAACATCCCGACAGAGTTTCATCTTATCCCTACTTCCAGGATGTTTTGAATGTTGATGGTTTAACATTTCCGATAACATTTTCGGACATAGCTGTCTTTGAGAAGAATAATCCGTTTTTGAATATTTACGTGTATGGTTTAAAAAATGATAAGACTATCATTGGACCTTTGTATTCAACATCGAATCATAAATCTAAGAGCATCCATCTATTGTTCATTGAAAATAAAACTAATACTCATTATTGTCTTATCAATGATTTACCGCGTCTAGTCAGAAATCAGATGACCAAACATCATGGTAAACTGTACTTCTGCGAAACGTGCTTATTGTTTTTTCCAACGCGCAGCCAAATTGAATCACATCTATGTGGAGGGATTGCCACAGTATTACCAGAAAAAGGAACATTTTTAAAATTCAAAAATTATGATAGAAAACAAAACATTCCTTTCGTCATATATGCCGATTTCGAAACGATACTCAAACCAATTTCCGGCGATGAATTCAACACCGCTAACACGTCATACTCACATCGTCACGTGGCGGCCGCGTTCGCCTATAATGTAGTGTCATCATTTAACGATAGGGTTGATGGCTATAGAAGTTATCGCGGAAAAGATTGTGTTTCAAAATTTATACATTTACTGACTGAAGATGCTAAAACAATACACAGAATTCTAACTAAAAGCGAGCCTATGATATTCACAGAAATAGATGCTCTTGATTTCAAACGCGCTGTTAAGTGCTACCTTTGTGAAAATTTACTGTTGACCGATAGAGTAAGGGATCACTGTCATATTACAGGCCGGTACCGAGGTGCAGCACATCGACACTGCAACCTACAACACAAAGTACCAAAATTCATCCCAATATTTTTTCATAACTTAACCGGGTACGATTGTCATTTATTTATTAAAAAGTTAGGCGAAATTCCAGGACAAATTAAAATAATACCCAAGACTAAGGAAAAATATATATCGTTTACAAAGTTTATTCCTATTGCTGATAACGAGTTTATACAACTAAGGTTTTTAGATTCATTCAACTTTTTAGGAACTAGTTTAGACAAACTTGCTAAAACATTGCAAGTAGATGATTTTGTTAACCTTAAATTATTTTTTACTGATGAAACACAATTTAGTTTGCTGACTCGTAAAGGTGTGTACCGTAAAGTGGGGTGACATTTGAATAGCGGGGTGTCTTTGATGATTACTTTTTTTCGTTGATTTTTTAATAAAATCTCGGAGTCTATGGACTGCAGTAGTTTGTTTTATTTTGGGTTGGCAACATTGACAGTTTGGCCATATTTCTTAAAAATGGCTGCGGTTTAGGCTGTGACATTCCATGACAAAAATGTTTTAAAATTAATAGTGCGACAATTAGCAAAATAGTGTGCTGGAGAACTTCAGTGGTACAAGGGTAAGTATTATTATTGTAGTTTCAGACCTTATATTTCATAATTATACGGTTTCTTTAGAGTAATATAAATCTGATAACTTCGATTGATGACGACCATTTTGTTTTCTGTGTTGAGTTTTATTCCTTGGGGTTAAATTGATTAACGGTACGAGGCGACATTGATAGTTATCAAAGTCACCCCAAGGAACAAAATTTGTGTGTATTCATATTAAAAGTACTGGTTATCAAAGTCATCCTTTTTAAAGGTAAAATGGTGCGAAACTACAAGAAGACGCCGGGTACCCGCCACTACAGGAACTATACGGATGAAACCCTCGAAGAAGCTCTGCAAAAAGTTACAGATGGGGATTTGAGCATCAACGCAGCGTCGGTAAATTATAAAATACCATTCGGTACTTTATACAATAGATATAAGGGAATGCATGGATCAACTCCTGGAGGGCAACCTGTATTTACATATGTTGAGGAAGTTGCAATTTTAAAAGCCGCAGCAGCTTGTGCCGAATGGGGATTTCCACTCACCAGTTTTGACTTACGAATGTTTGCAAAATCATATTTAGAACAGCATGGAAGATATGAGGCTAAATTTACAAATAACATTCCTGGTATTTTTTGTATTTTTTCATTTTTCTAGTATTTTTTGTAAACACTAAAATGCAATTATAAAGCAGAAGGCTGATTATTCGTAAGGAATCTGTTGTTTTGTTAGAAGGCTGATTATTTGTAAGAAATCTGTTGTTTTGTTACTAACATTTTGTCTATTTTATAATATTATATTTGATTATACTACAAAACGTGTTTTTTTCACCATAATATAGCTCTAAAATCAATTATCAATGTTTCCCCTGTAATCAAACACACCCCGGTGAACTTTGAAGTGTTTTAATTCAAAAACTAATGAGTGAACAATTTTTTTAATTTTTGTTTTTATTTGCTGTTAGGGGCTACTTTCTTATTACATACAAAAAACGGGGGCAATCAAAGCGACCCCATATCAAGTATAAAGATGATAAGCCACTTAATGTTTTTTTTCTCGGAACCTACAGGGCGTAAAAATTAAATAAATAATTTTATCAATAAAAAACCATGAGTCGCCATTACAGTATGTTTTTTGTATATTTTTATAAATAACTGAAGAAGTTACAGTCAGTTTTATTTTAAAACTAATCAATGTAACCCCATTTTACGGTACCCATATGACTATATGAAAGATTGGAAATGTTACGATCAAAAGTCATTACCATCTAAATATTATTTTCATAATTCTTTGACTAACGAAGGTATTAGCGATGAAGATTATAATCATGCTCAGAATGTGTGGGCTGAATTCAATATTAATGACCTAGGCGAGTATACAGATCTATACTTAAAAACAGACGTGCTTTTGTTAACAGACATATTTCAAAAGTTTCGGAAAACATGTAAACAACATTACAAACTCGATCCTGCCTTTTACATAACTGCACCCAGTTTATCGTTCGATGCAATGTTGCTAAAAACAGGTGTTCAGTTAGAACTGATTTCGGATTTAGCTATCGTTAGAATGATTCAAAGCGGTATACGAGGAGGTTTGTGCATGTGTTCCCATCGGTATGCAAAAGCAAATCACAAATACATGCCGGAACATAATGCATCACAGCCTCAGAGTTTCATAGTATATCTAGACTGTAATAACCTATACGGCTTTAGCATGTGTCAGTATTTACCGTATTCTAGTTTTAGATTTCTTGATGAAAATGAATTAACTAATTTTCGTGTTGAAAATGTCGAGCATAACTCTGAGTGGGGCTTTATATTAGAGGTCGATCTTTTGTATCCTGAACATTTACACAAACACCACAATGATTTACCATTTTGTCCTGAGAAATGTATACCTCCAGGAGGTAAAACGAAGAAACTAGTTGCAAATTTGCATAATAAGTACAACTACGTAATACATTACGTTCATTTAAAAAAGTGTTTAGAACACGGTTTAATATTACGTAAAGTTCACAAAGCTATTACTTTCAGACAAAGTCCCTATTTAAAACAGTACATAGAATTAAACACTCGATTAAGACAAAAGGCAAAAAGTTCTTTCGAACAAGACTTCTTTAAATTGTTAAACAACAGTGTTTTTGGTAAGACATTAGAAAATACTGAAAATAGAGTAACTGTTCATTTAGTTAATCAATGGTGCGATCAATCTAATCGAACTAAGAAATTTACATCCGCTGAGAGACTTGTAGCCAACCCCTATTTCCATAGCGCTTCTATTCTTACTGAAAACTTAGTTGCAATACAAATGAAACCCGACCAAATTATTTTAGATAAACCTATTTATATCGGATTCACTGTATTAGAACTTTCTAAGACACATATGTATGACTTTCATTACAATATTGTAAAACCTTTTTATGCAGACCGAGTACAGTTGTGTTATACAGATACCGATTCGTTTGTCTATAAAATATTCACGTTTGATTTTTATCGTGACATGAAGTTAAATTTTTTACAATATTTCGACACCAGTAACTATGATGTTAAAAATGATTTTAACATACCAATTATGAACAAAAAAGTTCCAGGTTTGTTTAAAGACGAAATGGGGGGAAAATATATCTCAGATTTTGTTGGTTTGAGATCAAAACTTTACTCGATAAAAACAGTCGATAAAATCATTAAAAAAGCAAAAGGAGTAAAATCAAGTGTAGTAAGAGACTTAAATATATCAGATTATGAAAATATTTTGTTAGATGGTGGAATTATTCGTAGAAAAAATGTTATGTTTAAATCCATAAAGCACGAAATATTTACTAAGAGTGTCAACAAAATTGCCTTATCTCGAAATGATGATAAACGTTCAATATCTGTAGATCGAATATCAACGCGAGCCTGGGGTCACTCACTTATTTTAAAGAGCGAAAATTAATTTTAAGATTAAGCTAATTAGTAATAGAGTTCGAATATAATAGATGTAACCTATGTAATATAATTTTAAAATATACCTAGATAACTTTTTAATGTTTGTTATATATAATTCATAGTTTTAAAAACCTAAGTTAATGTAAAACATTTAAATAAAATGTGGATAATTATGACTACTTATTTAATTTATGTTTTAAAACATCATCCTCCTTTTTGTAGTCGGTTAAATAAAATGAAACCTGACCAAGATTCAATTTTCAACATGAAGTGCATGTTGAAACTTGAATCGTTCATTTGTCAGAGGTAAAATGTATTTTGTATGTAATACAATAAGACTGATTATACAATTTTCGAAGAGCTATGTTTGCGTCAACTGCATAACGCTGATCATACAAAATACCTACTACAAACACACAACAGTGCATTGTCCTCACAAATGCTTAGTTAACATTCTAATCTAAAAATAGAGTTCGAATATAATTTATGTAACCTATGTAATATAATCTTAAAATAGTTCTTAAAATATACCTAGATAACTTTTTAATGTTTGTTATATATAATTCATAGTTTTAAAAACCTAAGTTAATGTAAAACATTTAAATAAAATGTGAATGATTATGACTACTTATTTAATTTATGTTTTAAAACATCATCCTCCTTTTTTGTAGTCGGTTAAATAAAATGAAACCTGACCAAGATTCAATTTTCAACATGAAGTGCATGTTGAAACTTGAATCGTTCATTTGTCAGAGGTAAAATGTATTTTGTACGTAATACAATAAGACTGATTATACTTTCGAAGAGCTATGTTTGCGTCAACTACATAACGCTGATCATACAAAATACCTACTACAAACACACAACAGTGCATTGCCCTCACAAATGCTTAGTTAACATTCAAATCTAAAATGTGAATTATTGCGAAGGTATATTTTTTTTTTGTCATTTACGAAATAATACTCATCTTGAGTACTTGTACTAAGCACACAGTGTTCTTGACAGACACAGAGAGCTCTTTATAGGGAGCTAGTTCGGCTGTAGCAGGAGTTTAAAGTTCAAGTTTTTTCAACAAAAATAAAAACACTAAATACTTTTGAAATGGCTTATAATAACAACTTCTCTCACGCAATGCACAACGATACTGACGACGAACATTTGCGCGTATTGGTTTTTATAAAACTTACAAAGTACCAAAAAATTATACAATAGCAATGGAAAGTTTTGGCAAGATGGCCGTAGAGCACCGGCAAACTCGCGTGCAAGCTCGCTATTGGCTGGCGCTCGGTTCTTTTGTCTCGCTATTGTGTAGCTTGCACTTGCGAGCTTGTAGGTACAAAATAGGTAAACAAACGATTTCGATAAACATAAAACAAAAGGTTGCAAATAGAAATATGAAAGACTAAAGATTAAAGAATAATGACAATGACATACGAATAATAAAATAATAACATCAAGTTTGCAGTGCGTCGTGCACACATCTCCCGCCGTCGCCATCAGGCGACTCAATAGGAAGCACGACGATGCGTTTGGTCGGCCTCCGCAGGACGTGGCCGCCCTTGGTGATCACATCGACTACTCTAACCTCACCGTCCTTGCCTGGGAGCACCTGGGTTATGCGTCCCTTGGGCCAGATGTTGCGCGGGAGGTTAGGGTCACAGATTATTACCATGTCCCCGACCTTGGGTGGGGCGCCGCTGCCGTGAGGCTCCCGCCGGTTTTGCAGTAGTGGCAGGTACTCTCGCACCCACCTTCGCCAAAATATATCGGCGAGGGCTTGGGCGCGCCGCCATTGTTGGCGCGCTGTGATGTCTGATTCGGTGAAGATGCCCGGTGAGGGCACGTGAGAGTTTGGGCCAATCAATATATGGTTTGGCGTGAGGGCCTCTGGCTCGTTCGGTGCTACAGTTACGTGTGTCAGAGGTCTAGAATTTACGGTGTTTTCTACCTCAACCAACAGCGTATAGAGTGTCTCCTCTGTTGGATGAACCTCTTTTAATGTGACGTTCAATGCTTCTTTCACTGCTCTCACCATCCTCTCCCATGCTCCGCCCATAAACGGCGATGCGGGAGGTATGTACTTCCATCTTATAGACCGCGCATCGGACTCACACTCTAATGCACTTAAGGCGCTTGCACCTAACTGTTTATCGGCCGCCTTAAAACATGTGGCGTTGTCACTCCAGATTTCTCTGGGACAACCCCTCCTAGCTATAAATCGCCTGAGTGCAGCGATGGCTGAGTCTGCACTCAGTGTTTGCGCTACCTCTATATGTACGGCCCTACAGGTAAGACAAGTAAATAGCGCTCCATATCTTTTCTCCCTATGCCTACCTACAGTTACTGACATGGGCCCGAAATAATCAAGTCCCGTGAAGGTGAAAGGTCGTACGTGATGAGCTAAACGGGGGTACGGTAAGTCACCAGTAGAGGGGTTGGCAGGCTTTGCCTTCCTTATTCTACACGGCATACAACTTTTGATAACATTCTTAACAGACGGGCGTAGTCGGATTATCCATACACGCTGTCGTAACTCGTTTACTGTTATCTCTGTGCCTCCGTGATGCAGACTTTCGTGTATATGGGCTATATATAATTTAGTATACCTATGTCCACCGTCTAATATACAAGGATTTTTTAATTCTTCATTTACGTTTATTGCGGCCGCAACACGACCGCGTAGACGTAATATCCCGTTATCGTCTATATAAATACTTAGCGCGGCTAGTTTGCTGTCGCTTGGCTGTGCATTGTTGAATCTTATTGCACTTATTTCTTTTGAAAAACTGTCGGTCTGTGCGCGTTTGATCCACAATTGTTCTGCCGCTAACGAGTATTCGGCCGGTAGAGGTATGTATGTATTACCGTTTAGGTTGCCATTTGGTTTTTTTGTTACGTTTGTACTTTTCCCGCCTTTGTTTGTTTTCACCCACGTGGGGTCTTTGTCCGAATTTTTTCTAGTACGCTTGTACTCTACTATTTGTTTTGTCGGCTTACACTTGTCAATGAACTGAAGCACGCGCGCTGTTGCCCTTATCATTCGGGTCCATTTTGAAAAACGCGTTATAATAGGTAAATGACCATTTGAGTTTATAGCGTTTGTATTTTGGATGTTGCATCTCACTCGCTCTTCACCTGTGTTGCGTGTTGAGTCTGTTGTCGTCTCTTTCGGCCACTCGTCCTTTCCTTTATATAGGAACTCTGGGCCGCAATACCATCGGTGTTCTGAGTCAAAGGGATCGGGTGTGGCACGCGTAGCGTCGTCCGCCACGTTGTGACGTGAAGGAAGCCATCTCCATTGGTTTTTCTTAGTGGTTTCTTCAATCTCAGCTATGCGATGGGCAACGAATGTTTTAAATGTGCGTGGCTCTGCTCTTATCCACGCCAGAACTGTCGTTGAGTCGCTCCAATACGTTTTGTTATTAATCGCGTAGTCATGTTCCAATGCAACTGTTTGGGCTAATCGCGCTCCGAGTAAGGCTGCCTGCAACTCCAGTCGGGGTACCGATATAGGTTTTAATGGCGCCACCCTACTCTTGGCTGCCGCTAGTGCCACATGAACAGTGCCGTTAGGTCGTTCTGTTCGCCAATATACCGCTGCTACGTAGGCCTCCTCGCTCGCATCTACGAACGTATGTTGTTCGCGGGCGGTGACTTCCCCATAGTCGTAGCAGCGTGGTATTCGTAGTCTTTCAATGTAGCGAAGCGACTCCATCCATTGCTTCCATTGCGGTTGTAGTTCATCTGGTAGCGGCTTGTCCCACTCGGTTTTATATCGCCAGGTGTTT